>CM056599.1:30439767-31187267 GCA_029721355.1 Tegillarca granosa | reverse complement strand
GTCCAGAATTGAAATTGCTGAAATTTTTGCTACATGGAACATTTTGTGCAAGCTCAAAGTACTGACAACATAGTTACATTTTCGGGTTTTATATTTTTCTCCATGGTTTGTTAATCCTGTTTGTAATTTTTGTTTTTATGCCAATTATTTGTCATATATATATTTACCTATAATATTTTCATACAACCCTTATACATCTAATTAAAACTGTGATTCAGAAGGAGCTAATCATAATAAGTTTGAATGATTTTGAAAAATAAGTATAATCAAGAATTGTGAGCCCGAGTAACAATATTGCTTTAAAGTAAACGAGATTTTTAGATTTCAAATGGATTTTAATTTTTGGTATCGGTAAACTATTTGTTGCTTATTTTAATTGAATTACTAAATCATATATGTCTACCTTATAATCAAAGAAAATTACATTTGTGGCAAATTTAGGTCATAATTATTTTTATAAAAAAAATTTTTCCTGTAAGTGAATACCACCGTATTGTTAAATGTCACCGTTTTATACATGTTGGGCTTCAGTCGCAGACTCTTAAATTTGATTAAGCTTTTGCTTTACACTCGGTATCCGTAGAGACGTCTTAGCATCAAACCGTTTTAACTAATTGACCATCTTGTTTCTAATACTCTTTCTTCGTTAAAAAGTATAAACTTTTGATTTTTTTTACCCTTTACACCATATTCCTCATTCTAAATTGAAAGAACGTCTAGAACAAATCATTCAGTTTTCATTCTTTTACAAAAACGGTAAACCAAGATATAAATATCTAGTGCTCAACAGGGATTCTGGTTATTTTGTAAAACACCATACAGACTGCAAACAAAAATATACCGAAGATACCATCAACAAAATGTTAGAGTTTTTGATAGACAACATATTTGTTGTGTTTAGCAATATAATTTTTCAATAAACAATCGGTATACCAATGGGCACCAATGACACCTTTGGTTGCTGATTTGTTTCTTTATTCATATTAATCAGAATTGTGACAGAACCTTGTCAAATCTGGAGAAAAGACTGTCGCTAAATCATTCAACTACACATACAGATATATAGATGGCGTTCTATTTCTAAATAATCAAAAATTTTGAGAATATGTGAATGCCATCTATCCAAGTGAGATTACATCTAAAGCTATATGACAAACGTGATGACCTCAATTTTTCTATTGTCAACTTTCCGCTTCTTTGCTGTAATACTCCTGCTTTTTCTGCGTATGGTGTATAAGTTTCACAGTTAATACGTTATGGTAGAGCTTGATCCCACTATGGGAACTTTCTTTAACGAAGCAAACTTTTTACAATTCAATTGTTGACACAAGAATATTGCAAATCTGGGCTAATGAAGGCCCTTAAAAAGTTTTATGGTCGTCATCACAATATTGTTGATTAGTACGTAGTTACTGTATCCAAACTTATACTGGATATGTTTGACTTACCATAGTTCTTTGTTCCTTTTATTCTCAAAATTGACTTGCACGTGATGAGTGTAGCTAGCTAAACAGGAGGTGCTTACCCTTCCGGAGCACTCGGCCTCACTTCCTTGATGAAAATTCACGTGTATAACTAATTTTGCCAGCTTTCAAAGTTTTTACTTTGTTTTTGGGAGTGATTTGGACAAGGATTGGTATGTTTGTTTTATTTATACCTATATTTACCTGTAAAAGTAGGCATATTGTTCTTTGTAGGTAGTCCTTCCAAGTCTTTCACTAGCTACCATACCATATGGTAAAACGCTAACGTAAATATAAATTTTAAAAGAATTTATCTAATTTACATATACCTAATTTTCCGAATATCCTTATACAACAAAAAAAATTAAATGAAAGAAATATAATTAAATAAAATTTAATAAAAAGAATCAAATAAAAATAATAGAAAATTTGAGAGAGAGAGAGAGAGAGAGAGAGAGAGAGAGAGAGAGAGAGAGAGAGAGTAGTTGATTTAGTTGTTTTTGCTTTTTAAAAAAATTTATTTGAACTTTAATTTATAAAAAAGGTTTGGCGACGTGGTTTGCGATGTATTTACTTACTGATTAGTATTATGTTCTGTGTCAAAAAATTAGTTATGTCTTTAAAAACAAGGAAATAAATAATGTTTTCTAACGCAATTTCGCCTACATGTTTGTCTTTGAAAATAGGCAAACAACCATTATGTGTTTGTTACTGAACAAGACAAAGAAATTAATAGATAATATCTATCAATATTCTGTCTACACTAAAGACTACACAAAAATACAAAAATAGAAAATATTACGTAACAATTTCAGCCCAAAATACATTTTATCAATATGTGGTTATTTCAGGTAGTTACATTACGGTTAATTTAATTATCATGACCGACTTTTGTTAAGTTTATACTCTTCATTACCAGCTGAACATCATCAGATTATAAGGAAACATAAGAAAAACTCTTTCAATGACAAAGTTTCATGTGATAAACTAATAAACAAACTGAAATAAAAATAATATCTAATAGCTTATCAGTAACTGTTTTAGCTAAACATTTCAGTAACAAAGTAAGAGGTTTACAATCCAAGACTGAATTTTGTGTCTGGTTGAGTGCAAAGCACTTATGGAAATAATTGCACAAGAGACAGTAAGGAAAAGGAAAAACAAAATTTACAACTATTTATTATCATTATTTTAACCATTTTTGTGAAAAATATTATGGGATTTCTTAGTTTATAATGTTTTACGTTGGAGACGGCAATACCAACATCATGCGATATTATGTAAGATATCATTATACACTTCCGCTTTAGGTTGACGAACCTGCTTTTGAATCGACTTATAAGGAAACAAATAAATTATATGTGTGCCTCTTTTAATCACAAAATATCATGTGGAAAACTAATATTCAAAATACAGACAGTGCCAAAAGTTTATATCGAAACTAAAAGCTTATTATTAATGATTAATAGTAAGCTAAACCAAGCTAGGATTATAGTCCTAAGGTTTATTGTTTTATTTCTTTAAGTGCACAGTGCTTAAAGAGCAAATAGTTGTACTTAAGACAAATAGAAAAACAAATTTACTTCTGTTAATTTTAATCAATTTTTAACAATTTTTGTTCAATTAAGAGATTTTTTACATTCAAGTTTTTTTTTGCGTTGGAGACGACACTTTGGTAAAAACGTGACTCTACACTAAACACTACTTACACAATTGCAAAACTATTTTACAAATAACATGTAATGGTATTTTTTATATGTAAATATAGAACACAAATACCAGTTGAATTTTGATGTGCCAGATGTGCACATTTCGGAAATTCATTCCTCATCAGTGAAACTAAGACCGAAAAGTTTGATAATAAAAAACATAAGCCAAACAGTTGGAAATTAGTGAACCTAAAGTTCCAAAATATATAAATCCAAATTCAGCTAAGGAATGCTTTGCATGAGGGAACAAACCTTAGTTTTAAACAAATTTTACAATTGAAGGCAGTTGAAATTTTGCTAAATGGTACATTTTCTGACAGAACAAAGTACTGCCTACTGAGTTATGGATACCCTTGGGGAGTTTTACTTCACCAGCAGCGATACCCGCTCAGGAGTAGTATATATAGAACACAAATACCAGTTAAATTTTGATGTGCCAGACGTGCACATTTCGAAAATTCATTCCTCATCAGTGACACTAAGACTGAAAAGTTTGATAATAAAAAACATAAGCCAAACAGGTGGAATTAATGAACCTAAAGTTCAAAAATTATATATTACGAATCTTGCAGGGTTTAGCTTGAAATAAAGTATTTCTTTGGAATTTAAATATTGATTTCCTGTGCTTTCTGTTAAACTACAACTTTAACAATCAGCAATATCTGTAAATGCCTTATACATCATTTAAATCACGCAGTTTCTTGATACATAATTATAGTTTTACAAGGATACTATTGACGTCAAAAATCGCCTGTATTTGTTTCCTTTTTTCCAATTAATTTTTTTTATCCTCCTTGCATACAACGACAGTAAATATGATTGCAAATGTAATCGTGTTCATGATTAATTGATCTTTTATAACATCTCAGTCGGAATATTACAGTAACAAATAACATTATGTTATTTTGGATTCCACTAGAACCATCTTGCTGTCTGTCCGTCTGTCCGTCTGTAAAACATTTCGTGCTCAAGATTAACTTTTTCGAATGAATTTTCTTTAAAAAATTACCATTATAAGACTTGTAACGTACTCAAGTTCATGCTGTGACAAGTAGTGCAGGTTTAAAAAAAACATTTTCGTTATATTTGAATTTAGATGTGTGTCTCTGGTTTTATTATTATTATTTGAAATATCATTTACTTGTTCTTGGTTTTTTCGGATTTTTTATGTCAAATATTTTTTTCATCTACATTTCTTTTTTATACTCAATTGTACCCTAATCCTATTTTCCTACTTTTACAAAATATGATTAATAAAAACCGCCAAGATTGAAGTTAATAATAATAATGTTTTTATGTACTAACCTAACAGTATATTTTAATTATCCTTCTATATTTAAGTTTTGATAAGATTTTCAGGTTTTAAATGATACCTCCATAATTCCGGATTTTATCGGCTGGGAATCTTAGGACACGTTTATTTAATAAAAAGGTCAGACACGGAACATATATATAATGCTGCGACAAGCACAACTAAGAAGCTTTTGCTAATTGAGATTTTTGTCGTTTTTCCAATTTAACTGAAGTGCAAGTGTCGCCCTGATGAACTACTGAAGAGCCTATTTGACATTTTTTTTTAAAAAAAGCATCAATTTTAAAAAAGTAATAACCGTCTAACTTTATTGTTAAAAAGTGAACAGCCTTCAAGAAAAAAATTCATTAAACATTAAGAACTCTATAAATACTCATCAATTTGTCAGAAAAGATTCAGGTGATTGAGAAAATATACGAATGAACGCCGTTATCATTGTGTACAAACTCGGAAAATTGTGCAAAAATGTGCAATGTTTATAATCACATTTTGATCGGAAATAGAATATTTTATCAGTTTTTTGAGTAAAATTAATATTTTGTCATATACTTAAATAGAAACAAATAAAACATGATGTATGCACTCGTATCCACTTTCCGTAGCATATGATAGTCCGGCTGCATTGCCCGTGATGACGTCACAAACAATTAATAGGACTTTTGAATAGGCGTGTTTGTAAGCGTTTAAGCAAGTTCCGAAACCTTTTTTCCAACTTTCAACCGAAGGCTTAATGCTGAACTTTCCGACTCTATCGGTCTTACTTCCCTGGTGGAGAATCATGTTTTTAACATAATTGCCATTTTTATAGCTTTTGATTTGCATTTGAACGTAAACCGGAATGTTTGTGTTAGATAAGTTTGTAAACTTGTTTGTAAACTTAATTGAAGTTCTAAGTTAACCATCTATTGTTATCTACATCTACAATATAAATAAATAAATGAATAAATAATTAACTAAACAAATAAATAGAAAATATATATAAATATATGTACTCGTTCACCATATTCAAGAGTTTTATAAGAGACTCCCCGCTGCTGTCTCTTATTTCTTGTATCAATATTAGATCAAAATCCAAAACAATCTGAAAATATAAAAAATATATATGTAATGTTTAAAATATAATAAAATTTGTTTGCTGCATATATATGAACCCGTCACATAACTTATATAATTTTATATCATTTTTTTTAAAATTACCGTAATTTTTTCATATCATTACTCTCATTTTTTAAACATTTTTTTCTGATGAGATATTGAATTCAGAAAAGAAAAATGAGAAACATATTTTAATGATCATTATGAAATGTTTTATTTGGTATTAAATAAAAACGTGTTTTTATTGTGTACGTGACTTGTCTAGAACTTCTTCTGAAACAAATATAACACAACACAATATAAATTGTATACGGATCGGATATTACATTTCTTTTTATAGTCATTGTTTAAATGTCTTTAGCAGCCAATCAATTGATCACACAAACACTTGACACATTTTCTAAAATTAAATTTATTGTGTCCTAAATTCATAAGATATCTTGCGATGTGTTTTGAGATCAAAATATTTCCGAACATATCTTTAAGGAAGTCTTACAACTTCACCCAATCTTCATTATTATTGATTGATAATGTCATCTAATCGCTTGCCATTTATTTGACTATACATATACACTTTATGAACTCGCCTACTTATATTGTTCTGTAAGGTCACATTTATTAAAATGCAACACATTATGGTAAACGTCCTGTTTATGAGAATGTGAAGCAAACTTATTCTAAAGATGAAAAATTACTTCAAACCTTTTTTGTTCTCATTTCAGTTCGACACAATTATTATATTACCCATGGTAGATGTTATAATTAGCTATATAGTGCTCAGGAGAATACTTTGCTCAGGTTTTATTTCCTATAATTTCATTATCTGGTGACCTGTTGAAATGTCAACATTTTATTACTTTTTTGTTAGCTCTTTATTGGTTTTATCATTTATCCAGTTGATGTTTAAATATGTCAGTAATAAAAAAACATCTCTATGAGGATGGGCAATTCTTGGGCTCCTATTTGCACAATTAATGAAAGATTTTTAAAAAAGCAGAAAACGGATGAGGGTTTGCTGGATAATGACACAGAATAATGCTACGTTCAACGTTTAATATCTCCCTTCAAAACTTAAATTCAGCAGATTTGAAATCCTAATATTTTAATTATTTGTAAAGATATTATTAAGGTGTCATTTTGGAAATAATTTTCAAGCTTATAATAACTTGTTTAAATTTTTTTTAAAAATGTTTACGGATAATTTCAGAAGAGGTTGTCAATATTTGCTAAATTTAAGTAACAAAAAATCTAAGTTAAGGAACGAAACTGTATGGAACTTGGGCCAGGTCCAAATTTAATTCACAATTTAAAACTCTAAAAACTGGCAAATTATGTTAATCACGTGAGCTTTTACAAGAGAGACCCGTTGCTTCGAAATGTTAAGCACACTAGCTACAGCAGCAACGTGTAAAATCAAAATTTAGAATGAAAGGAAAAATCATAATTTTAGGAAAAAACTCAAATCCTATTGACTAAAAAAAGCATATTAACGTTCCTATTGATCTGTTTGTACATCTGGCATTTTTTTTGGCTTTTAACGTTTGTAACGGTCACTAACTGTTTGAAAAGCATGACAATTTTCCAATACTTTTTTTAATTCGTTTACTTCATTTTTAAAAGCATAACTGTAAACGGAAAAAATCTTTTTTTTTTCGAAAAAAATCTCGACTTTTTGATGTGCTTTTTGGAAAGTTTGGTCTTGAAATGACTCGGACTCAGTTGTTTAATATATCCACGAAGGAAACTTTTCTCAGACCGTCAAACTAGTTCATTTGGAACAAAGAGATCGGTTTCCTTAAGTTTGACAAATTCTAGGTTATCTTTATATCTAAATTCAAACTAACGCCTCCAACATGTTGAATCAATAGACTTAAAAAATTAACATTTTGCCATTATAAACTCATTGATAGTTTTTTGCACTGATTTTGTTATATCGATTGATCATGGAAGCTTTGCAGCATTTATCTGATGATCAAGATAACGTTACATGTAGTCTGCTGGGTTATCCACTTATGTATGTTTGTTTTTTATTTGAAAGTTTAATTACTTTGAACCAAAGATTCATACTAAGCGAAAATTGAGATCGTTATTAATTCATTATTCAGAATTACAAATTCGATCTTACATGTAGCTTTACGATATACTTTATTTGTGCGTTTATTTCCAATTTACCCCATTAACGTAATAGCTGATCGTATTGCAGAGAAAGCTAGAATAAATCTGCTTAAATATGACGTCAAACCACTTATCGTCGGAACGTATTGACTTTTTGCAATGCAGTGGCTTTTTTGAAGGCATCTGGTTTTTTTTAATTATAACGGTTTTCAAAACCAAATGGGATTAAATTTAAACAATACACCATCTGATTCTAAACATAGCATAACTTTAATATGAAACTGAATTCAAATTGTGTAAAAATTACATGAAATTAGAATATGAAAAAATGCGTAAAATGCATCCGTCATAGTTGAAAATAAATATGCTCACTCGCTTTGAAATGAATTTTAAAATGATTTACAAAATGATTTAACAATAAACTAATTTGGTAATTAACATCATTAATTAAAGTGTGAAAACCCCGATCACGCGATACTTTCCGCTGAGTACTTAATTTTAATTAAGTTTCTAACTAAAAAGTGTGTTTAAATTTTTATAAGCCTTGTAGTACATTAAAAAGCATGTTACTTTTGAGGTAAAGACTTTCAATTAAGAGTTAGTAAAGATTGAAAAAACATGATTAATAACATTCGTAGGCGTAAAGCAATTAGCATCATCATCGATAAATAAATGTATCTATAATTTCTATAATGTTGCTATGGAAACCTTTTCTGGAAGTATGCAAAATGCGTTTATTAGTTATTGCTTGATATGCAATAGAAAAATATCTCGAAGTTGGCAGATAATATAAATTTTGCGTATAAAGAACATCCCCAAGACGCAGGAAATATTGACCAATTAGATACGCAATCAGTATATAAATATTACTTTTTGATAATATATAAATCAATAGAATCTTAGTTTGTTAATTTCTAGTAGAGCAGGTGGTCGTTATGAAGAGTTAATTTGTCGTACATAAATTTTTAATGAAGTTCCTTTTAAAAATCAAATACCTTATTTGATTTTCAACCTATTTTTTCTTGTGAGCAGAAGGTAATATTCTCTTTTCAACAGAGGCATCGGTGGCCGAGTGGTCTAAAGCGCGCGCTTACGGATCACAGCGCCTGTCACCGCCTGGGTTCGAATCCCACTCGGGACAGATCCTAGTGTGAGAAAGTTTGTCAATTCGCTTGCCGAAGGTCGGTGGTTTACACCGGGTACTCCGGTTTCCTCCACCATCCAGGCCTATAGCCTCAGTAATAACATTTTCAAAGTCTCTTTTTGTTGCGTTTTTATAAGTAGCGCACGGTTAAACTAATAACTTTTTAAATACATGTACATACAACGCCTCGATGTTTGAGAAGCTTACGTCTCGAGAGCGAGGGCTCGTGGGTTGCAACCCTATCTGGGTCATACATAAAAGTTTAAAATTTGAAATACTGCTTTCTAGCCTCGCGAGTGGCATTAAGAGTTCAATATTATAGCAATGTGATAGGAGAAGTGGTATGTTTGTCTTCGCTTACGGACTCTGCAAGCTAGAACGATATAGTGGGACTAAGTGCGCAATGCTACAAGACAGGCCATAAACCTTGCTAGCACACCGCTAGCATACATGTATATTTATTACCTTTTTTTCGTCAAATAGCTTTAAATTTGCTGATAAAAGTAAAATAATAGCTTACAACCAAAAATCAATCTTAATTAATCTGCAATCTGAACAAATGATGGCAATAGATTTTTATTTACACATCAAAGAAGAACTATATACTCCATACCTGTTTAATTATCTCTGCAACTTCCGGTTTATCCATCTTTGCCCTACCAAACGTTTTGATATTAAAGGCTGCTATTTTATATACTGACAAGCTTCGCTCAGCTTCCTTGCGCAATACACCCGAGTCTACACTCCAGGCAAAACAAACGAAAATGAAAACCGGTAAAGTTTTCATAGCTGAAAAAATTTAATAGAAAAAACCATGGAGGTTTAACAAAATTAATGTTTATTACTGAAACTTAACCCTTATAATTCAGTCAAAATACAGATTAAACGATTAAATGTTTCATTTACTTAAAATAATTAAGTGAGGCAAACTTTAAACAGTGATTACTTCCAGATGAAGAACAAAGAAGTAGATAGTTCTACTCTATCAAACTCTGTGATATTTATTTGCCTGACTAGCATCAAAGAGTGGGATATTATGTCTCTTTATGTTATTATATTTATCACTTACATATGATGAAAATTTTGTTCAAATATCAATTTCGGTCATCTTTTTTCAAGAATTCATAAATTCATTAAACATATCTTTTATGAAAATAAATGTCTAATCAAGAAATTTGTTATATGCATGTATCTCTCTCTCTCTCTCTCTCTCTCTCTCTCTCTCTCTCTCTCTCTCTCTCTCTCTCTCTCTCTCGTTCATAATGTTCTACTGAATGCTGTACTTAAATGTATGTAGTATTAAATGCTATGTAGTATAAATTGTAATATTATAGATGTTCAGGAAACTGGTTAATATTAGAGTTTTACTTTTGTTCCAGGTATTTGTAAAACTGTATGTCAATGTAATTACTTCGATTTTTCTAATACACGTTTCTTTAACTAAATTAAATATGGTTTTTTTTCTTTTTTTATCTTTCTTTTTCCTTTCCTTTTTTTTTTATTTTATTTTATTTTATTTTATTTTTTTTTTAAGTAATAAAAAAAATGTTTGGCTTTATGACAAAAATATTTGGCTTTCAAAGATAAGTATGTAATTTTTCAGTAAATTTTCAGATATATTAAACATGGTTTTCATGAAAATTGTGTTTCTTTTAACTGCTCTAGGATAGTTTGGCATTATGACAACACATTCGGAACTCAAGTCTGATTTTTAATGTCACACTGATACTTAAAAACTGTGTTGATTGTCTTAACAAATTTTTGAGCGTTCTAGTTTTTTTCCGAAGTTTTAGAGAAACCAATCATTAGTTGTTTACATTGTTTTTTTTCTAAAGATGTAAAAATGACTATGTACCTCGTATTAAATTTATATTAAACGCCGTAGGCAAATTTTAGTAAATCCGTAAAATATTTTTTTCAAACAGTTTATATGCATTTTTGTTTCGTTTAAAAATTGTCGTTAATTTGAAAGTTAACATAAAAAGACTGCTATCCGAAACATATTAAATTGAGGTAATTTTCCACGAAAAATAATTTTCATAAAATCCAATTTTAAAACATAACGGTCTTACCTACGGATACATCCAATTCTTCTGATAATTTGATTTGGAATCTATTTAGTTTATTTCTTTATTAGATGTAGTGACTTTATTTATACAATTTACACAAATTAATAAAATTGTAACATATTTTTATTATGGATAAATTCGCATCATTTACCATCTGTGTTGTTGGTAAACATCAGAAGGATATAATAAAATATTTAAATTGACTTTAAGTAGAAGTTCTTATTTTATCCTTGTTCTATTTATGGAAATAGGGGTCATTTTGTCACCTAAAACTACATGTAATTTAATTTCGGACATTTCGGAATTGTTTAATGTAAGATCAAAGACTGGATTGTAAAGTTTAAAGTTGCACATAGTTCCCACAACGAGTTAGATAAAGCAACAGCAGACATAGTATTGTTTTTTTGTAATCACCATTGACCTTGATAGATTAACATCATATTTTTTCAGACTGTTTTCGTCTTTTAAAAAAGATTTTGATTGCACTTTAAATTGTGTGCCTGTGGTAGATAAGAGACTAAGAGATCTTGATCTCCACGAATCTAAGGTTGTTACAACAATGGAATAGTTACATTTGTATTTAAAATCAGAGAGAGAGAGAGAGAGAGAGAGAGAGAGAGAGAGAGAGAGAGAGAGAGAGAGAGAGAGAGAGAGTGTATTTGACCTATACTTTTCTCAAATGCAATACTTTTTTGAAGAAATTATAAGGAATTAGTTTGAATTTCTGTATTCTATCTAAGGTCCAAACGCGGACTCTTTTTCATTCCTCGCCGGTAATATTCTACATGCATTGACTATTTGCAACTTGATAATCTTTCCTCTGTTATGAATCCAGAACTGAGCTGTAGCTTAAAAAGGCGTAGGATTAGTATAACTTTTTTACTAAAGCACTATTTTTGTAATGACATAGTTTTATTCGAACATAAGCTAAGCCTAGGCTTATTAAAGTTCTCAATTAGTTTCGTCGTAACATATACTGGACAAAAAAGTTAAGAATCAAAAATTTATAAAAAAAATTGATTTCTGAGGTTGTGGAAAATTTATTCCACAATATAAACATTCGATACTGAAAAACTCCAGACATTAATGAAACATTTCATAAGGTTTTGCATGAATTGAATCACAGGTAATAATAATCTGAGGATAAACAAAGTATGACAATCCCTAAAAACAAAATGGATTTCAATATGGGCTGAAAAATTAGAAATTATTTTTATCAGAAGAAAAATGTCATCAATAGTGAGAATGTCCTTCGTGGGCTTGGATAATAGCATCACATCCGGAACATTGCAACAATGAACAGAAAGTTCATTTACCATACGCCGCACATGCCTTCTGTCGTCGTGATAGTCAACACAAGATTTATTTTTATCTGTGAAAAGGATAGGATTCCACTGAGTCGCAGTTTCCAATTTAGGTCATTATTTGCCCATTATTCGTTTGACTAAACGATGACATGGTGTCATAACAGAACGAAAAGCTGCTCTTTTCGCACGTAGATTAGAAAGACGAAGTCTGTTTTCCCCTCTTTGACAAGAAATTCGCCTTCCGATTGTCTAAACTGGTTGTTTAACTGTATATGAGATTCAAACCTGTCTCGTCGAGTCAAGTTATCAAGATAACGGTCTTCTCGGACTGTAGTAGCTCTTTGTCGACTTGAACAAGGCCTTTCTGTGAAACTACCAGGGTATTGAAATCAATTCTACATATGCAGCCATGCAACAACACATTGTGACATATTAACATGTTGTGCAACTGTCTTTTGGCTCTGTCCAGAATGCAACATTCTAAATGCCTGGACATTGTCAATTGCAGTCAGATGACGCCGAAAAATGGTAAAATGAAAATAAAAGGTGCGAAGATGCCAATGAATTAACAAAATTTGGAGTTTCTTGTAGAATAAGCCAATAATAACAATGACATACAATTCTACCTTCCTAAACCACTTCTAGTTGAACTCAAAGCTAAAGTATTCCCTCTTGCTATAAGTATTTGTCTTACCTTATAACAATCGTAATTCACTTTATATTTTACTAACACCCAATATTATTTCCTTATCAAACAGTGCGTTTAACTGCTGCGTACCAGTTTTGTTTAAGTCACACTGATATAAGTACCAGGGCTGTTCTCAACTGTTGTGTAACAGTTTGGTAAAGTCACAGTGATATAAGTACCAGGGCTGTACTCAACTGTTGTGTAACAGTTTGGTAAAGTCACACTGATATAAGTACCAGGGCTGTACTCAACTGTTGTGTAACAGTTTGGTAAAGTCACACTGATATAAGTACCAGGGCTGTTCTCAACTGTTGTGTAACAGTTTGGTAAAGTCACAGTGATATAAGTACCAGAGCTGTTCTCAACTGTTGTGTAACAGTTTGGTAAAGTCACACTGATATAAGTACCAGGGCTGTACTCAACTGTTGTGTAACAGTTTGGTAAAGTCACACTGATATAAGTACCAGGGCTGTACTCAACTGTTGTGTAACAGTTTGGTAAAGTCACACTGATATAAGTACCAGGGCTGTACTCAACTGTTGTGTAACAGTTTGGTAAAGTCACACTGATATAAGTACCAGAGCTGTACTCAACTGTTGTGTAACCGTTTAGTAAAGTCACACTGACATAAGTACCAGGGCTGTGTTCAACTACTGTGTTATCTGCTGAACTTAAAAGCTTTTTTTCCCCTTTTTTTCTTTTCTTTTTTATGTGAGTATAAAAAGGCAAACATATGTTTTGATGTTGCAATTTTGCATACTCTGTATCTAATGTGTGTACTTTTTTCAGTTTCTGTTTTCCATAAAAAGTCGTATAATTACCGGTAATACATAAATTATGTTAACTGGCCATATTTAACGATATGTTTTTTTTTCCAGTTTGTGAAGGGAATTCTTTGGTGTTACGTTTTCAGATTTTTAGTAAATTGGCAATGGACAAAAGGTCACGTCCTAAGAAATGATATCATTAATAAAAAAAATCTTTTGAAACCTCTGTGGTTGCAATTATTTGAAAAAATAATTTACTAATTATGAACATGATTAAAATAAGACAAAAAATAAATAAATAAATAATAAAAAAAAATAAAAATAAAAATAATAATAATAATAAAAATAACAATAATAACAATAGACAGAAGGGGAAATTATTTTGATATGTGAATTTGTATTCTGTAAGTAATAAGGATTAAAAACTTACCACATTTAAGCTCAAAATAAGTTGATGTTGTTGCTGTTGTTGTAATGTTATTTAACGTCACATCAGCAATTACTCTTGCAAAGAGTGCAAGATTATTAACAAATTCATGTATGCATGTGATGTAGGAGTCTAAGGTATTGTTTGCTGTGTACTAGCGCGCAATTAGGGCGTATATTTGGTAAGGTGCTAGCTCACCAAGTCAGTATGCCGCAGACAAGCATACCACTCCCCTAGTCCATTATCTTGGCATCGAGTAAATCAGTCGATACTTTATCATCTGAATACGAAGCGCAGGCAAGGAAGCAATATCTTCGATTCTAAAGTCTCATGTATGACTCGGTCGGAATTGGAACAAACGACCTTCCGCTCTTTGCCACTGAGCCACCAAGGACGTTTTTATGTCCATGGAATTCATTTATCTTATGCTGAATTCATTGTGACAAAAATGTTTACTTGCAAACGGAATTGAATAAATTGGCGCCGTTGTTCAGTTTGTTTTCAACAAAAAAAAAAAAAAAATAAATAAATAAAATAAATAAAAAACTCTAACAACATAATGATAAAAAAAAATTAATACATTAAAATACATGGTAAGAAAATACAATCAAGTACATTTTTCAGTAAAAGACGCCTCAAAATTTTTAATTCTAAATTCTACTATTTACAGTTCTCATTAGATAATCTGAAATGAACAAAATAAAGGTAATATAAGAAAAGAAAATTTAATAACCTATATTCTGTAATTGCACATGTGATACTATTTGCATTTGTCAAAATTTATGTATTTACGACCATCCTCTTCAATAAATGCAATATTTATCAAGTAGGGTTGAATTGTAAATAAGACCTCGATGAGGGCACTTCAATGTTATCACGAGAGAGAGAGAGAGAGAGAGAGAGAGAGAGAGAGAGAGAGAGAGAGAGAGAGAGAGAGATGCTTCCTTCATTCAAACATCGTTGACAAGAACTGCTACATGAACACGCAACTAGTACAAAAGTATCCACATACATGAAGTTTTATTTTCGCCACTGTCCTAGAGTCTATCGTTTATACCAATATATTTTATAATATTTACTTCCGTTTATATACCTCTTAAGGACTTTCAATAAAAGTATGGAAGGCATATGGGGCTACTTTTTGAATAAAATGTTCATGACATCGCTTACACACCACATAATGTCCGCAACCTATTTGGTTTAAAAATTCGGTTAAAAAACTAAACCATATACCGACTTACAAATTTCTGCCATACGTATAACTAGAGAGTAATCGAGCATGCGCATCTATAGCAAAAAAATTACATGTATATTTCATAAGAGTTTAAGCTTGAATTGCTCTCCGTATTTTTTTTACCTTTTTACCTGCTTTAAGTGATTTATAAATCATAAAGATTAAATCATATCAACAAACAACGAAGTTGCACATCCTCGTTCCCGATATTACAATTTGAATATTTATGCCAGAAATGTTGTAATTTTACATTTTTTTGTAACCAGTTAAAATGTCTCCAAATTTATATATAAAGATGTTACCACGGTGGTTTTATTCTGTTACCAAGGTAAGGTATAATTGACTTTAATAATAAACAAAGATGCTGAACAAGTATACTGAAAATATGTTTGTAAAATTACTTTTAAGACATTGAACAGTTTTGTCAAAAGATCGAAAATTGCATAATTTAAAGAATTGTTTTTTTTTAAGTAGAAATTTTAATAAACATTGAAACACTTGTTCTTGAGATATATATATATATATATATATATATATATATATATATATATATATATATATATATATATATATATATATATATTTATATATATATTTCCAATGTCGTATGCGATAAGACATGAAGCCAAAACAAGGTTTTTTCAACATGTCTCCTGGTATACCTCTCAAACGAAAATCCTAAGGGTATTGAAATCGCAACCAACGCGCTGGAATAATGAAACTAATATGTAGTTAAAACTTTCAAAGACTTAACTACTATATACTCATGTTTATATTGTATAAGATGTACTTATATTAAAAAAAATATATATATACTAACGGAAACTAGCCATCAGAAGTTTTCTTTAAGGTTGTATCCATTGCTTTGTTTTATAAAAGATAATTTCCTTGGTGAATAATTAATTTAATGCATTCGTTTGATCGCCAATAATTCCATTTTGTAACGTTTCAGTTTTACTGGTTTCCTGTGACAGATGTTTATTTACATTGAGCAATGGTGCTCTTGAATATAAATATTGTGCCAACGGATGTTGTGAAGATGAAGACGATGAAAAATATTGTTGTGAGTTAGAGGATAAACAAGATGGCATGTACGTGGAATCTTTGTATTTTGATTTTGCCCTGGATTTTAAACTAGATAAAGTCCTAAATTAGCATTGTATGAAATATGTTATTTACGTTTTTGGAAACAAGTATGGGGGTTTTGTAAAGGGTCGAGATTTATATACAAGTCAACATTTCTACTAATAAAATACTACTGAATATTATTAATTGTTAAGCTCGGGTTGGATCGAAGTTAATAGAAAAAAGTTGTATTTTCTTAAAAAAATTTAGGTTTGTTTATATTTGGTTATAATTTTTATTAAAAGTTTCTGAATCAATTTGAAAATAATACATTATATCTTTACACCCATCTCCCACACACATTACAATTAAATGTGTATAATCAAACTATGCGTTTGAATTATTGATGAAATAGTTCACTGCATTATACGTTTTTTTTCTGTAGGAAACTTGTATATATGTTTAGAAAATATTGAAAGAAATATTTCAAACATATCCTACTATTAGTAAAAAGACCTATCCATCTAAAATTATGGAAAAAAAAACGCTTTTGGGGAACCAATGCTCGGCCCATCCAAAAACCCCTACACATGTGAGTGGTTCATAAAAAAGTCCCTCTCTATAAAGATTTA
Organism: Tegillarca granosa; assembly: GCA_029721355.1. NCBI lineage: Eukaryota > Metazoa > Mollusca > Bivalvia > Arcoida > Arcidae > Tegillarca > Tegillarca granosa. The sequence continues at coordinate 31,170,240 of CM056599.1, read as the reverse complement.
TTAAAACATTGTTATTTATCAAGCTAATTTCTTAAATGAACGCACATATATAGTTGTTAAATATTATCAAACTTATGGTTTTGTTAAATGACACTAGATTTTAATGTTAAAATATGCGTATTCACGTGTTTTTGAAATTTATTTGATGGTAAAGACCTTTTAATAAAACTTTAACCACCCAAGTGAAAATTTGTGGTAACTTAATCTTAAGTCAATAGAATAAATGCCTAGGGGTTGGTTTTCATTAGCATTTGTTTTTCGACTTCTTTTTGTAATTAAACATTACTTCTATAAATGAAACCAAAAAACGTATAATAACGTGTCAATACATGGTTGTTTCACTCCCGATGACGTCACTTATTTAATGGTTTTATTTTGCATCCATCACGTGACTAACTATCCTGACATAATTTCATTTAGATAAAAATGATTGAATCTTTAAGCTGCGGCATGAAGTTTTTTTCTAGAATTCTAAACTTTTGTTTGGAATCTAGCATGACATAAATCCAAGATTGCCAATTTTTCTAGTCTAGTGTTGCTTTAAGATAAAAAAAAAACTATGTCGCTAAATAGACTTTATATAGGTTAAAAAGAAAATTTGATTTACCGCATTAAGAAAAAACACTTAAATAATAGATCTGTCTTATTTTATAGTTATCTTCATGTATAGTGCGGTTTCCACTCTAAGTCATATAAAACTAGTATAAGCCAAATTGGATTAAATACATGTATATGACTTCTTTTAATGTTGTATTTTCATTTTTGTTTATATTTTTCAGATCGACTTTGACAGCGATTCTAATAATCGTTGGTACATTAATTGGATTCGTTATCCTGTTTGCACTCTTTGTTTCTGTTGGTAAAGTCGTTTTGTTTCAAATTCAAGAGATCGCGATCGCAGAATAGACAAGTCAGAAGAGAGTGCATATCACTTCCATCAGGTATAATAACCAAAGTGTTTTTACATTCAATAACATTTAAAAACTTACTTCCTCACAAATTTTTGGTTCATTATTATATTTAAAAAAGTGCTTTTAAGTGCTTGGCTTATAACAGATGCTTTGGGCATAGTAATATTTCTTTCTTTTGTGTTCATTGGTAATTTTGAGAAATCGTTTTGAAAGCTTAATTTTCATTTCATCAGACTTGAACATTTTCTTTGTTATCAAAAGGATAAAAGGAATTTTTAATTGGAAATTGCAAATAAGTGAATTTACAAAATATTAATTTTTGATGAGAAAAATTATCAAAAAGAAAAAAATGCATAGCCCAAAACCCATAGTTATATATCGATGTTTACAAAAACAAATTAGGAAAGTGATTTCAATATCCCCTTAAGCATCATGAAATGTTGGTCTTTCTGCACATGTAGTGTGTGAAAAGAAAAGTGGTTAAATTATTAAGGAATTTTAAAACTTGTATATAATATTTTAACTTTTTTGTGAAGTTGATGCATAAGAGTCAATAACACTGTTTTAAATTTGAATTGTCTATACAATCATGCTACCAGCAACATTTTTTCGCTGTTAAAAAAACTTCAAACCATGTGTAATCTTGTCGCTTTCAATTCCGATTTTCATTTGTTTTAAATTCAAAGTTAAATAAAGTAATTTTGTTTGCTTTGCATAACAAAACCTCAAAAAACTTTTATGTGTGTTGTATATATCGCATACACATACTTGTGGGTCATTTAAGTAACATTTCATTTACGTAATATATTTTTGTTGTATTTGTACAATGTCTAACTTAAAAGGAGAGAGAGAGAGAGAGAGAGAGAGAGAGAGAGAGAGAGAGAGCACTATAACGAAAAAAAAATCATATTTAACATTTTGTTGATTATTGGCTCAAAAAACAAATAAAACAGTAAAGATCATAACTTTGTAAATATCACTTAGTAGTTTCAGCTTCCCGCAATGATTTGGTATCCGTTACACCGTAACGTAAGCTATATTAGCTATATCCGTAAAGTAAGTTATATTTATCAAAAAGGGACGTAATACTCTGTTATTTTCGCTGAACATACTTGTTCAGAATTTTTTTCATACTAAGATAAATGATTTTCTCAGTAGTTTGCTTTATAAGAAAAATAATTTGGATCATATTTGATTTATTTCAAACCATGGGTTGGTTTACGTTTAAAAATAAATAAATAAATAAATAAATAAATAAATAAATAAATAAATAAATAAATAAATAAATAAATAATGATACTGCTACTACTACTACTACTACTACTACTACTAATTATAATGTGTGTGTGTGTGTGTGTGTGTGTGTGTGTGTGTGTGTGTGTGTGTGTGGTTTAGAAATTTTTTGTCATAAAAGAGAGCGCGTTGTTTTGTAAACTCTCTCAAAAACTGAAATAATTATTTAATCAACGTTCTAGTACAGTAGACCATATTATCTTAATGATCATTTTTAGACACATATTTTATTTTTCATTTCCAGTCACGTCTACAAGTCCAAATGCTGCACAACAGTATTCTATATATACAATACCACCAACAGATAATGAAAAACCTCCACCTTACATACCAAATGAACCGACAGCACCGCCATCGTACGATGAAGTAATGAGAGAATGCTCACAACAAGTTGATGAATGAAATGATATTAAACGAAGACAATCCATCTTAAATGTAAATGTTATTGTTTAGGTGGCATGTACAAAATTGTGTGTTTTTTATTTTTATTTTTTTTATTTTTTTTTTTTATTTTTTTTTAAAAAAGAAAGAAAAAAGAAAATAATTATTACATAAATATTTTTGAACATGATGTTGCTATTAAAATAAATTATAATTAATCAGTATTCTTTTTTTTAACTTATACTAAGTATTTAAGCATTGAACTGTTAAAGGGGTTCCAATAACCGACATAAATATTCCAGGCAAACTGAAATACCCGTATAAGCGCATGCGCATTATGATTGGTTTGGCTAAATTAGGTATGCAGTTTTAGAACCATAATGGCAATATCTCAAAAGATTCAATGCTTATACTTAAATTTAAAAATGTATTGAACCAATCAAGTGTTCGGTAAGTTTTTGAATATGAAATTTTCTTACTATGAAAAAAATGTGATGTTACAAAATAATTTCGTTAATGTTTTCCTAACACCACAGTTAAAAAAAACTGCTGGTAAACACTGACCATTATTCGGCACGCAATTTAATGTATGACCTATATGGTATAAGATAATATGGAAAACGGACAAGTTGTCTATTAAGAGCACAATCTGAAGCAATATGTTGTTTTAAGCATGTAATTTTTAAACATTGTTTTTTCAGCATTACTTCCTCGGAATATTCAGATTATGTTTAGAAAATTAATGTTTGCAATGGTTTTTGTTTGATTTTAAAATTCTTATAAATTATTTATGTAAGTTTAAATTAAAAATAAAAAATAAATAAAATGAAATAAATAAACAAGTTTTTTTTATAAGTTTTTAAAAATCAAGCAGAAATTTACACTCAACTCAAATTAAAGAATATTTTACTGTCAATTTGATAACATTACACAGTAAAAATCGAATACCTAATATTTAAATTGTTTGATTTAGTTTTGTTGATCAAAACAAAACATTGTCTCAAAAAACTTCATTTGTTTAAAGTATTGATAAGAGAAAAATATTTGAGTTGAGATTACATTCATTTGAGTGAATAATTGTGAAACTGAGGCCTGGTCATGCTTGTAATAAAATATATTTCGCACGAAGGGATGTCTACGTATCGCTCTATTGTAAGTATTTACTTATAGGAAACATATATAGTATGAACTTCATCACACGTGTTGAATGTCATTTCCTTTAGAAAAAAAGCTTTGATTTAGTGAAAGGAATTGCGAGAAAAACCTAATCAGATAACCTGTTTACTAAACATCAAACGAAGAAGCCTTATTTGAAAATTTACTGATGCTATTGTATGTGTTAATTTTGCTATTTTATGTGTTAATTTGCTTCTTGAATTATGTAAATTTATCTTTTTAGATTACATCCCTTGTAGGGAATCGATTTAAATGCATTGCCGCGTGATTGTACCTTGTCAATCTAATTGATTAACTCTACGTGTTTGACATGTTTCAACGACAAACGTTCTAAAATATATTGTTCATTGTTTAATTTAGGTAAATTTACTCGTAAGTTGTACCAGAACAGCAAACTGTTTTCGTATAGGATTAATCAAACGCAAATAAACCTGTCTTTGTCCATATCACAATTCCGAAAGCAAAGTTTAATTTTAACTACCAAATTCAGTTGAAACACGTTAAATTCAGTTCACCAGGGAAGTGAGGCCGTGTGCTCTGGACGGTTAAGCAGCTTTTGTCTAGCTAGCTTCACCCGACACTCGAAAAGAACTTTTAAGAGCTTGATAATCCTAGGATTGAAATATCCCTAAGTCAACATTTCTCCTGTGAACAGCTTTCTTTGTTGTGGAAAGTTCCCGTCGTGGGGACATGCTCTACCAAACCGTATAAACTGTTAAAAAAAACACGGGAAAAGGAGGGATATTGCTGCACAGAAACGAAAAGTTGACCGTAGAACAAGTAAATTCAGTGAATTATTCTTCACCACTACGTTTTATCTATAAGGTATATTGTTGTATGCCTTGTACCAAATTTTTTAAGTTGTAATGAATAGTTATGGAGAATTACTCCGCGAAAGAAATTTGATGGACGGACGGACGAAAGGAAAGACAGAAACACGTATCACAATGTAACCACATTTGTCATAAAGCTTTAAACGTAGCCTTTACTGTTTCAATAAAATCGCGACTCCGCTTACATTTTACGAATTATATCCATGTAAGGTTAACATCCTTTTGCTATACTGACTGGTGATCTGGTAACAAATCAATGTTGCTAAATAAGACTCTTGACAATGCGAGTAAACGCAAAAAGAATATAATACTAAATTTATTTTCATGAAATAATAGGTGTAGAAATGTTAAATTATTTTGAGGTTAATGAATATATGTGTGAAATATCGTGTCTGAAATACAATAGTCGTGTCTGAAATAGAATAGTCTAACCATAATTTCAAATGTTCGTTTTTATTGTATAAGAATATTGAATTTGCTGTTTAAATATATGATAGATTTACGTCAATTAATCTTTATACAACATAAGTATTTATGATTGTATATATAACACTTTTGTAACTTTTTATAATATTTTACATTTCGCTGTATAAACAAATGTCGATTACCGGTGACGTAATTTGTTTTTCCTATTCTATCGCGTTCCTATTCCGTTTGTTATTTTACCTTTGGGAGTAGTTATGATTAGGTGCCCCTGATGCCTAATAAGTTTTTAGTTAATAAGATTTATTTACTAAGGCATACGACATATAGGGAACAATACCTTTAATATCAGTAAGCATGATCTATTACGCCATTGTGTTGTCACTAAACAACCTTTATAACTAAAAATAAATAAATAAATAAATAAATAAATAAATAAATAAACAAACAAACAAACAAATACTTAAATAAATAAATGAATGAATAAATAAATAAATAAATTTTGGAAACTGGACAATTCATGTGAGCTTCCAACAAGGACGTGAGGTCGGGTGCCCCGGAAGGGTAAGTATCTTTTGTCTAGCTAGCAACACCCGTCATTTGCAAAATCAAATTTAAGAATGAAAGGAAAATGGAATAATAGAAAGTAAAAAAATATCCCGTATATGTTTGGATACAGTGACTTCATTCTTATCAACAATATTGTGATGACGGTCATAAAACTTTTTAAGGACTTTGATTTTACAATTTAAAGTAAACAACAATAAAATAATAAAAAACTCCATTTTTGAAAAGTTTTTGGTAAAGATGATAAACATGACGCATGTTTCTACAGTGTAGTATACATAATGTACATTTAGTATATTATCTTAATCAGAATTTTTTATAGTTAATGTAGCTATAAAAAATTTGAAAAAAGTTAAATAATATAACAGCCTAAAAAGACAAAGTTTTTTGAGACGTTAGTTTCAAACCCACAGATTTCTACAATACGTCACTTCTGAAACTTAAGTCCATCCTTCAAATATCGTATTTTATCATATACTTACTACTAATACGTTATTCCCGCATACATAACTACCTTTAATAAATTCATGTGATTAATATTACCGACCGGTCGCACATGCCTGGTCGAAAAAGCCGTTTCACCAGTATGGTGAAAGTAAGGCAAACGATTAACAGAATAAAACATGGTGGAATCCATAGTATATGCAAAATTAGACCTCAGTGCTAAAGCCCTCGGTCTGATATGGCATTTGATATGGATTTTACCATATATTATTCTATATTTTTTCAGTCTCAATTTTCATGACGTTACTGCAACGTTGCATCTATCTATCTATCTATCTATCTATCTATCTATCTATATATATATATATATATATATATATATATATATATATATATATATATATATATATATTAAAAATACATAAAATTGGTGATTATATGAATGATATGATGCTTTTCTTAATAATAGTCAATTACATTTATATTATCTAAGCCAAAGCTTTCCAGTGAAATCAGGGATTTTAAGAACATCGTCTAAACGGACATCGTCTATTTGTTCCAATAAAATATTATTCATGGATTGAATGGAGCCTCGATGCTAAGTGGATTTATGCGCTCACTGATCAAAGGGCAATTTTTTAGTCTGATAATTTTTTTCGTTTTTTCCGGACACTATATATATGGTTTACTTCCTTATTGACATAAAATATCATTACTACATTAAAAAAAAACTTTATATTTTTTTCCTGACATAAAATAGTTTAATGTTTATTGAGAATTCGCATAACTGTTTTCAGTTACGACAAGAACATTATTCAAAACTGTTGACTTTTGAGTGTTTTATTTGCAAATGCTTGTTGATACAACCAGTATTTATCAGACGTTATATACATATTGCGATGTGTATTATAATCTTGACTTCAAGTACATGTAATGTTTGTCCTTTAATTAACCCTCAAATAATGATTACTCATGAACAGAACAAAACAGTGTATGTTATTTTTTCAGGTTAATACTCTGCAACATTAATAAGCTTTCTGACTATCAATGTTAATAATTTTACTTAATCCTTAATCCTCCTTATTTTTCTATGTCACAGACTTGACAGTGAATCAATAATCAATTTCGCTTCAACGACGTTTTAATGACAATATGAAAACACATTAAATCTTAACTGAAGACGGAAATCATATGTTTGGTTAACCGGAAATGAAAACAACTCTAAAACCTTTCAATCTCGTATCGCACCAAAATTTGCATTACGAATATCTTAATTGTTTTTAAATGATAGATCAAAGGTTGCATTTCTTTGAGCAATAACTATGTGTATGTTTCTAATAGCCTTAAGGTCAATGTACATTTGTACTTTGTTTTTGATATTCTCTCTACGTCAATAATGAACATTTGTCTTTTCTTTTTTTTTTTTTTTTTTTTTTTTTTTTTTTTTTTTCGATAAGCTTGATAAGCTTTGATAAGCTTTTTTTGGGGTCAATAGCCGTTAATATGTTTTATGATATCGTTTTAGGGTCAATATCCAATAATTTGTTTTTGACATTTTTACGATTTCTTGTTTTTCTGATAATATCCATTATAATGCATCTATAATGCTTTTATTAAAAACCATTTTATAGACATGTACATCTGAACAGAGAAACCATAGTTTAGCATTGTATTGCGATAAGAAACAACGGTAATATATAATCACTTGTACTTATACATTTTTAACAATGTCTGTCTGTTTGTCCGTCTAAAACCGTGCCCGCTCTATAACTTTTAAAAGAACTCTGATGGTTTATATGGGTATCACCATGTCTGTCGGTTTGTCCGTAAAAATCGTGTCGCTATATACCTTGTGACGGTACATATTGTCGCCCCGACGACAATATGTACCTTCACCGACTGTTCATATTGTCGCCTACACAACTCTATTCAAATGCTTAAATTCCTGCAAATATTTAGAGCTTTTACGAAAAAGGCCATTTTCATTTGTAATGTTAAGTGTCAAAATGAGAGGACCTGGTCGGAACGCCGATAGGAAGTTTTACAGAGAAGAACATCGGCCAAATTCATGATTTTTTACCTGAAGCGATATATTCCTTTTTGTACTAAGGCATGCAGCCCTTAATCCACATGATAATGCTAAATGTACACTATGATATACATAAAAAACATGTATTTGTTTCATATAAAGGGTCGGACAAAAAGTTTTTTTACCCTGTAACATAACATTTAGAATTTGAATCCTCCTGATCAATGAAGACCGTCCTTTATAAGCAATTACAGTCTCATAAGTGTAAGATGTAAAAGATTGTTCTAAGACTTATATATTCGTTTATAAAAATAACATTGTTCGAAATTTTTTTGATTTTTAAATATTTTTTTGTGGAAATTTCACATGAAAATTCCAGTTTATAACATCTATTCAGAGCACAGCAGCAGTTTTTAATTTTTTTGGCATTACAAAAAGGGCCAATTGAACTAAAACAATATATTTTCCGATTTTTAAAAACTTTTTACGTCATACAATCTCATACTTTTAAAACTACTGTTATTGTATAAAAGAGGTGTTCATAGTTCAACTTTCACTTCATCCCAAAAGATGATAAGATTTATTAACAGGGACGAAAATGTATTCATAAAGCAACAGATTGCATCGTCCCTTGACAAAAGCACTCGTATTATCTGTTAAGTTACACTTTTCAGCAAGCATTTCTTGACGGATTTAAACCAAATTAACTCTTTAGGTATCTATTGATGTTGTCTTGAACGGGTTTGATAATGTTGCCTTTTAATAGAATTAGGACTATGAAATATTAATACTTAGTAAGCCCTTCCTACTACTTCACAGTCTACATATCGAAACTGATTTAAACCGAATTTACTCTTTATGTATATTTTGAATAAGTTTAACATGTTCCGTTGCCTTTTGTCCGAGATATTGCCTTAGACATAAAATATTTTAACACTACCTTTCTACCACTTTTCAGTATTAAATTGAAGAGTCAACTAACATAACTAGCCGATATGTGATGTACATTTTGTCGCCCATTCTGAAGGAAACATAAATGGCTCAACTCCGTTCATTTTGTTACTGGCGACAATATGTACAGGGGGCGACAATATGTACCGTCAAAGACAGTACATACTGTCGCCCCTGTACATATTGTCGCCCATATAATAATGTTTACATTACAAATGCATTGCCTTATTTGAATTTCTTTGGAACCATTGCGTTAAATTTTCGATGGCAGCAGTGTGTCACGCGCTCTGTGATAAAGCGATTCACTTACTTTGAACGTGATCTGATGTTGTCATACCTCAATGACAACATCAAAAATGACATTCAATCCTTAATTGATTACAATGCTGGAGTTTATGAAAATTATTATGATAATGATGATTTCATGTACAATCAGAGACATTTTAAGGGTTATTGTACCAAAAACCGTAACTATAGTTTCAATAAACAACAATTACTAAACAAAACTAAATGGTGACATGGCTTTCTTTACCAAGATATCCTTAAATGTTATGTGAATGATAAACAACTGGTAAAAGCTAAGAATAAAGCATTTGCATGTACAGAATTCATGCTGCAAAGATAAAAATGTTCGGATAGTTGAATATACCAAAATATACAGTGTAAACTCTAGACGAGCAAATTATTAGAAGTTCGGTTCTGGGATGGTGGTGGAAACCGGAGTGTCTGGAGAAAACCACCAACCCTCGGGCAAACGAACCGACAAACTTTCCCACACTAGGATTGATGTGAGATTCTAGCCTAGACGGTGAGAGGCACTGTAATCTGTAGACGAGCTTTTAATTAAGACTATTCTGAAACAAAGATTGTAAGGAGTGGAGTGGATAACGGTGTTTTACACAAAAGTCAGAGGTTTTTTGGTCTTTGATGGAAGAAAAATGAAGAGCGCGGAGGAAACCATCATCCAACGGTACGCAAATGAGGTGCTGTGATCAAAGCATCGATGTCTTTAACCACTTGGCCATCATCACACCTGTTACTTGAGTAATTAATGGAGGTCACAAGGAAAGGTTTCAAGGTCAAATGCAATGTTTCAGTGGGGTTATTTGCATTGGCTCTCAAAAGACAGCTCTAGTTTTACATACATAGATAGATAATGTTAATTACATTCTCTAGATATTTAAAAAATTAGAATAATTATTTTAAAAAAAAACAATATGATTTGTATACAGATGTTATTTGTGTAGGATATTCCTGTGTTTTATTTATTGTTTTTTTGGTCGTGCGCGTGTTTACATGAAGCATTTTGCATTCACATTTATGTCAAAAACATACAAGACATTATTTTCTCTCTTATAGCTATACCCATCCAGTGTAAGAGTTACCCTATCTGATCTAGTCTTTTTAACTTTTTGGTTTCCCTTTCTTTCTTGCATGTTGCCAAGATGCGTTATTTTAGTCACATTTTTCTAATTTTTTACTTGTTTAAAAGTGCATGTTTGTGTTGAAATTCTTCTCCGAAATTTTTTTGCATCTCACAAGGTGTTAAATACAAAAAAGTGTAGTGGTGCAGCATAATGTGAACGCAAAACTAGCAATAGCCAGAACAATCAAAAACCTTTTCCATAACAAATAAAAATAACATTAATAATGATGATGATGATGACGATGACTTATAATAATAATAATAATAATAATAATAATAATAATAATAATAATAATAATAATAATAATAATAATGATGATGATGATGATGATGATGATGATGAAATAATAATAATAATAATGTTTTCTGTAGTTTTAGCGCGGTTATGTAGTAAATTTTAAACCTTTAAAAATAGAAATGTCATATTGCCGAACATGGACCAAATAACAAATTATCAATTGAGCCGTAATAATTATTTTAATAACATGTTGATCACACACAAGTTCACATGTCCATGGATAATTCAAACAAAACAAGTTTTCTTTAACAATGCATTTTATTTTAAAAAATAATTGTAATAGTGGAAGTAATTACCGAACAGGAAACCGGAATCAGCGTTTGCATTATTATTGAAGTTTACTTTAAAATGCAAAGTGTAAATCAATATTTCTTTTGTATTTAAACAATAATTGCAAACTGTTAAAATTTAAAAAAATAAATAAATAAAATACCAGCAAAATTAACTATATACAAAAAAGGCATTACTATTGATTTTCCAGTAATTTTATCAGTTATATTTTACAATTTTATTGGTTGAACATATTACTTGATTTATGAGCCTCTAAGAGCTTAACCTCTTTTGTAAGTAATCGTTAACGCCATTTGTTACCATTTTAAATAAACACAATTCTGGAAAACATATTGAATTAACAAAATTCTGAAAAATGTATTAAATTAAACTTTTATTTGTATAGGGAATTGTTTAAAACAAATGATCATACACTCTTGTCTTTTGAATAACAGCTTTTTTAAAACAAAAAACTAGGTCATAGCTTAGCTCGAATGAAAACATTTTTCTTAAAATAGTTAAATATGTGCAACTAAAATCATGTATGTATATGGCAACTACGGATGCAATCAAGAAAAACTACACGAGTAAATTTTAGCGCGCGACATCATACAAACACAAAAATATTGAAAAATGCACGACTCTAGATGTTCAATGTAAAAAATGAAGTGGTACAATGAAACAATTTTTAAGGAGCATAATCACTATTCGACTTATTTTACAACCAGCCGCCCACAAACATGAACATTCTAAATAGAACCTTATTGAAATTTGGGAACATGTAATTGTATATTTACATCAGGTTACTGAATTTAGAACATGCAGACAAGTATTTTAAAACACATAATATTTGCAAAAGTTTTTTTTTTTTTCAAGATATTAAATATCATTGTCATAACGTTAAAAAATGAAAGGTTTATAAAAAAGACATTGTACTAGGTCATATTTCAATTAAAACATGAAATATCTATAATATACAAAAACAATGATAATAAAATAAATGAAAAAATAAAAAAGAAATTAATAAAATAAAATACATTAATATTGTACAGAAATGAGTTGATTTTTTTTTTTATAAACTTGGTATTTCTCAAATAACAGATTTAGTTCCATAGTTTAAGGTTGACATCGTTTATTCCGACGAAGTTTCAACAAATATTAAAGTGGAATTCGTAGGCAGATGGTTAAAGTGTTAGTCTTTATTTTTCAGGTGTCCCATTGCTGTAAGTTCGAACCCGGTCGATCTGAAGTTAAAAAAGATTTTCATTGCCTTAGGCCTTTAGTGGTTGGCTTTATTCTTAAGGTGTCTCACTGCTGTGAATTCGAACCATGTCGACCTTAAGTTATAAAGGATTGCCATTGCCTTAGACCTTTAGTAGTTTATACGGTTTCAGAAAAATGGAGTGAGTGGTCTGTGACGTTTTTTGTGACATCTTTGGCGGGTATACAAGCATTCCTAAGGTCGTCATAAATATAAAGCAGATAAATAACATTTGCCAAAAAAATCTCATATCTCATGTAAATAGTTCAGCATTGAAATTTATAAGACAGTTGTTGCTAAAAATCATTGATGTAACACCAACAAATATCTGACCAACAAACCAACCAATCAACAAGATTTAAGGTGAAGTAAATATCACCAAAACATTGTTACAAACACCTTGTAATTTTATTTTATTACTTTATCTTTAATCTTATTTTTGTTATGTTTAATCTTATTTAATTAATTTAATTTAATTTAATTTAATTTAATTCAATTTATTTTATTTTATTTTATTTTATTTTATTTTATTTTATATTATTTATTTATTTTATTTTATTTTATTTTATTTTATTTATTTTATTTTATTTTATTTTATTTTATTTTATTAAAATTATTATTTTATGCATAATTAGTTACAGACTTTTCTTATCCGGTTTTTTTCACATTTGTTTCATTGCTAAAAAACAATTCAAAATATCATTAAAATCCAAACCGATTTTTCAATTTTTAAATGAGTATATTGCAAGTCAAAATTTCATTGATTCATTTTTGGATCTTCGTTATGATATCCATTACAATTAACATTTATCTTTTTTGATTCAATAATGGAAATTTTGACATTTTAATGGAATCTAATTTTAAATGTTTTTATGCACCTGCAAAAAAGACTAACAATTTGCCAATAAAGGCAAATTAAGATACAAATGTGATCTTCACGAATATTGGCCTGCATTTGCATTGTTAATGGATACCACAATAAATTAAATAAAAAAAAAACATTATCATATCAAATACAACTGTAAATTTATTCCACAAAATAAAAATTTGAACAATTATCTACTGACAGAGGGGGTCATCCCTATTGACTTTCCAGTAACATCTCCCATTACGTTTGGTACATATTCCATGCCTAAACAGGCACTCGGAGCTAAACGGTGTCTTTGGTGTTGTGCATAAGAACTTGGCATCCTTATTTGCATCAGTTTTAGGGTAAATCTGTAACATTTCAATATGACAATATTATTGCAAGACTTTATATCAACCAAACAAAATAAGACAAAACAAATTTTTTTTTAATTACAAGTACTTTTAAATACTTCGAAAATCAAATGTAACAAAAATGTTTCATCTTATATTCGCTCAGTTGGTAGAGTGCTTGCTCCGTAAGTGGGAGGTCATGGGTTCGAACCCCGACAGGTTCTGACCAAATACTTGAAAGTTGGTGGTGACTGTTTTTTCGCCAAGCACCCAGCATTACGAAATGAAAGTATCTGTTTTTTTCGGATGGAAACTTAAAATAAATGAAGTCCTGTTTCACGGTAGGCATTGCACGATAAAGAACCTTGCTGTATAATGCCTTCAGCGTAACGCACAGACAAAATTTCTGCACTTTCGCCTATAGCTGGCGACGTCTCGATATAAAGAAATATTTTTGACTGGGACGTTAAACACCATAACTCAACTCAACTCTTACATGCGTATAAAATTTTTACTTTTAATTTATTATTTACTATTTTATCTCGATTTCACTTAAAATCATAAAAGCGTAGTTTGCATTCTCAATTTTAAACAAATATTCGATAAGGGAGTCCGGTCGATACGAAAAATTACATTTCTTCTAAAGATATTAAAAAAGTTAAATAGCAGCATGGTGACATTTTGACAGATTCACATAAATGGTTTGAAATGATTAACCCTAATGTTCTAAAAGATTGTATTACGACCCAGAATAAACCTACACAACTTACTTGACAACCACAGTATTGGCTATATGATGTTTCTAAAGTGGACAAACCCATCCTCTGCATTATCGACAGATCTTCATACAAGTCGTACCAATCACAAGGTCCTATAGTGAACTGTCCAAATTCCGTATTTCCTTCAAACAAAACACTCAGATTTTATTACTTTGAAATTTTCAGCCGTCTTAATTTTTGAAATTCGTGTAAAACTAAGGTTTGTTCCCTCATGCAAAGCATTCCTTAGCTGGATTTGGATTCATATAATTTTGGAACTTTGGATTCATTAATTTTCAACTGTTTGGCTTATGTTTTTTATCTATCAAACTTATCGGCCCTTAGTGTCACTGATGAGAAATAATTTTCCGAAATGTGCACATATGGCACATCAAAATTTAGCAGGTATTTGTTACTACCTCTGAGCGGGTACCGCTGCTGGTGGAGTAAAACTCCCCGAGGGTATCCATAACTCAGTAGGCAGTACTTAGTGCTGTCAGAAAATATACAATTTAGCAAAATTTTCAGCCGTCTTAATTTTTGAAATTTATTTAAAACTAAGGTTTGTTCCCTCATGCAAAGCATTCCTTAGCTAGATTTGGATTAATATAATTTTGGAACTTTGGATTCATTAATTTTCAACTGTTTGGCTTATGTTTTTTATCCATCAAACTGTTCGGCCCCTGGTGTCACTAATGAGGAATGTGCACATATGGCACATTTAACAGGTATTTGTGTTAAATATTTGATGCAAAGAAGCACACACATAACCATCTGTATCTTGTGGTTGATACAGAAGATCAATATAAATAGTTTTGTTATCTGTATATTTACAATCTCCTGGTTATATTCAAGGGTATCATCTAGTTGGTCACTTTCAATATAATACTAAACGCTCAACCAAACCCTTTCTAAGAATCAGTTAAACATGTTGTCATATGAAGAAATGTTGATTGTTTTAAAAGTAAAAACTCTAAATTTTGTATTTGACAATGAATTTAACCATTATCATACCTGACACTACGTATGTTTTATTGGCCATTAAATCTGCACCACATCCATTATCATCAAGTGATACTTTAAGAAGTCCAAGATTTTGGCTAACTGAGTTGCTTGAATCAATATTAGCCTACAATAAAATATATTACAGTAAAATACACAGGTATTTTAATATATTCTGTCTGCGAAAAGGACAAAAAGGACAAAAAAGTAATTAATGCATAAATTATTATAAGTATGGTTACAATTGACAAGTATGGTTACAATTATAAAGTTATTTTTAAAGCTGCATTAAGTTTTCCAAAGAAAAAATTAAAACGGTGCTAATCTAATTAATAATGTACCTAATGAACAATGTTACATTTGTTTAACAATAAAAGCTCGAATAAGTACAGAAACAACAATAATTTCCCAGCGAGATGTAGCATGTGAGATCTAAAATTAGAACATGGTTACGTCATGAAAAAACCGGGTCATTTAAACACAACTTTCAAAACAGTGAAATACCATAAATGAAAAACAGAAATTCGTTGAATTTGTCATTTGTGACTTAGTAAGGGATACATAACACCATTTCAAATACATCTTGATATTAATGACGGACAATTAATGCAATTTGTCATGTTTCACCTTCGATTCATGGTTTTTTCCGTACATCCATGCGCATGCTCCAAGCTCATAATAATCATCGTTAAACATTGACCAACCGGTTAGAGAATTCAGTTTATTTACAGCTAAAAGGAATGAAATTTTAGAAAATTAATCTCACGGATGGTGATTAGAAGTTATCTATTTTTAAACAATATATTTTTAGAAAATAATAAAAAAATCTTTTAATAAAGATGCAAAATAAAATTCTCTCTTGCAGTTTCTAGGATTTATAAAAACCGGAAGATACTGACTCAAGGCGTGGAAACGCGATAATGTTATCCGAAAATATTCTAAAATAGACTTTCATATGATACACCAGAATGCGTTGCAGACGTTTTTATTAAATTTTTTTGCGGAAACTTCACAATATTACTGACACGACAGGTTTTAACCTATAAATCGCCATCATTAACATGTATAACGAGAAGACGGATCGGTATGGAACGCCAAAGCTGTCTTATATGGTACAAAATGGTATACGGATTCATTTTATTATGATATCGTTTTTATCGTTATATGTTTTGGTTTTACCAGATTATATTTTAGTTATATCATTATATGAGGTGGTTTTACCATTATATATATTATTTGGTCTGATCATTATTTGATTGAGTTTCATCATTATATGTTTTCACTTCATCATTATATGTTTTTACTTCATCATTATATGATTTGGTTTTACAATTATATTATTTGCTTTGATCATTAAATATTATCATATCATTATATGATTAACATGGCGTTCCATAGATAGGGGTATAACTTCTAGTGAGTTACTGTTCATGTTAGAATAAAAACATATTGTAAATACAATGTTAATTCTCTACAATGTAAATTAACAAGCGAATCATTTAATGTCACATTTTTATAATTTTGGAAAATTAATTAAAGATTAAAGGGTATCAATACAACACTGACAGTTTGTGTCCTAATTAAATTAAACATAAATTCAGTAAAACAAGAATTCCACCGATTAAAATGTCTCGCCTGGTTAGTTTTTGATCGAATAGTAAATATATTACTTTAACATAAACTTTTACATTTTAACACGTGCACGCCGCCGCAGACGACACCGGGAATGTAACACCTAGGTCTCGCCATATGGCAATGCCAGGCTCGACAAAAATCATTTTCAAACATAAGAAATTGACTGATGGTAGTTAGATATGATTTACATGTAGAATAATTTCATAAAAATTCATAACGGTTTTATCAAATTTAAAGCCAAAACAACATTTTTAAGGTCTTAAAGTTTGAAACGAATAAATAAATAATAAATAAATAAATAAATAAATAAATAATTAAATAATAAATAAATAAATAAAACAAATAAATAAAACAAACAAACAAATAATAAATAAATAAATAAATAAATGAATAAATAAATAAATAAAGTATTATTAACTCGATTTTAATACTGTAAAAACGGAGCACAGAACGCAAATGTTTTAATGTTTCGCAAGATTACGAATATGACGGCCAAAACTAATAAAGTTAAAAAAGTTTTACTACTAATACTACTACTACACACACACACACACACACGCACGCACATAACAGCAATATTTAACAATTGAACTGTTTTAAAATGATGTTCATTGTCAATATGAATTCAAAAACTTTGCAAACAATCTTAATAACACGGGTAAGCGTGTCAGCGGTGTTTGTTCACCTATGATATCGTAGTTCCGCATCGTGTATTGCATTTTATATGTATTCATGCACTAAGTGATAAGGATAATGAAAGCAACGGCTCTCGAGCTTAGAGAAATGGAAATTTTACACGGCAAATGAATATATAATTAAATAAAAGACGTTCATGCGCAAAGATTCTCTTCAGACACATCATGTATGTATTGTTTTATTACATTACGTATATACACATATAAGTAAAACCAGTTTAATTGCTTTTACCTTAAATGCTTCTAAAATTCGAACACTGTACACCCTAAACGAAGTACTTGGGACGTCAAACTGGTTCAAAACTTTTACTTTGATGACTGCAAAAAATATGAAATTTAAGTTAAACGAGAAAAACGATAAAAACACATTATTCGTGTTCAGATTCACATGATAGGCAAGAATCATAAAAGAAATATAAAATTAAACTAGAATAACTAGAATATTTTAATTCTTATATTGTCTTTTGATAAAATAAAGTTTCCTTTTGGAAACGATAAAATCAAGAAGAAACAACGTTACCAGTCTACGAGGTTTTGCATTAATTTAAAGAAAATGTCTATTTTGTCTGTTAGAATTGACGGTTTGAGTGGTAATATCTGTAAAATGCTCATATGTAACCGAAAACTACTTTTACTTCCGCTACGTAAGATAGATTATATCGTATACACTTATATGAGACATTCAAACAGTAATATCCTCGTTAAATAGAAGATGTAGTTTAAAATTCAAAACAATATAAACCTTGTTTTTCTTAGGCCGTCACTGCAATCTGATCTCATTTTAGATCATTTTACGAACTAGTTGTTTTCTATGTGTTTCTCGCACGTAAGAAAAAATTGAAATTGAAGTTACACAACAATTTTGCTACCAATTTGTTTTCTATGTGTTTCCCGCACGTATGAAAAAATTGAAATTGATTTTGCTACCCAGGGAAATTGGCTGCTTCTCATTTATTATTAAAATTTTAAATTTCAAAAACTTCCCAATTTTTTTTATTTCAAAAAGGTACGTTTATATTGCATAAAAATTTTTCTTTGTCAGAAGTATCCTTGGGGTGGTGCAACAATGGAAAATAATCATTCCATGTAGTTGTCCGATCGCATGTTTAATTAACTTGTGAAAAGTTCAGTTGGTTCAAGATCTGATGTTCAGATATAGGTTTTCTTTTTCTGATGTTCAGATATAGGTTTTCTTTTTCTGATGTTCAGATATAGGTTTTCTTTTTCTGATGTTCAGATATAGGTTTTCTTTTTAGATTTTTGAAGATTTGATTTCAAAACTTTAACTTAAACTTTGAAATTTCGTATTGTTACAACATCATTTTATAATCATTCCCGAAGACAAAAAAATTCTACTTAGAATGCTTAACATAAAGAAAAAACATTTCTTTTCTAAAAGGTACCTGTAACTATTTTTAGTTTTGAATTATTTTATTTGTCACAATTTAATATGGCTTTAGCGAAAATGTCTCGAAATAGGGAAGATATCAGTGAATTTCTAATACATCTCTAGGAATTCAAATCGAAAAGGTCGATATCGAGGCTCTCGTGTATTCGCAACACGGCATACATGTAATCCCACAGAATATTTTTACCAACTTTTAATATAAGACAAATTCTAACTCGTAGTTGATTATTTCACGATAAAATCAAGTCAAGTGGAATTTTCACTGGTCGTCACCTTTACTAATAATTAAGATATTATTAATCCTTTTGTTTATTCAGACATATTCCTTAATATAAATTAAAGCCCGCGCCTGTAATATCAACAGGATGTAACTTATAATTTGCAAAATTGATTTACAGGTTTATAGAGTTATTTTTGACTCTTAAAAATATACGATAATACAACTAAGCATTGGTTCAATGAAGCAATTTGAGTAGGGAAACGTTATTTGTCATGAATAGGGATTTCAGAAAAAATGGATTCATGATAGAATTTTAGAATCTTAAATTTTTCAAAGTAAGAAAAAAAATATTTCACTAGATTCTGACATTTCGAATAATAATATAATATAATTAATAATCTTCAGAAAAAATATTGTTTTTGTTTCACCAATATGTTTAAATAATTCCATTTATACTTTATTTTACATAAAAACCATTATCATTCCTCGATTTTTAGTTTTGAGTAAATAGTATTAAAATTCCTTTTAATGACGTTTTAAAAAACATTTATCGTTAAGATTTACAACTCAGAATGAAATTTAAAAAAAAGTGTTTACAAAATTAAAATAGGTAAAAGTCAAAATCATTAAACAAAATCAAAGAAAAGAATGAAAGAAAAAAAGGAAAAAAGAAAGATAAACTTGTATAATAATTTAGTCAGTTTTAAGCCTTGCCTTATTGGATTACACGGACATGAATTAATTGTGTACTTTAATACAATTATTGCCCTTGTTTTGATGTGATATGAAAATTTGACAACCCGAGGCAAGTTATATCAAACGAGGAAGGCTCTGCCCTCGGTTGATATAACTTGTCAAGGGTTGTCAAATTTTCATATCACACCAAAACAAGGGCAACAATTGCTTTATTATACCGAAGAAAATTTCTGACTTATCTGAAAAAGAATTAACAATAGTTGACAATTTTAACAATTTAATAAATAAACAACAACATTTGAGTATTAGTGGTCGCCGCCATTGTTGTTGTGCATATACACATTTGGAACACATCGGGACAGTTTATTATTGCACTACGTATCCAAAGGAATTCCTAAAGTCAGAGTGTGATATGAAGGGTACCCAGCGGGTGATATAAGGGGTTCCAAAGGATAATATGAAGTTTTTTTGGGAAAAGACAATCATCATGATTTCAACGGTTTATATGATCATTTATCTAATGACACGTGACCTATTTTAGGCAAATCAAATTCGAGTATCATAAGCTGAGGTATAATAATAATTGATATTGTTATATAATATTTGCGATATTTACCAAAGTCTGAGTCACAAACGATTTTTGAGGATGTGCCCCTTCACAGCCACAATTAGATTGAGCTGTTACAAAACAGCATAACTGCAGTAAGAATTAACAGAATAATTCCTCTTGTTTGTCTGAAACATGAAAAAAAAAAAAAAACGTGTTAGCTAATAACATCATAAAATATATTTTTCCATTACTTAGTAAAGTAGTGTTAGTGAACACGTTCATTATCACCGTAATTGAAGGCATAACAACTGGTATTGATAACTTTCATCTAATATTCAGTTAAGGCTGCATTATAAGTATATGTCAAGTTAATTAGATTTCTTTAGCAGACATAATGTTTAAAAAGAAGACAACGTCATAGTAGTACCAATTTTTGTAAAATGAAAAATGCCAAGTTAAACATTATTTTCAAAAAAATAAAATAATGTTTTAGTAATCTATATATGTACAAGCCTCGAAATATTGAAAAAAGTTCAACGCAATATTTGTAACCAGAATACAAAATATGTCACCATAGATATTACATGATGCCATCTAAGACTGTTTCTAAGGTTCACAATGACTGCCTTGTTCTCAGAAATCGCACTTTCCACGCTGGTTTTATGTCGAGATTTACATACATTAAAATTTGCACGGGATACCTTACATACATTTTTTTGCATTAGTTTTTACAATCTTGAAAAGAAATAAAACAATACAGATATGTACAAAGTTAC
The DNA here is from genome assembly GCA_029721355.1 of Tegillarca granosa. Taxonomy (NCBI): domain Eukaryota; kingdom Metazoa; phylum Mollusca; class Bivalvia; order Arcoida; family Arcidae; genus Tegillarca; species Tegillarca granosa. The sequence continues at coordinate 31,149,037 of CM056599.1, read as the reverse complement.
AAATTGCATATGTAGATTTATTTCAAATGATATTATCTAAAATATTTAAAATTGTTAAAACTATCAAATAAACCAATCGATAGTCAAGTCATGACTAAACTCCAATCACAATTATCAAATAAATAAATAAATAGATAAATAAATAAATAAAAAAACGGAAACAACGTAAAATGTATGTAGCATACGTAGCTATAGTTTGTATATTCTGTTACTCACCATTTTGCTGTCTCTTTTTGTGATCTTAAAAAGTGTTTTTGTGCTTATATTCTGTTGTAGACATTTATTTGACCATTTCCGGTAAATTATCCGCAATTGTTCAATTATGATGAATAATTTAAAAAACAAAATAATTTTAAAAACTTGACACATGCCAAGTGGAAGAGGCAATTTACAGTTTTACGTGAGGTTATGGACGTAAAGAATATGCTGACATAGCTATTTGATATGTGATACAAGGGCAATATCCTGTAGAATTTGGATATTCAGGATTTTAACTCAAAACAAGTCAAACGGATTTCAAACGGAAGTGATAAATTAATGGTCAACTAGAAATTAAATTTGCAGTTATATCTGCAGGTTAGGTTTTTGGAGAGCCATTTTATGTAGCTTAAAAGAGTAAAATATTTGCATGAATTACAATAGTAAGTTTAATTAAGGTTTTAACTGTTATTAATGGACAGAATCCTTTTTTCTGTAAATTTTCGGCAGTATACATTTAGTTTGATTATTTTTACTTCAATATGAGAGAGAGAGAGAGAGAGAGAGAGAGAGAGAGAGAGAGAGAGAGAGAGAGAGAGAGAGAGTTATTATTTACTCGTTCGATAAAACCATATTCGGGATAAGTACCGCAATTAGTGGGATCACAATACATGCCAATAAATTTTACGATGTTATCGTCCGAGTCAACAAAATGTCACATTTCAGTCTGTTGATAAAGTTATTATTTAATAGCTGTCTTTTATGCATTTTTGTGGCACCATCATGCTGCATGATCATGCATGTAAGTGAATACAAGTTGTCTTGTATTTAGTGCAGCATGTAGAATTAATAGACAATTTATTACTTCTTCAATTTTATGTCGTGCAAACTCAAATTCATGATTTAACAGTTTGTAATATTTCTGATGTAAGTACTTTTTACACTTCTTGATTATTAATTACTCATTTAAGAATTAAACATAAACGGTTCATTGCAATTACCATTTAGAGTACATTGTATATCATATATGATACTATGACACCCTAATATCAATATTATAATTTTAATTCTCATTCTTTAGTATTCTTTAGTATACCAGCTTCAAGCGAACAGATTGTCTATCTAGAAAATAGTCAATCAAGATACACAAAAACAGAAGAAGCGAGTAGATTTAGATTAGATATTAGATTATTTAAACAATAACAACTACCGAAAGACATTCAACTTATTTTTATGCATCCTAAACTTATCAATATTAAAAGAGAACTTTCTGTAATTTTTAACCCATACATAAAATTGTCAATCTAATTTGTCACAAAAAAATTTCAATTCACATTTTTATGGTTTTTCATAAGCAGAAAAAAATCTACAAATCCTCTCTTTTATTATTTTATTTTCTAGAATTCATAGCCCTTGAGTTAATTTTTCTGCCTTAAAAGTTTCATATCTAGTATTTTTTGGCAGTGTCAGTCTAATTTGTCACTATAAAAACATCATATCAAAACTGTGTAGTTGATCATTAGCAGAAAAATACTACAAACCTTCTGATTATGTTCTGTTTTTTTTTTTTGACAACTGGTTGTAAATAAAATCAATGATAATTCATTTTTGCTTGCATAGTTTTTCTTTTACGTACATATCGTTATGTATTAGTTTCAATGTAATTCGCCAACGTCCCACGTGACCTTTACCTCTTAACGTTTTAGGTATAAAAGTATGGAACATTTATGTCACAAGTTTTTCGAGATAAAGTCATTTTTACGGGAAAACGTCACCTTTTGCGATTCCGTTGCATATAGAAATAATTATCATGCACAAACACTATGATATATCATGTGTTGCGTTGATGAAAACCATTGAACTGGTTATTGGTAGGTGAATGGTTATAAGTCTGAAATATCTATACTTAATTTGTAAATTGATGTTTGGTAGCAATTTTGCAATTGCTGTAATTTTCTTAAATAAAACAGAAATGATTTTCTTAAAATTAAAATTAGAAAGTAATTTGTGCTGTCAGAAAATATACCTTTTAGCAAAATTTTCTTAATTTTTTAAATTTATTTAAAACTAAGGTTTGTTCCCTCATGCAAAACATTCCTTAGCTGGATTTGGATTCATATAATTTTGGAACTTTAGATTCATTAATTTTCAACTGTTTGGGTTATGTTTTTTATCTAACAAATTTTTCGGCCCCTAGTGTCACTGAAGAAATGTGCACATATGGCACATTAATTAAAATTTAACAGGTACTTGTGTTATATATTCAAAAAAATGCCATAAATGGATATACTAATCAAAAAGGAGACAAAAAATAAGGTACATGTAAAAGGTGTACAAAATCAGTTAATTAATAGAAACTACTGTAGATTATCATAATATCCCGAAAGTATCTGCTCAAACAGAAACTTGGTCTAATAAAATTACCCAATTGTCGCTCTTTAAAAAACACTAACAATACATTTCCTTTAAACGGAATAACAGTTGGCTGTACAATCCAGATATGCAATTTCAACAATAGAAATGTCTCTGTTACGGATGTTTTGAATTCTACACATAAAGATAAGACAGTTAAAAAACTTACATTGTGTTGAAGTACCGCAAACTTTTTTGTGCTATATTGTAATAAATGTTGATATAGTCGACAAGTCTTATAATGTGACAAGCGTGACTTTGCCATTTCCGATTAAGGGAAATCAATGTGATTCAAAAGCTTGTTCAATGGATAAAAAAAAAACATGTTATATTACCTAATCGTCATTTATCTACGTTTTCTGACGTAAATTACACGGAAGCAATTTAATTTTGTGCACAAACTAAGATATAAATCCGAAATGTTTTCTTTTGTCTTTTGAACGTGCATGTACTTGATCAAACTATGCGTACAATAGATTTAATCTACCATAAGAAATTATCATATTGCAAGTTCACCATTTTCTAACTTGATAAAAGGAAAAATCAAAACTAGTATCTTGTGTATGATGTTATTAGGTATATGTTCGTATTTTAATTTAGTATGACTGAGAATTCCATGATATTTACCATATCATTCGGTGAAATGAACAATGTAATTAACGTGAAAATATATATTTTTCAAACATTATTCATCATATTTATAAAACCGTTCAAATGACCTTATTAAAGGCTATAGCGATATTTAATTTTCAAAATTTTATAGGAAAGCTACGCATTTCCTAAAAATGTCACAACTATTATTTTTCTTCATATATAATTCGCTAATAACGAATTATTGAATAAGCTTTTTAAAATCAAAGGTGGACATAATTATATATATGAAACTAAAATCCACATTTCATTATCGTTTGTGTTAATGAATTGGCATAAAATAGATATTAAATAAATAAACCGTTCAATTAGTTACTTTCTTTGATATTGCATTATGAGGAGCCTTCAAGAGGCACGACTCATTCGGAGTGACATCTGAGGGTAATGAGAAACGCAGTACTTTGTGCTCTCAGAAAATGTACCATTTAGCAAAATTTTCATCCGTCTTAATTTTTGAAGTTTATTTAAAATTAAAGTTTGTTCCCTGATGCAAAGTATTCCTTAGCTGGATTTAGATTCTTATAATTTCTAGAACTTTAGATTCATTAATTTTCAACTGTTTGGCTTTTGTTTTTATCTATCAAACTTTTCGGCCCCTAGTGGCATTGATGAGGAATGATTTTTCCGAAATGTGCACTTACGGAACATTGAAATTAAACAGGTATTTGTGTTATATATTTAGAAAAATATCTTTATTTATAATCAATATATTTGTTTTCTGTTTAAAACTAACGTTTAAGTGACTATAATTTGACGTCAAGGTCAGTGAATGCCTGTGTTTCATTAAACTTATAACCATTGAGAAATTAGTTATATAAATATCAAAACAAAATTTTTAAAAAATCATAAAGTAAAATCATTTATCGTCCCTTTTTTCGTCTCGTGAGATACAAGCCAAGAACAACCGTACAGTTCCTATTTATCAAACGAGACACAAATGACAATTATTAAAGATTCATATCCACTGTACTTTTGTTCGTCTTATAGAAATCTCTATGGGTTTTATATTCTTATACAATATTTAAGTCCAGCACGTACACAAAGAAAAATAGCCTTTATTTGATAACTATAAAATGTAACTTTATAAACATGTAAGTACAAGCATTATTTTTTATACTTCTTGGACGCATTTGGGAGTAACTGCTAATTACATTTATTTTTATAATGCGTGATTCACGCCATTAGATCATCTTATTTAAAGCTGTCACGAATCTCTAGCGTCAGACTTCGAACAAAATTTTTCCAAAAATATTAAAAGCGATCCAACAATCATTAAACTTCCACTTAATCTGAAGGCATTAGTCCATGATCCGGTCAAGTCTGTAGTTAAACCTACAACAAAAAAGTATAGAAAATGTTTAAGGTTCATATTTTATTTAGCATCCAAAATAAAAATGATAAAAATAGAAAATAAGATAAATTAATAAATAAAATGAAAAGATAAATGTTATACGAAAAACCTTTATTAATGATGATTTTTGACTTGGTAAAATGAAATAACAAGTTATTATTAAGTTTCAATACAGTAGATAAAGAACGGCTAAACTGGAGATGTTTATTATAAAAAAAACTTCAACGCATCTTCATTGCTTTCGTCATTGTAAATACAAATGACAAAACGTTCCATTGTCACAGACATCTACTCACCAGACAGAAATGGACTTAGTAACAAAGCAAACGAGGCAAAGAAGGCAACAATTCCCCAGCTACTGGACACATTTTCAACGCCAAATACATCCGACAACACCGAGAGTTGAATCCCCGCATAACCACCGGTAACGACTCCCGCTATCACACTTATTATACAAAGTCCCGTATATGATCGTACGTGAGGTAGTATTAAATTGAATATTGAAAACAGTCCCATAGTAAACTGAAACATTCTTTTTCTCTCAATAAATCTTAAGTCAGAAAACCAACCTGAAACAATCCTTCCAATCAGATCTGAAAGACCGACAAGTGAAACCAAAAAAGCTCCATCTGTATCGGAAATTCCAAATTCATTTACTAGTGATGGTAGACAGTTGAAAAACGCGTGGTGACCAAATATACCAATCCACAGTGATATACAATAAACAATGAACACTGGATTTTTTAATAGAGAAATATCTAGGAAATGTTTGCATATTGTTGCACAAGTTCTACTGTGGTTGATTTCTTTACTGTCTTTATTTTCAAAATTTGATAAAGGTGTAATAGATTCCATGCTTGTAAACACAAGTGGATACTTTTGGCCATTTTCTTCTGTTTTATGCCTTACACTTTCTTGTCGAAATGAAATATCTCTCGGATTATATAATCCGTTTAAATGCCTTTTCACTTCAAGATGTATGTTAGGGTATGAAGCAGCGGTTTCCTTTCCATGTTTTGAGGCGTCAAAGTGTTTGATGTGAACACAGTCTGCACTAGAATGATAATCGACAACATGATTTTGATTCATTTCAGGGTTAGCTGTTTGATTGACGTTTGAAATCGACAAAGTCGTTATGTCTGATGTTTTGATTCTTTCTGCATCTTGACTAAAGACACATGCATGCCGTTTTCGAGTCCAAAATGTTACTGGTCGTAATAGCAATGCAAAACAAATTGTATTAAACAATATACCACCAATAATGAGCAGGCATCCTTGAAAATTAAGTTCATTAAGCAAATATCGCATCAGATTAGGTAATGCAAACGACCCCGCTCCTGAACCAGCCGCAGATAACCCATTAGCCAAAGATCGACGATCTTTAAAGTGTGAACTCATACATACTAATGCTGGGTTCATTGTTAGTCCAAAACCGATACCTGCAAGGAATAGAATGTAGAAATAATCAGTAAATGAACCATGCAATGGATAGTAGAAAGAACTTCGTATTCACAAAGTTTATAATTGGCCTTACTTTTTGTGCAAAAGTACCCATGTGCAAAATAAGGCTTAGATTTTGGAATCTTCAATCTATTTGAAAAGAAATTGCATCATGCCTATTTATAGCGTCAAAAGCTGTTATGTATCTTGTCCTCATTTTGACAAAAGAGTTCTTAAATTTCGTTAGATTTTTGTTTACTTCAGACTTGTGGTAAAGATCAGATGACAGCGTTAACATTACCTGCTATAATTCCATATGTGACAAACAGCCATTCAATACTAGGTGCATAAGCAGTTGCTATTAAACCAACACCAGCAAATATTCCTCCTATTATCACGACTGTGCGATGAGATGTCCTATCACTGAGAACATTAGCCAGTGGAGCTTTAATGTAAGATATAAATGTAACGTTTTAGAAGAAAATGTGGTAATTACATGGTTAATCAATTTGAGTTTGATAATATTTAATATTGAAACAATTCGTTTAGATCTGGTGTTTGTATAACCGTTGAAATACCTGTTGCATTTTGCAATTTTAATTGTCATTTAAAATCCTAGAACAGACTAACTGCATGCTTTAAAACATTGAATAATAAGAAACATATAAAACATTGCTGTATTTTGAATTCTTTAATTTATTAGAATAGTTCCGTTGCTTATATTATTAAATATTCGATATTTTGCAGATTTAAATATTGAAAATAATGATAAAAACCCTGTTTTGTTATAGGTTTACCGAATTTAAAAAAAAACTATTATGTTACAATCAAAAGTAGAAAACAAAGTTATAAAATCATTATGATATTTTTTATCAATGTAAATGATGTTCATATAATGCTCAATAAGTATTCAAAATAGTACTTACCTAATCCAAGATGAAATAACCCCGCTACTGATTGGATAGAAGTTATTGTTCTCTGCGGAGCATCTAGTCGCCTCGACAACTCTACCAACAACACGCCAAACGATTTTAAACTACCAACCATCAAACCCAATATTCCGAAACATGCTGTACAAAAGCAAAAATATACATGAACGTTTTTTAAATTAAGTTTTTCGTAATTTTTATCATCAGTTTTATGAAAATAAACGACCACATACGTTCACTTTTTTGCAGGAAAACGGCAAACGGCAAAAATTTTCAAGCTGAATTCTTAACCTTTGTAAACTCTATTACTAAGAAAAGGCGACTTTGTTACAACTACATAAGTAAAACGTTATAAAACTACCTCTAAACTAATAACTTATAAATGGTTGAGTAAACTATAGTCAAGAAATTCACTGACATATCATGGGGCCTCTTAACGCCTTTGTTCGAATCCTGCTCACGTAGATCGTATGGTTTAAGAACATGTTGTCAGTTTTTGTCGATGGATTTTTCCGGGTATGATTTTTTTTTCAGTCATTTTAGCGCTAACATCTTATTACAAGTTAAAGAATATTAGGTCGTTTAATACCATTTCCAAAACCACTCCATGCATTACTATTAACACATATAACGTATTTAGCCACTGTATCAGTGCGGAATCCTTGCATAAAATCAAGAGAGTATTTGCCTATCACTAGTGACACGAAAAGGTATCTATGCATACCGTATAGATTCATTGATTGTCCGATTTTATGAGGTTTTACGTTGCATTCAACAATATTTCACTTATATCGAGGCCAGATATAAATAAAGTGGCAGAAATTTTGACCGTCGCGGTGCGCTAAGGGCGATGTGCAGGGCAGGTTATTTAACGTGCCACACCTGCCGTAACAAGGGGCATCGGTTTTTAAGGTCCAATCTAAAGGACCCAGTGAATTTCATATTTAAATGCAAAGTGCTTGACGAAAGAACGGTCACTACCTATTTTAAAGTTTTTGTTAGGTTTAAGCTATGGCCTCCCGCATACGATATACATACTGTATTAATATTTAAGTTAGTTTTTCAAGAATCCCTAGGTAAATCCTACTGATTAAGTGAAGAAACTATTACACATTATTCTATCAATATATAACATAACTTACATTACGTACTAGATATTTGATTTGATAAAATATGAATTTTATAACTCTTTTGATTTGTTGATACCCTTTGTTAATGTCTCAAGAAATCTAATTGGTTAAAGTGAAAATCTGTTTCGCAAAAGATTTTAACAAACTATAATGGTTCAAGGTTAAAAAGAAGTTTTGAAGATTTGAAACACCACTTCAATCTTTTAATATTTTTGGTATTATAAAGTTATAATTTTATGGCAATTGGACATTAGTTCACCAGAATAAAGTTTCATTTGAGATATTTATACATTAATTGTCTGCACAATTGGAGTCCGATTTGTCAATCTCGTGCATTTGTCATAAAAAAGTCATATAATGTTCGTTCGATAAAATCAAATAATACAATCTTACCTAACACTGTCATCCATGCCCAGCCATGGTCAATAGGTCGGTTATCTGCTGTCTGTGTTTCAAGGAACGTTTCTTGTTCATCTGCCTGGACATCTATCTTCTCTTCTGTGTTCGACATAACATTCAAGTATGTCTCTATACATGTATCTTTATCAACACAATTGCAAATAAAATGCGGTCAAATAAAAGTATTCGAAAGTGTATTTAATTGTTTTTAGTTGCACCGTGTTCATGTTCCCGTAGCTAACTATTATCCTGTTCTTTGCTTACTTAAATAACCATATTATGTAAAACTTTTTGCCCTATTTATTTTTGAACTTATAGCGATAAATTTCTCTGATAAAATTTAAGCATTTCGTTCTATATTTTGATCTTTACACATCAACCAAAGATATAGTACATCGCCAGGTGCTTTGAAATCCACGAATTTAGGAATTTAAATGATTATCTGATTATGACTGCGTATCAGCAGACATCTTGTTTAACTCGTACTGGTTTCTGACAGATTTTTTAAAAGAGACATCTCGTCCTACTTTTCTTATCCGATCAAGTCGAAATTTTGTCAACTGATAGGGATTGACCATGGGGAGGTCGCTTCCTCATCGTTTTTCGAAATTCGGAAGGACTTCGGAGAAATCCCGTTAAAACCACGGAATTCCAGAGAGGTCTTTCTAAAGAGTTCTTTCTTTCTTGGAATTTCCTCTGCTATTTGAGGCACCGCTTTAGAGAGCTGATACGCAGACATATAATTGCTCCCAAGTAAACATTCTAGTTGATTTTACAGTTATACGCCATTTTAATTTTTTTATAAATGAGGTTTATCATTATGTTGTCAGATAAAAAAAATTAATTTTAAGAATCCCAATCAAACAAAAATTAAATTAATCGAAATGGCGATGTAAAAAGTGCTTCTCTAAATGGGTAATTTTTATAAATATACAAGTTCCTGTTGGAAACATTATTCTGGTTCTTGTTTTTACTCGTGATTAGGTTGATTTATATAGCCTTATTTCATTTGTCTAGGGAATAAGCACTTTTATAAAGTGACAAAATAATAACAGACCTGAAATAATTTTAGATGTTGTTTAATTCGTTTCTTAAATAAACGATAATTGAACATAAAGAAGATGAGCAGTTCAATCATCTTACAAGAAACACATGCCTACTAGAATTACACAGAGATAAATAATGTGGGTTATGAAATTAACATTTAATTCATTTAAGATTTTTGCATTGTTTTAGTTTTAATGTTTTTGATGTAATATTGTTCAAACTAGCAAAGCCAATTTTTTTCTTTCAAAAGATATATTTTTGAATTATTCAACCCTCTTTTGTTTCAAGCATTTTGATTGTTAAGATCTTTTCTGTTATATCTGCATGAAATAGTGGTCTCTGTTTTTCGGAACTACTTTCCTGTAATTTTCCTTGCGCATTGGTGATATAATTTTCTTTACTTATTATTAATTAAAGATGAAAAAAGTTTTAATTACTACGCTAATTATGCTTTGAAAAAGTTTTGCTGTGTGACACACATAATCTGAATTCAATACTTGTCTAATGAAATGTAGTTTTATTTCAGTTTTGGATTTTTTATGAAAGATATTGTAAAATGTAAGCGCATTTAGGTTATATAAATGACTTAATTAGTTCAAAAAGCAGTATTCAAGTTAAGGTTGAGTTACCAAAGTTTTGAAAATCACACCTATCACTGACTGATTACGTGAAGGAACTATAACACTACAATATATCAGTAGTTATCATGACAACTTATGTCCTAGATATATGATTTGTTTAAATGAATTTTATAACTTTGTTGGGTTGTGTTCTCTGTCATTCTTTCGAGAAAAAAATCAAATTGGTTAATTTAGAAATCTTGATGAGCATTTATTAAAATAAATAAAACAAACAAAACAATAAATTTTAAATTGTGTGATTTTAAACAGCACTTCGATTTTTTTGTCATTTTTTGGTATTTTAATTTTTTTTACTCTACGGCAGATCGGCATTAATTTGCCGATATATTGTATGCTTGTTAGACTAGACATGCTTACACCTCGGAGCACCACACCTACCCTTCCTTAATAAAAGTTCACACAGGTACCTGATTTGGTCAGCTTTCACAGTTGTTATACTTTTTACTCTTATTTTAATTAATTAATTTTTAATCGTGATTTTGACATGGATTGGTATATTTGTGTTTTATTGAAGACATATACATGTACTATCATATCTCATACTATCATACTAACTTATAGAGTTGAAATTTTCTGATAGAAAATTGAAATGTTCCATATTTTAATCAATAAAACAAAGACATGATATTTGACAGGTGCTTTAAAATCCACTAATTTCAGATTTAGTATGACTATCTAATTGACTTAACAGTTTTACATCAAGTAATTGTTTTGAAATGGTTTTTTAAGGAACTCAATCTAACTAAATTAATTCAATGCCGATGACGGTACAAGTCTTATTTTATTGATTGTTTTTTCAAAAACATTAATATTGCTCAGTTCAAATGGTTAAAAATAAACATATTTATAGTGAGTGTGAGTTTTACACACACACACACACACACACACACACACACACACACACACATAGTAAATTTGGCAAATACCTGTTAAATTGTGCCATATATGTCCATTTCGTAAATTAATCCTCATCAGTGACACTAGGGGCCGAAAAGTTTAATAGATAAAAAAATGAGGCAAACAGTTGAAAATTAAAGATTTAAAGTGCCAAAATTATATGAATCAAACCCAGCTAAGGAATGTTTTGCATGAGGGAACAAGCCTTAGTTTTAGTAAATTTCAAAAATTAAGACGGCTGAAAGTTTTATATGGTATATTTTCTGACAGCACAAAGTACTGCTAACTGGGTTATTTTAAAAAAAAAAACCACTCTAATTGTACTTTTATATTGATGCAGGGATAAACAATTCGCTGTCATGTTCTTAATACATTTTTTCGTTTTTGTTCAATTTGCTATTGAAAATGCACGTTTAAAGCAATAAATGGTTTTTCATACTGAATCAATATTCTTATAGAATAGATGTTGATAGCCTATTTATCTTTTTATTATTTTACTCAAATTACACACTCAAAAACAACACTTACCACAATGGCAAACAATGTTATGCTATTAAAATATCTCAACTTTTATATCAAAGGAACTGACAGTGCAAGCTTTAAAGAATTACGTAATGAGAGAATGCTCTCTATTGATGATCAATGATATTAAGTATTAAAAAAAAAAAAAAAAAAAAAAAAGAGCCTGATTTTGACTAACAAAATAAATAACAATTTATAAATAACCAATGTTATTTTACTGGTTGTGTTTTTTTTTCTACGGGGATGTTACATGTTAAAACAAAGTAAATGGCGGTCTGTTTTTCTTTCTTTCTTTCTTTCTTTCTTTCTTTCTTTCTTTCTTTCTTTAATTTCTTTTTTTTTTTGCGCATGTGTCATATCCCATATCCGTCACCTGAAACATCCCTTCCAGTGTACACATCGTCATTTTGACATGTAAAATCCCCGTAGCACCAACAATGTCCTTCTACAGATATATTTTATGGTAACCGCGGATGCGCAAAGCGACTAGACAAAAATAAGAAAATGAGAACTTAATAATAGTTGGACTTTCTATGAAATATAATCAAAATTCACAGTCACTAACACAGTAACACAAACACTATTAAATCTTCAGCACAAGAACCTTGATATCTTTTAACCCTTTTGTTTAAGCAGTATATCAAAGATATATATATATATATATATATATATATATATATATATATATATATATATATATATATATATATATATATAAATCTTTAATATTTTTGAAGCGTCGTTGCAAAACAGAATCTTTATAAATTCAGTAGGGAATCACAGGCTGTGTACACGCAACAATGGCTGCCGTTTACCTTGAAAAATTTACTTAGAATTGATTTAAAAGTTTAATTACATAGACGCAGTTTATGTATTGAGTAGTGGAGTAATTGTTCCTGCATCAGGGAGTAACAAACTTTATATGGTTACATAAATCAATTGACAGACGTGAAAGTATGGAACGCCATATGGTGGATGCGAGTATGGCAAACGTCTTCGTGAATCTGAATTAATTTCACTAAGACGTTTGTTAAGGAATAACAATTAAAAATATAAAATTACACACTATCTTTAAATTTTCCCTGAACTATTACCCGCCTTTTGGACCACTGAATTTGTAAAATATGAAGTCGCAAAGAAAAATAATTACGAAATATAGTGTTGTTATACTAATATAACAACAACAACGACAACACAATTAACCATTCCTTGCTTTGATTTTTAGGACTTGACACTCGCCAATATGAAGACAAATAGCAGCCAATTTTATTGGCTTAAAAAGAGGGTTTTGAACCTTAAAAAATAATTTAGATATGGAACAAAAATGACTCTTACAGAAATTGATTCAGTCGGAAATGACAATCAAATGGTTTACTGAAAGATGAAATTTGCCGAAGTCATTTAAATATACATTGTGGAAAGTCTTCTTAATTTCGATTGCTTTTTGTAAGCTCTACTACTTCAATTAAAAGGAACAAGGTCAGTGATTATTAAGCTGTTTGTTTACATGCGAGAATCACATTTTTTCTTAATTATTTACCATCGTTTTATAACTATAACTTCAAAAAACTTCAAAACAATTTGCTTAAATATGTAGAAAATTATTTGATACATATTCCATTGCATTATTTTTTAACAACACATAAACCCAATATATGCATAAATCCGCCGCACAAAATAAAAAAAATATATTTTATAGATACGATGAAAATAACATTTTTATCTACATTAAATTCGTGTATTTTGAATGATATGCAGCAAAGATAACGTTGATAAAAGATATAACATGTGCATGTGCAGAGAGAGAGAGAGAGAGAGAGAGAGAGAGAGGAGAGAGAGAGAGAGAGAGAGAGAGAGAGAGAGAGAGAGAGGTCGATAAAATCCCACTTTGAATAAATGCGAGTCATATTTGCTTAGTGGGATTTGAATTTATGAATTATAATGTGATAAGTAATGTTAACCATCTATTTTTTTTTTTGTTTATTTATTTATTTTTTTTTTTGCAAGTAACATCATTATAAGAGGACACATGTTTTCTAGTATGTTATCAATTTTTCAAATAAATATATTTTAGTACACATAGGGTATTACCTCGTGCCGGTAAATAACCATACATACATGTACGCAGAAAAAGTATTGAATACGACAATATATACAATATATATATATATATATATATATATATATATATATATATATATATATATATATATATATATATATATATATCATAAGGTTTATTCTCGTACATAAACATTTACTGTTAGCGTATTCCATTTTAGAATATTAGAATATTAAAATAAAGCAGCTTCACGATGAAGCATCCTTATTATATTGTTTAAGGATATTGGCCCTATTAGATGGATTCATATTATGTAAAAAGAAGGCTATTAATCTTAACGGTTATTAACGATGTCAACAAGTATTCAAGTACATAAAAAAACGCTTTATTTTGAAAAATCGTAAATCGTCGGACTAAGAATCATAGTGTCTCTCTCGATTAGAAACCCCACACGGGAATATCCTAGTGCGAAAAAGTTTGTCTGATCGTTTGCAAAAGTCGTTCGTTTTCTCTGGGCACTTCGATTTTATCCGCCATTACTAAAATGACCGCTTCGATATAAGTCAAAGATCATTGACAAGGGCATAAAACACCAAGAATCATATCCAATCCAATTTTGTCAGCTCTTTTTAAATTTTAGATTGTATTTCTTCTGGTTAAGAAGAAGAAGAAAAGAAGAAAAGGAAGAAGAGGAAGAAGAGGAGAAGGAGAAGAAGAAGAAAAAGAAGAAGAAGAAAAGAAATAAGAAGAAGAAGAAAAGAAATAAGAAGAATAAAAAACTGTTGCAGACTATTATTTATTTATTGTTTTTACATCAACCATTAAATCATTATTTGTCGATTTTCTTGATATCTGCTCCACCAGTGGTACCAAAAATACTAGTAATGATCCGAAAACTGCTGATGCCGCTCCAAGTCGAATTGAGTTTGTCCACGATCCTGATATGTCTTTAATTAAACCTGTAACAAACAGCATAAAATATATATGTAATAATAATAATAATAATAATAATAATAATAATAATAATAATAATAATAATAATAGTAAAAGGTTGGCAATCTACTGCTCAAACGCTTACTGTTTACACTCCCTTACTTTAAGCCACAGCATAAATGTTTATAAGAGAATTTGTTTTATTAAAACGCGTTTATTCTCGATGTTGAACGCTCACGTCTACTGCTTGTATGATGTATTATAGAGCCTGAAGAATAACAAAACTGTTCCATTCCTTTCTAAAGAATAATTTCTATCAAAACTAATTACTTAATCCGCTGTCTATTGAACAATAACCGGCTTTTTGTATCAGAAATTTTTTAGGAATCCCAACTCTTGCCAGTACTCAAAATAATTTGGATGTTTAGTTTGTAGGCCATAAGACATTTTGTTAATAAAATATAGCAAGCCTAGGCTAATCAGGGTCTTTAAAAAGTTCAATGGGCATCATCAGAATACTAATAAGTATGAAGTCGCTGTATCTAAACTTATACTGGATGTATTTGACGAACCATAGTTCCATGTTCCTTTTATTCTCAAATAAGATTTTGCACGTGACACAGATGTAGCTAGCTAGGCAGGAGATGCTAACGCTTCCGGAACACCCGGTCTCACTTCCTTGATGGAAGATTACGTGCTAATCACCGAATTAGCCAGTTTTAAAAGTTTTCAACTTTGTTTTTTATATTCATGTCTATTATGCGTCTTAAAAAACCCTTGTTGTCATTTCTAAGTGCACCCTAAAGAACGACAAAAGACAACATCTAAAAATTTCTACTCGACAATCTCAAAATGGTTAATTATAATAGAATAAACGTTAAATGCCAAAAGAAAATTAGATAAATTTTACTTTATTTAGTCAAGTTCCCTAAAACCTGAAATGTTAGCACTTTTGAAATCGTGATTTTCATAAAGCTTCATTTATAATTGTCACGTTAATTACCAACAGAAAACAAATTTTAAAATTAAAAACTGTTCTAACACTATGCATTACTTGTACATTGATCTTAATGACAAAGTGGCAATTGCAGTAGAGGTTTCATTTTTTAAATATTTAACAACAACGCCATGAAGAAATACGCATGTATATACTTACCAGAAAGAAAAGGACTAGTCAATAAGGCAAAAGATGCACAGAAAAAAGTGAATCCCAGGGAACTTGATAATCTTCCTATTCCAAAAGTATCTGCTAAAACAGAAACTTGAGTCCCTATATAGCAACCAGTTGTCACTCCAAGAAAAGTACTGATAACACACATTCCTAACAACGAATTTATATGTGGAGTAATAAACATGCACAATCCAAATAACAACATACTTATTTGAAATACAGTTTTTCTCTTAAAATATTTTAAATCTGCTAACCATCCTCCGAAAATCCTTCCAGCTAGATCTGAAATCCCAACTATAGAAACAATCAATGCCGCATTGGTATCGGACATTCCGAACTCCACACATAAGGAAGGAAGGCAATTAAAAACTAAATGATGTCCAAATATTCCAAACCATATTGATGTGTTAATTAACAGGCAATAACGGGTTCTTCAGCAAAGACCAGTCAAGTATAGAAAATATGCTTGATTTTTGTTGAACACTTTTTACAGTATTTTTTTCATGGATTGTCAGTGAACAAAGAGATTCTATGCTTCGGTATATCGCCAAATCTGACTTGACCTTACTGCTTCTGTTAAGTAAAGTTAGATTCGGCTGTGATGAAAATTTGATAGTTTCTTTTAGAAATAAATTGTTATTTTGGCTTTTATATTGAATCATATTACCCATGCTTGAATGAATTGTGTTATTGTTGTGTTGAAAAGTGTTAGTTTTCGATTCATTAGGTAAACAATTTTCCAATTCCACTACATATTCGTCATTCGATTCTGGTTTTTTATTATATTTTCGAATTTTTTTTCCAAAAGTTTAATGGTCTGAACAGACTAGCACAAACACACGTATTTAATACAACAGCTCCTAAAATGAGCAAGCATCCTTTAAATCCGTACTCAAATACTAAAAACCTAATAAAATTTGGAATGGCAAACGATCCGGCTCCAGACCCGGATACTGACAGTCCGTTAGCAAATGCTCTTCTTTTGTTAAAATTAGATCCCATGCACACCAGAGACGGCCCAAGTGTGATGCCGAATCCAATACCTGAAACACAAAAATAATATGTGTTTATTAGAAAAAAAAAAATTATCTCGGCCAATTAAATAATAATTGAGTAATGATTGAGTACTCTTTAAGATCAGAGTTAGGTATAAAATACAAGAGATAAATTAAAAAAACCAAAATACTAATATATCCTTAACTCAGTAGTTATACATTAAATGTACTATTTAACAAAATTTTAAGCTGTCTTAATTTTTTAAACATGTTTAAAACTAAGGTTTGTTCCTTCACACAAAGGTATCTATAGCTGTATTTTGATTCATATAATATTGAAACTTAGAATTTATTATTTATCAACTTTTTTCATTTTCTTTCTTTTTTAAAACTATATTTTTTTCGACGCCTAGTGTCACTGACGAAAAATGACTTTCCGAACTGTACGCATATGGCACAACAAAATTAACTTGGTATTTTTATTAGATATTTATACCACTTCATATTGACTAAATAAAACATATAAATTAAACATACTAAGAAGACATTTATTTTTTGAACTTAAAATGAAACTGTCAATAAAATACATTATGACAGATTACTAACTGCGGCTTGATAAGTTTAAATTGATATGTCCGTCTGGCCAATCACTAGTAACTAGACTAGAAACTAAAAATTAAACACACGTACTTGACAACAGCAATAACTTTACAAAAGAAACAACAAACAAATGAAAAAAAAAACATCATAAAAACGCAAAAATAATACTTATATCTGGTGGTACTCACTAAGAAAAAGGAATTACTACTGCTTTTTTAAGAATCATCAGATTTTACTAAACTTTGAATTTTATATATATATATATACATTTAAATATATATACATATATATATATATATATATATATATATATATATATATATATATATATATATATATATATATATATACCTGTAATGACCCCATAGGTAACAAATAGTTCAGCAACACTCGTTACGAAAGCTGTACTAATCATACCAATGGCAATAAAGAGTCCGCCAACAAACACAACAGTACGATGTGAGAAACGAGTACTCAATGCATTGGCAAATGGTGCTGCAATGAAATACACCAATTAAAACATATAAATAATGGATATAAGACTATAATTTAACAACAACAACAACAACAACAACATTAATAATAATAATAATAATAATAATAATAATAATAATAATAATAATAAATAACCATAATAACAACTTTATTTCTCGAATTGTAATACAATAAAAAGAAACATATTATGACATGTTATATACTTAAAAAATAACAGTTTACAGTGCTTTACAATAAATATATAAATGTCATATACCATTTTTGAATTTTATCAAAAATACATTCAAAAATTGTATACCATTTTTCAAAGTTATTTATGATTAAAATCAAAAATGGTATATGACATAAGTATTAAAAAATGCATTATATTTTATTAATCTAGAGAGCTTCCTCTCTCGAATATAATTTAAATAAACTTTCATAATTGTCTTAATAAAAATCATTTATTTAGTTGAAAAAAATAGCCGCATAGATACAAAAAACAAATGACAAACCTGTACAATTTATCATATTTCTCAAAAAGGCCGAATCAGTGTTGCTTTTTTTATTAGTAAATGACATATTTTTAAATACAAGTTCGAATTTAAGAGACGATTTTACACGGAAACATTATGTAAAACAATGACTTAAACGCCTTTGCCTGACAATAAATATTTAAAAGCGTTTTACGTATTGCATCTGTAATACATGATATTTTGATACAGCATGATTAAGAATAAAATTTTAAAGCAATATTAATGTATTTTATAAAACATTTGAAAGACAGTTAATACCAATATCTAGGTTTGGCGTCAGTTTTGCACTTCAAAAGGGTAATAAAATGTTACAAGTCTTTATAACTCGATTCATACAAATATAATTTTAATGTGAATTTATATCATTGTCATGTAAACAGATGAAACTTCTGCCAATAAAACGCGAGGGACTGTTTACTCAGACAATTTCTACAGCTGGATATTAATCATTCGGTGTTAAGTTACAAAGCACATGCAGCATTACGGATCCATCGCTATTAACAGTGTTTCATCTTAAAAATGTATAGTGTTTCACAGGGGCTTGGTGTCAGGATTTTTGTATTTTTGTTTTAAAGATTATTAATTTGTGTTTTTATTACATGCGAGGTTGATACAAGTTCATTCATATCGATAACTTTGGCTGAAATCCATTTTTAACAAACTTTAAAAAATTTCGAAATTTATAACATTAATTTATTTTAATATATTTTGCGGATGTGTATATTCTTGAACGTGTTATATATAAGCTGTACTAAGAAATTCTTTCTGTTTATTCAATAAACAAAGTGTACGGTTTTTCTCGAAATGAAGCAATATTCGATCCGTTCATTCTCAGTTGACACGTGGGACCACGTGGACCGGGTTGCTTAGGCGTGAGCATTCAAACCATCTATCCGCTTGTCGGTTTTATCCTGGTCTTAGGCAATTTGTCGGTACCAGTGTAGTCAACTGTGTTTATCTATTACATTGCGGGCTAGTGCACTAGCACTGTATAAGGTCATTATAAGGGCGCACTAGTATAATGCAGATTAGAAAGTTTTGCACGCTTAAACTCCACATAAACTTTTGTTAAGTAAGCGTTATTGTCAAAATTAATAAAAATTGTCTCGTCACAAATAGCTGAAACATCTGACGAAAAACAGCATTTAACCAACCAACTAATCCTTAGCAAACAAAAACATTATTATTTCATTTTTAGACCCTAAAAGTGTTGACATTTTATTCTAAAACACCTGCTGCATTTGATTTTTGTTGTGATGATTTTATTTGGAAAGCATTGAATTACGACGACGACGACGACGACGACGACGATGATGATGATGTAGAAATCTAAATGGTTATTTTCGGAAAAAAGTTTAAATTGTTTGGACTTATTTTGCATCTCTGTGTGTGTCATATACCACTTTTAAATGTATTTTTTTAAAAATAAAAATTCAAAAAGTGGTATGACATCTCTATTGCTTTCATTTTACTCAGCGACATTTTGGTTGTTTTTACATACCAAGTCCTAAATGCAGAAATCCAGCGATTGATTGTGTAGATGTAATGACACTTAACGGAGCATCTAATCGCCTTGTTAGATCTACCAATAATACTCCAAATGACTTCATACTTCCGACAACTAAGGCACATACTCCAAAACAGGCTTAAAATAGAATTTAAAATAATAATAATAATAAACATACACTGTATCGCTAAAGAAACAAAATACACTCTTTACCCTGCGCAAATAACTTAAACGAAATTAACTTTGCAGAGACATACTTTGGTTAAATCTTTTATGATGACGGTACTGCACACAATCAGTTTATAAATATATTTCTCCTAATGCGCTTGTTAAAACGTATATTCCTTATGATTTTGACCTAGTGACTACTTTTCACCCAACATGACCAATATTTAAACTTGACTTGGCTTTGGTCAAGATATTCAATGTGAACAAGTTTCAAGAAGATTAATCTAAAACTGTGGCTTCTAGTGTTAAAAAGTTTTTTCTATGATTTGACCTAGTGACCTATTTATTGACCCAACATGACCCATGTTCGAACTTGATTTAGCTTCGGTCAAGATATACAACGTGAGCAAGTTTGAAGACAATTTATCAAAAACTGTGGCTTTCAGAGTGTTAACAAAGTTTTTCTAATATTTGACCTTGTGACCTACTTAATTACCCAACATGACCAATATTCGAATTTGACTTATCTTTGGTCAAGGTTTTCATTCTGAGCAAGTTTGAAGGAGATTTGTCAAAAACTGTGGGTTCTAAAGTGTAAAAAAGATTTTTCTATGATTTCACCTGGTGACCTGCTTTTTAACCCAACATGACAGATATTCAAAATTGACTGAGCTTTTGTCATGATATTCAATGTGAGCAAGTTTGAAGACAATTTATCAAAAAAATGTGGCTTCTAGAGTGTTAACAAGGTTTTTCTATGATTTGACCTAGTGAATTATTAATTGACCCAACATGACCCATGTTCGAACTTGACCTAGCTTTGGTCAAGATATACAATGTGAGCAAGTTTGAAGACAATTTATCAAAATCTGTTGCTTTCAGAGTGTTAACAAGGTTTTTCTATGTTTTGACCTAGTGACCTACTTAATGTCCCAACATGACCAATAATCGAACTTGAGTAAGCTTTTTTCAAGATGTTCAATCTCGGCAAGTTTAAAGAAGATTTATCAAAACCTGTGTGTTCTAGAGTGCTAACAATGTTTTTGTATGATTTGACCTAGTGACCCACTTTTTAACCAAACATGACCCATATTTAAACTTGACTTAGCTTTGGTTAAGATATTTAATGTGAACAAGTTTGAAGACAATTTATCAAAAACTGTTGCTTCTATAGTGTTAACAAGGTGTTTCTTTGATTTGACCTAGTGACCTTTTTATTGACCCAACATGACCCATGTTCGAACTTGACTTGGCTTTGGTCAAGAGGATCCCTGTGGTCAAGTTTGATGTAAATTGGATTAAAACTGTGGCCCCTAGAGTGTTAACAAGCATAAGTTGACGCACGACTCACGACGGACGACGGACGAAGACTGATCACAATAGCTCACTTGAGCACGTTGTGCTCAGGTGAGCTAAAAACAATGCTTAATTAACTTAAACAATAAGGTAGTAGGCATAGTCACATTAAAGAACAATTCACCTTTCTCTGTTCCATGGCAATTTTCGCCTTGTGGATAACTAAAGGCCGGATTAAAAAATTAATGTTTTCATGCACTATAAAATGCGTCACTTAATATAATTTTTAAGTACCGTAAAAAATTCAAAATCGATATTTTACGAAAAAAAACTTTGTTTTATCTGGCTGCTATCGGCCACCGAAGGTTACAGATGTGCTTATAATATGCATTTAAATTAAACCACTGTGTTAGCCTTTTTTGTGTGTAAGCTAAATGATTAGGTATACATGCACTTTTAATGTTTGCACATTGAATAAACGAACATATGTTGCATATAACAAATAACACAGTAGATTTAAATACTAATTTTGAATGTGGGTGAAATGCATAGCTACTTGTAATGCAATGTGCCTGAGTATAGTTGAATGTAAAAATCATAACAAATCTTACAAAAGTATACGAAAGAGAGTATAAATAATAAAATATAATAAATACATGTAACCCATGAGGTTAAAATAAATTTTTCGGAAACTTAGCAAGCGGTATAAACATTGACGTATGTTAACAAATGTTGTTTCATCCCATGAATTTTGTTTCAGTGTTTGTGAAAATAATTTATTACAATAAAGATGCCATGTTTTGCAATGCTATTTTATGCCATGTCATGCCATTACAACTAGGTAACTATATTTAATGATAATAATTGAATTATTATCATTTAATATAGTTACCTAGTTTCAACAGTCAAATTGTAAAATTTAATTGGAAAATGTCTATGACAGTTGCTACCTCATCGATTAAAGCAAGCTTAGTATAGGTTTAAATACATTTTATACAGGTGATAAATTAAGGTTACCTGCGACGGTTACCCATGCCCATCCATGGTCAATGGGATATCCATGTTGTTGATGAATACCCTCTTCTTCATTGGCTGTACCTTCATCTTTGGTGTCTGTTAAAGGCACAACTACCGCTTCTTCATCTTGTTCTGTGGTCATAACAAAGAATCTATAAATTTTAAAACTTAAATATTAATCGCAGATTGATACATTAAATTATGAATTTTCGTATTAATAAAATCCCATGGTACAATAATAT
Organism: Tegillarca granosa; assembly: GCA_029721355.1. NCBI lineage: Eukaryota > Metazoa > Mollusca > Bivalvia > Arcoida > Arcidae > Tegillarca > Tegillarca granosa. The sequence goes on along the minus strand of CM056599.1, from coordinate 31,126,419 downwards.
CTTATCACACGTTGTAACAAGGTTAACGTACACATAATTTGTTAAATAATATCATATATCATTCATCCTATCAGGATTTTGTCATAAAATAGACATTGACACATGGGATCAGTCATACTGCTTCAATAAGTCCATAGCTGCTAAGTGTAGTATTCTGATATACCTAGGTGAACGACATTCGAATAATTACATTTTCTAAAATAACAATAATACATGTAACACAACCACCACCACCAACACCACCATTATTATTATTATTATTATTATAAATGAACTTATGAACATAGCAAAGTGTTGGCCATCAAACTCAAGGTGTCTCGCCCGTAGGTACTCAAGGTGTCTCGCCGCTTTAGGTTTAATCAGGTCGCCCGTAAGTAAGAGCAGGTTTTCATCGTCGTAGGCCCTGACTGGTTAGGTACTAGTATAACTTGAACCATTTTTGCTGCAACGTATATATGCAACATTGCGGGAGAGTGTTTTAGCACGTTAAAGGTTGTCTGTGAGCACGACGACAATGCAGATTAGAAAAACTTGCACTCGTGCACTACATAAAGTTGTGTAACATACATCCCCGAGATTAATAAAAAGCGTCTAGATACGAACAGCTGAAAAAAGTGTCGATGTGGCGTAAAACAACATAATGTGTTCTAAAATAAGACCTTTGGTAGATCAAACTATCAATAAGTTTCCCCTAGAATTCCAACGTAAGTAAAGGTTTTTAGCATCGAAGGAAGTATTTCATTTTTCATGAAGGCATAGTTAAGTAGAATTGCGCCGTTTATATAATATACACAGGAAAACTTAATGCAGCTTTAGGTTAATAAAATAATACATATCTTACCTAGCACAGTCATCCATGCACCGTCATGGTCTATCGGACGCTTTTAGTTGTGTCTGATTCAATGAAGATCATCTGTTCGTCTGCTCTGACATCAGATTCTGTCTATTGGACGCTTTTTAGTTGTGTCTGATTCAATGAAGATCATCTGTTCGTCTGCTCTGACATCAGAATCAGTATCAAACAGGCTTTTCCGGTTTTGTACATCTCTTCTTTGTTTGACATTTCGCTCAATTTCTGTTCAAGTATTTATACACCTGTTTCAATAAATTTTGTACATAATACTTAAATGTCTTACTAAATGGAACGTGTGATATAAAAGCATAAAAATCTATTTATACTTTTGTAGAAAAACACTTTTTTGTGCCATAATTCAGTTTAGACAAGCACATTTCCTTGCCAACAATTATTAAATTATCTAATAACATTTTTCTTCCAATTTATCTCTCGTATACAAAGTTGAAATTTCTTGTCAACAATTTATTACAGATTATGATTAGTGTTTTCTTTTCTCAATATATGTCTCAACATACATATGTACTAAGTTAAAATTTCCCTGATAAAATTTCACCATTCCGTTCTACATTTTGAACCTTCCACATTGATATTGTAAGCGACAGTTGCTAAGGAATATGCGAATTTTAAAGTTAAGTCGAGGTATGCTGTTTAATTAAAATTATAAGGTTTAGCGAATTTAAGACTCCCCACAATTACCTCTAATTATATATATAAGTTTTATCATTTACAATTGCTGTTTTATAAATTTAAAATTATGATAGATATAAATTTCATAATTTCATAAGTTTTGAATTTCATTCATTGGCGATGATACAGGAGTTGCTTTTTTATATGCATTAAAATATAGCAAAATGACTGAGCTCGGTTTTATAAAAACATACAGATTGATATCTATTATACAAGTTCATGCTGTGCAACGTTTGATTTGATTTTTACCCTGTACGGTTATTTGATACTGACAGTTTTCGTAATGCAAATGTAGGACTAGCTTTCTAATTTTGCATAAATTTGTTTAAATAAAAAAGAAATGTCTTTAGTGTTCTTCCAAATGATATAATGCTTTCGATCTTAATATATACATTTTATACATTAATACATCTTGTATTTATTGTGTATATAGTACTCATGTACTGCGTCCTGTGGTTTAGAGAAAGTAAAAAATTAGAATTAGACACGAGGTCGGTTTTCCCCGGGAATCACGGTTTTCTTCACAATCCTAGAACTGACCGTCTTGATATAAGTGGAAGAATCTTTGTGTGAAACACTAGTTCTCAATTCACTCAACTCATTTGATTTTTAATTAATTTGTCCAAAACAGTCCACATTTAGAGTTTAATGTACAAGCTTTCGCGTCGTTAAACAATATGAAACTGTTATTGTCTTCATTCACTCGAACAAGCTTTGTATACAAACATGTATTGCTAAAACTCGTCAGCCTAAATTCGGATATGCCTTTGAATACCTCGAAGAATTTCATTTAGTCTGAAATACGTATTTATGAAATCCTTCCAGATAATTGAAGTTTGAAATAGGTATTTTTTTTTATTTCAGCCTATAAAATCTCCGCTTAAGTCAAAATTTGATAACCGAAAATACCGGATATGTCGAATTAAACATTTCAGTTCATAGATACTTTTAATTAATTATCTCACTTGTTCGAATTTTTTACAGGCTAGCTAAACCAATGGTTGCACCCACACTTGTTCAGAAGACCACGGTTTCACTATCGGTAAAAATACCACTACGGTAGCTCAGTTGGTAGACTGCTCGCTTCGGAAGTGGTAGGTCGGGGGTTCTTTGGTCTGACCCATGAATTAAAAATCGGGTAGTGACTGTTCTTTTGCCATGCATTCGGCATTAAGAAATGAAAGTCATGATTCGTTCAGATGGAAGTTTAAATTAAACGAGGTCCCGTGTCAAGGTAGACGTGGCCCGATAAAGAACCCTGCCGTAGCGCAACGCACATGCAAAATTTCTGCACTTTCACCTATAGCTGGCGACGTCTTGATCTAAATGAGATATTCTTGATTGGGACGTTAAACTCTTTTACTCAACTCATCTATCGGTAAGAGCGTGCTCGATACTTTACTTGGTGTTTCACTATTAGTTACTATTTATGTTAGTGGAAATTAGGCAAACCTTTCGTTAAGCAAACGATAAAAATAATATTTTACGTTCAAATGGCAAAATCTTTTACTACTTGATTTTTTTTTATTTCATTTTACTTCATTTATTCTATATTATTTTACCAATTATGTGTTGTTAACACAAGGACATAGTTCAGATCAATAAAATTTATTTTTTTATAAATTTAAAATCCTTCTTTATGTAGAACGGGTTATTTCCCTTTGTATAAAACATGGAATTAAGACAATATCAAAGGATTTTACTTTATTTTGTTTATTTACTTATTTTTGGGCATATGTGTTGTTTACACAAGGACATGGCTCAGATCAATATACTTCGTATTTTATAATAAAATCATACTTTATGTAGCACGAGTTATCCCCCTTTGTATAAAACATACTGGATTCAGACAATATTAAAGAATTTTATCTTATTTTATTCTGTTTTATCTCTTTTAGTATTATAGGTATTTGTTTATTTGGTTGTGATGTTGTTTAACGTCGCTAAGGATTAATGTTAGAACAAATTTGTGTATGCGTGTGATGTGTGATTGTTTCTATAGTCTGCCTTGATGTAGAGCACACTTAGTCTGTGCTTAAGGTGCTGGTTCACAGAGCCAGTACGTCGTAGATTAGCATACCGTTTCCAAATTCATAATATCCCGACACAGTCGATACTCGATACAGAAAATAGTATCTCAAATTTGAATCAAAACCCATCGGGATTTGAGCCCAATAACTCCAGCTCTCGAGATGGGCATTTACCTCTGATCCACCGAGGCGATAACTTTTTAACTGTTATGTGAAAACAATGTTGAGACGAATAGAAATAAATTCATTATTTAAGTGACAGTTCAAAAATTTTTACCAGTATCAATAATTATTGCAACTTAGAAATGTCTCTGGTATAGATATGGTTATTTAAATTGCTGTTGATGCAATGTGGTTTTCTTTTTTCTTTTTCTTTCTTTTTTCTGTTAAAGCCATTTCTATCATGCTTTTGTACCCTGTTGTCCTCTTCTTTTTACTTATGAATCTAGGGTACGTTTTTGGACAAACTTAATACATCCATACTGCTTTTTTTTCAAAAGTTTTTTTATAAAACTTATATGTAAATTCTCTGTTATTTCTTATATCTGTGTACAACTTTTAATTCACTCAAAACGTTCTGTAAAATAAACATTGAGGGAAGTCAGCCAACAGATAAGAAATCAAATACGCCGTCGTTGTCAAGTTTTAAATCAATATAGTAAGGGAAATAATAAATTATTGAAAGGGATTTTTACCCGACTTAAGTAAATATTATGTACCATATATTTCGTATTGATTGATATCGATTTGGTTTATATACATACATATAATATATATATATATATATATATATATATATATATATATATTTAGACAGTCAGATAACAACGAATTAAAATTTGGGTAAGTGCCATTTTTTAAAAAGTTTTTACGTAAAATTTAAAATGTAATTGGCATAGATAGTTGTAATGCTTTCTTGCTTTAATAACTTTTGGATTGAATATTCCTAAAATGTCTGCTTATTATTTTGTGTTGTTTTTCGTTTCATTTATTGGAGTCATAGGTAAGTCGTTATGACAGAATACAACATTTACAGTGATATTTGGTATATTGTTCAAGATATAAGTACATTGTAAGTTTGGGATAACCTTATGTTAAATGCGAAGATTCATAGAGATTTTGAAACCTTAATGATTTAATCAAATTTAAAAAAAAAACGGATGACAATGCCCCTTGCCGCCTATGTTTGAATCCAAGTAGAATATATCCTACTGTTTGAAAGTTTGTCAGTTTGATTGCAGGAGATCGTTGCTTTTCACGGCCACTCCGGTTTTCTCCACCATCTAAAAATAACAACCTCGACATAAGTTGAAAAAAAATCTTGACTGGGTCAAAAGACAGTAAAGAAATAAAAATAATTCAAAGTACTGAAAGTACTAAATGGTCAGGGGCATCCAATGTATGTAGGTCTAGTATCTAGATGTACTGCAAACAAAGAACGTTTTTATCAAAATAACAGGGACACAATCAATAAAAATCAAATGACACAAGACTATCTATGGATGTCAGAGTGCCAAAATAGTCTTAATTGACAGGTTCAGGACAATCCCGCTGTCCAGAGGGAAAAAATTCATGTTTAAAATTAAACAACAAACAATCTCTCTCTCTCTCTCTCTCTCTCTCTCTCTCTCTCTCAAAAATAAAAAAATATTGATACCAGTGCCTCTCACTGCTAAGTTTAATCCAACTCTGACATATCCACGATAAGAAAGATTGTCAGTTTGCATTCAAATGTTCATTGGTTTTCACCAGGTACTCCAGTTTCCACCACCATTTAAGAAATGAACACCTCGATCTAAGTGGAAACAATTTTGACTTGGGCGTCAAACACCATTACTTAAGCTCAAAAAAAAAAGTATTCTCCGAACACATACTGTTTAGCTACGGTAATATATACTAGTATATATATATATATATATATATATATATATATATATATATATATATATATATATATATATATATATATATATATATATATATATATATATATATATATATATATAACATATAAAACATGCGACATAAACTAAAGAAAGAAGAAAACTACCAAACATGGACATAAAATATCAAGAAAATGTAAGGCGGCTTGGAACAGGACAAATAGGAAATGAATCATGGAAATGAAGCAAAAATTGAAACATTCTTATTGAAATTTTTTTTTTTTTGTGTTGTTTTTGTTGTTTCTTTTGTTGTTCTCCTTCTTCATTTGTAAAGAAAAATTTGACTTATGAATAAATACATAATTTTTTATTGGGTCTTGAAAGAACGATTTGTGTTTTCCTTTTTTTTTTCACAAGTTGCCACCTTTTTGCTTCCATGCAACATCAGCGTTTTTATTGAGTTTATATCATTGGGCGTTACTATCCACTGAACCCGTTAGTGTTTAGAGATTGTTAAGGAAAACCAAAATACCCCCCCCCCCGGCCCCACACAAGCAAGCGAAGTGACAAACCTTCCCCCACTAGGATCTACGCGAGAAGGATCCAAATATAGCCGTTTGCAGACTCTCACTAAATACCACTCGGATTTTAATATTGAATTTTATAACATCGAATTACAAATTCAAATTGTTTTAAAATATTTTTTTTTATTTTTCAGAGGCTGGTTATCATCATTATTATTATTATCGGCATTATTATTACTACTACAGCCCGATGTAAGATAACCTAGCTCCACCATTTTTCATCATTTTCTTTTTTTTTCTTATGTCTTCTCTTCTTCTTTCCGTTTTTAAATCAATGTTATTTATTTATTTATTTATTTATTTATTTATTTATTTATTTATTTATTTATTGTTGTTCTAAAATTTATACTCGTAATCTTTATTATAATATATTATATCTTTTTATTATTCTTACAAACCTTAATCTCATTGGTCATTTATAATTGTAATTAAAGATATGAAGAATGATTTACAAAAGAGAATACTTGTTTCAGAATCCCGTATTATTGTAATATTAAACAATTGTAAGCAAATTTAAGAGACAATAAATCATTGTTTAAACTAAATAACCTAGCCCATTTTAGTGGACATTTAAGTACAAATAATAAACACCTGTAACCATTTCATAGATTGAATATCTAGTTAGATGTTTTATCGGAAATATTTTTAATTTCTTTAGTGAGACTGACATAGGAAATTTCAGTACTCTGTGAGCTCATAATTCAACTTCTCTTGAAGTCCTTTTAATTAAATGCGCTTTTAATATTTATTTAAAGCTGCATTAAGTTTTCCAAAGAAAAAAATAAAACGGTGCTAATCTAATAAATGATGTTCCTATTGAGCAATGTTACATTTGGTTCAACGATAAAAGCTCGAATAAATACAGAAATTACAGTATTTACCCAGCGAGATGTAGCATTTAGGATCTAATATTAGAACATGGTTACGTCATCAAAACCCGGGTCATTTAAACACAACTTTCAAAATGTTGAAATACGATAAATTAAACACAGAACTTCGTTGAATTTGTCATTTGTGACTTAGTAAGGGAAAAATAACACCATTTCAAATACATCTGCAAATTAATGAAGGACAATTAATGCAATCTGTCATGATTCACTTTCGATTCTAGGCTTTTCCGTACATCCGTGCGCATGCTCCAAGCTCATAATTACCATCGTAGAACATTGACCAACCGTTCAGAGGATCCCGTTTATTTACAGCTATAAGAAATGAAATTTTAGAAAATGAATGTCACGGATCGTGGTTAGAAGATATCTTCTTTTAAAAAGTTATATTTTTAGAAAATCAAAAAAAAAATTCAGAAATTTGGTAAACTTAATGCAGCTTTAATGATAACTCTCTCTCTCTCTCTCTCTCTCTCTCTCTCTCTCTCTCTCTCAATTTTATCGGCTGAAAATAACAATCTCAACTGTTCATTTTTGTCAATTTGTTTAAGTTATTACTAATATGATTTGAATATATTTTTCCAGTTCGGTAGGAACAATAATTGGTATAACAATAGGATGTATATTTGGAATTATACTTCTTGCCGTATGTTTTGTTTTGTGTGTTAAACTTTGCTGCAAAACGCAAGGGAATCGTGGAACAATTGTCGGTTCAAGTGAGAGGCAAACCCAAATATCACTGTCTACTACAAACAGCAACATGGCATGTAGGTATAAAATGTACATAAATATTTGCACGAGGTTATTAATATATGTTTTTAATGTTAATTAATATCACATTAGCAAGTTTTTTTTTAGCTATTCGCAATGAGAGAAAACTCATTATTTCCTAAGGTTTAATTTCAGAACAAGTATGCGTGAGGAGTGCGAGTGTTTTTATGTTATTTCTTATAATAACGCGCAAAGTTGATAAACGACTTTTAGGTGCTAACCCACTAAGTCAGTACGCTACAAGCATGCATTCCACTAACCCTGTCAATTTTTCTGATATTGGGCGAAACACTCAATACTCTGTTTTTTTTAATACCGAGGGTCAGGCTAGGAAGTTTTTTTCTCAAATTTTTAAGTCTTTTGCATGACCCAACCGGGGTTCAACCAATAAATTTCATTTCCACTTTTGAGGCGGTCGCTTCACTACTGAGCCATCGAGGTGGTTATAACAACTTTGTTAAACTTTTACAAGTTATTCAAGTTGACTGATTTTTCCATTTAAAATCGGTGGATTATCAGGGGCGTGATCCATTGTTCTTTTGGTAATTACAGAACAGTTGCTCTCATATAACCTAAAATCAGTTATTATTTTAATTAGCTATCCCAAGTCCAAATTTTTTAAATTAAATTTTGTTAATTTAGTTGAAATAATGTAAAGTGCACCATTAACAATAATTTTCCACATAAGAATTGCATCCTAAAGTACATTTACTATATATGTATTATTAAATCGTTGCATTATGTAAAGCTTAATACGTTTATTTATTTATTTTAAATGCAGATTATCAACATTTGCCACCGATGTATCCACCAAACACGGCATCACACCCTGCTCATGTTCAAAGGTTTCCGGGTTTTCCACCTGACCAATCTCAGTTTACAGACAACACAAGAATGTATCCGCCTGGGCGACCATCACAATTTCCAGACAACACCAAAGTGTTCCCATCAGCACCCCCGTTATAGATTTATAAAAGTGTTTATGTGTTATAAAAAGTATTTAAGATATACTCTATATGTGCTTTGAATAATAATGTCGTTAATTGTTCAATAATTATGTTAATTGTTTAAATAATTATGCTGTTAGTTGTTTGAATAATTATGTTAACTGTTCGAATAAAGGGTAATTGTTGTCTTTTCCAAGTTCTAGATATATTTGTTAATTTATTTATCTTTCGTTCTATTGATCAATTAATGAATAAATTCATTCATTTATTTCTTATCCTTATATATTGTCATAAGTTAAATATGGTGGCGAGAGAGAGAGAGAGAGAGAGAGAGAGAGAGAGAGAGAGAGAGAGAGAGAGAGAGAAAGTGCGTGTGTGTGTGTGTGTGTGTGTGTGTGTGTGTGTTTTATACTTGCAAGGCTATTTATGTTATTATAAGGCTATCCGGATTTTTTAAAGCGATCGACTTGATTAAATTAGCCGTTGTTGCAAAGTTGTTAAGACATTTCCCTTACAAATGCAAAAATCTCTAGTTACTGTGGGCTCTACTTTCCACATATGAGAAACTGTTTCTAAATTTTCTTTTTTGTTGACTCTTCAAAATATAAGATTTTTTGTCAATGAATTAGCACCTTAAAAGTCCTTATTAGATTACAGACACTAACACATATTCCTGCATTGTATGAACATTTTTCAGGATTATATTCTTTACTAGTATAAAAATAGTTAATTGCAGGAAATAGCTTAACGATTGTTGATGCAACATGCTTTCCATGTATCTTTCGTTGACATTCAACCTGACTTTAAAATCAGCTATTAATGAAAGAATAAAATGCAGTTAAAGGTATAACTATCTATGTACAGTATATAAGAGAGTTTAGTTATTTATTATAGTTTTAAAATTGAAATGGCTTCGACTATTGAAACCACTACGGTAGGTCTGTTAGTAGAATGCTCGCTTCGTATGTAGCTAAGAGGTAGGGTTTCAAACCCGGCCAGATCTGACTAAGACTTGGAAAAATGTAGTGTCTGTTCTTCCGCCAAGCACTCTGCATTTAGAAATGAAATGCCACGGTGTCCTTCGCAGAAAATCCTTAAAAACCAATGCTTCGTGTCACGGTAGGTGTAGAAAGATAAAAAAAAACTACGAAAGTCAAATGTCTTCTACTTCAACTATAGCTGGTGACGTCTCGATATAAGTGAAATATTAAGACTGGGACGTAAAACTCATTCAATCAGTCTATCAGTCAATCTTGAAATTTTGAAAACATTAGTTGACATCCAAACAAGGTTGGCTTCTACCTATAACAGATGTAAGTCGTTTATTAAACTAACGGTGCAAGGGAGACCACCTTATTAAAGTTGAAAATAACGGAATAAGGATTGCGTATCCATTACTATTATCCGCAGAAACAATGACATACATGTAAGTTTAGCTATAAAGAATGTAAAAAAAAAACATGTCACGCAATATTTTGTGCAACCATTGTGGAGGTAAAACATGTTTTGAGAGGCAAGTATGTTACAGTCCTGCCACACCTGCAATGTAATAAAATCATATAAATTTTCTGTATGTCATAAATATATTTATATAGTCTAGACATCAAGCAGACCTTTTGTTATAAAAGCAGTCCGGTGTAAATTATATCAAATCATGTGGTGCGAACAGTGTCCAATTAGAAACATTTGCGTTTAATTTGGTATTCAACTGCCTAGTGTATAAATTGTATTAAATTATAATTGCCAATAATCTTTCCATTTTTACAATTAACTAGCTATCATAAATGTTTCTTTAAGGTTTTTATATATTTCCCATTCTGTCTGGCGGTTTTAGATTAGCATGAACTGTTTAAAATAAAGAAAAAAAATTGTATCTGAAAACAACAAAGGATAACTTTAAGGACAACTACATATATAAACTATTATTGTCTGATACCTGATGGGATCATATTTTACTAATCTAATGGTTTTTTTTATTCCTTCTCATCGTCTACATACAATTTTGACTCGGGCACGGGAAAATCTTCAGTTCGTTTATTTTCAAATCGTTCCCGCTGTAATGTGCATAATTTTACCTTGAGATTTTGAAGTATTATGAATATTTTCTCTGGTAAAAGTTCTAAAATTTTGCGCCTGACATCTCTCTTGTCCTGAACCTGATAGTCTTCTGGACTGAGGCGTTACATACAACTAACACCTAACACATTGTATTTGTTAGGTTTATTGTGAACGTTTTTCTACTTCCAAAAACATCTACTGTTACAAACATGATTTTCGGTCTACCACGCAAGTATGAATAAGAAATGGCACGCAAAATAATACTACTTCGATTAATAGTTGTTACTTTTTATATTGATTACGGATTGAAAATTAATGCGACATGTTGAATTCTTAATCATTTGCGATATATAATGTCAATTTTTTTCTGTTAAATTACAAAGTTACAAGTTGCTTTTACACAATAACTGTAGGAATGACGACTCTACGATTGATAATAGTTTATTCAAATGGGTCTTAGGATTTAAAAAAAAAATTGCAAGAGCAGATACAAGGATTGGGCATTTGGATAAAATACTGCTATAAGTATCACTCCGAAAACTTGTACGGGTAATTTTACATTCGTCTGAAAAAAATACAGACGTAAAAAAAAAGAAAGGGGGGGGGGGTCCTACATTTACTATTCCGAATTCCGTATCCCTACAATGCAGCCCGACTTGTTTTCTATTCGCCATGGTATCTGATTTCATCGCCCAATGAATACTGTAACATATGGAACTGAAATAGACAATGGGTAATTGATTTTTTATAAGATAAAACTGCATAAACTTTACTTTCTGGTATATATGCGATGTACGAGCGCTCTCACAGATCACAACGTCTCTCTTCGCCTAGGTTCAATTCCTAATCGTAGTATATCCTAGGATAAGGACGATTGTCAGTTCTTTGTATGGGTCTTGTGGTTCTCTCCCAATACCCAGATTTCCTCCTCCACCACCCAACTGTCTGCCTCCATTTTGATAAAAAAATCTTCACTGAAGCATAAATCGCTATTTCTGTTCACCACTATTGGAGAATAAAATATTGTAAACTTTGAACTTTTTAAAATCAACAGCATATGAGTATTTATGATAATTAACACAGTGATATCCATCCAGTTTACGCTCTAAATATTTATTCAAGATAAATACATGTGTATAATTAAATTTGTCGTTATCAAAAACTACTTCCAGTTGTTAATTTAAACTATTATCGAGTACTGAATCTCATCATTATATTGTATGGTACAGCAGTGACCAACTACGACGACAATCCACAAGCTGGTAAGTATAGTTTGTATACTTCTTTCTTAAGTGTTTCACTTATCCTCAGGAATAAATGCTTACAATTAAATTGTAGACGGCAGGATATTGCGAACCCAGGCTATTCAATGCCCTTAATAGGTTGTACGGGCGCAATCACAAAAATATGAAGTTACTGCATCCAAACTAATACTGGATATATGACATCCCATAATCCCATATTTCTTTTATTCTCAAATTTGATTTTCCATACAGGAGTACTTGCCCTTCCGGAGCACCCGGCCTCACCCCACCTCCTTGATGGAAGTTATTATGTATATCTAAATTGGCCAGTTTTCAAAGTTTTTACTTTTTAGGGGGGGGTGGTGGTTATTTTGGACATGGACCGATATTTTTGTGTTTTATATATAGTTTAAATACGTTAACATTTTCAAAACCTTTTAGAAAAGACTAAATAATCTTTGTTTTGTTTTTTATGTCGTCTAGGGCTAAACAAAGTTTCATTATTTATCCGAAAATGTTTTGAAAAACATTGTATATAATTTCATTTTTATTTAAATGCGTAAATAAACTCCACAAAGCCTCCGTTTTATTTGACGGTAATACGGTAGTATTTTTGGAGAAAAAAAATTAGAAAAATGAGCTTTTTAAATGTGAATCATGCATGGGTTTTGAGTATGGTTGATAATTATGCATTAAAGTAAAACGAATTAAGATTTGATAACGATCAACAAGCTATCAAAGGTTGTTTTTATCAATAGTTTCAGTTAACCTTATTACTAATTACTAATTTCGAAATAACCTCTATGAATTTGAATGTTTGTTACAACGCAACTGAGGAAATTTACATTTGTAGTCAGCTGTACTAGAGCTGTGTGTTCGAAGTCATACTCGTTTGACAAGTTAATCTCATTCCCAAATATTTCATAAGTTTTAAAAAATTATTCTTTACAATTCTTATGTCTTATCGGTTCGAACCCGCCGCCGTTTCATAAAAGAACCACGTTTTTTTAAACGAAATTCGTGAGGAAAAGTTTCTGAAATCAGGTATTGTTGCACAACAAAAGCATAGATTAAGTAACTAATAAAAGATCGATTTAAATATATTGTGTAATAAAAATTTTAGCATTAAACTCAAACAGTAACATTATGCTTGTCAATAAATTGTTTTTCATTCTTACACGACATCTAAAACCTAAAACAATTCACTTATTCTGTGCTTATTATGTAATCGAATAGTCGGATCATATGCACTAAAAATCTTAAGGTAATAAAGAAACATGGTTAATACATTTCATCTTTTTCAGCTGGAGAACAGAATGACTTTATTCTTACCCTGTCATCGTATTTATTTTATATTCCGCTACCAATGCGGTAAACAGTTGCTGCCTGCGATGGTAGCCATCCACAAAAGTCATTTTGTGAAGCTGACTTCGGTAAGTAATATCATTAAATCATATATACAGTACAAACCTGTCGAAAGTTAAACACTTAGCTAACAAAAATAAGGCTGCCGAGGGGCCTTACCCATGGGTAGCTAGTGAGAAGCCATCTATGTCTCGGCCCCTCGGCAGCTAAGGCTGTCAAAAGCAAGGCAGTTGATTCGGAGGTCGAATGGGCAAAAAGCTTATGAGCAAACGAGGGGGAGGGGGTTAAGCGGTCGAGTGACCGAAAAGCTGACGAGAGATGGATAGCTGCTGCAGATAAGCTGCCGAAATATAGCTAACGAGGGGTCGAGATGAGCTCCCGATTCGGCCCTAATTCTCTAGCTTAGTGTTTAAATTTCGACGATTCTGTATTGTACATGTATGATTATTATTCCCCATTACTCAATAACCTATCACCTGTACTATTTTTGGTTGTTATTTGTTTTACCTTTACAGAAAATCTTTAAACGAGGAAGACATATTGGCATCAGAGTAATTTTTCTTTTTACGTCAAAATAAATATATACTGCATGACACAAAGTATATGGTTCAATTTCCATTGAAATCTCAATACATATTTATGAAAGACACTTTAGAAAAGAAAACAGATTCTTGGTATAAGTGACATAGTGTTTTAATATTGCGTTAGGATAATTCTAATTTATACAATGCATTCATTTTTTGTCCAATGTTTTTTTTTTAATTTTCAGTGTTTAGAGTTAAAATAGTTAATGTCACACGTGAAGCAAGTGATTATAAGAAGTTTAAAATCTCGGTTCTGGAGTGGTACAAGGTGAAGTGATAATAATGCAATGTTAGATTAAAAAAAAATTAGAAAATAAAAATAAATTTTAATTAAAAAAAAACCCAATCATTTTTTCGGATGGTACTACAAGTTTTATTGAGTACTCTATAGGACCCAACTAACTTGATTATGAAAGAAGCGATGATGCCTTTAAACGGACTAAAAGTTAAAATTTTAAATTAACAGTGACATTTGATTAAAAACACACATCATGCACGTAATTTTTCCAACTCCAATTAAATTGTGCTTGGATTTTGATTCAACCTTTTATTTATTTGTTAATAACACCTTGTATAATTGCAATCATTGCTGATTTTTATCTTTTACTTTAGTTTTAAGCTTGTCAGAAGTTTTTATTTAGATCAGTTTTAATCTGCATGAAGATTAAAAAGTATTGATTGAGAACATTTTTATTTCAAAAGATTAAAAAAGTTATGAAGTAATTTAATAACACTTTACAGGCAGATGATTTTGTACATAACCTTGTATCTAAACATATTGGATTGTTGACAACGACTTTTGATGGAATGGGATGTGGTGCAACTTTAGTAAACAAACAGAAATACGTTATTTCAGGTAGTTAAATATGTATTGATAACGTACTTATGAACATAGTTTGTTTATAAAGTTTTTTTCTGAAATATGTTAGACTTAGTATACATCTCAAAATGAACGATAAAAATTGTTTGAACACTAAAGAATTTTACAAAACAATCAATCAATCACTCAGATCAGTACTAGGTGGAACTGATTTCAAAACACATGTACGATCAATATTATGAGAGTTTGTGCAATTCCAAAAGCTGTTGTTTCATTGTATCAAACGAATGCTTTTCCAAGTGAATTTAAGAAAAAAAATCATTTTTCTGCTTTATGATTAATATCGCATATTAGACGCACATTTCATATTTAGAATGGTAAGTAACAAGAACATGGTAAACAGAAGTGGGGGAATTTGGGGTATGTTTGTTTGATAATTTTATACCATATCAAATTTTGGCATTTACTGATGCTCTTACAGCGACAGTTAGTAGTTACTGCTAGTGTTGTTATTAGTACACCCGTCATTGAAGCTTTTTTCCTTTTGAATGTATAACAAACTTGTATTTTGTATTTGATATTAAATGAAATTTTGCCAACCTTCAATTGCTCGTGTGGAGTTTTCAACTAACTTGACAAATAAAAGCCAAGGCAATTTCTTCGTTTAAAACAATAATAGTAGGGATAAGTGCATTGGTATCATTAGTATTACATGATTATTTTTACCTACTTATAGGGAAAGTGGAAGGTGGTCAACTGACATTAAGACCGTGTGATTGGTATGTTAGCTACAGCGATTTAACGTCTATTCAGAAGATGGGAATTACTAGATCTTATGGAAAATTTTGCAAATGCAAGGTAAAACTAACTGTATTTATAAACTAAATTGCTTAAGTACAGCTTACAAATGAATAAATCATTTACCTAAGAAATGGCGATGACTGTAATTCCTGGCTTGTTTTCACATTTTTTGGGACAAACTATATTTTGACGGGTGTTTATGTAAATTGTAATCCCAGCTACAAATGTCACAACGTCATAAAAACCCCGACTTCAAAAATAAATTGGGTTTTGTTTTCGGTGTAAGGAAAATAAACAGAGGTATAGTTTTAAAGAAGAGTTATCTTCCTTTGATCTTCTTTAGACATTAAACAGCCATGCATATTACTTATAGACCGAGGTTACTGCGGAATGCTCTGTACATGCGATTTTATGGTCTCTTATCTAAATGCCTATGATTTAAATAATATAGAGTTTTTTTTCTAAAACGGTCATACAATCGCGAAGAACACAGCAAAAAGACCACAGACTGATATCAGGATTCGGACACAGACGTTATAAACTACTATTTTGACCAGTGCTAAACTTTTGTAAGATCATTCTTATTATAACTTATATATTATTCTCATTATTTCTTATATATTAATATGCTTGTACAAATGTCATACCAAATTTTACCTTTATTTATTCATTTTTATTTAATTTCTTTTTTCATTTTTGCTGTTTTAAAATTCCGAAAACACGACATTGTTTAACACTTATCTTGCATCGAATCTGCAGCTTAGCTAAATCTTCGTCAGCCTTAACGGGTAATCATTGCTTTATCCGGGTGTTCTAATCTCGGACCCTTTTAAGAAGCTTCTACCATTCAAAAAGTAATCTAAGCATCCTTTTTTTTCTCCAACCACATTGATAGTAATTCATTTGCAAACTGAGCTGTCAACTACCGCAAATTATTTACGTAGGTGCTTTATCTTTTCTACGTGTCAGAAGGTTGTTTGATCATTTCGCAGTTAATTACCAAGGAAATGATTCCAGTTAAAGGGCAACTGTCTACATCTTAGCTACCTGCAAGCTGAAAAGATTTTCATTAGCTTGATGTTAAAACTGCGGAAAACAAATTTGTTCTTTGTAAATTCCTATGCATCATGTGCAAACGTTGAAATATAATTTATCGTACTAATTTTAGTTGTGCTCCATCTAGAGATGTTCAAGTATAATTTGAGTGGCAATAACTTCAATATGTTCCTTGCAGATTCACAGTTTAACCTGATGAGAATGTTTATAACAAGTATCTCTGTACAACTACCGAAGACACCATTCAGCTCTGAATGTCTACATAATTACGGAATATGTACCAAACGTAATGGTAGATGTTACTGGAAAGTCGACAGAGACGCATCTATTTGCCAGTAAACATAGAATTGTGGGGCTGAACAACCATATAGAGAGTTGTTCATTGTATACGGAAACAACAAAATGTGTTTGCTGCTGTAACCGTTAAAATTGTTTGAAATAAATTGGATCAAAACTATTTTTACTATTAAAATATGTTTTTCTTTCTATGTTAATCTCTTTTTGTAACTGCCTTATTAAACGTACTAATTAAAATTATACATTCCCTTGATTTTCATTAATTACATTAATAAGCAATTTGTGATGTTTCATTGTTTGATACATTAAGTTTTTTCTAGTTTTTATTTGTGCGTATTTATGTAGCACTTGTTGTCAAAATAGCGAATTTGTTTAGGGTCTCAAATAGTACCAAAAGCATATAACTGGATATTCATTCTAGAGTCAGAACTTAAAAACTGGTGCCCCGTGTCACAACAGTCGTAGCAAGTTAAAGGACCCTCCAGCACATTGCCCTAAACGCACTGCAAAGGTAAAAAAAATCTGCAACTTCACCTATAGCTGTTGACGTCTCGATATAAGTAAAATATTCTTGACTGGACGTAAAACCCTTTTAAATTAATCAATCAATCATTCTAGAGTCTGAAAAAATCAGGAATGATATAGGCATTGGCCTCAGTATGTGTTTTTTTGCAAGTTTTGAAACATTGCATCAGCATGCGAAGTAGTCCTAAAATTATGTAAGCCATTTCAGTTATCAGTGCTAAAAAGTGTGGCAAAGAAAAGCAGATAAGCGTTGATTTGCGAAAAGTCGTTATTTTGCTCGGACAGATTAGAAAAAAACATGATACTAGTGAAAAGGTACAAAATTTAGTTTAAACAGTATTTATTTTATTTAAAAATCGATCATAAAACCAAAATGTACATTGCACAAATAAGGGTTTGCAGAAAAAATGTAGGACTAGCAGTACTCTTATATAAACTAGTCTTCCTGAAAATAACACATAACATAATATATAAATGAATGAAAGCTGTATAAATCAGACAAATTATAAGCAGAAAAAATTGACTTGAAAACCGTTTTGAGCGAGGCGAATTTTTAACAATTGACATTTACGAAAATACGGTCGACTTTGCCAGTCTGCGAAAAGAATAGAGACTTTAGCGGTTATAGTTGTTTAACATAATATGACATGGATAATTACAATAATCCATTTGGTGAAGGCAACAACTAGAACCAATTGCAATCAATTATTCTTAACTATATGAAATATAATTGCCAATAATTGGCCTATATTTAAATGTTAAGCATCTAATTTTAAACATTAATGTTCCACAGTAGGATTTTCATTTCTATTTTTTTCGTTAACGGTCACGAATAGCTGGAAATAACAAGCATAACCAAATAAATGAAAAAGATTGTATTTGAAGTTACAAAATACATGTTTAACAAAATATATAACAATTGCATCTTTCTTAACTTCAATTTACTACCAAGATTCAAATCCAATTGTGTAAATTCTAGCTATAGAAAAATTTCCATTTCGCTTACTAAAGTTCGATGGTTCCTTCGGCATCAGTAAACTAATTGTTGATTGACTGGCTAGTAAATTAATCATTACAACTGATTTTTAATAAATTAGACTTGACACTAGACCACCATTTAAAAATTCCCTCTCCCTCTCTCTCTCTCTCTCTCTCTCTCTCTCTCTCTCTCTCTCTCTCTCTCTCTCTGTGTTTTGTTTGTTTTTGTTTTCAGTTAAAATTATGAATAACATTGTACAATACAAATCATACAGAGAGAATTTAATAATTTACTAATACTTGAAATTAAGAACATTGAGCAATGCCTAATCGCAACCATCACAATAAAGCTGATAATATTATGTTGCTGTATCCGAAATCATCTGACGATCCATCGTTCCATGTTATTATCTTTCTATCTAGACATAGTTGCCTACCTTCCATAGAACCCGCCTTTCTTTCCCGGTGGAAGTTCACGTTTTTAACTTGAAGCTTTTTTTTCATCTCTTTAAACTTTTATAATGGACCAGTATGTTCGTGTTTAATTAACTATTTTGTTAATTTAAGTACATAAAATTCTGAAGGTGTCGCCTACCTGTTTACATTGATTTGATATCTATTGCATTGAGTCCTTTATAGACAAAAAAATTACGGGTTTTTGTGTCTAGCGGTGAACATTGCAATGTTACTTTGCTGTTTGCTGAACTACTAGACGACAATTTCTTGTAAAATGCACAAACCAAATAATTACATGTATCATATATCTATAAAATTTATACAACGGGTATTTAAAATATTATCAGGACATTAAAGTTTTTACCATGCACAAATCAAACAATTGAAAAATGTTCTAATTTTTCTTTAATGTCCTTGGTATTTTAGTTAGAGTTATTTTAGCAACATATAATTTCTTTACATATTCATTAATAAATGATCAAATAAATCTATTCCATTTTAAATAGTATATGTCGAATAAGTGGTTTTGGTTTCAGAATTGTTTTTTAGTTATTTTTTAATCTTTTATTTTTGAATATAGTAAATAAATGTAAGTGTTATTAATATATAACAAAAACCTGCTAAATTTGATGTGCCATATGTGCACATTTCGGAAGATCATTCCTCACCAGTGACACTAGGGGCCGAAAAGTTTGATAGATAAAAACATAAGCCAAACAGTTGAAAAATAATTAATCTAAAGTTCCAAAATTATATGAATCCCAATCCAGCTTAGGAATGCTTTGCATGAGGGAACAGACCTTAGTTTTAAATAAATTAAAAAAAAATTGACGGCAGAAAATTTTGTTAAATGGTATATTTTATGACAGCACACAGTACTGCCTACCGAGTATTACTAATAATTTTTCATGTATGTTGATTACTACGAGATATTAACAGTCTACTGTCAAGGCGATCCTGTCATTAATATAAAAGATAATATACAAGTGATTGACGTATTTTTACCAAAGACGTAGTTTTAAAAAGTACTTTATTTGAAAAAGGTCACTCTATGTATCAACTTTGTTATTTTATTGTCCAATGAAAATCTGAATTACAAAAAAGCCATCACATGCTTTAAAAGCTCATTTTAACATAAACAAAAATGAAAAATACTCATGTATGGAGCCTGCATATTAAGAAGTTTCATTTTTAATTACAGGTGTCGTCTAATCATGTAAATTCCCTATATTCGATGTCATAAATGTCTTGCTTAGTTTTAGTTTCTTTTAAATTATTAAAATATTAACTTTTGATATTAACGGAACTGTTTTTTATTTGATAAGACATTCCCAATTATCTTAAAATACAATGTATTAAATTCAGGTACATGTTTAATATTTTATCTTTTAAATAATGAGGTATGTCCAATATGAAATCAAATGGAGTTTTAATAAAAATGATGACAATGCTTAGTAAATCAAGATCGCTCAACACCCATCTCTCTGTTTGTATTAGTTTATATAGTAATTTTTTCCGTGCATTTATATCTACCTTAGACTTAAAAACTTTTTTTTCAAAAATATAATAAGTCAAAATATATATACATGTACAATTGCGTAATATGTTGATATTTAGTAGTAAAAAATACTGTAAAATTATATTTCTGCTTGATACAGTAATTTTTTTAAATAAACGGTAAAAGTCATAGAACTCAATGAAGCATTTACCAATTGAAATAAAAATTAATGTCAAGAATATTTCTATTTTATTTCATGATGATACGACAATCAATGATCTTTTTTTTTATTTACTGTCTTACGGATAGTTTGCAATTATTTAATTTATAACATACTTACTTTCTCTTTTATTGAGAAGTTTTTTTTTTTCAAAAAAGAGGGGTGGCATTAATAACGACCTATTATTTGAAATGTTTTCCATCTGGTATTATAAAGCATTTGAAGAATTTGTTTGATCTCTCTGGCACCACTCGATCCTCAATAATTGTTTCGTTAGCTTGTGTTTTTTGGTTTCTGTGTAATTTCATTTATTCGAATATTTGTTTCTGTATGCAAGTTGTTTGAATGTTGTTTTACGTCACATTAGCAATTGTGGTGATAATTTATTTCTTATTCATACAGGTTTTTGTCAATTCTGTTTGGTACATGCGTTTTAAAAGAGTATTTCATATCAGCTTAGCACTAGTTTTTACTTTTAGCACTTGGTACTAATGCACTTGGCTGCAATGTTGCAGTTAAAAAACTCTTTATGCTACATGATAAACCAAAAAAAATAATAATGATAAAATAATAATAATAATAAAATAATAATAAAAATAACAAGACAAGAAAACAAAACAAGGTCAGGACCATTAGGTGGAGAAACCTCAATTGCCTTAATTACATTAACCATATACAAAATGAAGCAATAAAATAATACTAGACAAATATAAATTTATTTTTAAACTTGTTTATCAACGTTGTAAGTACAGAGTATTACCGAAAAAATATCCTCGGAATAGATCAACGTTAATATATATTCATTTTAAGACCCCTTTACTTCACAACTGGATAAAAATGTCTATCAATAAAGATTTTAATTTATTGAAGTTCATTGGAGTGAAATGTAATTAACATGCTCCTTTTGAATTTATTGTCTTATTGAAGTATGAATGGTATTTTTAATTATTTAAAACGCATCCGGTGATTTAATATTTAATGTTTTTATGGTTGTAATTAATAAACATAATTGATTTAATTTGTTTCAATGCAAAAAAAAAAAAAAAAAAAAAAAAAAAAAAAAAAAAAAAAAAAAAAAAATAGTTAAAAAAAAAAAAAAATAAAAAAATAAAAAATTAAATCCACACATACTTGCTGGTTTTGCAAATAAATTCGAAAGTTTTATTATCAGTTTTTCCCAAAAAAATCAATGCTCTATTTCTATGCAAATACATGTCAAATACCTTATTAAATTGTTTTGCTACAGTTTAAGTTTTTACTAAAATCAACATTTAAAACATTTTAATCTTAATTATATTTTCTTACTCCCTTGCATAAACGACGTGATTAAAAAGGGACTGTTAAAAATAATAAATAAAGTAAATACAAATAAATAAATAAATAAATGAATAAATAAGGAAATGAATAAATAAATAAAAATCACAACAATAACTCACTGTACCTTGTTTTGAAATTGGTAAAATTCAAAATTTACTTGTAAAGTAAACGAAACAAATTTTTTAATTACAGCAATTTAAGACTCAAATAATACAGATTGCTTGTTAAAGATTTACTTAGAGTTTAATCTGCTTGGCTTGCACATTTGTTTCTTGTGTGTGTTTGTTTTTTGTTTTTTTTTTTTTTTGTTGTTGTTTTTTAGTCATTGTTTTCATTTTTTTGCATGTTGATGTTTATAACAATAAGATGAACAAAAAAAGCTTTTTGAAATGTTTTTTGTTATTTGTTTTAACTGGTTTTGTTTATTTGTCGCTTTGTTGTAAAAGTGCATTTTTAAATGTAAATTTCTTATTTTTGTTAATGCAGTCAAATTTATTCCAGTTCAATCAGCATAAATTGTCTATGCTTTATATAGTTTAAAACTAAATAATCAATTTCAAATCAATCATATTTTATATGTTTTTCAGACATATTGTGATGTTTAATATTTTTTTAATGATCCTTACATATGTTTGGCATACTTTTACATTTAAAAACCGTTCTCGTTTATCAAATATATTATTTCTTTTTTATATCTTTCATTTATTACTAAATGAAAAGTTTTTTGTTTTGCATTGCTAATTTAAATTATTTTAGGAAATATTATATATATTTTTTTTTTTAAAAAAAAAAAAAAAAAGAATTTTATTCATCATTATTATTATTAATTTATTTTTTGTCTAAAAGCATTCATTTATTTAATTTTCTTTTGCATAAAAAAAGCTAAAATAATATTTTCTCTAAAACATAAATGACTGAATGCTTGAAGACAATACTGTTGTAAAATAGTAAATATCAATATCAATATACTGTATGATGTTTTCTAAACATTTGTCATCGCCTCGTTTTTCAGAATGTACGTTGTTTTAATACACGAGAATACAATATAAAACTTAAAACTTGATAACATGTACTTCACATCTTGAAGATTTTCTACATTTTTTTATTTTCAGAACAAAAAAAGAATTTTATAAAATGAATTATATGTAATTAAATAAATGTCAGGTTGTTTGTAATATTCCTAGTTGTCAATGGATTTACTAAGTTATTGCATTTCATCTAAAATGTAACAAAGTGGTTTGTGGCTTTCTACAAACATTTGTCTAAAACCAACAACAAAAATAAATAAATAAATATATAAATAAATAAATCAATGAATAAATAAAAAGGGGAAAATTAAGTTTATTCCTTTTCACTAGTTTTAAATTGCAATTAAAATAATGAAACGTTCTTGAACATGTGTTTTTATATCAATTTCAACACTACTAAATCTATTTTAACCTACTGGAATTCTCTATTATTTTAAAGTTTATATTTTGAGTTCATTCAAGTAAAATCTAAATAGAAAATTTAATGAGATTGTGTTATTTTAGGTAGAATCAAAGGCAAAATAACTGAAAATACATCCGGTGCTTTAATGTTCTTAGCGGTAAAAGTCAAAATAAATCATTGCTTTATGTTTATCTTTTGTTTTTCAACGCAGATTCCATCTTAAAATAATGAATCAATAAATAAAAAAAGTTAAAACGTAAATAGCAATTGTGTAAAAATTGGCTGAAAAACTACGCAAAGATTAATGTTCTTGTATTGATAATAGCAATTAAGTTATATATAACACAAATACCAGTTCAATTTTGATGTGCCAGATGCGCATATGTCGGAAATTCTTTCCTCATCAGTAACACCAAGACCGAAAAGTTTGATAGATAAAAAAAACATAAGCCAAACAGTTGAAAATTAACATATCTAAAGTTCCAAAATTATATAAATCCAAATCCAGTTAAGGAGTACTTTGCATAAGGGAACAAAGCGTAGCTTTAAATAAATTTCAAATTTAAGACGGCTGAAAATCTTGCTAAATGGTACATTTTCTGACAGCACATAGTACTGCCTACCGAGTTATGGATACCCTCGGGGAGTTATTTTAGAAAATGTAAGTATATATTCCAATCGACATATATGGTGGAACAATCTGTCAATCGCCTTTAATATTACTATTGAAAGCATTTGATTTGAAAAAGTCATCAAATTTGAATAACTTTTTTTTAAAAAAATGTGCTAAAAATTAAATAAATTGCAATGATAGTGTCTATTCCGTTTTTGAAGTAGAAAAAATATGAAATAAAATATTCTTATTCCGCAACATGAGTATTTTATTTTATTTTTTCAACAGTCAACCTATCATCAGTTTAAAAACTCACTCACTCTCCACAAAAGAAATGTTTATTATGTTAAAAATCAAGTTTGCAAAGGGGTAAGGTTGGGTCAATGAAAAAGTCATGACATCATTAAGAGAGAAAATCGTTTACACATATGGCACATCAAAATTTGACAGGTATTTGTGAACCCCGAGGTATCCATAACTCAGTTGGCAGTACTTTGCGCTGTCAGAAAATGTACCATTTAGAAAAAAAATTAAGCCGTCTTTATATTTGAAATTTATTTAAAATTAAGGTTTGTTCCCTCAGGCAAAGCATTCCTTAGATGGATTTGGATTAATATATTTTTGGAACTTTAAATTCTTTAATTGTCCATTGTTCGGATTATCTTTTATGTCTATAAAACATTTCGGTCCCTAGTGTCACTGATTAGGAATGATTTTCCGATATGTGCACATATGACACATCAAATTTTGACAGATATTTGTGTTACATATTTACACTTTCTATAATTTTCTTCTGAC
This sequence comes from Tegillarca granosa, assembly GCA_029721355.1. Lineage (NCBI taxonomy): Eukaryota > Metazoa > Mollusca > Bivalvia > Arcoida > Arcidae > Tegillarca > Tegillarca granosa. The sequence continues at coordinate 31,101,713 of CM056599.1, read as the reverse complement.
TTTTATTAAACTGATATAAGCATTATCATACAGGACAAATAAAATCGATTTTGCTGTCTTTCTGAACACAACCTTCTAAAGTTGTTTATAAGAACAAACCAATATAACTATAATTCTGACGCTGTAACAGGATCCATATAACGTATAGATACCGATATAGAATAAAAAAGAAACTGTTTCTACATAATCAGTAAAACAGACCAGTTAAAGCTCATAATCTCTGATTTATTAAGAGATATTCATTTAGTCCGTCATAAAAAGGACAAGACATCCCTTTGCATGGTAGTTCAAGTGATTTGTAAAGGATACAAATAATCATGTTTATGGTTTTGTCTTAACTTTACCATATAATAATATGTTGGCAAAACGAAAACAAATGAATAAGAAATGAAACACAAACACACTAGTAAAAACTTTGAAAACTTGTTTATTCACATATACACATGAACTTCCACCAAAAAAGGGTAGGCATCTCCTGTCTATCTAGTTACATCCATTATGTGCAAAATTAAATTTGAAATTGAAATAAACTTGAAACTAAGGAAACTCAAACATATTAGTTTAATGATTTGTTATAGTTGCTTCATATTAATAAACAATTTTTTATGACGGCCGTAAAATTTGTTAAGGGCCGTGATTATCCTAGGCTTGCAATACCCTTGAGTCAACAATACGCAGATAACTGGCAAATGGAACATATTTTTAAGCAATGGTTATCATAATTGCTTTTATAACTCTGTATATTGACTTAAAGATATTCAGTTAAAAAACCGTAAAGATGAAATCTGACAATGTACATATCTGGGATGCAAATATACATTTAATTGTTTAGTATGAGTGACAAGCTGTAACACCTTTTTATTTTTATTTGATCTTTTACGCAATCATACTTACTTTACCTTAATCTATAGTCGCGGTTTAATTTTTACAAGAAATAAAATTGGGCAGTGTATTAATTGACGCTATCTCGTCATTGTGTCCTGTACAACTTCAAAGGTATCTTAACTTGTTTTTCAAGACATTAAGATAATTAATTATGTTTAATTACTTTGTACAAATTAATTATGTAAATAGTAATTGAAAAATCAAAAGAAGTGCGTAAACAAACTTTAAGTTCAATAAAAACATTTCTTTTTAGGATATATATAATTATCCATATAAGTCACACAAACGTTTTGTGTAATTCGAAAATCCACCATTTGGTAACCTACTAACTGGCCTTTTACAGATCCATTTTTATAGCTATCGGAAAGTGTTTTTTTTTTTTTTTAACTTAAGATGTGAAAATAAGTTAAATAATTTTTTGGACACTAACTGGTCATTTATAGACGTGTTTTAATCCTTATGGAAGCATCGTTATCACCGTCAAATATCAATTTAAAAGATTTAATCATCAATAACATAGTTAAATCGACTCTATAAGTCAAAACAGCGCATCTTGAGCTGTAAAAATTTGAATAATCTGTATCAATAATTTTGGTATACCAAATGTGAGATTAAGGAACTTTTTTGTAAATCTTTGATGACTTGGAAAATAATATATTATCTTAGTGTATAATAAAAATAAAATAAACTTGGCATTTGTTTCTCATTGTAACAAACCAGTGATATATTGTTTGACATTGATTGTTAAATACAGTAAATTTATATTTTTATTTGAAAGAACATCTTTGAAGAGATAAATAAAATATCAATAACTGTAACAATTTATTTATAGTTATTGAATTATGATGCATCATTTATACAATAGAGGTATACTTTAAATCACATAAGAATTGATTTTTTTTCTTTACTTCATCCTTTGAAGTGATTTCATGGTTGACATTTATTTATACTAATTAAGCAATTACAAGTAAAATATCACAATAGTTTATGATTCTGGTTTGGTGAATGGAATCCTTTTTAGAAAAACATCTTTTTACTTCTTGTTTTTAATTGAATGCATAAACATTTATTTATATTATTTAAGCAATTGCAGGAAAACATCACAATAGTTTATGAATCTGTTTCTATGTGTGGCTTATCCTTTTTCAGATGACAGAGAGCTTGTTATTATTTGAAATAGTATTGGATATATGGTGCCAGTATATTTCCTATTGAACAAAAGCTACGATGACACCATAATCCATTATAAAGTCACTTACAGACCCTATACAAATTTATCTTCCCTCAATTGATACCTTTTAATCAACTAAAAAAAAATATTATGTAAAGAGAACGGAAAACTCATTCATAGTCCGTACACAACGTTTGAAACACGTCATTTTTGTACACAATGACAACAGGCATGATTAGAAATTTCTTATGTTCACATCTCGACCCATAAAAATTACGAACCCAAAATAAGATTAATTGAAAAGTTAAAAGTAATGCCTGGCCAATCATTGCACAGCACTTCAGAGATGATCAGAAAAAGTAATTTAAATGTCACACACACACACACACACACATACACACACACACACACACATATATATATATATATATATATATATATATATATATATATATATATATATATATATATATGAAGAAAAAATTAGTTTCTCAGTGTCCGGTAGAATATAATAAAATAAATAAATAAGTACAACACAATTTTGTAAAGCATTAGCGCTTTCATTACATCTTCAGACGCTTTACATAGTAACATTCATAACATAGTAACAAAGTAAATAGTGATGGCGTCATTTAGAAAATACGACATTATAACAATACGATGACGTCATTATTATGGGAGATAATTATGTTAGACTGTTAAGTTTTGGCATAAGGGTTCTAATAAAATATTTTTCTTTTTCTTTTCTTTCAAATGCATTGTCTGTAAATAATTTGTAAAACGGAAATATAAAAAAATTCTTTTTACCGCAATTATCTCAATGTTCACTTAATTTTATTTTTCTGTATTTTGGTTTATCTATTTGTTGCTTGTGCACTCTTACTCGAGAGCGAAGAGTTGAACCCGTTTCCCCTATATAAAATTCATTACAACCCGGGAAAGAAATCACAAAGATTATATTTTGTGATTGGCAAGACATTCTTGCATTAACTGTGAATTTTTTGCATTTGAAATTATAAGTTTTCCCTTCTTGTAAGTGCACACATGTTCCACATCTTGGATCGTCGCCACATTTTGTTACACATAAATCATTTGTTCCCGCAAATTTTGAATTACAAAGTAATCTTTTTAAGTTTTTTGGTTGTCTTTTGCTGTTTATAAATTTTGAATTTTTGAAGATTTCTTTGGTGGTTAAATTTTGTTTAAGTACTTCTTGTAATTGATTGACTGTGGGTGTATATTTTAATTTCGCGGGTTGTGCGTTGTCACTAGCGGCAAAATATTTGTTTCGGCGTTTTCATGTCTTGGTGGATTTAGGAGTTCTGTTCTTTCTATCAGCAATGCTTTTTGTATTCCGTTCTCGATTATTTGTTGTGGGTAAAGTCTGGAATAAAGGTAATTTTTAAGTTCTTCCAAACGTTGTATTTTTGTATCTTCATCGCTGACTATGGTACTTATTTACTTAAATTTTACTTATTTATTTATTTTATTATATATATATATATATATATATATATATATATAAACTTCATAAAGATGAAATGGAAGCAATAACAAGATTACACAACGATGAAAGCATCATAATCAAGCAAGCAGACAAGGGCGGCGCATAAGTCTTGATGGATCCATATTTTTACAAACAAAAAGTAGAGGAACAGCTAAAAGATACAGAATTTTACACAGAAATTCGAACAAACATGTATTCTTCAACATAAAAATAAATACAGAAACTTATAGAAACACATTCTCAATGCCTTACTGACAAAGAGAAAGAAGCACTTATTAAGTTTGAATCAAAAACAAGCAATTTTTATGGACTTCCAAAAGTGCATAAATCGAAGGAGATTGAAGCGGCAATTCGCGATCAAAATTTCGAATATGTAATGTTGCCGGATTGTTGTAACATACGGTTTCGTTTTGACTATTAGTTTTTGTTTTCGTCATCCGATTTCAATTATTGTGCGTTGTGATGTCTCCAGATGAAACTGTCAGTTTTCCGGCAAGTTAGACGCCTCAAAGAGTGAGTTTTATATGCAGTAAATGATAAAAAAAATAATGAACATTTTTCTAATTATTAAAAACTATGAAGTGTTATTGTGATTCCTATAATTATCGTTTATTTGCTGTAAAAGTATCTGTTTATTTACTTTTTATTTCGCGCGCTTTTTGACATGTACATTTTTTAAATAATAAACAGTTGAATGTTTGTTGGACAGTTTAATTTGGTATATTCGTTGTTTTGGATATGGCATAGTATAATGTGTGGAATTGGTTTTTCTTGAACTTTTGCATTTGTAATGAGAATTTGTTTTTATTTGTATTTTGAATTTCAGGTTTCATTTTATTTCATTTTAGGTCATATTTTATGCTGTATTTATGTCATATTGTATGCTATGTTATTTGCATTGTGATTTTTGTATTTGTAGTTTCTCACCCTCTGTATTAACCGCAGACTGTGTTCTGTTCGAGGAGGCAATAAAACATTTTTAAATCTAAACTTTGTTTGACTGCATAGTGAGAAATCTAGTCGTCCAGCTACTGCCTATAATGTCCAGCTCCAACCCACAGCAAGAAGTTTTGGCACCCAGCTCCAATTCTTATTAAGCTCAAGCACAAAGTAAAATATACACAAGTTTAGTCTCATTCCATGATGAGTGTACATTCAGTTCCAGAACTTGAAACTCGAAAATCAACACGACAACGCATATTGACCAGTCCTGCCAGGGAGGAGTTCCAGTCTCGAGTCAGTAAGTATGCCAGCCAGCTGCGTGAGGTTAAGAATTATCTCAATGCAGGCATCTCACATATTGATGAAGTTAAGACTGATTCAAATGCGCTTGTGTCAGTGCACAATTTGATTGATTCATGCTACAGGGCATACTGTGAATTATCAGCTAATTTTATTGAATACTTGAGGACAGTGCGTACCACAGAAAGTTATGGTGAAGAAGCAGCACACAATCTTATAAAAGTAACAGTTGATTGTAAAGTTGACATGTCATTCAAAAGATTAAACTTACTGCTTAACCCACCATCTAAGAGCAAAGATGGCCATTCTACAAGATCTTCATCTTCTTTATCCAAAAAAATCCAGTGTTGTGGAGCGCAAACAAGCTGAGCTCGATGCTACTGTTATCAGGAAAAAGTTTTTGGATGCAGAAGCTAATATTATTCAACAGAAAGTAGCTCTTGATTCTAGGTTGCAGGCTCTGAAACTTCAGCAAGATATCGAGCTTAAACAAGCCGAGATTGATGCCATCCAGAATACTGCAGTTAAATTAGAACTTGGTTCAGTAACATCTAGTAAGAAGCATGCCAGAACCCAAGAATATGTTGATAGTCTGCCTAATCCTATTTCATGCATGAGAGATCCTGATCTAGAAATGACAATTAGCTTTGAGGACAATATAAACAACCCTGATGTGACCACTCATCCTAAGAGAGCTTTACCTTTATCGAGTGTGGATGTAAACATAGCTTCTCAAAAGCTGCCAGTTGAAACTGAGCCACTTCCAGTTCAGACATCTAGTCAACATACTATTAACTTGAAACCTGACATTAGACACACCTATATATCTACATCTGAACATGAGTTTCCCCGTCAGCATTTTCCTACACAGACTACTACTGTTCAGTCTGCTTTCAAGCCATGTTTTTCGTTATCTCAATTACAACTGCCTAAACCACATTTCCAGCTAGATTCAACACTTCAAGGTCACACAGAAGTGCAGTCTCAATTGAATCCCCTCGCTTCACCTTTTATGTCTGAAAAGCCTGCTCTACGTTTTGATACTGCCAGATCTACACATCTTGACAACAATTTCAATTGTTCCAGCAGTCATTATGACAACAGACAGTCTTCAGATGACAGAAAAAGTGAACCAATTGCAGACATAACCAAGTTCCTTCTGAAGAAAGATCTCATATTATCTAGAATTACAAAGTATGATGATAATCCCAGTTTTTATCTAGCATGGAAATTAACTTTCAAATCTATAATGACTGAGCTTGATGCTACACCATCAGAAGAGCTTGACCTACTGATTCGATGGCTTGGCACAGACTCATCAAGACAAACAGCCACCATTCGCAAATGTAATGCTGCAGATCCAGTGACAGCACTAAAGTTAGTTTGGGAACGACTTGAAGAACGGTTCGGATCTCCAGAGTTAATAGAGAGTAGTCTTAAAAGAAATATTGCTACCTTTCCTAGGATTAGCAACCATGATTACAAAAGGCTGTATAATTTAGCAGATTTGGCTTCCGAGATCAATTCTATTAAAAGACAACCCCATTATTCTGTGTTGTTTGGATATTTCGACTCACCCACTGGAATCAACTCGCTAGTTGCTAAACTACCACCTAACCTTCAAGAGAAATGGACAGTTGAAGCTACAAAGTATAAGAAACGTCAAGCTGCAGTGTATCCACCCTTTTCTTTCTTTGTTGAATTCATAAAAGATCTTGCCAAGATGAAGAATGACCCAAGTTTCAATTTTGACAATACAGAAAGATTGCAACCACGTACTTATCGTAATGCCTCATCAACTTTACCTGTTGTCTCAAAAAAGACAGGAACAGAGCCAGCTGTTGAATCTGAAGCTGTGAGATGTCCGTTTCATCATACTAGACATTTGCTTAATGATTGTAATGGTTTTCGTCTGAAATCTATGCAGGACAGAAAGAAGTTTATCATGGCTAATGGTATATGTATTAAATGTTGTGGTCCTAAGAAACATCGAGCTAAAAATTGTAAAGCCACCATCCAATGCAGTATTTGTAAGGCATCCTCACATCCTACAGCACTCCATGAAAGTGTAAAAGTCCATGAAGGGGAGGAAACCTCAAGTAAAATTTCTTCCACCTGCACTCAAGTTTGTGGTACTACAACTGGAACCAGTAAGTCATGTGCCAAGATAGTTCCTGCTAGAGTGTATCCAGAAGGTTTAGAACAGCAGTCTAGGATAGTGTATGCTATGATTGACGACCAAAGCAACCATTGTCTAGCATCCAGTTCATTTTTCGATGCTTTCAATCAGAATGGACCTTTATCTGAGTATACTTTGGCTTCATGTTCCGGCAAAGTTGTAACAACTGGTAGAAGAGCCCCAGGATTTATCATTGAATCTGTTGACAGAAACTGTGCCTTCAAGCTGCCGACACTTATAGAATGTGCTGAGCTGCCTAACAACAGAGAGGAAATCCCATCACGTCACATTGCTGAGCAATATACTCACCTGCAGGATATTGTGGATTCCATTCCTGATCTCATTGCTGATGCTGATATTGAAATCCTTATAGGGAGAGATTTGATTGCTGCACATGTTGTTGAAGACCAGCGTTATTGTGATGGCGGAGTTCCTTATGCACAGAAACTTCCACTTGGCTGGGTTATCATCGGTTCAGTTTGCTTAGATGAGCTCCATGTATCTAACCATATTTCAGTCAACAAAACATGCTTATTAGAAAATGGTCGTCCCTCCTTGTTTGAGCCTTGTGACAGTAAACTAGTTGTGAAGGATAACATCTTTGTAAAAACAGAATTAGATCGCCATTTCAATTGATGACCAGAGATTTTTAGACACCATGGATATGGGTTTCAAAAAAGATCCAGATGGAAGGTGGACAGCGCCATTACCATTTCGTTCCAGGAGACCTCCATTGCCCAACAACAAACACCAGGCTGTAACCCGTGCTGAATCACTTGACCGTAGCTTACGCCATAATCCTGTCAAGATGGAACATGTATCACAGTTCATGACTAAAATTTTTGACCGAGGTGATGCATAAATAGCACCCTTTATTCCAGAAGACAAAGAGAGATGGTACTTGCCTATGTTCGGAGTTTACCATCGTAAGAAGAAAGACTCAATTCGCATGGTTTTTGACTCATCAGCACGCTACAAAGGTGTATCTTTGAATGAAGTTTTACTCAAGGGTCCAAATGTTTACAACAACCTCCAAGGTATCCTGTTAAGATTTCGCAGTGAAAAAGTTGCATTAACAGCTGATATAGAGCAAATGTTCCATAACTTCAGAGTGCATGCAGAACATATGGACTATCTTCGCTTTCTTTGGCATCCTGAAAATGATCTTTCTAAACCCTTAGTTGAATCCCGGATGACTGTTCATGTTTTTGGTAATCGCCCGTCTCCAGCTGTGGCTACTTACGGTCTTCGTCGTTCCGTGGAGGATAGTGATTCAGATGTGAGAGATTTTGTTTGTAACAACTTTTATGTGGATGATGGACTAATTAGCTGTCCCAGTGATGAGATTGCTGTTGATTTGATGAAAAGAACACAGAGTGCTTTGAAGGAAGGGGGACAACTTCGACTACATAAGATAGCATCCAACTCCAAAACAGTCATGTTGCAGTTCGAAAGACATGATCTTGCTACTGATTTGAAGAATCTCGACATAGGACAAGATGATCTACCAATCCAAAGAAGCTTTGGTTTATACTGGAATATTAATGATGACGCTTTTCTCTTTAAGATTGATGTGGATTCTAAACCATTCACCCGTAGAGGAGTCCTTTCCACTATTAACAGTTTATTTGATCCACTTGGCTTTGCTAGTCCAGTTATAATACAAGGAAAAATGCTGCTTCGAGAAATGATGTCGGATAAGAAAATGGATTGGGATGAACCACTTGACACTACATTTCTGCATAGATGGACTACCTGGGTGGAATCACTTCACTTCCTTGAAAAGTTTAGTATTCCTCGTATGTACAGCATGTACTCTGTTATAAATGCTTCTCGAGTACAAGTCCACATTTTTGCTGATGCCTCCAAAGATGCCATAGCTGCTGTAGCTTATTTAAAGTTTTGGAAAGACGAGATGTCTAGTGACACCAGTTTTCTGTTTGGAAAGGCTAAAGTAGCTCCTTCACATGGGCACACAATACCTCGTTTGGAGTTATGTTCTGCTGTATTAGCTGTAGAAATTGCGGAGTTAATCAAGGAGCAGCTTGGATTAGATAATAATGACTTTTGGTTCTACACAGACAGCCTGATTGCCTTGGGTTACATAGCCAGTGATGTCAGAAGATTTTATGTTTATGTTGCTAATCGAGTCAATAGAATTCGATCTTTTAATGGACCAGACCATTGGCGCCATGTACCAACTGATCATAATCCCGCAGATTTAGCTACACGTTCTTTCCAAGCACAGACTCTCCAAAACAGTATGTGGATTAATAGACCAAATATACTTCATCAAAATATGCCAATTAGTCAAGTTGATGAATGCCCTGTGATGTCACCAGATACAGATAAAGAGGTTAGGCCCACAATTAATGTCAACAAGATCCAATCAACAAATAGCTCCAAGAGATCAATTTTGCCTCGCTTTGAAATGTTTTCTAAATGGTCAAGTCTTGTGAATGCTATATCGATACTACAACATGTCGTGAAATCTAAAAAGGCTCCATGTGAACACTCAAACAGCTGTTGGCATTACTGCAGTAAATCCATGGATGCACATTCTTCTGATCAAGCCAACACTTTGATATTAAAGGTGGAACAAGAAAATGCATTTGCAGAAGAGATTAGTTGTATATCTAGAGGTATTTCTATTCCAAAAAATAGCAGTATCATTTCGCTGTCACCATTTCTGGACTCAAATGGTCTACTACGTGTTGGTGGAAGACTTGCAGCAGCTGTGAATTTAGTTAACTTGAATGTACACCCTATTATTATTCCCAAGAAAAGCCACATTGCAGTGTTACTTATACGTCATTGCCACTATGCTGTTTTCCATCAAGGCCGCCATTTCACTGAAGGAAAAGTACGAACAGAAGGATACTGGATAATAGGTGCTAAGCGTCTTATTTCTTCTGAAATTTATCATTGTGTGACTTGTCGCAAACTAAGAGGCTCATTTTGTGGACAAAAGATGGCTAGTCTCCCAGAAGATCGACTCACACCAGGACCGCCTTTCACATTTGTAGGTGTTGATACATTTGGACCGTGGGAAGTAACTGCCAGACGCACACGAGGAGGAGTTGCCAGAAATAAACGTTGGGCCATATTATTCAGTTGCTTAGTCTCTAGAGGTATCCACAAAGAGGTAGTAGAGGAACTCAGCACTTCATCTTTCATAAATGCCCTCAGACGTTTTCTTGCCATTAGAGGTCCTGTTCGCCAGTTTCGCTCCGACCGAGGAACCAATTTTGTGGGAGCTGTTAATGAATTAAAAATGCTGCACCAGTTTGTTGAAGATGGACCAGTTCAAAAGTTTCTTAGTGTAAACAGTTACTTGTGGCTCTTTAATCCACCTTATGCTTCCCATTTTGGTGGATCCTGGGAACGTGTGATTGGTGTTGTTCGCAGGTTATTGGATGGTGTTCTTCTTAAAAATAATATCAAGACTTTGACCCATGAGACACTTTCTACATTTCTTGCAGAAGTATGTGCTATTGTTTATTCAAGACCTTTCACACCTGTAACTGAAGATGCTGAAAATACTATTATCTTAACACCAAATATGATACTTACTCATAAGACACAAAACCGTCCAGAATCCATTCCAATCAGGTTCTTGCCAATATGTTTTGGAAAAGATGGGAGAGAGATTATATTTCTTCACTCCAACCACGACGTAAGTGGATGTCAGATCAGCCAGATTTGAAAGTAGGCGACGTGGTGTTAATGAAAGATGCAGACTTGCCAAGACATATGTGGCCCATAGCTGTTGTAAATAGGACATTTCCCTCTGCTGATGGACATATTAGAGAAGTTGAGATCCGTGTAAATAGAAACAATAAAAATGTACAGTATACCAGGCCTGTTCATAAACTTGTTCCTTTGATTTTCCAGTAAACATTTCTTAACTTTTATCTGTCTATCAGTGAACATTAAGTGAACATTAGTATTCAGTGAACATTTAGTGAACATTTGTATTCAGTGAACATTTAGTGAACGTATACAGACTTGTGAAGATATGTGTATAATCAAAGACTTAAAGTAAGCACTCAGAGACTTAGTGTACATTTAGAGACTTTTTCTACATTTTTAAATATTCTCAGGATTTGGTCAATTCAAGAATTAGTCTTCATTATAAGAGACTTTTTTAGTGAATTAGAAATATGTTTTGACTTTTTGTGAACTGTGAAAACAGAGACTGTTTTGTTTGTGCATAAAGGACTACAAGCAGTTAATCTTTTATCTTATTTAGAGTCTTCACAATGTACTGTTATTGTGTAACAACATTTATTTCATGTTTTAATGTTTCATTTCTTTATTTATGCAATAGTGATTTTCATAAGAAATCAGAAGGGGAGTGTAATGTTGCCGGATTCCGGTAACATACGGTTTCGTTTTGACTATTAGTTTTTGTTTTCGTCATCCGATTTCAAGTATTGTGCGTTGTGATGTCTCCAGATGAAGCTGTCAGTTTTCCGGCAAGTTAGACGCCTCAAAGAGTGAGTTTTATATGCAGTAAATGATAAAAAAAATAATGAACATTTTTCTAATTATTAAAAACTATGAAGTGTTATTATGATTCCTATAATTATCGTTTATTTGCTGTAAAAGTATCTGTTTATTTACTTTTTATTTCGCGCGCTTTTTGACATGTACATTTTTTAAATAATAAACAGTTGAATGTTTGTTGGACAGTTTAATTTGGTATATTCGTTGTTTTGGATATAGCATAGTATGATGTGTGGAATTGGTTTTTCTTGAACTTTTGCATTTGTAATGAGAATTTGTTTTTATTTGTATTTTGAATTTCAGGTTTCATTTTATTTCATTTTAGGTCATATTTTATGCTGTATTTATGTCATATTGTATGCTATGTTATTTGCATTGTGATTTTTGTATTTGTAGTTTCTCACCCTCTGTAATAACCGCAGTCTGTGTTCTGTTCGAGGAGGCAATAAAACATTTTTAAATCTAAACTTTGTTTGACTGCATAGAATACATACACGTGCTTCAACCGAAAGATCTAAAAATGCGACCGATTATTGCTGGTCCAAGCTGCCCAACACATCGATTATCTAATTTAATTGATATCATTCTTAAACCATTGTGTCCATTAGTTCCAAGTTACGTCAAAGATGACCTAGAATTTCTAAACCATATTCCGTACTTAGTGGAACCAAACGCAAAATTAGTCACATTTGATGTTACTTCCCTTTATACGAACATACCACACGATTTGGGAATACAAGCAATTAATTATTGGGTCGAAAATTATAGAAACAAAATAGATGAAAGATTCTCAACTAATTTTATTACAGATTCCATAAAATTAATCTTGACAAATAATTATTTCTATTTCGACGGGAAAAATTACTTACAAATAAAGGGCACAGCAATAGGCACTAAATTTGCTCCATCATATGCAACTTTGGTTATGGGATTTTTAGAAAGCAGACTTCACCAAGAACTCTCAGTACATATGAATATAGAAACAGCGAATTACATAAAAGATTCATGGAAACGATATCTTGATGACTGCTTTATAATATGGAATAGCTCAGATGAAGATCTACAAAAATTCCATGATATTCTAAACAATCTCCACAGTTCAATAAATTTCACAATTGAGAGCAGCAACGAGAGTATTCCATTCCTTGATATTCTGGTCTATAAGGAAGGTGCCAAATTAACCACTGATGTCTATTACAAACCTACAGACACACACCAATATTTAAATTTCCATTCCTGTCACCCGTCCCATATTAAACGCAATATCCCATATTGTCTCGCACGCAGAATATGTACCATAGTCATAGACCCAGCAAGAAGAAACAAACGGTTAGAAGAACTACAAGTTTATCTACGGGCATGGGATTATCCGAATTTATTAATAAAGAATGGAATAGATAAAGCAATATCGATACCATTAAATGAACTGAGAACCACCAAAGTGCAGTACACAGAAGAAAAAAACATCCCGTTTGTTTCCACGTACAATCCGCAAAACATTGAAATGACTAATATCATTCAAACAACAAAATCTATGCTCTTAGAAAGCAGTAGGATGAAAAAGGTCATGGAAAATAACATTATTCTTAAAAGCAAACGCCAACCGAAAAATTTGAAAAGAATCCTTACATCTGCAAAGTTTGATTTGCAGAGAAACACCCTCCACACGTTTGAAGTAAACAAATGTGAAGATTCACGATGCGGAACATGTTCATACTTACAGACCGGTAGTTCAATTGTTTTACTAAATGGTAAAATCGTAAGACCGAATTGGAACTTTACCTGCAAAAGCAAGAATTTAATCTACATGATTATATGTGAGGGATGTAAGGAATCATATGTGGGTCAGACTGGAAACACTTTATGCGAACGCGTGAGAGTTCATAAACAGCAAGTTAGAGACCCACGAACAAGGCAAATACCATTAAGCGGACATTTAGACACGTGCGGAAACAAAGTGTTTAAAATTTTCCCGTTTTTTAAATGTTTTGATTAAGATGTCTCCTATAGATCCTCAAAGGAGGAACATTTTATAAATATTTTTAAACCGAAATTGAATGGACGACGAATAACGTCCCCTTTTACAGACAGTAAAAGTTACTAAGTAAAAATCATTCACCTGAAGATTGCAAGATGTAATGCATGAAAGCGCTAGTGAATACAAGTTAATTATTTGTTCCTGCCGTTATAGTTTTTATTTTTTTATATCATCTGTATACAAAGTTAATATTTAATTGTATATATATATATATATATATATATATATATATATATATATATATATATATATATATATATATATATTAATTGACATCCATTCATGTATTTTTAAATTCTACAAAAATCCTTCTTAAACACTTTCATTCTAAATGTTTTATGTTTTTTGGAAGAAAAAAATTGTAGTATTACCTTAGGGTCTGATAATAAATGTCACACATTGAAAAAACGATCCTCTGTTATTCTCCTCCTGCACAATTTTCCTTGAAAGCGTTAAGTAAAAATGGTTTTTTTTTTCGAATATGACAATAACTTGAAAGCGACGAACATTATGTAGAATAAAGCAAGATAAAATAGGTAACATCAGACATACTTATATATAAACTTACAAAAAGTATTAATTTAACTAGACAAACATATCCTTTGTGCAGAAAAGTCATTTGAATTAGAGCGGCTGTAAAGAATCATCATCATTTTAAAATTTCTAGTGTTTCAATATATATCTAAATAATTTTAAGCTTTTAAAGATACAACAATAACTTTTTTTGTGAAACATACTAAGAGATATCATGTCTGAAAGACAGTAGTAACACTGCAGTAACAAAGCATGCAATATTGCAAATATCTAACACGTCAAAAAATAATCTTTGAAAAGATAATAGTCATGGATTAAATATGACAATATAAATAATTAAATAAATAAAAATTGTTATTATTATTGTTATTATTTAAAATAGAAAAAAAATACTCTGTAAGATTTACAGTAATTTATTTCTTGATGATTATTCAGACATTGGTAACGTAACATGATTCATAAAAAAAAGTTACATTAAATAAGCATGAGATGAAAAATTTCATGCAATTTGCTGGAAAAGGTAGATTGGTTCTTTTTGCATTGTATTATTTACTTACTTATATTATTGAGAAAGCTAAGGCGTAACTCGGCATAAAAAATGTACTTTCAAAAAAAAAAAACAAATTAATGATGTGATGTCTTAAGTAAACAGTATGACTTTACATAAAGAAATCTAGGATTACCATGTAATATGACACTGACGTAAACAGTTGTGTTATATCATATCTTTATAGGTTGTCATTTATTATCCAAATAAAGCAAAAAATCATTTCTATTGATGTTTTTGATGTTGTTTTTCACAGAATTGTGGGCGTGAAATAATCTGTTTACCAACAAGTTTACTAAAAAAAAACATTTTTTTGAAATGATTTTAAACATTTCTGCTCATCCTCTCTACTTTTGTTCTCATCATTAAACACTTTTGTTTATATTTCAATATAAGATTAACAAAAAGTTTGGATGCCATTTTTGGGTCGTGCATTATGCCATATAAACTCGGGGAAATATTTTAGCACATACTATAGAAAAACTAGTGCAATTATATAAATAGGAGATTAACCAATTAATTCAGCAGACGTTATTTTGGAGCACGTCAAATGAAAAAAAAACCCAAAAAAAACCAGTTTACTCCTTATATAATAGAGATGCAAAATGTTCTGCAAAACACAAACACGCAAGCGCGTACCTGGAAGATATTTATCCCTGTTGCTGATAATTAAATTTTTATTAAAACATTACATTGATATCATTGCAAAAATGTGTTTTAAAAAAAAGCTGCTATCATTATCAATTTCACTATAGATATGCGAACTGCATATTTGGTATGATTATTGTACATGTACAGTTACACTAAGACATATATAAACATATATGATATATTTCATTTTAGCCTAGTGAATATCCTTCAGGCAAAATAAAGTTGCTTTTGCTTAATATATATATAAAATTAAAAAATATAAAATAAGTAAAAAAGGTTCGTTCTTTATTAAATTTAATGAAAAAAAAAAAGAATTCTGAAATCGAACAAATAGGCAACCGAATTTGATAACAAAAACGACGGAGAAATGTTGTCCCAATTTTCTATTTAGAGCAGTTTTAAAATGACATATTCTAATCGGTTTGATGGATATGATGGCATTCCAATTAATATACATTAGAATATGTAAGTAATTAAATCGTAATGGAGAGAACACGTGTTATGATAACTTGACATTTACTTATCTTAGCAGTATTATTGTTTTATTGGTTGTAATTCTTTTGTTATTCGTCATTGGTTGTTTGAATTCAATAGTTTTCATTGCTGATGAAGTCTAGCCATTTATTTTAAAGGTCACATTATAACAATAATAATATATCACAATTATCTTTTTTTTCAAAGAAAATCTTAAAGTCCAAGAATTCGCTTACAAAGTGCCTATTAATCAAAGGAAGACGTCTATTTTTTTAAATCTACATACATATGTTTTATTTGTAAAAAACAGTAGAATAAAAGGATTTCAAACTTTATATTTTTATCTTAGTTTTCTCTTAACATAGAACCTGCAAATATGCATATCTTTCAATATATTTCTTTGATATGTTTAAATGAAAGTTTTTAATCAAAGTATATCTTTATATTAATTCTAAAACTTTAAATGTCCAAAAACAAAAACCGTTTACCTTTTTTGTGCAGTATAAATGCATATTATTTTTTAATCCTAAAATGCAAAATTAAGACAGAATTAGTTTAAGAATTATATTGGTTTTATATATTTTTATATTCGGCCCAGAGTGTCACTGATGAGGAATGATTTTACGAAACTTACACATATAGCACATCAAAATTAAGCAGGTATTTTTGTTAGTTATTAATTAATTAGTAATTTAGCAGGTATTTGTGTTATATTTTACTACCCTTGAGCGGGTACCGCCGCTGGTGGAGTTAAACTCCTCGGGGGTATCCTTAACTCAGTAGTCAGTACTTTATGCTGACAGAAAACAAAAACCATGTAGCAAACTTTTCAGCCGTTTTCATTTTTGGAACATGTTTAAAACTAAGGTTTGTTTCCTCATGCAAAGCATTCCATAGCTGGATTTGGATTCATATAATTCAGAAACTTTGGATTTATTTCTTTTCGACTGTTTGGCTTTTGTTTTTTCTATATATTAACCTTTTCGGTCCCTAGTGCCACTATTAAATCCCAATATAAAACTTGCATATTTTTTTGCCACTAAACATCATGTAATTTAATTAGTATTATAATTTTCTTGTACTTTGTAATGGGTCAACGGTTTTACTTTTTTTAATTATGGTATAATGCAGTACTTTATATTTAAATGAATTGTCAATGAAATCTTCAAATCAAAATTAAAATAAAACGACGACTTTAATGCTATGAAAAAAATCTAATTACTAATACCTTGCACAATAAATTTGAAAAATTATGTTTTTAATTTTGGCGACAAAAATTCGACACACCTGGTTAAATGTTAAAATCTTACTTTTACTTATGACCTTTAAAATGACATAAATTTTCGGTATCAGTAAATCATACCGTAAAGCAAATATGATAATTAGTAACATCGCTTTATGATAGAAGTACTTTTGTTTATGTTAAATTTTCTTTTGTCTAAATTTACGAATGTACGAAACCTGGAACGTGAAACTGAATCACGTGCATCTTACAAAAGCCATGCAGTAACACAAGAAGCATGTTATAAAATTTGCATTGAATGGACATATTTATACCATTCAAAAATTATATCAAGGTCGTTTACTAATGCTTTTTAAGTATTAAGTACTCTTACATAAATCCTAACAATAACTGGCCTATTCCGCTCGCACATTCGAAATTTCAAAATAATGAAAATTTGGCATCGGTAACGATGTTACTATTACTTAAACAAAAACTTTCCCGTTTCAATAAAAGCAAAGACAATTATAATCATATAACAGTTATCCTTGATAAGATTTGTGAATGTTGCTGAGGATATTCATAAATGTATTTAGTAAAATGCATACATGTATGATTAATAAGATGCATATATGTAAAATGCAATATACAGAAATTCGCGAATTAAAATTTTATATCTAGCAATATTTAATCAAATACATATTTAATGAATTTCTGCAAAATTATCATCACAACTATGCACTATTTTTGCAAAAATAAAATAAAATAATAAAAAAAAATTAAATTAAATTAAACAATATTTACAAAGTACGCTTGGGACAGAAGCATTTATATTTTAAATGCCACGGGGGTAAAATCGGGCCAAAATAATATATTTTAGTTATTTTGTTAATTACTGCCAAATATAACTCAGGGTCGAAGGAAATTCTAAAAAAGGAAACCCAAAAAATAAAGATATGATTTATCTCATATGATGGTTTGTTCGAACCTTTCAATACATTTATGTATGTACCGTCTGAAATTGGCATTTATACGAATCACTGTCATAGAAAAACTACATAACTTAGTTAGTAATTCACATTTAGTATGAATTTTAACAGGATCTTATACCTATCTGAACAGTTTCTGAATCGTAATTAAGTCTGTCCAGCATTCTATCATGAAATATTAATATGATTAATTAGATTTTTTAAATATAAAGTATGTAAAAAAAACACTTACGGTCGACATTATTTTGGATTTAAAAATATTCGGAATTTCATATGTGGCGAGAACATTCACCGCTTTCATAAATGTACAACCGCAATTTTACAAAGGACTTTAGGACTTTGCTTTACGAAGCTTTAAGGTTCACAAAAATGAACTATAAATTTTTACTTTGCCAACATTTCCAATCATATACTTGGAGTTTTAGATTTAATGCATGCTTTAAAAATAATTCTTTGTTGCAAAAAGCTATATATAGTTTGAAGCATATACATAATACTTTTTAAACATTTAAGCTTTACATTTGGAAAACAAAAAGGCATTGCTTTCTTGTGTCAAAAAAAATATCAACTGTCCATGGTAATCCATAACGTTTTAAAGCATGATTGTTTCATTTGCTGTTATTTCTATAATGCCTGTTTGTGATCTTTAACTGCTTTATGTTTATGGAAGCTTTATATGACTTTTGTATGATGCAAACAAATGTTTAAACCAAATGTCTTTTTAAAATTTCTAGTACAAATTCTGTGTTGACAACATAGATTTTATTTACTTCAAATTGTTTATTGTTAATTAAAAGAATAAAAAAAGTTTAAGATTATACATATCTTAACAGTTTTGGAGCAGACAATAACTTCAATAACTTAATATTGTAATTTTTGCTGCAAAAATGCGATATCGATACTAATATAAGTATGTGAAATGAATGAACTAAAATCATCGCTTTATTTTGATTGGCGCAATAATGGAATTAATTAACAAGAGGCCCATAGGCCTTAATGCTCACCTGAAATGTGTCCAACCTGAGGATATATCCAAAATCATTTGCAAAAATACATACAATATTCTAATATATATGTCTATACAAAAACTTTAAAGTTTTCAAAATAATTAACAATTTCAGTCTGTGACCATGACCTTTAAACGTAAGGCCTTGAATCATATATCAGAATGATCACCACATCAATCACTACAATATTCTAAAATACATCTTTGTGTCATATTCTCTTTGAATGCCTACTATTTGTTATTTTGACCTACAAATTGTAATGGCCTAGGATGCTTACACATCTTAAACATTAATGCGTATTAAATATTAATTGCAAAGAAACTGTTGTTATAATTACGCCGCACATAATACAAGCATAATGCGCATTATCTATATCTATATCAGCTAACATGTATTAGTCACACACACACACACACACACACACACACACACACACACACACACATGAATTCTTTATCACGATTTAATTATGAAATAAGATTGATGTTACTTCTAGTTTTAAGGCGAATAACGTGATAAAAGAAAATTGATTGCAAAACAGGTTCGACAATGTAGCATAGATTTCACATAGAATTGAAAAAATTAAATAAACTACACCTTTTACTCCTACGTTCAATGTATACTGTACATCAAATATCAAAACAGAAGGTGTATTGCATTAGCAAATACAAAACCACGGATTTGTCTGTGGTCTCTTAAAAAAAAAAAAAAAAAAAAAAAAAAAAAAAAAAAAACCAAAGTATATAAAAAAATTAATTAAATAATAATTGTGGGAGTGATGTATCCATGATTTGTGGTTACCACTCTTGGCCTTTTAATAAAAATAGAAATTCACCATTGAGTGAAAAATACGTAATTTGTGGTTACCATTTTAGGTAATATTTTCCGTACACTAGTAACTTCTGCATCACGGTGTTCACGAAAACAATTCCGGCACTAATAGTTTAATTTGCCACTTAAAGCATCATACATAATTTATTGTGCGATTTATCTAATAATGATGTTTACTGTTTCACTGGTTTTTAAGCAAATCTTTAAAAGAAAACTTATTTGAAATATGAAAATCAAATTACTACTACTACTACTACTACTACTACTACTAAAACCACCACCACCACCACCACCACCACCACCACCAACAACAACAACAACAACATCAACAACAACAATAATAATAATAATAATAATAAAACACTTCGCTCATTTTATATCAACTTGTCAAACAATTCTCTAAAAAGTAAAGGATAGTTTTAAATTTTCAGTGTTTGCAAAAAAATGTTGTCGCTTTTGCATTTCGATTGCTCAGTTTTCTTCTTTTGAACACTGCTTCGG
Organism: Tegillarca granosa; assembly: GCA_029721355.1. Taxonomy (NCBI): domain Eukaryota; kingdom Metazoa; phylum Mollusca; class Bivalvia; order Arcoida; family Arcidae; genus Tegillarca; species Tegillarca granosa. The sequence continues at coordinate 31,081,426 of CM056599.1, read as the reverse complement.
TGACACAGAGGTAGTGAGTCCAACTTAAGAGCATAAGTTCTAGAGGTCGTTTGACTTTAAACTTAAGATATGCCTGATCCTAGGCATAAAGAGGTCGGGTATCGATTATATCACCTGGTGTCAGGATATTCATTATTGGGAGAGTGGTTAGCTTGTCGGTGGCTTACTGACTCGGTGAGCTAGCACCTTACAAAAAAAGTCGGTCTTAGTGCACCCTAGTACATGGTAGGACCCTACTACGATCTTGTACGTTAAAGACGCCCAGGGTGCATGCTAGTGCACGGCAGACTACACCTTCGCACATCTCGAGGTTACACGAACTTGCTTCTTATATTATTACTCATAGATTAATAAAATTGTTCTCGTCGCTAACAGCTAAAAATTAGCTGGTGTGGTGTTCAACAACACTACAACCAACAAACATCTTTTTTCCAAACAGTTAATTGTCATGCTTGCATCTAAATTCCGTCGCCTGAACGACAAAACATGGGTAAAAGTTTGAAGGACATCTTACTAAACAGTTATAAAAACCTCAAAACTGACATTTAATTGACGTTTCAGTGAGCCTTCAATTAAATTCGTAATTAAATGTATGTGCAGTCTATAACAATAATTGCCATTTTTTGCATTTTATACCTGACAATCAAAACATTTTAATTTTATGCATTTATAACTGCATGCATAAGTTTCCATATTGAATATATTTGCGGTTTAAATATCATATGGTAATTAAGGTCAACTTTTGTATACATGTATATGTGCATGTATTCTCATTCTTATTATTAAAAACTTTAACTTAAATTTGCTTTAATTAAAACCATTGATTATTTCACATGACATTTATTTGATAATTTTTGCTTTTTTGCAAAACTATGTATCGATTGACTTAGTGGATACTTGCAGTGAATACATATGCGCGTGAGAGCGATTGTAATTAACTAATATTAAATAAAAATAACACCTAGTTGTAGAAAAGAAGAAGCTTCCAAGCGTTTAGGTTGAAGTATATAGTATATATTTAAAGAACTAATAGTATGTACAATGTACCAAATTATTAGGTAATATACTTGGTAATATCTAATACTACAATTCACACACACACACACACGCACACACACACACACACGTGGTTTCTTTAAAAAAAAAGTAACTCATTTTGGTACCTCCAAAGCTTTATTTCGTAAGATTTTTGACATTTGATAAGAACTACCTTTTGGTAGTTTTCTTTGTAGCTATTCGACCGCCCTGATCCTCTGTAGCTTTTTCAAACGCTCGTCGTGCCCGCTTAAGTTTTTTTAACCACTAGACAACTCTTAAGCCTTTTCGGTCATTCGATGTCTCGGTCACTCGTTATCTAGTTTATCAGAAAAGACGTGTCTTGTAGTCACTAGAAAACGAAACATAGCGAGTTTCCGAAACTACAGCACCCAAATAAACGCGAAGAAGTTGAAAGTTCGTATACTGAATGGTATTTGACTCTTAAACATTTTAACTGCTTAGGATTAAGACACTTGATGTTTATCTTGGTAATTTTAAGATTTTGGTTTGTTAAAACTACCACAATGATCTGTTTCGGTTTTGTTAAATAAGATAAAAAGATCGACGCGAGACTGTTGTGTAAGATTAGAAACAATCGAAAGATTAAAACCCTAAGTAGAATAAAGAATATACATGTATAAAATATTTTCTTTCATGCAGTAAATTTAAATAAGGACTTTAAACGAATCTTGTTACTAAATTATTATTAAGGAACGATTCGCAATCTTAAGCTATTTGAAATGCAATACATGTACTGACCATTAAAATTTTTATGATTCAGCTTATCAGGAAATGCTGTATTATTATTTCGTTATATCTAATGCAGACGTATTCTTACATAAAGATTTTAATTCAGTTGCTCATATCAAACATGTTATTGTTAAATATAAAACCAAAGCTATAGATTAATGTGTATTTTAATTTAGAAACAAAAAAGTGCGCGTCACTGTGTAAAAAAGGAGGAAACGATACAAAAATACCAGCTTTATATCATCGTTGTGACTCATAGGACCTGTTGTAATCACCACCAATAAGTGTTAGAACACGATTTCTATAAAAACGCAGAGATTTACAGCCTTAAAAAGAAGGAAAATGTCAGAAAATATCAATCACTCATCTTTTTTGTACTTGTTTCTTTAAAAATCAATTATTCAGTCCTTCATTGATGAATTAATAAATATTATGCTCTCAACTTATTGACACTCTTGGTGACAAAAAGAATAAGTTTAATTTAGTATTCAATATTGATATTAATACAAGTTTTACTTGATACGGCACGGAAGTCTAAACACATCTGTTTATAGATATTTTGTAACTAAATAAATTTTCTGGTAAACAATGTTTTAATCACCATTATTGTTATTATTATAATTATTATTATTTATGATTATTATTATTATATTTTTAAATAGAATAACAAAAACAAACAATTTCAAAAGAATATACATGGAAATTACATAAAAAAGTTGCGAGTTCGCTAATCGAAGGTTGCTTTCTAAAATAACGGTATCAATCATAGAAAAGATAGGTTTTGGCGTAAATCACTACTTTTGTACTAGATGTTTGATTCAATGCAAAAAAATATTTGGATTGGATTTATGATGTCTTACATCCAAGTCAAGATTCTTTCACTTATTTCATGGCGGTCAATTAAAAGATTGTGAATAAAACCGGAGTGCCAGGAGAAAACCATAGAACTTTTGCAAGCAAACTGACACCAAAGAGTCTGCCCGAGTGGGATTCGAATATATGCGGTTAGAGTCACTGTGAACCGTAAACGCGCTTTAGACCTCTCGGTTACCCGATTCCAGATTAACACACACACACACACACACACACACACACACACACACACACACACACACTGACACACACACACACACACACAGAGAGAGAGAGAGAGAGAGAGAGAGAGAGAGAGAGAGAGAGAGAGAGAGAGAGAGAGAGTTATTTTTTATAAAGAAACCAATTCAACATAACTGTTAATCGATTGTTTTAATGTTAGTCAGTCTTAGTAAAAAAAAAAATAAACATGCACTTACCTGAACTTTACTAAAACACTTAACTTTTTTTTTTTTAATACAAAATTGTTAGTTATGAAAGTGAACCTAAGATTTTATTATAATAGAAAAAACTAGCTTTGAGATAATTAAAAAAAACAAAAAAAACAATGTAAGTCCCTGAGTGGACTTATTAACAATATCACGCTAGTTGGTACCAAGAACAAAGCTAAGCAAAACGTCCCGCCTTTATGCTAGACCAGGAAGGACTTTCAAGTATCTAACCACTTATTTGCTTTTATGCATTTTAATGAGTTTTGACAATTTTATTAATGATTTTTTTATAAATAAAAACTTTCATATTCAATAAAAACTGGTACACGCGTGACATTGTGGAATAATTCGCTTAGATAGCAAAACAAAGATTGCAGAATAAAACTTCATTTCCTGTTAGTGAGTGAATAATTTACAAGCTTTTCAAACGCTTTGATTTATAATTCGACTGTAATTTTGGGCAAATTGAATGTTTACGCAAAAACGACTTGTTTCATTTAATGGTTATGAGAGAGAGAGAGAGAGAGAGAGAGAGAGAGAGAGAGAGAGAGAGAGAGAGAGAGAGAGAGAGAGAGAGAGAGAGATCTCGTCTTGTCATTTCCTGTAATTCTAAACAGTTTTTGCCATCTATAGAAGGTACTTGTGTCAGTATCATATACACTGAGAATACGCGAAAACGTGTTTATTAAATCATTGCTTAGGCCATTAGGGTGAGAACTTGACGCGATAAATATATTATTGCAACAAACACAATCGTCTATAATATCAGGGTAGAAAAGTTCCAATTCCAAAAAAGAAGAAAAAATAATATATGTCATGTTTGCAATATTTCTTACGTTTTCAAAATATGTTTTAGAAAGTATGAATTTGAATTATTTGTGTTTGAAACATATTCGACATTGAAATATAAATGATTATTAAAGTTTTCACACAGTATTCAAGTGATTTCGGTATTGTTGTCCATCCGTTTTTAGCAATAACGATATTGAATAACTGTATAATAAAGAGTGAAAAAATTGACGTGTTGTGACTATAAGTTGGTGTAGTTTAAACAATATTTTATTTCATGATCTACATTTTACAAAGATAATTAACAATATATACACATGGGATCCCGGAACAACAGTATACTGTTTTATTATATGACTATGATTCTTTCTTTTCGTCTATTGGTCGTCATACTGTCACGTGTCATTAAATATTTCGTGTATTGCTTGTCTAAATGCACGTGCGGTCAATAATATGAGGTCCGGACTGGTTCAGACCCTTTTCAGCTTCAATGACGTCACAACAAAATTATCCAATTATTTTCTTTTTTTACTCCGTTGAGTTGCTCAGTCATGATAGATGAGACGGCATTTTGTGTATTGTTTGTATTGCGTGGAATCTACTTAATTTCACTTGAAACAGGCAAATAGTTATTTGTCATATAATAAAACAATAATAGTCTTTGAATTCGGTCAATACATGGTTCTATGTATAATATAAACCGGTTTCCTCAACAATTATAAGTTTACAATTTGCAATATTGCATGTCATAGAGAGAAACATGTATAATAATTAGTATATATATTTTTGTCATGTGCTACTTTTGAATGTATTATTTCATTAAAATCAAAAGTAGCACATGACATATGAATGAATGATTAATTATTTGAGTAAATAAATAAATAATAATAATAAATAATAAGTGCGTAGGTTATGTAGGAGTTTCGAAAATTCAAAATACGCGTGGTTTTTAACAGAAAATCTCTTTGTTAATAGTATGTAATTTTGTACTATTGTGAAAATGTCATTGTTTTGTGCATGGGCTAGTTTGTGATTACCAAATTATGAACAATGTATCAAGATCATAGAAGTCGTTTATAGTATAAATGGTAGTATTTCGTAGCTATCATTATACAAGTTGCAGTGAAGTAGAAAGTGTTTTGTAGTTTCTAATTTGACCGCATGCACAATTGGGATTATCAACGATGTTTTTACAATACAAATGATGATTTAATGAACTACGTACATTTTAACCTAAGTCTGGTGTGATGTGTTTGTCCTATGCGACTACCTGTCTAAAAAGGTTCAGGAATTTGACTTTAGGTATGGATGTATACCCGCTACTACATAAAACTAACAATATTTATTTTCCAACAAGTCTGCCACACAGACGATAGCCATGAATTTACTTTAATTGTTTGTAAAATAACCACCTTATGTTTTTTACAACAAGATGTACCTCCAACATATTTAATGACCACATTAAAAAATCTTACACCACAGTCTTAGAAAATCAGTCGTGCACAAAAATAAACTCAAACGGTTTATTTTTAGTAAACCGGAAAAAGTGCCCGAAAGACATGCACATATTGTCTCATGAGATAGAACTCGGACCTGTACAAAAAAGAAAAGTTACAAGTGAAATTACATGTATTTAATTTTTTTTATGTTACCCCGAACACGGGCGGCTAGGGACTTAAAACCAGTCCCACCTGCTCCATGCTTTAATTAACAATTGAACTGTTTTAAAATGATGTTCATTGTCAGTATGAAGTCAACAACTTTGCAAGCAAACTTATCATAACGCTAACGCGCATTATTCCGTTTGCTTGCAAAGTTGTTGACTTCATACTGACAATGAACATCATTTTAAAACAGTTCAATTGTTATATTTTCGTTAATTTTTTAATCAATTATTCATTGATTTAAAAAAAATTAAATTCACATTTATAACACATGCATATCGGGGGAGTCCAGTAGACGCAGAGCTGAATTTTAGACAGAGAACGACACATTATTTATCCGCACTATTTTTGATGTGGGGTAACAACGGGGGGTTTTGGTTTGAAAAAAGTGTTATCAGGTATTTGGGTGGTATTTTCTCGATTTGTCATTAACATAATGTATTTTTGAGAATATTGGATATAAAAATATATATGTAAAAATTGGATATCAACGATAAATTTGTGGTTATTTGTGGACTATATTTCGGACGAAAATCAGATGCACCTGTGTGGCCCATTTCAATTATGAAAGAATTTCAAAAGAAGTTTCGTGTAATAGATTGCTAGCTTTATGTCGGAAGTGAAATTTGTAAATCTGAAACGGAGGAAACAGTAGCAGAGGGATGATTTTCCGTGGCCAAGCAATGTGGGTTTCGAATCTGCGCCGGGATATGTGAGCGTAGACAGGGATTTACCGAGAGATTTTTTCTGGAATGTCGACATTGTTATGTTGAATCCACTTCTAACATCATGTGCAGAGCTTCATACTCGGTCTTTCAAATGTAGACAGCAAAGCAGTGAAAAGTATACTTATTCTCTACGCCTGATGCGTTGCAAATATATCTCAAAGTTTAGGAAATGATTGTTTTAAGTTTAGCAAGGAGTTTTTTAGTACTTAAACCATGTATTATAGTTTTGAGGAGTTCCTACTGTATCCCTTGTAAATTGATTAAAAAGGTGTAGTTGATTTTTTCAGTTTTTCCGATCAACAAACACAGCATGTGAAACGGACAATTTTCACTGGATGTGGCATACAAGCGTGAATCTAATTCCAACTGAAATTTACATCCCGCGAGACACAAAATTGATTGACAAGTTGTACCATTACAGATTACACATTGCCTCAAAATAATAGGGGACATATCAGCTTTGCCAAGTTAGGAAGAATTTTTTATAAGATCCTATTTTTAGCTCAACTGGCTATAGCCAGCTGAGCTTATGACATGGTTTTGCGTACGTTCGTGAGTTCATGCTGTCCAGTGTGCGTGCGTGCGTGCGTGCGTGCGTAAACTTTAATCTTCTCCTCTGAAACCACTGTGCCAATTGGGACCAAATTCGGTGTGGAAGGTCCTTCGGTTGGGTAGACTAAAGTTTATACCAGGCGATCCCGCCTGACATCCAAGATGGTTGCTATTTCTATAAATAGCAAAAAAACATAAATAGCCATTGATGAGTCATTTTTTAACGGTTTTTGTTCAAATTTGCAATATAGAGAGTACATAGCGGGGCATTCAACATATATAACAAGTTTTTCTGAGAAAATTTTTCGTTGACCCGATTTTTAGGAATTATGCAAATGAAGTGTAATATTTAATCAATTATTTGAAAATCTTCTCCTCTGAAACCACTGGGCCAACTGAGACCATATTAGGTGTGGAAGGTCCTTAGGTGGGGTAGACTAAAGTTTGTACCAGGCGATCCCGCCTGACATCTAAGATGGTCGCTATTACTATAAATAGCAAAAACACATAAATAGCCATTGTTGAATCATTTTTAACTGTTTTTGTTCAAATTTAGTTCATCATACTAGTATATATAACGGGTTTTTCTGAGAAATTTTTCGTTGACCTGATTTTTAGGAATTATGCAAATGAGGTGTAATATTTCATCAATTCTTTGAAAATCTTCTCCTCTGAAACCACTGGGCCAACTGAAACCATGTTTGGTGTAGAAGGTCCTTAGTTGGGGTAGACTAAAGTTTTTACCAGGCGACCCCGCCTGACATCCAAGATGGCCGCTGTTACTATAAACAGCAAATACACATAAATAGCCATTGTTGACCTTTTTGTGTTAAAAGTCCCAATTTCTGTAAATAAGACTGCTATGCAAATCCCATTTGCAACAGATTTTACTCAGGCACTTTAATTATGATTGCAAAGGTAAAATGTTCCTTCTTGAAATTCTGAATACAGGTTCGACTAAGATGGAACTTTAGCTTTAGATGGAATTATAGCTTTTTGAAAATATATTTTTCCGCACCATAAAAGCTAACCAAGCAGCAAATCTAATTCTTGCTGTTCCCCTGAAGTAAAACATTGGCTATGGCTTGATATGTTTAGTTATGAATTTTAAATTCACTGTTCTGTTCACTAAATACAGAAAGTACCACATTTAATGTATGCATTTTTTTCTATACATGCCACTAAAATGTGACAGCTGTGATATGCTGTTTATTGTATAATAAATACTTGTTCAGAATTAACAATTAATGTACTTTGCTATTTACTTTATCCAATCTATTATCATGGATTCCATATTTTTTTATGTACTTCTCATTACTGTACTGATCCCATATATCCATTGAATATCCATGTAGGATACAGTTGAAACAATGTCATGTCACTTTTCTATTCCATATGAACATGGTTTATAATACAAGATCTTGTACACAATGTATATTCAATTTTTATAGTTACAAAAAGAATGCTCAGATGTTTTGTTTGTCCTAAATATGCATAATAATACACAATATTTCATAAATAATAATTTGTTAACCGTTCTTATTTTTGTCTATACAATGATTATTTATTGACTTGCATACACAACATCTTTGCTTACTTTCCCTCCATTACTAATTTCAAGACCATGTCTGCTTCAACCACAGTTCTGATGTCCTAAAATGACCATTATTTAAAGCCACTAGACCTTTTGTTCTAAATATTTGGTTGCCCCACTTTTCACAAAACATGATGCAATTTGTGTGCCAGTTGAGCAATATAGGCCCTATTGGGCCTCTTGTTTGTGGGTTGATGGTTTTGACAAACCAGTTCTTAGTTTGTTCTTTCAAAAACACCATTTGATTTTTTAAACTCCGTCTCTTACAATGTCAATATTACGGTGAATATCAGTCAGGTGCCAATATATGTTATTAAAATTTTATTTGATTAATCTTTGATTTTATTTTGTGCATTTTAACCATTGCAACCGTTCTTGTAAAATTTCGTTAAAATGCGTTTTTCAAGCTTGTCTCGAATATAAACAAAAGTGACGTGATAGCCATGTTTGTTTACCTATGGTAATGTAGTTTGTGTATTGCATTTTTATGTATTCAAACACGAAGTGACAGTGTTTTTGTAGTTCACTGGCTATCATAAACGCAACGACTCTCAAGCTTGCAGCTATGGGAATTTCACAAGGCAAATGAAAATATTAACACATGACCACTCACGACATTGTCATTTATCATTTTAACAGTAAGCATCCTGTTACAAGTATTTCCCGCTATTCGATGAAACACGGTAAAATGTATTGCTACGGCTGTTGATATGTAAACAGTATTATTCAGCATTTTTTTATATTTGAACATAAATGAAAGTCTTAAACGCACCTATAATAAACAAATAAATAACAATGTGACATCAAGAAAATAAAATGCATTGTTACAAACCACATACATCTTGCAGTCTGGTAAACTATCACGTAATTTTCAATTGTACCTTACAATATGTTACGTTAAATGTGACCACATGTCTGTTAGTAATAAAAATGACACATGTATTATACTATGTGTGAATGGTTAATTTTTCTTGTAAGTAAGGAAATAAATTTGACATTTAAGAATTAAAAAAAATAGAAAAAGAAAAAGAGAAGAAAAAAAGGAGAATTCGTAATTTCAATTCCGTTTGCTTTACAGTAAGGTCACCGTGCAATATTACCTGACAAACTGACGAGTCTATCAAGTCATATTTCCTACTCGTATATATGTATAAAGTCTCTCTTTAGTTGTTTGTGAAGGAAATTTGGCATGATGTGACACTATTGTTAAATCAAGTTTACGTACAAAATTTTCTTTAATTTATTGAAAATCTTTGATTTTTTTAAGCATGTTTAAAATTGTTTTGTATGGAGCCGGCGGAGGGATATTGAATAAATAATAAATAGTTGTTTGCGTTCACACGTATTTATATTTTGTTTCAACGCAAATGTTTTGTGTTTCCACGCAATAATATTTTGTTCGCACAGGCCCCGTAGTTATGTCAATCTTTATGTAAAAAAAAAATAACCAGCAAAGAGCCCTTGTTACGATTTTTTAAATTGTCCAAGTGGTTTGTAACCTCCGGCAAAATTGCTCCAATCTCATTAAAATGTATTTTATAAAGTTTATTTTTTTAAGAAGTGATTTTTTGAAAATCGTGATTGTTTTGACCCTTACTGGTATTAATATACTTGTAACATGTATAATTTGTGATTTCAAACTTCTGGATTTTTGTGTATTGAAATTGTGCATTACTAAATTTATTTCCGAAAACTGGAATTTTTTTTTTTTGAAAATTTAGGACAGTAATGACATATTATTCTACAAAAAATTAATTTTTATGTATGTTTTAATTCATTTTACTTCAAATAAATTGATTCTTTATTAATTTCAAGCATTTTTATTTTTTTATTTATTATTTTCATGAATTTGCTTTTGACATCATTAATAAGACGCACAAACATTTTTAACTTCTTCTTAAAATATAAAATTATTAAATGCGCTGATTTTTATATTTACGAGTTTAACATAGTAAACTACAAAACGTACTTCAAAAAATAAATAACCTGTGACCTTGACGATTTAACTCATTTTGAGTCACTAAGCAAATTATGCAAATTTGAATCTACATTGTAGTGTCCTGAGTATGTTGAACACTAAATAAGGTCTCTGAAATGTTCAAAGATATTTTTAAAAGATCTTCACTATTCCCCTTTTAGGGATTTAAGGGGACATAACTCTAATATTTATCGACAAGTATTTTACCCAGACATAATAATAATCGTGTTCTTCAAAATTGGCTGAGTAATTTAAAAGAAGATGATTTAAAATTTTATGTGAAATGATAACCCATGCTTAACAACTGACAATCCACGATCCTGCGAACAAGTGACAATCCACGATCTTCCGACCAACCGAACAACTGACAATCCACGGTCCTTTGAACAACTGACAATCCACGATCCTCCGAACAACTGACAATCCACGATTCTCCTAACAACTGACAATCCACGATTCTCCGAGCAAATGACAATCCACGATCCTCCGAACAAATGACAATCCACGATCCTCCGTAAAACTGACAATCCACGATTCTTAAATAACATCCGGGAATAAACTATCGCAAAAGCGAACTGTATCTCGGCTCAAGTGAGCTTAAAACTGGTTTCTGTTATAATTAGCATTAAAATTTTATTGAAATCGAGTTAATTGCTACCATACAAAAAAGTTACCAATTCTGTTCTGATTTTTTGTCGACTTCACGGTGACTGAATGTTAATTTGTGTTTAAAAAATCCTAAAACATTTTTTTCTGTATTTAATCAAATACTCAATTAATAAATGTAGAAATATCATATATGATTTGTCTGATAATTTTAATGCAATTTAAACCCGCTTTTGCATTGACATTAATTTTACAATTTTTTAAGGTTTGACAATATCAGATCGGTTCTGACACAAATATTTAGCCAGCTTAGTCATTAACTTCAAAGTTGCAGTTTATGTAACTACATTATTAACATTACAAAATTAAAATGATAATTAATATGTCAAATTTGAGCTTTTCTTGTATGTGTGTTACCTAACATTTAATGTACATACCAACCGTATTCATGTATTTGCCTTATGAAATTAAACTAATTAAACAAGACATTCTACAATAGAACACGTGCGTCATTTAGCTATATTTGGCGCTCATCTTAAAGGAAGGAAAATAAATCAACTTTCGTAGAACATAAATTCAGTTTGTTTTTTTTTTTTTTTTTTTTTTTTTTTTTTTTTTTTTTTTTTTGCAAAAAATATCCTAAAAATCTTTCTTTTACTTCTTCTTTCTCCTCCTCTTTATTTTGTTCTTCTTGTTGTTCTCCTACTTCTCCCCTCTTCCCTTTCTCTTTTCTTTATTCTTCTTGTTACGTTGAAATGCTTTTTTCAAAAGATATTTACAAAAGCTTTAAAAAATTTCACAATGACATTTATATTAGAACCACTGTTTAAGACTTATTTAGAACGATAGTACATTAATCACAAAGTCACTGATGAGGATTGACTTTCCGAAATGTGCACATATGACATATTAAGCAGGTTTTTTTTTAAATATTCACATCATACTTACATCAAGCCTACCAAAAGTCCTTCGTACAGAAGCTTAAGGTTGACCATGATCAACCCACCTTGTTGCCCTAAGAAAAGCATCTATCCATATTAGAATCTAGATTATAAATTGGCAAGTAAATATAAATACGTAATTGATAAACAATGAAAATGTTGTTATTATTAAATGTTGTTTAAAAAACGTTTCTAGACTACATCATTACTATCTGTCACTTGGCGCAAACACAATGTTTTAAGCAGAAAAAATAGCAACTACATGCATTTGAACCCAACAAGAGAAATTATCTGTAAACTAAAAATAAAATAAAAATACCCGATTGTCAAAGTTTAGTTATCTAAAAAGCATTTTAGGACAAAATGATAACAATGTACATCATGTGCATGCAACAGAATATGGTGGTACAGAGGTTACATGAAATATATTTTTCGTATTACGTGCGCACGTATTAACCTTTACGTGCGCACGCAGTAACCAATATGTGCGCACGTATTACCTTTTACGTGCGCACGTAGAAACCAAAGGTAATACGTGCGCACGTAATAGGTTAATACGTGCGCACGTAATAGGTAATACGTGCGCACTCAATATGAAAAAAATATATTTCATGTCACCTCTGTGCCACTGTAACAGAACGATATTTTCCAAATTCTTTTTTTTATGGAAAATAGTAAAAAGAATTTGCATTAGTTTTTCGTCATTTATATCTATCTATTAATTTGCGTTTTTATAAAAAAAACATGTTTTGCCGCATGCTCTATATATTCAGAATAGGTTAAAGAAAAACAAGAGCGAAAAACAATGACTCAACAAAACAACACTGCAATCAATAATAAAGAGGGGTTATGATTCAACGTGATAACTGATCAATTTATCAAACCTTAGAGTGACGTAAATAATCAAATATATAAAGAAACTAATCCGTCATTTAAAGTTTTTGCAATTGATCAATGTTAATAATATGTACATTGATTTTTAGTTTTTTTGTAATTAATTAATGTTTATATTATGTTTACTAAAATATTTACCTTTGGTTTAAGGTCATCGTTATGAATTTATTCCAAATTAATTTAATTTTTGATAAACAAACATGTCCTTCAGCTTTAAAGCAGTATGAAAAAGGTTCTCTAAATTGTGTGCACAAACAGGCACTTTTGTTTTCCGGCGGTATTATTTTTTGAAGACGTCTTAAATTTTAAGATGTGCATGAGTCATATTGTTTAAGCATACATGTATTTACACTGGCATGCGGGGAAAAAGTTGTTTCAGAAACATTTGATTATTTGTACATTTAATTGAATGCTCAAATGGAGAACGTGTAATACAGTTGTCATGAGTTACATATAAAATGCATAAAGATAATTTTACTCATTTTTAGAAAGTAATATTTCAATAGCTGTAATATTTTTACTCAGTGAAATTGCAAATTCAGAAATATCACACACAGCGTCATAGAATCTTATGCTATAAACAAAATTCTAATTTTAGGATTGTCAATATTTTGTTTATTTCAACTGCATTTAAGAAAAAAGTTTCTTATTAATTTAAAAATTTGGAAACGTAAAAAGCTTCTGCAAGAAATTTACATACCTGTAATAAAGTATATAATGAATAAATTAAATTTAGGTGATTTGTCATCAATGGAATACTATAAAAATAAAATATTTTATTAAAGTTACATTTTACTTTAAGTAATAACTGCCCACAGTCAAAATAATGAACGAATGTTACATGTATATAGCTTTTTAATTGTTACCACAAAACGTATTATAAATGATGTTCCCACTTATATCATCAAACACAAGTCCACGCTTTCCGGGGCTTGAACCACTGATATAGAAACACTAAATCATTAATATATGACAAGATGAACAAAAATATTACCTCTAATTAGATTTTTTTCTAATTATAGATAATAACAGACACCTTAAAAGGCAAAATTCCTTCACGGTATAGAAACATAAAATCTCATTTGTCAAAATTAACGAATTTACATATGTTAGTTTCTTAAAACAGGAATGTAATTTGCATATCATTTGTCTGTCGTCATTTGTCATAAGTTCATTTATCGTATAATTCAATAAAAATTAACACAGGTAATTGATGACTGTTTGTGTCCCAAATAGATATAAAAGGAGCGAATGAGTTGAAATTTTATCACTTTCATTTTGACATTCAAAAGCTGAAGTTGATAATGAGAGAAAAAAAATATTAGAGAAAATGGAAATTGCAGCCATTACATTAGTTTATCTATTTGCAAGTGTGTATGCAGATAATCACATCAAACCATGCGAGGGTAATATTGGAGTGACTTTTGTAGCTGACCCAACTGATTGTTCCAAGTACTACTGGTGCCTTGGCAATGACAGAAGTCATCGACTTAGCTGTGGACAGCTGACGGTGTGGAGCGATGTACAAAGAAACTGTGTTCACAAGTTTTCCGAAGACGACACATGCACTCCTGGTAAGTTTTTCTTATTCGTTTTTTTTTAAATATCTATTTCATGTAGTGTGATTTTGTTTGTTTTTTTTTTTTTTGCAGGTTTGCATTTAAAGTGGTTTGTTATTATTAGATTCTAATAGAAGTTTGTTTGTTTTAATTATTTCGGAACATAATTCTTTTATTTTTTTCTTAATTGGTAATTTTTTATGAAACATCCAATATTCGATTGATTAGATCAATGGTATTTTACGTCATAATCTAGATTTTTTTTCACTTGTATCTACACGGTCATTTCTTGTATTGCGTGATAAATCAGTATGCCCGGAGAAAACCAACGCATTCGGTAGGCAAACTGACGATCTCTTACATAAGAATCTGCTCAAGTAGGATTTTAACTTTTGCCGCGAGAGGTACTGTGATCCTTTGTCGCGCTCTATCGTTAGACCACAGCCAAAAAAGTTCCCGTAAAAACGAGGAAATAAATACGGGCATTTTGTTATCGATTTTATGAAATTTTCTTTATATGGCATTCTGAGTCCTGCAAAGTATTTGGGTCATTTTAATAATTTAGACGCAAAAGAAATCGATTCTCTAGGATTAAAATGTTTTTTTAATTATTAATATTTGCAGCATCAGAAAGACCGAAGATGAGAATGTCTGTTGCACAACTTATAAAGAATGCAATGACAGAAATAGTAGCTGGAAGTCAGAATAGTATGCACAAAGAAACAGTTATGCATATGCGTCCACGTCAACCCCTCAAAACATGGGCAGTTGATAGAGTAAACAACAACCTTCAGTCACCTACAGACATTTGGGACAGATCCCAAGTAACTACGACTACAGACCATCTGCGAATACAGCAACCCTACTGTCCTCCGGGATCCCGGGAAAAGTTCGCTCACCCAACAGAATGTGCTCGTTTTTATGATTGCGCAGCACCAGCTACTGGAGATGTATGGGGTCGACACCTAAGAGAATGCCGACATCCATTTGTTTTCGATGATTATTCCAAAGAATGTGTTCACTATAAACGCAACGTCTGTGGAACTCGCAGGATCCCACTCGACCCATGTAAGTAGTTATTGATATTTTTTTATAAATAATTAAAACGATACTCAATTAAAAGTACGCTAAATTTGCTATTATTTAACGTTTTGTTCATTTACTGTTCTTTTACTGTTTTTAACATGCAATTGAAAAGACACCTTCCATGTTGCAATGTTGACATGTTTCAAAATGAGTTCTTTCGAAAGCAATGTTTGTCAATAATTTTGTGTTGTACAACTTTTGGTTCACTTTGGTAGAGAAGGTTAAAGGTGCTCACTGGTCACAGCGCCTTCTACCGCCTAGATTCGATGTCAAATTGATCAGAATTTCGTGCGAAGAAATTGTCAGTTCGCTTGCTCAAGTACTTGTGTACCCTGGTTTTCCCACGATAGATTACAGCAAATATATAAGTTGAAGAATCTTGATGGCTGTAAAACACCATTATTCCATTCCAATCTTTTCGCATAATTAGGGTTTTGGTATTGTCAACTTCATTTACAATTAGAATACTGTTTTGTACTTATATTTTATTGTTTATTACTATTTCGTTTATTTTACAGGTGATTATTTATCTAACCAGTGCAGAACCGCTCACTGTGTACCATGTAGAATTCGATTTGCTACCTGTTCAGGTATGCCAGACGGTCTTAACCCATGGAGAGGTCGGGCAAACTCGCCATTTTTCGTTTCCTGTAAAGACCAGAGGGTAGAAATCCACGGTAGATGTTTATGGCCCCAAGGACCACCACTCGTGTTCGATCCTACAGAACGCAAATGCATACCAGCACAAGTATAATCCGAGTACGACAGCTGGACGATTTTCAGTTAAATTGTTTGTTGTAGGCTCAGCTGCACGAACCCGGTATTGCTTGCAGTAAGTTGTGAACAACTTATCTAGGTCTTAAACTGCGAGAAGAAATGTTGGAACTGAGGTGATATTGTGAACTTTGCCATTCAACGCTGGTATGGCAACTTGGCTAGTCTGAAATGCTACCGAAAGCATTTATCAGAAAACTGAATAACAACTGCTTGAAAGCATTCAGCATGTATAAGAAGGAAAAGGTGCTTAGAATTTGATATTTTACTGCTTTGAAAGATAGTTAAACGAATCAAAGAAGAATAATTGTGTCAATTTTTTCATTTTAAAAACGCATTGTTTTATAAATACACGCGGAAACATTCCAGTATCAGTCCCATTAAGTATATTATTTCATATTGTAACTATATGTCATCTTCTTCATTTTCAGTAAGAGTTAAATGTATGAAGTAATCGTAAATTTTATTTTCTTTTTGCAACGAGCTAAATGCATGCTAGAATTTTTTTGTTTTTGTTTGTTTGTTTTTTTTTTTGTTTTTTTTGTTTTTTTTTTTTTTTTGTCAGGTGTTTAATTGTCGTCATACAAATTTATTAGCATAATTAAACGTTAATTTATTAATCAAATAGTTTTGTAATTATCATTGGTCATTCATAAAACATGAAGATCGTTATTGTAATGATTTATTAATTTTTTTTATATAACGGTACATAGATATCTTTGACCTATCATTACCTACATATATCGTAATTAATTGTAAATTTGAAATGGTGATTTTAATATGCCATCACTCACATCATTTGTCAAAACCACATTATGAATTTGTATAATTTTATTTCATGAAAGCTTGATTGAACAAAAATGTCATAATTATGGAATACGTTCTCTTTTAATGGAATATTGATATAAAAATATTCATATTTTGCATAATTTTACCATGATATGTTATTTATATTTTCAATTATTTAATAATTAAAACTTGTTAACTTATAAATAAAATTATAAATATTTATATTAGATATGTGTGTTTTGTTGTTTTTATGCTGCGTCAATGCATTATATTTTTAAAAAATAAAATAAATCAATAAATTAAACACAGATACTTATACAAATACTTTTAAAAAGTATTGACAGTTTCGTTCACCAAGCACTCGGGGTTCTTCGAAGAAAAAATAAAAAACGATACTCCTTGTTCGGCAGGCTTAGCACGATAAAGAACATCCTTACATATTGCCTCTTGCGCACTAAAATGATAAAATATTTTGCCATATTATCCAAAGCTGGCGACGTCTTAGATATAAATGAATATCCTTGACTGGGACGTAAAACCTCATATATTCAATCAAGCAATGTTTTAAGAAACGCCAAAAAGTTAAAACTTTCAGAGACCACATGATGTGATAAAATAAGGTTAAAAACTAGTTTATGCATATTGGCGTTTACCCTTACAATCAAAAATACACCAAAACAATTAACAGAAAAAAATAAAGCTGGCCTGATTACAGGACACACTAATAATCTTCCGAATGTTTCGGTTTACCATTAGACAAAACTGATATCCAAAGGGAAGTTCAAAGTTCATGTACTTCTGTTGCTCTATAAGCATCAAACTGATATAATACGTGAGTGCTAGGATTGGCACTGAAAAATTGTATATGAGTGGAGTGGAGTAAAGGCGTTTTACGCCCCGGCAAGATTCTTTCACTTATTTCGAGGCGGTCAGTTCTAGGCAGACGGAGGAAACCAGAGTGCCCGGAGAAAACCACTGACCTTCGGCAAGCGAACTGACAAACTCTCTCACCCTAGAATCTGTCCCGAGTGGGGTTCGAACCAAGGCGGTGAGAGGCGCTGTGATCCGTAAGCGCGCGCTTTAGACAGTTGTATATGAATAACATATAATTTACGATACAAAGTTCTACCATAAACACTTTTAAGGCAGAAAAAACAGTACGAGATAATTAAAACATGAACTCAAAACTAAACTGGTAATACAGAAAACCAACTAGTTGTACTTTAGATAAAAACATTAGATAGTACGTCAGCTAGTACTTACAAACAAAAACAACAACAGCAATTCAGATGTGACCGAGCCCGTAATAAAATACACATATAATGTATTAACCGAACAAAACCTCTCCCCCAAACAATTGCAATAGGGCAATTGGTTTCTCCCAATGAGGTTTGGCAAATAACAATAAAACGTTGCACATCCTTCGTTGGGGGATTTGAGTAAGATCTTGGAAATAACATTTTTTTTATCAACGATATTTGCAACCAATGCATTTGAAGCTTTCTGAGAAAAAAAAAAGCTTTTGATAAACAGTAGCCACATAGAATATATATATATATTGAGTACACTAAGACTCTGCGCTTTTTACATATCGATAAATAAATAAATAAATAAATAAATAAATAAATAAATAAATAAATAAATAAAAATAAATAAACAAATAAAATTAAATTTTAAAAAAATAAGATAAAGGAATGCTTTTCTATCCAACCGATTGTACCTTTAGTTAAAGTTCGTTCAAAGTCGAAAGTTTAAAATTGATTGAATTTTGTATAAGCTTTGGTAATGACAAATCGGTCGAAAGCGTGCGCTCTGATAACATCACGCGTTTTTAATTTTTTTAATTTTAAGAATATATTTGATGTCTTCATTGGAGACATTTTAACTAAAACGTGAAACACAGAGAGAGAGAGAGAGAGAGAGAGAGAGAGAGAGAGAGAGAGAGAGAGAGAGAGAGAGGGGGGGGGGTATTTAAAACGAATGGAACACTCTTTCTTTGTGACAAATATCAATTTTTGTGATGATGTCTTGACAACCTAATTTGTATTATGTAGATGCTACAAATTACATTAATCGTCATTCGTATTTGAAATTTCGGTTATAGTTATTTTGATGGATCGTGCTGTAAAAACATTTTTCTTTGAAGTTTTTTTGTTTCGCATCTTTCTTCACGCTTGAGTGAAGCTTTCTGACACAAATGTAAAAATGCAGGACTTGAAGAGGCAAATACCAATTCCTATATTTGTTCAAGCAAAGAATCCACGTCATCATGAATATTCTAATATTCTAACGTTGAACAATTATCATTTTAAATATAACATGACTAAAACTCATGATTGTTAGGTTTTAAACTAGTAACCTTAGGGGATTACAGAATTTTTCTGAAAGACCGTTAATTGAAATTGACTATGCTGCATCTACTCGGAACAATATACGGTTACAAATACATGCATGTACGTCATATGTAAGGAAACTAAAAAGCTAAAGAACCAAGTTAGCAATAACCTTTGCAATCAAATTCAGGTGGAATAAACACTAACTGAATACTGGGAAGAAACTAGAGTTCATTTTGTAGGCATCGGACTACTGAAAAAATCGGTGCATGTATTCGGTGCTGTTCAAAATGATCACCGATTAAAACCTCTTCTTTTAAACAACAGACATCGTACAATTAATTAAAATACTTTTCACTGGTATTGGACCTAATGACAAATGACATTTACTTCTCGTATTACACTCACTTCCAAACATTTTTCACCACTGCGGTACCTCAGTTGGTAGAATGCTCGCTCGTAACTGAGAGGTTCGAACCCCGACAGGGATTGACCCAAGACTTGAAAGCGGGTAGTGACTTGTTCTTTCGCCAAGCACTCGTCATTACAAAATGAAAGTCACTGTTCTTTCGGAAAGGAACTTAAAATTAACGAGGTCCTGTGTCACGGTAGGCATGACACGATAAAGAACCTTGTTGTATAATGCTATCAGCGCAACGCACAGACAATTTTTTTGCACTTTCGCCTAAAGCTGGCAACATCTCGATATAAGTGATTTTTTCTTGACTGGGACGTTAAACACAATTTCTCAACTCAACTGAGTACCAAACATTCTTTCTTCTTGTATTGTAGAACCTTACATCTCCCTTACAAAACAAACGGTAAGTATTACATATACGTAAAAACAAATTCTATATTTATGTACAGAATCGTGATGATGCCAATATATTGTTCACATTTAAGTCTTGGAGTCTTAGAGTCTTAGAGTTTATGAAATAAACTGTACTCGCTACTTGTAATATTTTTCTTTTCTTTTCCATGACCAAATTGGTTTTTTTTCTGGATTTAAAATTATCTACGGGGTATGAACTATAAACATGCCAAATTTTATGCTTTTAACAAACCTCCACATTTTTACAAATTCTCGCGTATATAGGATGTAGTCCTAATTTGTTTAGATATGCTATTTCTCTATAAAAGCCGCCGACCTGGTCTGAATAAGACTAGAAAATTGGTAGTGACTGTTTTTTCGCCAAACACTCGGCATTTAGAATGAATGTCACGAGGTCCCTCGCGATCGAATGAGAACTTAAAAACCGATGCCCCATGTCAAGAAAGGCTTGGCACACTAAAGAACCCTCTTTACACATTGCCTTGTGCGCACTGCAAAGGTCAAGGTTTCTGCCACGTCACTTTTAGTTAGTGACGACTTGATAAAAGGTAAGTATTCTTGACTGGGACGTTCCATTTTATCAATCAAACAGTATCTTAAAAAGCAACAAACCAAAAGTCATAAATATTAGCATTTGGATTTTTTTCTACTTTATCATATTAAATAAAAGGTACTACACATATTAAATTGCATGTGTATACATTTTTTATTATTTTTAAAATTATTTTAAATTATAAGGAACAAAGATAAATTGTAGCGAAATAAATAATATTTTATTTAATCGAGATCTTTAAAGCTTTAAGTATAGAATTAATAATGGCACATTTCTTGTTTTTTATCAAATATTTCTCACAATTATATATAATTAATAAAAATTATCTCAAAAGTTAAAAAAATTAATAATGACACATTTCTTTTTTTTCATAATTAAAACTAAGTTGTAACAAGTATAAAGAATTAATAACAATTGTTCTGTTTTTTAACCTTTGTTCTTAAAATATACATATATCTATATGATATGTGTGACTTTAATTTTAACCGAAAAAAAACAAACTTGTGTTAATATTCGTTTTGATTTATCAATCAAAAATATGATAGATTGTACTAAAAGGTCAACCTCTCTCATCAGTCATAATTATTTTAGAATAGAAATTTACTTAAAAATAAAATACCAGAAATAATATACATACGTAACGTATTTCAAAAATGTTTCAGTAGAATACCAAATCTATTCATGTTTCAATTATTGACAAGATAATACAACTAGAATTTTACTTTTTATTTACTTTCTTCACTGATCTGTTCCACTTTAAATACCGAAAACAAAAGAATTTCAATATACAAATTATGATTTTTCTATTCACTTACATAACTAAATGGACACTTTAAATACCAAATGCATATATTCTTACTATGTAAAAATAGATTTATACGATGTACATAAATGAAAAACTCTAAAAAATGTATATAGACAGAAACAGTTTTACCAAACACTTTTTTGTAAAACATCCGAAATCGTGAATAAGGATTGACAGCAATTCGAAACTAAACAATCTACATTTCAACAAAAATATCAGCGGGAGTCATTAAATTTATACTTGTTGTTACTTAGCGACAAAATTATTTAAATTTTTGAAGTAATCTCAATATACCGGGATCAATAATAATAATAATAATAATAATAATAATAATAATAATAATAATAATAATTTTGATTGACAAGGGCTATAACCCTTTAAGTGTATTTCTTATTTAAATTGTTAATAAAGAAATAACCTTTTATTAAATGACAAACAACAGATTACTATAAACATTAAAATGCATTAGTTGGGTAGCATAAAAAAGAAATATTTGTGTATGTTACAAAGTTAAATTTAGATAAATTTAAATGTTTTTGTTACTCCCGGTGATTGCACAATTTGGTTCCAAGATGTCTACAACTTCTATTTTATCGTAATTCGACACACATTCTGGTTCTTCTGTTGAAAATCTGAGTATTGACACTCTGACTGCATTTACCATGATACATAACACGCTCTCTCTTACAAACAGCATAATAGGGTGTCTCCTCTCTGCCTACCCAGGGGTTTAATCCATCGGGAAGTCCTTTGCAGCTTGGATATCTTACACTACACGGTATGCAGTGAGCAACTGTACACTGGTTGGATTTGTATTCACCTGTAGAGAGATAGCAATAAATAATAATAATATTTCAGTGTAAATGTTTTAATAATAATTACGTTCTTACTATTTTTTTTGTATATTTTAATGTTGAAATCAAAGGGAGCGTGTTATATGCTATCACATATAACATGACATGGCACATAAGTAATGAGGCGAAGTCACAACCATATATGGGGACACAAAATTCAGATTAAAGTGCCCAATCCTATATGAAAGAATACAACGAGTCTCAAGCTTCAAATATCGTAGATAAAATGTTTGATCTGCAAGTGAAAGTTCTGGATTTTAAACTAGTAATTAAAATCACATTACTTTCTTTAGCATGTATACACTGTGTGATTTGGTAAATAAGAAAATATAATTGTTCATTTCACCGATCGCAATAAAATGTTCATACCCGAAAGTGTTTTTTGAATGGTATGCTTGTCTGCATCGCATGTTCACAGCATACTTTTAAAGCTTAGAAATTACTGCCCCGAAATAAATTTAAAAGATGAGTAAAGGATGATTTCTGAACAGTAATTGCAAAGAATTCCATAGATGGTAATAAAAATTAATATTATCCACGCACCTATGAGCTTGTGTATAAAGTAACCCTTGTCTTGAGATTAATCAGATAAAAATGTCTCGTCGCGAAAAGCTGTAAAAATTGCTGACGTAAAACAGTATTCAACCTACCAACCATCCAACTTTCTTTTTAAGCTTGAATTGTTTAGGCATCATATAAATAATCGGCCCGTGTAAAATCTAAAAATTTTTGAATTTTCTAACTGAATATTCAACTTATAAAGTTTAGAATATTTCATAATAAAATTCAAAATTTATTATGTGGTTTTGAAGGACAAATCACGCAACCAAGAACACGAAACGAACGAACGAAATAAATGAGAGGAGAAAAGTAGAACAGTTAGAATCGCTCATTATAAAATAATTTGGATAAAATCAAATCAACAATTTTTAACCAAGAATAACTCTGTCTATGATAGATACATAAGTTGTCAGAGCATCTAAATAAAGTCTAAAGAAGCTTAATCATATGAGACCATATAATATATTATGAAATTTTAAAGTTTGGGCGGATATTTTATGTAGTCGCGATGAAGACGATGGATAGAATTATGTTGTAGAGTGACATATTTGGCAACCAAATCTTTGGAAACGACAATAGTAAAAAACTTCAGAACTTACAAGCATCTTTCGGTTCGTATCTTGATCCACATTTCACTGCATCAGGATAGCCACACATTTTTAAATCTTCGTCATAAAGAAGAGGAAAAGGACATTCCTTTAACTCCATTTCCGCGCTATTCCTGCTTGCATTGTTTGGGCATGCGTAGAACCTGGCACAGTTGTCTTTGTCAGGGATTCTTAGATCACTTCCAACTGAGCACAAGCCTGGTCTATTTTCTTGTCTGGTTGTACCTTTTGAAAAAAATAGATATACAGGTTGTAATGAGCTCATAACAAGAAAAGAAAGCGTCAAAAGTAAAGAAAGAACGAACGAAAAAACATACATAATATTTTATATTTATTAGAAAGTTCATGTACGATAAACCAAGAATATTTTTGTGATTTAAATGATTAAAATGGAAATAACACACTTGTATTTAATCTAAAAAGAAAATATTTTTATTATGGTATATTGATTGTTAACTTGACGGGAATTTTCCTATACAATTATTGTAACTTATCGGTCATTTTTTACCTGTTGAACAGAGTTGCTTCCCTTGGTGTCAGCACTTACAATGTATTCGTTTTATTTTTACGAAAAATGAAGATATTATATACAATATAGACGAGAGTGATAATCAACCAAACGGTTGAGTAATGTGGCTTTACACACCTGTCCAGATTCTTTCGCGTTAAACAAAGTGGAACGTTCCGGATTGCTGGAGGAAACCCGAGTGCACGGAAATAACATTTGACCTTTAGCAGTTCGAGATCGGGATATGCTGTAGTAAGAAGTTGAAAGAAGTGGAGATATGTAAGCCGACATTTTAAACCACTCGGCCGTATAGCCCCCTCCCATGATTTGTATGAGTATTAATTTAAGTTTGATTTTAAAACTAATATATAATAATAGGTAAGGAAAGTATCAACTAAAATAGCTTTATTTAATTGAATTAATTATTTAACCTACACAATTATTTTTAACAATAATATAAGATAGCATAAAAACCGGAAAATATTTACTACATATATTTTAATTTTCGACATACTTACATTTATCGTCTGCTGAACCTTTTGGCACACAAGTTTTCCCTTCTTCATCAGTAACATAATCGTCGGGGCATGTGTATTTAAAGGCTCTGTTGTTGAAACATAAATATATGACAGAACAGTTGGCTGAATCAGACTTCCATTTTAAACCCCGTACTTCATCACATATAGACTTCTCATACGCCAAAGTAAAACACGCCAAGCTGAGGCACGAAACAAATGCAAATAAATATCCCTGGTTCATCGTTTTTTCTCTTGCTTAAAAATTGTAAGAAATCCCAACACTTTTTAGGAATTATGCGAGCAATTGGAAACTTATTCAATTTACTGTGAAAAATGATTGAAAGTTACATATTTATAGCAGTGCCGGCAACCTACTCAAATTGCACTTTGGATGGTACACCCATTTTGTCATCATTGGAAGGCGGGAATTCCGGACGGCAACGTGTTGTTACATCATTATCGTGTAACATATCAACCTTCCACAGATACCCTGGTATTTAAGTGGTTTTAATTAATAGGGGGATGAGCGATGAATAGACACATTTTACATACTTGGGTAATTATAATAGATTAAAGCGATCGATTGAAACTCAAAATAGCACATTGTTTAACGATATCTTGGATTTTAAAGGAATTTCAATAAAAATGTCACTTGATATGGAAGTTATTTGAATTACACCCTCACAAATCAAAGCGTGATCGGAACACCCAAACCATTGAACATAAGATTCGAGTGGAGTTACAGTGACTAAAGACTCAGTCAAGATTTTTTTTACTTACACCCGTATGTGTCAGGTCGAGGGTTTGAACACCGGCCGGGTCTGACCAAGACTTGAAAATTTGTAGTAACTGTTCTTTTATCAAACACACGACATTTAGAAATGAAAGTCACGGGGTCTTTCGGATGAGACCTCAAAAACCAATGCCCCGTGTCATAGCAGGCGTGGCACGTTAAAGAACCCTCCCTGCACATTGCTGTAAGCGCACTGCAAAGGTAAAAATTTCTGCCACTAGGTGGTGGCGTCTCGATATAAGCGAAATATTATTGACTGGCACCTAACCCCAATAAATTATTAAATCAATCTAACTTATACCGAGATTATCAGTTCTTCGATGGGAGTAAACGGAATACCCAGATAAAAAAATCAGCATTTGACAAGCTAAACGACAAACTATTCACACTAGAATTTGACCTAGGCAATGGAAGCTATTTTGCTCTGTATATGCGCTTAAGACCACTCAGCCACGATTAAACCAAAAAAAAAAAAAAAAAAAAAATTGGATATAAACGAGATGTACTAGTGAGTATAATTGCCTGTTTTAATGCGCACTCAGGGCAACTTTTTGTAAGGTGATAGCTCATCGAGTCAGTATTGCGCAGTTAAGCATATCACTCCCCTATTCAATTATCCTGGAACTGAGTAAACCAGTTGATACCCTGTCCTCTGAATGCCGAGCACCAGACAAGGATACAATATCTGCAACAAAATTGACAATGACAAAAAAAAGCCAAAAACTTGTTTTTCTTTGTTGAAAATACAGCTACAAAACGATATAAAAATGTGAAGTAAAACAGAGCGAGAGAGAGAGAGAGAGAGAGAGAGAGAGAGAGAGAGAGAGAGAGAGGGGGGGGGGATTTATGCAAATATTACCAAATTTTGATAATGATGAATTAAACTGTAGATAAGAAACATTGCATGATGTTAAGTGTAACAAGAAGGATAACTCTTACCAAATAGGATTCTTGTATCCGTAGCGTATCACGATAACTTATCTGTTGAATAACATATATATATGGACCAACTGAAAATGATTAATCTTTTTGTAAATGACTTTAAACTTTTGTATTCTTTGCTCCTTGAGAACGACTGGCAAACTTGACATTCTTTTAGTATTTTAGTATTTTAAGAGTACATTTGCTTTTGCAGTCAATGTAATTCCTTTTTTTATATTGGTCAGCAATTTTTCAACTTTTTGTGACAAAGCGGATAATTTTAATTTTTTTAAAATCAAATTTCATGTTTTCTTTTTCTGATCTTATTTTTCATTGACCCTAATGAAATTAAATTTAATACTTATCAACCCAAACCCGCTTGTCCTACAGCTAAGATAAATTATATAACCTATTCAGTAAGTATTGCTTTTAGCACATGATACACAAACGAAATAGGTGGTCATTTTAATCTGAAATAATTAATTACTTAATACACATTAAGTAAGAAAGTACATGTAAGTAAGTAAGTAAGTAAGTAAGTAAGTAAGTAAGTAAGTAAATAAGTAAGTAACTTTTATTGCATAAAGTATATACTACATATGACAAAATTAATATATATATTATATTTCAAAATGTTTATGGCATTACACAATTAAAACGTATATACAAATAAAATATTTTTAGAAGTATATTTATATGTTTACTATTTGAATACACTTAAAAACAGTAAATTAATTATCAATTTTTACATAAAAAATATTGTAACTAGCTACATAGATGACAAAAACTATTTTGGTAAAAACAATGGTAACTTAGCCAACAAAATTCATATGATTCATTTATCAGTGTACAAAAGATCATCATCATAATCATCATTTCCATCGCTGATTTTTGTTGCTGTTAATCTGCATTGCATTCTTGTCTGTTTTAACATGCCGGGTTCGACATTTTCTGATTACGATTTTTTGAGCGTTTTGAGAATAAATAATTTACTTCACGTTCTGATTTATCTGTCAAAACTTGACTCTGTGGAAAAAGAGCATTGTTCGTAGTGTACTGAATGTCAAACAAATCCATCTAGGGTTTTTTCTTTGCTTTCTCCATCTACACTTGAGGGGAGCCTCGTACCAATGGTTGTTTAAAACCTAATTCATATCTTCCAATATCGCAGTTTTTGTCATGTTTACGATCAATAACCACTAAAAATAAAAAATAAAAACGCGGTTACATTCATAAATATTTTATTTTATGCTATTTGATTTATAAAATTATAACCTTTAGAAACGTATTACGAGCTAAATTAAAGAACAACAGAAAATTTAAATTGTCAAAACAGCTTGTTCAGAAAACTATTCTTTACCGAAGACAGGTAGTCAAAATACAAAATGACTGTAAAATCGTGATAAAGATTCACCTTTAACAGTGTCTTCTAACACGTTCGTGCATAATCTGGCTGTGACAGCACTACTACTTTCCATACTTGGGCTATAGTTAATCTCCATGAGCCAGGGTTTGTAATCCTCCGTCAGCATAAAATCAGCACCATACAACTCAAAAGATGACTGAAATTTATAAAATGGTCGAAATACAATAAAATAAGTTGCTAAAGACGTGCCTAGTAGAAAAATGAACTCTAGTTAAGCTAGCTAGGAAATAAAGTCGCAATTTAGTTGAACTTAATGGGCTTCAAAAAATAAAACGAGAAGCCCATTGACTTTATCGCTTACCTGAGGTTATGTCACAGATTGCAAAGTAAAATAGACAATGACTGTAATTACAGAAATTTTCTAAAGTTTCCGGAGTTTGGAACTGTCACAATACATAATCAGTAATATCTAGATGGGGGAATATAATCAAATTGCAGATTGGTCAAAATATTGTTTTCATTATGGAACAAGAAATACAATGCTAAACACATCGCAGCGACTGTTGAACATAGTGTTTTGATTGCTAAAGATATTTTTAATAGTTTTAAACACAACACATTGTTTACCGGTTTTCCTGCTCATCTAACTTTTTACAATTGTTTATTCAAAAATTAAAAATATTTTGGAAGCATTAAAAATTGTAATTATCTAAAATATATATTTTTGTTTTACATTTCTTTTTTACACCTAAGACAACCATCTGCCAGACACACTAGGAGGTAAATGACAGGTCTACATAAAAAACTATTACTTTTTTCTAAATCATAATTGTTATAAGTATTTCTATGTATTTTAACCCGATTAAGCCTTAAGGTCACTAATCTAGGTATAATACAATATACAAAAGATGTTATTAGTAATAAAAGAAATCCATATGAATTTTCGGTAGAGAAAAAAAAAACACGCAAGGTGCTGCTTTACTCTATCTCCCGAATTCCTTACCTTTCTATTTTCAATAATATCTTGTGTACAAAGACAGACGTTTACTAATATTTGTTTCATACCGGGATATATCACCTTATCCCATAAATTACCATTTTTCTCATTCCTGAAATAAAAATTTGCCATTTTTACCTGTTAACTCGATTTTTATACCCTTCTAACAGAAATGTTTATGATTATAAAGACGATTCTATCGAAATTGTTTGATTTTTTTACGTTGATACATGTGCAATTGCAATACTGTTCTAATATGC
Organism: Tegillarca granosa; assembly: GCA_029721355.1. Taxonomy (NCBI): domain Eukaryota; kingdom Metazoa; phylum Mollusca; class Bivalvia; order Arcoida; family Arcidae; genus Tegillarca; species Tegillarca granosa. The sequence continues at coordinate 31,052,471 of CM056599.1, read as the reverse complement.
ATTTTGTACTGCAGTGATAAGTGTGTCGGATTTTTAAATGAAAGGTACACTGTAGTGAAACTTCAAAGATTTTTCTTTGACTGAATAGGCTTATAATTTATTTGTGGCTAAACAAATAAGAGAAAACGTATTGCTTGCAACAAGGCACATACTCTCGCAGAACTATAATCTCACCAACGGCGATCTAGCTAATTTCATTTTCATATTGATCCTTTTAACGTTGGTTGTTTTAATATTTAAAAAAATGGTTGTTTTAGGTCATTTTATTTCCATAAAAACATACTTGATATACTTTTTAAATTCTTCATGACTCCACATATTGTCGCTTGGAAGGTCGGATTGACGAGGTCCATTCTTGTAGAGTTTCTGTATTTCATAGTTAGACAGATGTATTGCTTCATCAAAGTCATCTAATGTAAACTGTTGGGAACAGAAGCGGAGGTAACTATCCTGATAAAACCAAATCGTAAGAGGATTCCAATCTGTGACAAGGAACCACTGGCGAATATCAATTTTACAGCTATATACCAGTAGAGGGCGCTCTGTAAGAATCAAGATATCAACCAATAAAGGACCCTTAATAATCAATAACGACATATGTGTATGTGAAGTTTTAATATAAACGAAAAGTATGTGCATACTCTAACGAATCTTTCTAAAAAAAAACCAAAGTCACAAGTACCAATTATTAATACTACAATCTTAATCATATTGGTAACAAACTGTCAACTTACCAATGTATTTTTGAACAATATATTTGTTGTCCTTCATAAATACCCGGCTATCAACAAGTTTTAACATATCTTCCAAATGGTCATAACATTTAATACCTGTGATAATAATAATATTTATAATAATAACAATAATACAATATTAATAATGATAATAAAGGGTAGAGGGTTGGCCTGAAGAAGCTTTTTGAAGAGGATAAGTTGGTTAATATTTTGATGTGTCTTTTAAAAAGCTTTTGCAATTTATTGTGAGAAATATAGCCATATGTTTGAAAAGGTTCGGTTGTTTTTTTTCTTGGCACTCCATTTTTATCCAACATAAAAAACTGAGCGTCATGAGATTAAAAAAATTTCTTGACTTACTTGTAAAGCCCTATTACACCAGTTCTTATTTTTCCCAACAAAAGATTTGGGTTTAATATGATTGTCAATATAGGTATCCGTTCATGTATATATTTTTATATTATACTTGGTTTATCTGCAATGACAATTGTTAAATTAAACTTGTTCCAGTAATACGTTTGAAGCTGATATTTATGTGTACCGATGAAATTCGTAGTCCAGTTTGAATAAGAAACATACACATATCGTTTCATTTCTAAATATAAATCCCGAAAGCAAAGTAAAAACTGAAAAAGGCTAATCCACTCTAACACTTGAACTTCAACCAGGGAAGCCGGTTTTAGTAAAGAAAAATCTAGGTTACTGCAAAAATTAAATTATCAAAAACATGATAGGCGTTTCGCAAGGTCAAACATATACTTGTATTTTAAATTTGTTATATTACATTACCCATTCCATTTGACTTAGTGCCTGGCTTAACTATCCAAACATTTCTGATTCCATCTAAATCATACTGAGGATGCTTTGCTTTCAAACGATTAAGTATATAATTAATCTTAGTCATGGTGCTTTTGGATACATTTGAGATAACCCCAGCTTCACTGTAAGTAATAAAAGATAACAATGACTATTGGTAATTATAAATAAATATCTCAATCCCGACCTTTAATCCAAGACATTTTAAGTTGAAGCATGATTCAAAATATTTTATAAATGTTTACCCCTGCTGTCAAACTAAAGAAAAACCATTTTTGCTTCTCGCTTAAAATGGCAAACATTCTTAAATTAGCTTATTTTAATCATAATGAAATTTACTCCAAATTTCTTTGATGAAACATTTTCAAACCTTTTTAATTTTAAACATGTTAAATAAGTGGTGGTTTGATTTGGTAAATAATTTTCATGCATTAATTTTTCGTTATAATTTCTTATAAATATATATGACACAAATCTATCTGCAGATCATGTTTTAATGAAAATCGTCTTTTTTGTACAAAACTTACTGAACAAGTTGATAAAACCATTGTATGATTTTATCCCATTGTGCATCAGATAGAATATCCTGAAAAAAAATTAAATTAACTACTTTACTTACATGAGTTTTTTCAATTAGGAGGGGCATATTTGCAACTAAACACATGTACTAACCTATCCAGGAAAACGACATTATACAACTTGACGATACAAAACGAAAGCAAACTAAACAAGAAAAAGATTTCTAATCATAAAAATTATCCAAATATCCGATTTTAGACACCGAGTAACGTTCTTTGATGTTAACATTGCCATTAAAGGGTCCTTTCAATAACCATCTAACTTTGAACTAAATCATGAAGGTTTCATATTTTTGAATTTCTCAATATATTTCAAAATCAATTTTAAAAAATTGTTATATCAGTTTAATAATTTTTGAAGTTTTTTATAATGGAAAATATGAATAATGCTTTATTTTTAACCGTCTCTTAAAGCTAGAAAAGCTTAGAATAACTGGACTATTACGTTTTAATTTATGTTTGTCTTTTTTTTTTTTTTTTAAAAAGTCACATTTTAGAATTAATATTATTATAATAAGTGAATTCTATTACATTTAATTCTACAGCTAAATTTATTTTTTGTTCTATAACTGACCTCAGACATCACATCAATATCCTTATGTTCTTTCTCTTCCAGAAAACGTTTACATTGCTGCATGGCATGCTCCAGACATGTTATAGGTACTTGTACATATTGCTTCTTTTGTTCATGTGTCTTAGATCTGGTTCTTTCTAGTATGTAAAAAAAATAAATTCACACCATTGCTTTTTAGTGATAAAGCCGTAATGACAAATTTTAAATATCATAATCTAAATTAAGTGCTATGATAGCACATGATAGGTGTTATTGACAAAAAAGGTTTTGGTAAACATATTTTATCCTCTCTAAACAACTTTGAATTGTTTTATAAACAGTGTAAGTCATAAAATCTTAGTGCTGGTAATGATATGTATATAAGTTATTTTTTGTTATTGAAAAAGAGGCTTGTTTTATTTGTTGCAGTTGATTATAAATTTCATACATAAATTATTACCTGCTATGCCAGTTTCTGTTTTAGCTGCATATTTCTGATATTGTTTTTCTAGTTTAGCATGTCTTTCTTGAGTATTAAAATGAACATTTTTTCTTGTTTCTTTTGACATGAAGAGGGTGCATTTAAGGTTCGTACAAACAATTTTCTCTTCTTCTTTTTGAATGGCTTCTTCTTTGGTTTCTTTACTTTCATCTTTAGTTTCTTCACCTCCTGATATATCCTTTGCTAGGTCCTCCATTGAGGCAGAGCCTGCATTTTGCTCTGCTGCTATTTTTAAGATATTCATACATGCTGTCAGACGAAAATCATCTGTAATAAATAAACATAGTAAAGTTATAAGGGATAAACAACTGTTTAATGAAATATGTTTTTCGAGGGGGCATTTATCTCTGATAAATATAGTTTCTTGTTCGCGGATTGCAAAATAGTACTGTTAGCGCATCTTTAGATGATGCTTGCTATCTGCAGAAAGTTTAAAGTTTACATGACTTTCCATTCTTAAGAAAAGTGTCGGACGATAGTATAGGCGGAAGAAAAATAAGAAACAGTAAAAAGAAGTATCCCCCACATTTGTACGTGTGAGATTTAATGAATAGATATTTATTCTTACCTATAAATGCATGTTTTTCTTCTTCATGACTTAATCTATAAGAACGTGGAAAAAAACTGTCTGGGTCTGCATTGACAAACCATGGCACATTTCTAATATTCGTTGTTAAACCAACCTTTGGAAAGCAGATGGAAACATATAATTTAGTAAAACTTAAATATTTCTATTGAATAAGTACTGAAGTTGAAAAGATTGATTTTTATTTTGTATTAAAAATTACATTAATTTAAGCAATCAATATGATGTGTTAAAATGTCTATTTCTATTGAAACATGTCCATGTTAAATATTTAGAAATTAAATGTTTCAGTCCTCCGGTGCGCATACAGATTTTTATGTATAACTTGTTACTCTACAAATCTTATTCAGATCTCGAATTTTACAAAAGAGAGATGCAATGTTTTTTTTAAAAAGTGTTTTCAACATTAAACATGTTTTAATGTCTGTCTTCTTGTTTCGGTCAAAGTTTGTGTAACAGGAATTAGTAAACAATTCTGTCTTAAAAATACACCAATGAACGTTATTGATTTTCTTTCACCATCATTTGAAGTGTTACATATTTATTCACATAAAAACCAGAAAAATAAATGCGTTGACAAGCTTTGATCTATAACTTAAAAAGAAACAGATTAAAACTCTTTGAAATAAAACAAAATAAGTATTTTAATAATCTACCTTGGTTATTAATGATTCTGTATTATAGTAATGGTTGACTATTTGTTCCTCCGTAAGCATGGGATAATCAATTACATAACGACTCTCTGTCCATATGAATGTTGGAATTGCGTCTTTAGTTTTAGTAGTCTGTAAAAAAAAAATATTTTATCTATGTTTCTACATTTGTTAAGTGTTAATCAAACGGTTTTTAAATTACACACATTTTTAAACTATCTTCATATAATTTAAAATAAAATGAATATACAAAACATTCAGTGTTTTTTACGTTTCTTTGAGAAAACAATACAAATGATCTTAATTTGTACTTTTATACCAATACAGACAAAATTATTGTCAGAAAATTGAAAGGCTTATGAGTATTTTTATCTTAGTCTATGTTTTAAGTACTGATTAAAAAGGTTTATAAAAATTGCATGAATTAAATACACAGTAAAGTTATAGAATTACAAATGTCTGTATAGGAAAATTTTTGCTATTTTTGTGCGTTAGTAAAACCCGCAAATTTTATCTTCAATTGTAAAGATTCCGAAGGGGTTCATTCGCACAAAACTTGATTCTACAACATTTTCACAAAATATTTTTTTAATTTCAAAACCATGAACTTTTAACGCGACGAAAATAAAAAGACTCTACTGTAGTTATATATCTCGCATAAACAATTTTAAAACTAAGTCAATATTGTAATGCTAACATTTATGTTTATGTGGAAAGTATTTTTTCATTTAGGTCAAGCTGGTAAATTAGTTAAATCAAAATTTGTCTGAATAGTGATATTATGTAAATACATGATACAATTTCATTAAATATAAAACTTCTATTTAAATTAAATTCTTGTAAGATTTACCATCTTGGATATATATATATATATATATATATATATATATATATATATATATATATATATATATATATATATATATATATATATATATATATATATACACCGAGAAAGGTCTGTAGCTTCAAATGCAAATCCAACATTACAGTCCTTTTCTAGCATTTAGACGTATGTACTGAAATTCTGATGGCAAACAATGACTCTTTTAAACTGTGAAAAATGATTAACATATCATTTTGTTCGTTATGCAATTGAAATTGCAAATTAGAAATGGGTAATGCAGTAGACAGTGACGTATTTCTCAATAACAGACTTACCATAATTGTATCTTCTTTCTCACAAGGATGAACATTTGATTGATCATCTTAAATTAAATAAAATGTTCCTTATGTTTGGCATTTATGTATTAAACATATAGATTCAGTAGGAGTACCCATCACAGAAAATTATATTAATCACGTTTCAAAGATTCTTTCCTTATCAAATCATTCAGTATATTTTGAAAATAAAAAACCGGTAACAAAAAAGTCAATTGTTTTACAATTGTCAAAATGTCTTAGTGTTTTGATTCAATTTCAATTTTCCAGAGGAATATGTAAATAGTAAATATTTTAATAAATAATCTGCAAACTTTTTTTAAGAATGGTATGTAACATAAAATGTTCATCTCAATATCTAACACAAATACCGAAAATACTTCCATCTCCGCACATTCTAGAATCATTTCTCATCACTGGCAATAGTGGCCGATAAAGTTAACAGATCTAAGACACGCAGTTTTGAAATAAAACAGTTTGAAGTTTCAAAATTATATGAATCAAAATCCATCAAACGAATGCTTTGCATGAGGGATCAAACCTCATGAAGAGAGAGAGAGAGAGAGAGAGAGAGAGAGAGAGAGAGAGAGGATGGGTTAACTATCATTTGTGTTTACCATCTTCGCAATTATCATCATCACTGTCTTCATCAGATTTCCAAAATTCCCAGCCTTTTATTTTTTTGGGTAACAGGCAATTTATAAACATTTTCTATCCATCCTCTTTCCTTCAGACTACGACTTAAAGCTGGATAGTTTTTTTGAATTTTAAATATTTTTCTTGACTATAATAGACATATAAAATTAAACATAACAATAAACATACAATAATAAACTGTAATAAACATACTGACAATCTAACCACTCATTGGTCAATCAAAACCTGTTGAAAACACTGAAGGTACAAAAACATTTATAAATGATTAACTAATCCATCGCTAGATATTTCCCAGCCAGCGTCAATTTATTCAATCATACAGACACATGAAACAAAACTTGCAAATGGAAACTATATATATATATATATATATATATATATATATATATATATATATATATATATATATATATATATATATATATATATATATATATTACTGCAATTATATATATATTACCGCAATAGCGTTTTCTACAGTTTCCTTGGCATATTTGAGCCTTTCTTCGTCACAGCTTACATAATTAATATTTTTTTGTATATTGGACTGACAGTGTGTTGGCTTAGTTTTACTTGTACATGATACAAATAAGACTTCACTCAAATCTAGAACAGATATAAAATCAATAATATTAGCTCTGAAAATTCGAAGAGAAAACTATTTTTATTAATTAGTATTAAGTTCCTATTTAATTACATTTCCATAGATGTTTTTTTCTATAACCAAATGTTGCAAATTTTAGTAAATAGTAACTATGGTTAGTGTTCCATGTAACAAATAAAATGAGATAAATTTATGTATTAAGAGAACTCATCATAAAGAAAACGTTTGAGTATTGACACAAAAACCAATACAGGGGAAAACTTTAAACTTTAGGTGAACAAGCATGTTTTAATGCTCATTTCCTGCTTATATATATATATAGAGAGAGAGAGAGAGAGAGCACAAAGTACTGCCTACTGAGTTATGGATACCCTCGGGGAGATTTACTCCACCAGCAGCGGTACCCGCTCAGGGGTAGTAAATATATAACAAATACCTGCTAAATTTTGATGTGTCAGATGTGCACATTTCGGAAAAATCATTCCTCATCATAGCATTGGATCTTGAAATCATTTTACGTTTGTAAATCAAAGAGACCATCGATTGAAAACTTAAAATACAACAACATACAAGCATACAATTCAAATAACAAAATAGAATATAAATTCAAATCGGTTAAATCGTCCATTAAATAAGTTCATTTAATGAGAGAAAAAAATTCAAAGAAATCAACCAAGCAGGACGTGTTTTCAAAATTATTCAGACACAGTGTATTAAAATACCTTTCAAAATTGCTTTTCTCATTATAACAAAATGAGAAATGAAAATATTTTTTGAAAAGAGATCAGTAGAGGAAAATTTACCATGCATATTATTTACATGTTATGTAACACTGAATTTATCTTAAAACTCTCACGATATGTATAAATATAGACCACTTACGTTATTTCTAATCGTAGTTTTGTGTAAAGTATCACGTATATTTGTTGCTTTATAAATAAGATGAACATAATTTCAATTCTGTGCTTCAAAATAAAACGTAAACCAAACGATATTGCTATCATGCATGGCTTGTGAGCAGTTGGAAGTAACGAAGTAACGATAACCGAATTGCTGCAATACGTCGATGATACACTGCGTTTTGCGGAACTAACTGCAACTTATGCGAATCATATTTCAAGTGCAAAAGTAGTAACCTACACTATATAGGTACTGTTCGCGTTCTACAAAAAATGACATATATTTTATGAATTATTTCCGTCTCATATGTGCGTGAAGCCACACAAAATTGCTTTAATGTTCCAGTCGAAGTTAGTAGTGTTTTACTTATTAGTTGATCCCCAGTATAATGGGCTTAGTGATGTGCGGTAATTATCTGCGAAATTATGTATTAACACTTTAAAACTCATCCTATTATAATGAACTAAGTGGTGTCCGATGTGAATCTGCGACATTGTGTATTAACACTTAAAATATATAACAAAAATCAGTAATTACAAACTTCACGTTGTTACACGATTAAGAGCAATTGTTTGGTCGTTTTCCTGTCAAATGACGTTGTTATTATCCAATAACAACGTTTTCTACCGGAACTACTTTCGACCAGTTTCGGGGATTACCCATCTTCGAGTTCTATTAATAGAAGTTATTTTTAAATTTTAAACAAATGGTAATGTCTACGAGATCGACAAATATTCCACCTAGAAACATTAAATATTTCAATTTTTTTAAATTAAAATTTTGCAAAACATTATTCAACTTGACATGTTCTGATATTTTTTCACGAAAATATTTAAGACTATTTAATATTTATTTATGAAATATTTTTATCTCTTTGTAATCCAAAGTCAAAATAAATTTTGTTACACACCCCAACCTATTTCTAAACGCGTGTTTTTCGAATTCATGCAAAAAAAATATCAAAAAATTTTAATTCAAGTCAGGTATGCACTGCATATCGCCAGAGATCCACAGCCATATATATATGCTGAGTGATGCTGAATTTCAGTTACGTCCAAATCATGCTTATGTCAGGACCACAGAAACGAGGCCTCAGTTTACAGCTATAGTAGGGACTGTTCTGTTCAAGAAGAAACATATCAGTGATACCTTCTCGGGTAACGTCCAGTCTAATGCACCCCCTTACCGCTTGTTTTACCCCCCACATGTCTCTGATCAGCCATTACAGCTACCATCGGTGTCATCATTAAACGAAATCCCTTTGTCTCTTTCCCATCCCATATTTGGCAAAAAAAAAAAGGTTTTAACTAAGAAAACATTAATTCAATTTCATTAGTTGGTTCCACGGTCTTTCAAACACTGTTCATTCAGTTTTCTTTTTTTTTATGGGAAACGTCAACCTGTAAGTTGACATGTGTGTCCTACAAACGAATGGTAGTCGTACGTTGTTGTTGGTAAATGTGTTCTCACGAGACATAATATAGTACCTTTTAAAAAGGATTTAATTGTAATATCATTTATATGTTGACTGAAATTAACAAGAAAATCAATAAAAAGATATCAATTTAAAACCTTTTTTAGTTTTTTCCAATACATTTTATCGTCTTTTAAAGGTGACATTTGATTGTATTATTACGCCGCGACGTTGTAAACATCGATTTTTGGAAAATAGCTCATCAGTCAGAAGTGTAGGTCAGCTTAAAAATCTGTTTAATTTCGGGTTTGTAATTATAAGAATTAAATTTCACTTTTTACGTTGTTATCGGGGTGTAACAACGTGAAAATTATTACAAATTATGCGTAAAACCGCTTCGCTACGCTACGCAGTTCTACACAATTAATAATTTTCACGTTGTTACACCCCGATAACACCGTAAAATGAAATTCAATTCTTAAATAAGTCGCAATCATAAATCATTATGACAAAATCTAACAAATAGCAAGTTTAATCATCAAAGATAATCCATATGAGAGTTTTTGATCTTGAAATGTAATGTATATTCTCGCAAAATGTTTTATAAAAAAACTCATTGTAATTGAAACAAAAATGAAATGACAGCGATAAATGAGTACATGAAATTGTTACAGCAGTAAATCAAAAACTATGAAATTTAACAATAGTTATGTTAACAATTAATTAATTACATACCTTTTTCACTCATATTTACAACAGAAAAATAATAACACAAATTGCAGTAAGATCTGTTCAATTACAAATTACTTTCACAAACTTCAGTTAATTTGACTTTATTGAATTAAGAGAGCAAACTACACCTAGAATAGTGCATATATAGTTTATCAAATTAAAAGGGGCTGAATTTTGAAAAATCAGCTATGCAGAACGTTTTTAAGAAAATTATTCATACACAGTGAATTTAAAAACTTGATAAAATGCTATTCTCATTTTAAATGCAAAGAATATGCAAACTACACTAGAATAGTGTATATATAGTTTATCAAATTAAAGGGGCTGAATTTTGAAAAATCAGCTATGCAGAACGTTTTTAGAAAATTATTCATACACAGTGAATTAAAAACTCGATAAAATGCTTTTCTCATTTTAAATGCCAAGAATATAAAACATTTCTCTATGCAAGTAATCCACAACACCAAATTATAATACATCTTAATATTATGTAATGTACACATTAAATGTTTTCATAATAAAACTAAAAAAAAAATAAACCAATTTGGTATTACTAATCGTAGTTTTCGTAAAGTATTACGTAGATTTTTGCCTTGCAACCTATATTAACTAAACTTTATTTCTGTGTCTCAAAATAAAATTAACTCACGGGACATTGCTATCATACATGTCTTGTGAAAAGTTAGAAGTAACGTTAACTAATTGCTGCAATAACATCGAAGCTTCACTGTGTTTCGCAGATCATATTTATATATATTTCAGATAAGCAAATTTTTGGCATCAACATATACATGTTCTGTATGTATATATAACAAATACCTGCTAAATTTGATGTGCCATATGTGCACATTTCGAAAAATCATTCCTCATCAGTGACATTTGGGGCCCAAAAGTTTGATAGATAAAAAAACAATTAAAAAATAACGAATCTAAAGTTTCAAAATTATATGAACCCAAATCTTTGTTTTTCCTCGTGAAAAACGATCACGGGATGCGCACAAGTAGGAATAGTTTATGAGTAGTTATATAGAGAATATCATTGTTCGAGCCATTACTTCTTAAGGCATAGGTTATTTTTGTCTACAGCATCTTTTGATTATGAGCGATTCAGATTCCTTTTCTATATGCCAACCTTCTAAAGATAGGAAAACGTTCATTCAGTACACACACAGAACAATCTAAAAATCCTGATGATAGACACGGAAGTAAATCCTGAAATTGAAATATTTACAATTCTGATGAATTTTCATTGTTTTTTAAGTCTTACTTTGTTAAGAAGCTTGTTTCTTTTAAGCAAGAGTTAGCTAAGGACTCTGTTGAAAAAATTGAAAATATTTTTAGAAAAATTGAAGTCAGATTATTCTACTTCTGCGAGCAAAAAAAAAATCAGTTCGAATTTAATGAAGATTTTTTAACATTTCTGTCAAGTGCTGATTATAAATTTCTATTTTTCAAAAATACGGCCAAAATCAGACATGACATCCGACATTACTGAAATTAAAAGAACTAGTTTGTAAAGTCGATAAGTTTGCGGTTTTCAAGATAGTGGCACCACCCATTATGAGTGTTTTTGTTTACTATATAAGAGTTTGTTCATTTCAGTGAAACGAATTGGAACAAAATGCATGTTATATACACCATATATTTATCTAAGTGTAAATACGACTATATATAGGTACTCTTAGCGTTGCATAAAACAATGAAAGTGACGTACGTCGTAGGCATTGTTTTTGTCACGAAGCAAAATCGCTAGATTCATTTTGTGCCAAAGCATCACATGAAATTTAGTGTATTGTGATTGTGATATTTGAGGCGGCTTTATAGGGTTGGTTGCTCCAAAAAAATCTGACTTGATACATAAATGTACTATAATATATATATTTTACGATTCGTGATTTAACATGTTGACGCGTTTATAGATACAAGTCCATATATGTCGGATTATAGAGGTTAACAATTACATTGTAGGTAATATCATATAAAATATGAATATTTATAAAGTTTTTCTAAATATATGTTAAATGTAACTCAATTTATTACACTTTTTGGTTGGCCCAGCCTTCTTTATCATGTATTTTGCTTCTAACTTGTTGTGAAAACACAAGTACATGTATACAGAGATATTATTGCAGTGACGTAATAAATAATTGGTTGTCCTTATTGTAAATAACGTTAAAGAAAAGAAGTGTGTAGAATTATGTTAAAAATATTGAAAATAGTGAAGAAATTTTAATTGTTATTGAATATGGAAACATTTTGCTATTGAGCTGTATAGAAATAGAGTTGATAGTGCTTAAACTTTCCATTGCCGTGCCAAGCAAACCGAAGAATATGCGCTAGAAAAACTAATTATTATATATTATATTCAAAAACATATGAACAGTTTATAAATTTCAATTGAAATGAAAGCAAATCTTCCAAGTCCGTTTGATATTGGTTTTTTGCGATAAATGGACGATTGGATCAAATTCTTCGCCGTATTCTTTGGGATAAACGATGATACAAATGATATTGCATTTTCGATTTTTAGAACTTTTAATTGAATGACCTTTTTTTCCATTTCGGTACTTATTTTTATTAAAACGTCTTAAGAATAATGAGAATGGTTAAAGTTTTATACTCTTTTGTTTTCCTCCTGTTTAGTTTGTTCTGGCCAAACGATAGAGATCTTTTTATATCCTATGTTATTGGGATTTTTGAAAACAATTTTTAATTTTTAAAAATTTTTTTTTTGATTGTTTTAGTAGCCAATATCACCTGTTAAATCTATTGTTTCTTTATTAAGTACCATTTTAGACGATGAAACTGTCATTCAAATCTAATTTTCAATTTACATGTAGTTTAAATAACTTCCGCATGTCTTATTTTTTGGTGGAGATTTGCTTCTACGTTCCTCATGACGAAGTGGCATACGAGAGGGCAAACTGTTCTCATTACCGTACCTTCCAGTTGTTGCTTATGTTTACCGTTTAAAAATGAATTATTATTAGGAAGAGTTTTTATTGACATGTTAAAAAACTGTTCATGAATTAATATTTGACGTTTCTAAATCCAAAGTTTTACTCTATCCTACCTAACTCACGATACTATTAGTAAACAAATTATATACTGAAAAAGTTATTAGTTTTGCAGATCTTTCTGAAATATGTAATGATCCCGTATAAAGCTCGTTCACATAACAGTTAAAAGATCCAATCGCCGTTGCCAACGGTTCTTTGGTGACAATTGAACTCCCAAACAAAGAAGTACACCATTGATTATTAATACATGTATGTAAACTTTGATGATCAGATGATAAAATTTTAAGAACAAAATATACAGAATAAAAAATGAACAATTTTAATATTTTTTAAATATTTTTATTTTCATATTTTTATTTATATTGCACTTTTTTACTACATATAATTAATTATAACATAATACAGATAAAGATATTGAAATAAGAAAAATTGAGACAACATATCACTGAAGAAAAAAATTTTTATAAAAATTAAGTTATTACACTTTAACATCTGATTGTATACTGTAACAACAAGGTTACAAACAAATATTCCTATGCCCAGATTGGTAGATCCACTGACCAATCTTCTTTGAAGACAGTGGTCCTATTATATTATAGGTTCCAATTTTAAGGAAGACACTTGTGCCTTATGTATGGCCATCGCATAACTGAACAATGTGTTAACAATGATATTTGTTCAAATTTGACAGCAACCAAGTTTACACTGGTTCAATAAGTTAATGTCCTAATAATATTACAGTTTAGTATAGACATTTTTTTTATTTTGTTAGGATTGAGTTTTCAATTATTATAGTATTATTTTCTAATTCCATGTATGATTAAGGTCCGGGACTAACAGATTAGTTAATTTTCCCTGGATGTTATTGGTCCTTTTGTGAAGTTATTTTTTTCTTTTTCTTTCTATTTTATTTTTTTTTTTTGGGGGGGGGGGGGTAAAATTTACAAATTTTCTGAAGAAAAAAAAATTGTATTTTTATACAAACATCGTGATAGTCCACCATAGATTTCAATTTAACTTACAAAAAAATGTATAATTTCTCCATCCATGTCAAAATCATTGCAAATATTTTTTAAAATAAATAAAACCCATTCACATTGAAACCACTGTCACAAGTCACATGCAACTTTTTAATTGATATCAAAATAACTGTCATATATCTAGTTTATTAATCAATGTCAAAATCGCTTCCACTATCTTCATCTTCTGGTAATGTTGTTCTGAATTCTCCTGTAGAACTGTCCTTTATCACTTTATTCACAAAATCAGATGAAGGTAATAAACTATGGCTATAATAAACAAAATGGAAACAAAATTATTAGAATATGACGAATCATATACATCAAACTGGAAAACAAGGCCTCATTGGCAAAATGATCTAAAGCACACACTTGCAGATCACAGCATCTCTCACTGCCTTGGTTCGAATCCCACTCGGGACAGATCTTAGTGTGAGAAAGTTTGTCAGTTCGCTGACCGAAGGATGGTGGTTTTCTCTAGGTACTCCAGTTTCCTCCAACATCCCAGAACTAACAGCCCTTAAATAAGTGAAAGAATCTTGACTGGGGCGTAAAACACCATAACTTCGCTCTCCACTCAAACTGGAAAACAACATACATAATTGAGACAGAAAATTAAACAAAAGTACAATGTGCGTGATAGGTTCACCTTATAAATAGGGGCTGATTGAAATGCTTTGATAAAGAATAAACTTCGCTGTACAATGATCCCATTATGAAGATCAGTTTATTAAAACACCAAAACTTGATAGACTTGTGACAAAATCTGTACATGAAATCCAGCTTTAAACTTTTTTTGGCATATTTTATAAAACAATCATGAAACTGACCAAGAACTATGGCTTCATGTAGAAATAAAAAATACTGAATTTATATTCAAATACTGATATAATAAACGATAGATAGTACAGTATAATTTGCTGCAACTTAAAAAACATAAATCCTGTCAATTATTCTTTATTCGTTTTTTAAAAATTATTTTAAAAGCACTTCAGAATTTTAAATACCAACAAACTGTTCTAGGAAAAAATTTGTACAGGTTCAATGTATTTGACTTAAAACTGATCTTTTTAAATCAAGTTGCACTTTATTAGATAATTTTATGCTTGATTATCAACCTATATCAAAAATACAATGTTTTATTTTACCAAATTGTAATATGAAAAACGTTTAAATAATGCAAATGGGATGAGATCTATTTTGTAAAGCAAAAACAAGCTTCTAATTGGTACAATAGAGAAGTACCGGTAAATAAAGTACGAACAACAAACTTATTTCTCATCACCTTCGTTGATATTTCTTTAATCTGAAGTTTAACTTATAAAGCATTTTATCTGAACCAGATCTATACCTTCTAAGGTAGGGAATATGTAAATGTCAAATTTTAACACATGTACAATTTATTTTATGACTATTACATTACTTACTCTGCAAGAAATCCTTCTACATCTGTGGCATAAAAATCATCACCTAATTCATCTGAGATTCGAATAAAATTCCCAATAAGATCTCCAGATTTATAAACCAGTAATGCAGGGACACCCGTTTTTGCCTACAAAACAAACCATTTAAATCAGTGAGTTTGAATAAAATTTTCAAATATATAAAACAACTGATACATCATGAATAAGTGATATAGAAACATGACTTAAAATAATTTGGAATATTATTTTAATATGAATTTAAATATTTACATCAAAATCTTTGTTACATGTTCACATTAAAAACCTGAATTTGTTCTATGTACTTTTATTTTACCAGAGTCCCAGTGGCCAATGGTTCTAAAGTTGACACTTACGGATCAATGCATCTCTACCAACCTAAGTTTGAATTCTAATTGGAAGGTCTTAGAATGATCATGTTTTTCAATGTGTTTTCCAAAAGTCAATGGTTTTCACTGGGTATATTTGTCAACTCCTGCAACACAAAACTGCATGACCAGTATTGACCACTTGATATAAATTTAAGTGAAAGACTCATGATTTGGATATAAATCACCATTACTCCATTCCACTTTTTTCAGTTCTTTAGAATTGTCATCGTTTTTTTTTAAGAAAAAATATACAATTTAGAAGTTTTCTTTTCATATGTTACATGAGTATGGCAATATGATTCATTAGATGAAGTAACTGGCCTTACTACCATAAAACCCATTACCCTTTACTCAAAAACAGATGCTCTGCCATGATTTGAATGCATGAAAAGACAACATACAGCTGTAGCTAAGTTTTTGGAGTTGACAATTATCTATGTACTTACAAATTTAAAACTAAGACTGGCTTCTGAAGCTTTAATTTTACAGAACTTGACTGTTGGATATTCTTGTGCAAGACAGGTTAAGCATCTGTTCATGTTTTCACATGCTGATATTTTCTACAAAAGTAAACGAAAATAAAAATTTGACAATTTACATACAGTTGACTCTCGTTAATTCGAAATTGAATGGGTCAGATGAAAAATTTTGATTTATCCGAATTTCGAATTAAACGTTTTGATCATTAACGATCAGAAACGGGAGATAACTCTAATAGCAAAGCGCTCCTCTACGTATATGCTGTTACGTATTATAATGCTTACAATTGACATTGAGAATTGAAGATTAAGATCAAATTAAACAGTTACAATTAAAAATGATTTTAAATTTTTCTATGTAAAAATAAAGCTCAACAATCTAAAGTTATTTAAACAATAAAACAAGTAAATCGGAAATTTCACCAGAAGCTACAAGGTTAAACACTGACAATCATCAAACGAGGCTCAGTTAAAGTTTCTTTTATTCATAATCATAATTTCTCCATCTGTAATCCTTAGCGTCCGATCTTTGTGGTTATTAAAATGATGGCTTGTCACGTCACCGTAGCTGAATGGTGTATACCATTAGGCTCGACAGATCAATTAAGTTTAAGCGTGGCGATTAGCATTGGGTATTCTTGTGATCAATGACTGTGGAAATAGCGGACCGCCAACTTTTTATTTTTACAAAAATGAAATTTTTCCTTTTACTGACAGACAGTTTACTATGACCTGACCGGAAGAGAAAATCGTGAAAATAGCATGGGATACTGACTTCCTTTTTCATGTGTATTTTGAATCTGAAATGAATCTTCAAAGTAAACCGCCACTCTGTTACTATAAACACTTCTTAAACAAAAGACGGATTAATTATTTCAGGTGTAAATCAATATTTTTAGGATGAAATATTTTTTGTGTACAGTATAACTTGTGTATAAAGTCCACCTAGGGGACTGAGCAAAAGTGGACTTAATAGACAGGTGGTCTTTATATAGAGGGTCCTGTATATGTAAGAGTAAACTTACAGTGTTTAAAATAGTTAAAAAAGTGAAAGTATGCCGTACCTATTAAAACTTATTAATATATACATTAATAAAGTTATTTTCATTTTATTTTTGAAAAACAGATTATTCAGAAATAATTTTAAAAAAACCAAACTATTTAAATTTGATAAACTGTACATCAGAAAAGATTATTTGGTTAAACTCTACATATTATATACACTTGACTAATTGTGTCTTTGTTGTTATAAGTAGCAGCAAAAGTGTCACAAATTAAACAATTATATATTAAACATAATAGATAACAATGGGTATTTCTACCTTTATATCTGATGGCTTCAGTTGTTGACATGATAAGTATGACTTCATATATTTTTCTTCAAAATTTTACGTAATATCAGTCAATACTGTAGTTTTACTACAGTAGATTTTAAAACTATGTAAGTTACTACCTTGTATTTAGTGTGATCAATAATTTATATTAAAATTATTTATTGCCAATCTTCATACATCACAGTATCAAAGAAATGTGGCTGATATTTACTGCAAAATTGGGAAATTATAAAATTTAATAAAAAATTATATTAAAGAAGTGGACTTTATAGATAGGTTCTCGAGTCATTTGGGACTGAAAAGGGTGGACTTTATTCACATTAGACAGGTTGACTTTATATAGAGGTTCATTATATAGTAAAATTCATTGGGGATACTTCAGACCGGTTGCTATAGACAGGTGGACTTTATATAGAGGTGGACTCTACAGCAGGTTATACTGTATATGTAATTGTTTTTTATTTTGCCGCTTAGTTTCAACTTGTTGAATAAACAAATCCAAACTATGATAAACAAGGAAAGTATATTTGGATTTAAACATTGGAATTTTCGTTATAATTTGTAATCTGGACTGAAAATTTACTTCGAATTAAGCAAAATTTCGAATTTTGGTATTTAGATCTAAACACACAAATTTGCATAGAAATACATAGCAATTTGACGGGACCGTTTGTATCATTTTGATTTAAGCGAAATTTTGATTTTTAACGAGAGTCAACTGTAATTATTTTTTATATGTTGCTTTCAAATCATGAATTTCTTTGGTGGAAAAGTGCATATATTTACATGTGTGTAAAAAAGATTGAAGGACTTATATGAAAAAACTATTAAAACTAACACTTTTCTTATGTAACTGTTAAAAATTTTGAAATTTAAATATCAAGATTTCAGGATTAATATCATAGAGCAGTATTTCATTAATTAATATCTGGTTTAATTGCAAAACTATATCAAGTACTCAATTATTATATCTTATGCAACTTTACTTATGGGTACTGAATAGAAATCTGATGCTCTTAAAAATCTAAATTTGAGTTGTCTCCCTTGACTAAATGCCTTTTAAACACTGGATAGCAAGTGGAAAATTTTTTTTAAAAATTCTTTTAACTCTTACTCAAATTTCTATCTCTGTTCGGTTGGAAGAGATATTTTAGAGTAAATTAAAAATATATAACTTTAAAAATGACTTACATCTTCATACAAATGTATAATAACTGTGACTTGTGGTTGCTCTTTGTCTATGTTTTCAACAAAATCATTTGATGTTAAAGCTATCACTTTTCCAAATTTTGGCCTATTAAATAAATATGACATGTAATACAGTAATTAAAACACTAACAATAAGAATTTTATTGCAGGTCCTTCTTAAATTTAAAAAAAAGTCTATGGACTGTTTTACTTAATCCAGATTTTGTACAGTCCATACTTACCCCCAGGCTATGTACAGTCCATGGACTTTTCGTACTTAACCCAGACTATGCACAGCCTATTGACCTTTTTACTTACTCCAGACCACATACAGTCTACAGACTTTTATACCTAATTCAGATTAAAATAGTTCATAGACATTAAATTTTTCCAGAGTATGCAAAGTTCACTGACTTTTTTTTACTTAATCCAGACCATGTAGAGTCCATAAAAATCAACAGTAAAACCAGTTTTAGTGACCACCTCCATATTAAACCACCTCTACATTCAGACTTTAGGTCTTACTAAATATTTAACAAATATTTTAACTAAAATATATATCTTTCATATTTCTTAGGTCCCATTATACTAACATTATACTAACTATAGGAACAATTAAAGAGCTTTGCTCAAAGGGAAGTAACTCTTATATTAACTGTACTGACTTCAGACTTGAATAAAAGAAACGAAATAAATGATAAAGAATGTTTCAAGAGGATTTTGTTCTTCATGTATTTGAAAATATTCAATGAATTACTTAATCTTAACTTTGTTAAATGATTATACTTACACATTTTGTAATGCTTTCCTCATTTCTTCAATTCTTTTCTGTCTATATTCTTTCATGAATTCATCTTCAAATTCTTCCAAATTCTTCTCTATTTCAGTTAAGAACTGCTGATCTTTTTGTCTTTCTTTTTCATCATCTAACTTTAAAAAGTGAAAAAAGACTACAGCTATAATATGAAATACAATGCATCTTGTTCTACCAATCCAAACACTTGTAGCTGTATAACATACATCATAGTGCAGAACTTCTCAAATAAAGGCATGAAGCAAAGGTTGGTAAGTAAAGAATGGAACATTCTAGAAGAGTTACAAATTTTAATTCGGAACTCTCTCTGAGAGTGAAATGATAAAGGCGGCTAACATTACCTAATCTACCGCAGAGAACAGCAATCTTGAGGAAGACATGAAGCTGATTATAAATTTTTTTAAACTTTCAGAGTCTATAGTGTCAAATGCGATCTAGCTTTCTAGCTAGGTTAAATTTTCGGGAAAAATCTGGATCATACTTCATTTTGGGGCAAAAGCTGCAAAAATTGCACTTTTGACAAATTTGTCAAACCAAAGTTCTGTTTAAACCACTCTACTTCGATAACCGTAAATTTCGGTTAAATTCTTTAAGATGTTACGGAAAAAACGGTATTTTTAGATTTTTTTCTATGTTGTACACAAAATCCACAGTAAGTGTTTAAAGTGGACCCTATCATTTACAATGCAAAAGTACTTTCTTTCAGGTCAAAGGTCAATGAACACCTGGCATTGTAAAACGGATCAATAATCTTGACAGGTCGATGCCTGTTTAATTCACCCGTTTTCAATGATCACTATTGCTATGAACTTGAACTTTGGTTAAAAAATATTTTGAGATATTACGGAAAAAACGGTATTTTTATATTTTTAATATGTTGTACAGAAAATCCACATTAAAGGCCCAAACTCAACCCGGTCTGTGTGCATGCATTCTTCCTGATCAACAATGATGACGTTTCTTTCAGGTCAAACATCAAAGGAACACCTCACATTGTAAAACGGATCAAAAATTCACCCGTTTTGAATGACCACTATAGCTATGAATTTGAACTTTGGTTAAAAAATATTTTGAGATATTACGGAAAAAACAGTATTTTTATATTTTTGATATGTTGTACAGAAAATCCACATTAAAGGCCCAAACTCGACCCGGTCTGTGTGCATGCACTCTTCCTGATCAACAATGATGACGTTTCTTTCAGGTCAAACATCAAAGGAACACCTCACATTGTAAAACGGATCAAAAATTCACCCGTTTTGAATGACCACTATAGCTATGAATTTGAACTTTGGTTAAAAAATATTTTGAGATATTAAGGAAAAAACGGTATTTTTATATTTTTGATATGAAAATCCACAATAAATGCCTAAAGTCGACCCGGTCTGTGACTTTTAAAAATTCCACGAAATTGGCGTGACACTACAGGTGAAATTAACATCTGCAGTTAGAGGCCTGTTCTTGACAGTTGAAGCCTGTACACCTACAGTACAGGCCTGTCGAAAGTTAAACAATGAGCTGACGAAAAGGAGCCAAGACTCAGCTGCCGAGGGGCCAAGCTGTGTACAGCTAGTGGCCGAAAAGTTGTCAACTCTTGGCCCCTCGGCAACTGGAACTGTCCACAGCAAGGCCACTCGGTAGCCGTGTCTCAGCAACTCATTCGGCTCCTCGGCTCTTTGAACTGTCCACGACTCGGCAGTTCATTCTGCGACTCATTAGTCGAGTCTCGGCCACTAGCTAATGAGTGGTTTAACAATTAACATCTGATTAATGTTTAACTGTATATATAAAAATAATAATCTATATCAATCTGTAATGATGAAGACTTAAAAAAATAACAATAATAAACTAAAAAAATAATAATTATAAATTAAAATAAAAAACAAAATAAAATAAATAAAATAAAATAAAACCAATAAATAAACAGATGGTGGAAAAGATACATATGTGATTTTTTTCAGCAATTTACATCTGAGAAAGATTAATTGTATATATAATAATAATAATAATAATAATAATAATAATAATAATAATAATAATACATGTAATAAAATATATCATTCGTTAATGATAAGGAATATAAGTGCAAATTAAATAAATTAAATAAATTATATAATAATAATATAATTTTTTTTAAAAAAAATAATAATAGAAATAATAAATAAATAAATAAATAATAAATAACAATAATACAAAATAAATAAATAAATAAATATCATTAAATATATGGACGACGGAAAAATAGATATGTGATTTTTTTCCCCAGAATTGCATAAATCTTTTATATTCCATTATGGAGCGGGATTTAAAAAGAAAAAAAACTGGACTTCTGCCATCGCAGTGTTAATTCAGTCATTAAATGTACCTATACTGGTAAACATCGGGTGTAATAATCCTAATCTGTTAATCCCCTGTTATCATCAAATACCTGGCTTCAATACACGACTTTCAAAACCTTCTCAGTACCAAGACTGTCGAACATACGGAGTTTTATTTAGACACATTGTCTCCGAGATCGGCCAGTCTCCAACAACTGTCATCAAACTTCTGATTAAGAAGAAAGTTGTGTAAAACGCTGCAGAAACTTGTTCACTGACACTGTTGATATATAAAAATATTATCTTCTCTATTAATTTTCCTACTGATCTCCCTTTGACTTACTCCAGAGTTAGATAATCTCATAATTTTCTCTCTAAAAAACTGCAATATACGCATAACTGCAGGCATGTTTAATGAATTGATGTTTTCTAGATAACGATCGAGGGGTCAAGTGGCCGAAAAAGTACCGAGGAGCCGAGCGGTCGAAAATTTGCCAAGCAGCCGAAAAAGTGCCGAGCAGTCAAAAAGTGGCCGAAAAACAGCCGAGATAAGGACAGTAGCTGCCAAAAAGGGGGCCCCCGAGCTGTTGATTACTATAGGCCGAGACATAACTGCCGAGGGGCCGAGACAAATGCAAAGTCGACACTATTCGGCACTCAAGTGTTTAACTTTCGACAGGCATGTACTGCACCATAAATGGGTTCTACTAAACGTCTGCAAAACTGGAAGTCGAAATGGAGTGGAGTAATGGTGTTTTATGCCCCAGTCAAGATTCTTTCACTTATTTCGAGGCGGTCAGTTCTGGGATGGTGGAGGAAACCGGAATGCCCCGGGAAAACCAACGACATTCGGCAAGCGAACTGACAAACTTTCTCACACTAGGTTCTGTCCCGAGTGGGATTTGAACCCAGGCGTTGAGAGGCACAGTGATCCGTAAGCACGCACTTTAGACCACTCGGCCACCAGGACCCCGGGAGTGGAAATCCTCTAGATTGTTCCATTCTTTCCCGGGAAACCCCTTTAGGTGTCGCCCAACTAGTACATGTATCAATGAAGTCCAGATTTGTTGAGTTTAAAAACAGCAAGTAAATCAATTTTTTAAATGACTTCAAAACCCCTCATTGCACTTATATGCAGGTTGTAGTGTTATTTAACCTAAATTCAGCTATTTGCAACAAAATTATGCATGTGTGTGATGTGCTAATGTTTATTATGGTCTGCCTTGTACTAGCATGCACTCAGGGTGACTTTTTTGTAAGGTGCTAGCTCACCAATTGGGTACACTTCAAACAAACATATCACTCCCCTATTATGATCCAGTCACATCCTAGCACCGGTTGAACCATTTGATATTTTTTCGTCTTATAAATGAGCACCAGGCCAGGCAGCAGTATCTTGAGTTTTTTAAGTCTAATGTAGGACATATCCAGGTACAAAACACGACCTCTTGCACTTTAAAAAAGAATTGATTCTCAACTAAATTCTATATATTCTAGACTTACATGTGATCTACATGTCATAGATAATTTCTTAATCAATGCTTGTCTTTCTTTTTCTTGCTCTTCTTTTCTCTCATTTTCCAGCTTTTTATATTCCCTCCAGTCATTAATCACACCTTTAGGGCCAGTCTAAAATAGAAGATGATGTTCATCAAAACTTATAGTAACAATATTATTAGATATACAAGTATTTGATATTTCTTATTTAAAAAATGTATAAGGAAGTTTATGATATCTGTAGGGTTATTTTCTTTTTATGTAATCATTTGAATTACTATAAAATATATTTTTTGTTAATAACTCAAAATACTGGAGAAAAATTTGCATTTTTTAAAACAAAAACAAAAAATTATATAAACTTTTAATACATTAATGCCATATAGATTTTAAATACACAAACAAACACATACATAGAAAATAAAATTCTGATACATGTAATAACAAAACATTTAAATAAAACTTTCAAAAATATTAAATTTTAATTTGATTTTTTTGCGTTAGTGAAAAAAAAATTAAGTATGCAAACAACTTGAAATAATGGTTTATGAAATAAACTAGTGTAAAAAATTTTCCAATTTACAATATTCAGTAGTATCAAAAAGTTACATGCATTACATTTGTAACATAGCTCTGTGTTTCACTGAGTTGTGGCTCAGGTATAAACTTAGTTTGGCTTTTTATAGTTGATTTGCCTCCATCTTCTTCTCTATCATTTCTATCCTCTCCTTCATCTTCACTACTGCTACAATAATTCTCTACTTTTTCTCCCAGTAACTTATCATCTAAACTTAATGACATGATATAAAGTGTTAAGCTGAAAATATAAATCAAAGCACTGAAAGTACTTATGTATGTTATGTTGAGTTGAGTTGAGTAGTGGTGTTTAACGTCCCAGTCAAGAATATTTCACTTATATCGAGACATCGCCAACTATAGGCGAAAGTGCAGAAATTTTGCCTGTGCGTTACACTGATGGCATTATACAGCAGGGTTCTTTATTGTGCGCAATGCCTACCATGACACGGGACCTCGTTTATTTTAAGTTCCCATCCGAAAGAACCGTGACTTTTATTTGGTAATGCTGAGTGCTTGGCGAAAGAACAGTCACTACCCACTTTCAAGTCTTGGGTCTGACCCGGCCGCGGTTTGAACCCGTGACCTTCCACTTACGAAGGGAGCACTCTTTCAACTGAGCTACCACAGTGGCCTAACTTATGTATATGTATCTAACTATATTCAATCTTAATAAGCTACACTCATGTGGCTATATGTTTGAATATTTTTGCAATATATAAAATTTTTATTTTCAAAAGTTGTTTGTGCAATTTACATTTTCTGTAAAACTTTAGTTATCTTTACTAAGTATTAAAATGTAAGAATTTAATATGAGTATCCAAACATGTTAGGGAAATATCAACCATGCGGTTAAATTTTTCAGAGACGAGGCTCTACAATTTCTTGGGTCTTTGTAGTGTTTTGGCCCCAGATAAGATTCTCCTTATAACTCAACAATCAGTAAAAGGAAGCCAGAGAAACCATCAAAAAAAAAAAAAAAAAAAAAAAAAAAAAATACACAAAGTTTCTGGCACAAGGATCTGCCAAAGTGAATTTTCAGAGAGAAACAGATGTGTTTAAATGATTTTTCTATTAGGTTTTGAAAATTTTACCATTTTGGTTGACTTAAAGTGTTATAATATTAATGAAATTTTGTACAATATGTCTTATACTCTCAAAGTCTTCTACACTAAAAAAAGTACATTGTATATGTACACTCTGAATCAACTACACTTACACAAAATATGTACAATGATATAAAATTCTTACCTTCAATAAAAAAGATGACTATGGCATGTGTGTATGGCTAAACTGTTTCTCTGGTTTCTCTAGTAGTCATGCCAAACTCCAAGATCAGACACCTGTGTAACACCTATAAAGAGATTAACTTTAAATCCATAATTTATCACATGGTATTTGACACATAAAAATGTAATTAGTGTTGATAACACAATATTACAGTCAATGCTTTTTTTAAGGAATTGTTTTTAAGTTAAACCTGTCTAAATTGAACATTGTAATGACCTTGTAAAAGTTTAAGTTCTCCATATACTGTAGAATCATTAATATTCGCTGGGTTAAAATTTCGTGGTTTTGCATTTTAAAAAAATTCTATTGGTAGAAATTTTCGTGGAATTGAGTTTTGTGAAAATAAATCCCATTGAGGGCAATGGAGATTGAAATTTTTCGATGACATTTAATTTCGTTGTTTTCAGTAACCCACGAAAATAACGAAATTTAATCCCCGACGAATATTTGTGATTTTACAGTACATTTATATGTGGTTTGCTATTTGCTATTTATTGTAATGTTGTACTTCAACTTTCCTTTAATTTTAAAAGGGCATAATTTTTCCAATCAAAGAGGTTAAAAAAAATCATTTGTAACAAAATGCAACAGAAGAACTATTTTAACCACAAAGCTAATGAGGTTCATCTTTTAAAGAGATTTCTTTGACATAAAATTAAAATGACATGTCACAATATAATTGATCAGTTTAGACATGTTCTGGCTAACTCAGGGTTCATTTGGTATGATAATACACAGGTACAACTGTATATCCATATATATCCATGCAGTAAACTTAGAGCTAGCAGCTAAAAAATTGATTTTCTATCTGATAAACAGTTATCAAAATTTAAGTTGCGAACAGTCAGTTCAGGCCTAAAACATATACTTAACTTCAAAACAAGAACTTCAATACACAATGTACATATATGAAGTATAACTGTGTGTGTTGATGTTTCTTTAAGTTGTGAAGGATAGGGATGTTCATTTTTAAAATCAAAATAAAAGTGAAACATTTAAACAGACTGGGTTAGTATGGCTACCATAGTTATAACAGCAATGTAGAAAGGTTTGGCTGTAGTTGTCATCCTCAGTGGTTAAAAATAATTAATACATGCAGTTTGGCTTGAAAGCGGTTTAAGACTCTAAAAAATTGAAAATAGAAACTTATAATGATAAGAATCAATAATAATAATAAAAACAGACTTTAAAATAATTCAGCTTAAAACATATTGCTATATGATCTTTGATTAATTAGTTTTGCGACACTAAAATTCTTTCTAAAATCAGATATAAAGTATAGTATAGGTATATCATTTTAATTAGGAATGATAATAAAACCCATCACATTTATAGTTGGGAGTGACCAATCTGAAGATATAATCACTTCATATATGTAGGAGATTAATAACTATGCCTCCCCAAAGTCACTGTATATATATATATATATATATATATATATATATATATATATATATATATATATATATATATATTTCTCCAAATTTCTAAAAAAAAAAAAGGTTAAATTGATTGGCTGGTTTGCTTAATGATGACCCCATTCACTGTTTTACTTTGGGTGTATGAAATTTAAAGGGTGTATGAAAAAACATGGCAGATGATTTCTATTTACTATTTACTTCAAATCTTAATCAATCAAAATACTCCCTAATTGTATGCACTGTGTATGTAAAAGATAAAGGAATATAAATAATGAAAGGTGAATCTTTTAAAACATTTACAGTAAATTATTCAGATTTATGAGTAAATAAAAAGCTGATAAATTGCTAATGTGAGGTTGAATGACATAACAACAAACCAAGCACTATTTTCCACGTTAACAACTTGACAATGACAAACAATGAAATCACTAGTGTAATTTTGACTTTGACAATCACATGTATGAATAAACAGTTTGGTTTTGTATCCTATAACCATATACCAGCTTGTTTACAATCATATTGTATAGTTTTGAAAATAGTCCAGTACTTAGTGCATGTCAAAGACAATGCTGTAGATCTTAAATAGATAAGGGCATTGCAGAGGCTGTATCGCTAGAAACAGCTTGTCAAAAGAAATATAGGTATGTTATCCCTATAAGTCATACTCTGTAGCAGTTTAATGTTACAGTTTAAATAACATTTTAATTTTTTTATATTAAAATTCTGTACAAACATTTGTTATATTATGACATTTGAGCAAAATAATTAAAAAAAAACACAAAACAACAACGTCAAAAAAAAAAAAAAATAATAACAATGATAATAATAATAATAAATAAAAAATAAATAAAAAATAGATAAAAATCAATTTCAGAATTTTTCAAGTTTTTGTTGAAATGACATTCAGTAAATTTATAAAAAAAACATACTGACCTTTAATTTGTTGAGTGTGTTATGTTTTTATGTTAATATTTTTGCTGAGATGAAAATCTACCATAACACACTCAACATGTATGTTAATGTTAAACCAGTGTAACAACAAAGGGAAATAATGCTGTGTCAAAACTGGGACCCGAACCTGGAACCTTCCCAATACTAGGGGATCTCTACTTACTGAGCTACCCAGCCATCTATCAAGCCTGGTCTGCTACATTCCTCCCTTCCTTTTTTTTATTTATTTGATTCTGAAGATCTCAAAGCAAAACCAAAAGTTCCACAATGGGACTAGCCCACTCGTCAGCCACCTCAGAGGATTAGACCTGAAATACATGGCTCCAAACGGCTTTTTTTATGATACTGACGTTGCCGTCCGAAACAGCAACATCAGTTTCATAAAAAAGCCGTTTGGAGCCATGTATTTCAGGTCTACTCAGAGGGTAGGACAAGCCCCCAAATTCAACAGGAAAGGAAAAAATGCAGCTGCCAAAAAGGATCTCGTACCTGAGATCTTCCAAAAACTAGTGGGACACTCTACCAACTGAGCTACCCAACCACTTATCAAGCCCAGTCCACTACACCAGGATCGCCTAACCAGGGTGGTACAGTTAACTGTTAAGATTATACAGCACAGGAACCTGAAATTTTATGATTACAATCATCTAACTCAAAACTGAAAAATACCCTTGTATACTTTTGAATTGAACTGAACTATAAACTGTATTTTTTCAGTGTATGGAGTTAGATGATTGTAAACATAAACAATGTCAGGTGAAGGGTTGAGCTTGTCGAGATGATTTATGAAGATTTAATTGATTACTGTTAGAATTTCTGATCCGGATCTTTTAACCTCGTGGTAGAGCGCTCGCTTAATACCAGAAGGGACGGATTCCATCCTTACTCACTCGGTGAGAAAGTTTCTTCAGGTGTTTCCTCCCTCCTGTCACACAGGTTCCTCACAGACTGATTAAACAAAATTTCTCATTTGTATATTATCTTTACCTTACTTTTTCTGTGAAATCAACATGCAAAGAAGGATAACAAGTCTAATACTCTACTAAGGTGACTTGCTTTTCAGAACAAGCCTTGTTCACCAATCAAATTATTATTACGAATCATGCAGCAACCGCGTTTTCCGCCATTAGAGTAAAGCTATGCGCACTTGTCATTGTTTCGTAGAAATTCAAATATCAATAATTTTCTTTTGATTTCAGACACTTTCGTTGATTCTATATAATTTGTACTTTATTTCTTCGAATTATATTTTCTTAATAATTTTTTTTAAATTGTGCTGCAGAATTTTCTTCGCGTTCGTAAATCAAAGTACAGTCAGTATTGAGATCACTTAAGGTTAGCTCCCTTTGATCATGTGTGTCTACAGCATTGGGGATTTTCGTGATCTAAAACATTATGTTCCGAAACTTCTATGGAAATAACTTCAATGGAATTGTGATAGCTACATACACGAATTTCAACAAGCGGTGTAGTTAGGATATATAATTTTAAATAATTGGCTGCTATTAATTTAAAACTTCTAGATAATAAAATTGAATACATGCACCAGCGACATTTATCTTAAAACGTCAAGTTAAATGTCACTGCTTGCACATTTGTGTTGTTGTTGTTGTCTTTTTTTTTTTTTTTTTTTTTTTTTTTTTTTGTGAAGGGATGTACGGTTTTTAACAAAAAAAAAAAATACAAAAATTGATATTTATCAATTTATATTAATTTTATTCATTATCATTCACCTGATTTATTTTATCAGTTTATTCAGTTTACTTTTAGCATTATTTCCAAATATTGCAAACTGAATGCATATTTGAAACATGTGTATTGAAAAGATCATTTATGACCCCCTTATTTCAGCTTTTTTTAATACTGGACAGTTTTTTTTAACTTAAACTGGCAAAATAACTCTTTTAAAATACTTTTTTAGATTTAATGTTGATATGCAATGTCTGATAATTATAACCGTCCTTTTTTCAATTCTACCTACAAGTATCACGTGACAGTGGTATTTACAGAACAAGGTTCATTATTCCTGATTTAAGGTACTGTCAGTTATCAATTTATGAACATTTCCTTAATGTCGCGCGTTCTGGAAGTGTGACACACCGTTTTCATGTTATGACGCAATAGACTTGTCACACACATTATTTCTTAAAAATTTTAAAAGCATTTTTTCAACTTGACTGAGATACTGTTTTTTCTTAGACAAAAGTATTTTTTTGATTTAATGTTGACCAACTCCCTTAAAATTGACATGCAATGACCTTTAACTAAATAAGCCCTTTTTGTTTTAAAATTTGGCATCGCGATTCTGCCTACAAGTATCGCGTGACACAGTGGTTCATTCTTCTCTATTTTTTAAACTTTCAGTTATCGTTTTATGAACCTTTTCCAAGTGTTTCGTCGATATTTGGGTTGATTAAAAACTTTATACATGTATTAAAAATATTTCATCACAAAATGATAAACATCAAAGAAAGGGCTCAACATAATTGACTTAGTTTGCGACTTGTTCGAAAATTGCTGATCATCGGCGACGTTAACTAAATTTACAAGCAACCAAATCACTAATATACAATTGTTTTGAGTAAAACAAGAGTTACCGAGTATTCTAAAAGTGGGTGTTATTGTTCTATTGTGTGTAGACAAGTTTAGTTTGTTTAACCAATACATATCATATTTAAAACGGAGTATTCTTGATAAAAATGATAAAACCGAATTCCAAAAAGTCTTACTATTTACCAGTTCATTTTATTCGCATAATAACCAATAACAAAACCAATAAAATTTAAAAATTTACAAATCATATATACTAAAAATAGCTGTTTATAATATATGTTAATAAGAATTTAAAGCTGCATTAAGTTTTCCAAAGAAAAAATTAAAACGGTGCTAATCTAATAAATGATGTTCCTAATGAACAATGTTACGTTTGGTTCAACGATAAAAG
Organism: Tegillarca granosa; assembly: GCA_029721355.1. NCBI lineage: Eukaryota > Metazoa > Mollusca > Bivalvia > Arcoida > Arcidae > Tegillarca > Tegillarca granosa. Next base: position 31,021,917 of record CM056599.1, on the reverse strand, counting down.
CTCGAATAAATACAGAAATTACAAAATTTACCAAGCGTTATGCAGCATTTGGGATCTAATATTAAAACATGGTTACGTCATCAAAAACCGGGTCATTTAAACACAACTTTCAAACCGTGAAATACGATAAATTAAACATAGAACTTCGTTGATTTGTCATTTGTGACTTAGCAAGGGATACATAACACCATTTCAAATACATCTGGATATTAATGAAGGAAAATTAATGCAATCTGTCATGTTTCACTTTCGATTCTAGGGTTTTTCCGTACATCCGAGCGCATGCTCCAAGCTCATAATTACCTTCCGAAGGCTTGGTAAAACACTGACCAACCGGTCAGAGGATTCCGTTTATTTACAGCTAAAAGAAATGAAATTTTAGAAAGTGAATGTCACGGATCGTGGTTAGAAGATATCTGCATGTATTTTTAAAAATATATATTTGTAGTAAATCAAAAAAAATTCAGAAAATTGAAAAACTTAATGCAGCTTTAAAGAAACTGTCACGATGAAATGAAATATCTAAAAACATCTGTTAGATGCATAGCAATATTCGCTCAATCATATACATATATAAATTTTCAACAACAATAATGTTTGCTATAAATAGAACATCTTCCTAATCAATGACCAATCTGTCCTTTGAAAACATAGTTTGTAATGGAACGTGGATCATTTCAATGATTTTTGCATATGCAGGCTCTGAAAATAATAAACAAAAAGATACATCATTGTGTTGTTTCATTATTTGATTATTTTAATATAACATAAATGTATTGTTACTTATGTGTGTAATTTGACCGATGAAAACGTTGATTACAAAATAACTTCAAATCACGTTTTATATTCAAGAAAGGTAATCTCGGACCCTTCCCAATTAGAAAGTTACAAGCAGTTGCAAGTTATATTGAAAATAAATAAATAAATAAACAAATAAATTAATCAAAAAAAAAAACAAAAAACAAAAAATAAAATAACATAAAAAATAACACAAACACACACACGCGCGCGCGCGCGCTTGTGATACAGGACTATTTAGTAAAGTAAACGTGAACGACGAGAACGTTATTTTGATTAAAATGGTTACTTGTTTTACATAAGTCTAATGAAAAGAGCTTTATGTTGAAAAATAGTTGTGATAAATTTTAATTTTTTATAAACAGATTTTCACAGTATCTTCTTTTGATGGAGTCCCTAAAAGAACATAATAACTTTCTTTGTGAAAATCTAAAAAAAACCTTTCGCCTAGATATACATTGTACATGTAATTAATACTAAATATTATCAAATTACATCCATGCATTAGTCTTGAAGAAGATAAATAGTTTAAATGTAAAAGTTTAAAGACGAAAGTACAACTCAACACGGACGGTGATTTATTGCAAAAGCTAGTCTATAAGCCCTTGAATCAGGTGAGCTAAAAAAAATCAACATACCATTATCTGGCGTGATGATACCATGTCGAATCAGGAAGTCAATTATAACAAGACCGCTGTTAGGTTTAAATTCTTGTGCAGTTATATAATGTTTAACCTGAAAAAAATACATATATAATAAATTCAACTGTCATTTTGATTTTAATTAATGAAACCAGACGAAAATAACTAAAATCATTATACATACATAATAAAAATAAATTCACTTTCACGATAACTGTCGGGCGTACATCCTGCGTAAATAATTTATATTTGTCTTTTTAACCCTGTTTTCATCACTCAGAAGCGGCGAGAAAATATACTACAATACTGGAATTAAACTAGCTTCGAAAGATAGAGTGAACTGATATCCTGAACTTGAATATAAGTCTAGAAGTCTGCAACCGAGTGGTTTAAGCGGACGCTTGAGATTTACACCACCTCTCTGTGGCCAAATGGTCTAAAGCGGACGCTTACGATTTACACCGCCTCTCTGTACCCGAGTGGTCTAAGGCGTATGTTTTCCTATCAAACCGTTTCTCATCGCCTAGGTTCAAATACCACTCGGATAAATCAAAGTTAACATTCAGGGAAAAGCTTCGAGTTTAGAGCTTATTTTGTAACTTTATTTATGCCAACCATAAATGAAGATTTTTGTACTTGTATACAATATCTCGATTAGTAACAAAGTAATGATTACGAATAAACAAATAAACTCAAAAATAAGTGGTCTGTAGAGGGCGCCAACGATTCACACCGCCTCTCTGTGCCCGAGTGGTCTACAGCGTATGCTTTCCGATCAAACCGATCTAATTTTAAGGCATTTTTAACATATGGTAAAACCATTTTTAAAAAATGTGCCGCGGTGAACAAGTGGTTAAAGCGTTAACCTTTACATCCTAGACGACTCACCGCTGTTGGTTCGACTTCGGTCAACTTCAATTGAGAAAGGATTTTTCTTTGTCGTAGACCTTTACTGGTTGACTAGGTACCGGTATATTAGAATATGCGGTCAGAAATGTTTATCTGCGACATTGCGGGGGAGTGTACTAGCACTATAAAGGTCCTGGTTCGTGCACAAAGCAGTTTCGAAACTTTTGCGAAACTAGGGCACCGCGTGACCTGTGTGTTTTGAATAATAATAATGATTGATTGATTTAATGGGGTTTTACGTCCCAGTCAAGTGTGTTTCACTTAATTCGAAACGTCACCTTGTATAGGTGAAGTGGAAGAAATTTTGACCTTTGTAGTGCTTTGGACAATCACGGTGCAGGGAGGTTTCTTTAACGTTCCTGGCCTGCCGTGACACGGAGCATCAGTTTTTAAAGTCTCATCCAAGAATCCCGTGACTCTTATTTCTAGATGCCAAGTGCTTGGCGAAAGAGCAGTCACTACTAATTTTCAAGTTTTGGTCAGACCCAGGCGGGGGTTCGAACTCTTGACATCCCAAATACGAAGCGAGCACTCTACCAACTACAGTAGTGGTCGGAATCCTTCAGATTTACTTAAAAAAAGTTGTCTCATAGCTGAAAAATGCGGAAGTGATGTTGTTCTTATTGGATGGGACTATGAGGTTCTAAAGATTGCTAATATATATATATATATATATATATATATATATATATATATATATATATATATATATATATATGTGTGTGTGTGTGTGTGTGTGTGTGTGTGTGTGTGTGTGTGTGGATATGTAGATATTACCTGATCAATTGTTAATAATTCAAAATTTGCCACCTCTCCATCGGCATTGATAGGTTTAAATGACAACGGTAGCAATAAATCAAAACAAAATTCACATTCTGGAAACACACCCCTTTCATCTTCAAAGCAGTAACTTAAATGAAATTAAATAAATTATACCGCAATAAAATAAAATATATGTAGATAACTCTGACTGAGAAAAATGAAAAGAACAAAAGGCCTTAAAGATAACCTTGAAATACCTTTCATCATCATAGCTGTAGCTAAAGATAAAGTATATTATACCGCCATAGAATAAAATATATGAACGGTAACTGTGACTGAAAAAAATGAAAGACCCAAAGGGGCCTATAATATTATCTAGACACACCAGTTTCATCTTCATTACAGTAACTAAAACTATATTGGCATAGAATGAAAAACATGTACCTTCATTGTGAAGTGAAATGTCTAAAAGAGACCGTAAAATAACCCAAAATAACCTAGCATTTGTACAAACTTTTTTTATAATGAGATGTTTTATATTATATGTCGTTAAATTGTGGTGATCTAAGATTTAGGTCAAAGACAAATTGACTTTATACAAACTTGGTACTTTGAATGAGTTGATGCTAAATACATGCCTGAAGAAGCAAAATTACAATGATGGGATTTTAAATATGTTGATTTACAGGCCAGACTCTTTCATTAATATCAATCACTTCAAGAATGACGGAGAAAATCGTAGTGTCTGTAGAAATTCATCGACCTCCGACAAGGGAACTGATAAAATCGCATTACGATCTGTCCTACAATGGAATTTAAGCTTTAGAGTCGCTTTTAAATTATTTTTGAATTTATTTTCTACTTATTTTTGTTACAATTTTACCTTATACAGTTAGCTGGTTTCAGGTTCTTTAAATACTCATCAGATATAGAAGCTTCCTCCTGGCATTCTTTTCGAGCACATTCTAGAACCCCAAGTCCAGATGACAATCCGCCAGCACACTGGATAACCAATCGGAAATAAACAAAAACTGTTTAATTTTACAATAAAGAAATGTAAAATAAACAGCTCAATGTAAAATAAACATCCCAAAGACGCCAATTTTGGTATATATTTTTAGTAATATGCGAAGTATCTGACATTTGTTGCATGGTATTACAGATTATAAAACTTCTAACATATTATGGACATCGGGCATAATAAATAGTGTCGAGTGTGTGGCTCCAATTTTTGTAGGCCACTGTAAACATCCCATATCTACTAATATTACCAGTCTCTAAATTTCACAGTTTAAAAAACTTACGCTTATAACAAGCATTGATCGGTTGCCATATTTAAATGATCTTTTTCTGGTTATATAAAGACAACTAATTTTGTCTTCTTTTTTGATATTATTAAAACGGCATCATACTTACAATGTTATCAAGCATGTCCGGGTATGTACTTTTTGTTTTTGATCTTCGTGAAATCCACATGAGCATATCTCCGTTCTCACCAAACGTATAGCCATTAATATGAGTACCGTAAGTTACGAATCCAAAGTAACCTAAAACAATAAAAGACAGAAATCTGTAACTGATAACATAGGCCAAAAACTGAACAAAACCAACACAAACAACATGACACAATACAAACAAATCATAGGAACAACCAAACAAGAGAAGATAGGACACAGACTCGCACTGGGAACATCGATATGTCAAAAGATTATCAAAAGATTCCCGCTTGTGAAAAGCACTATACATAGTAAGTTCTCCTCCGAAGGACCCCGTGACTTTCATTGCTAAATGCTGAGTACTTGGCGAAAGAACAGTCACTACCAACTATTGGGTGTCTTTGGGCGAGCAGTTCTCGGCACGAGATCGTTGTTCTCGTACAAAACAGTCGCCCAAACGCTGAGAACACGAACCACGAACGTTGTTCGCGGGTCGAAATTTCACACTACCTATTCAGCAGGAGTGAGAAGAACAAAGATGGCTGTAAACTAACGGTATGTAAACAACCGCTATGTGTTATGCAGGTTGTTCCCAGTGTTATGGCGATTTTGCACGAGAGCAATTTTTACTCGACTCTAGTGTTGAAAAAATAGTCTCGCCCCAAGACACCCATTAAGTCTTGGACACACCCGACCGAGGTTCTAGCCCCGTCCTCCTGCATACAAAACGAGCACTACACCAACTGAGCTACCAACATGACACAATACCAGCAAATGTAAGGAACAGCCAAACATGACAAGACAAAATGGAACATACATGCACTAGGATCATCGATTAAAAGATTTCCGACTGGAAAACACCGTAGTAGAGTCCAGTGAAGTGGTACAACACCAGTAGAAGCAACTTGACCATCCAACTAATTTCACGACCAATTGTCAATAAAGTCACATAAATATGTAATTTATTATAATCATATATACGCATCGAAGACGTAGAAGCAATGCGCATCAAATAATTAAATATGTTTACTATTTGATATAAATGAAAGGAATGGGATAATTGCGTTATATAGGCTCCAATCATGATTATTTTGACTTATACCGAGGATGTAAATTTTAGCATAGTCGGGGAAAACAACCTACCTTCGCCACGCAAACTGACAAATTTTCTCATACTGGGATCTGTCTGAGCGGAATTCTAATCTAGGAGTTTAGAGGCGCTGCGTACAGTTTTATGTATATTGCAAAAATCGAGTTTTAATAAAATAACATGCTGTTTTCCGTTGTCCCTATTATTATTAACAAAATTAGTGTGGTTTTTTTGGCAAATAATAAACAATACAATAAAAATTAACTCAAATAGCATTTTATACATTGTAAAATTTTAACAGTATCCATATTTTAACATTCTACAAGATATTCATGATTTAAAAAAAAAAAAAAAAAAAAAAAAAAAAAAAAAAAAAAAAAAAAAAAAAACTTACCAAATGCAATTGCTCTTGAAAAAAGTAATTTCATTAAATTATTAATCGAAGTGCTCTATACGTACCTGAAGCAGCTCTTTCCACTCCAAGAACAGGCACTTTGTCAAAGGATGTTCTAATTTCATATATCTATAAAAAAGCCAAAAAGTCCCAGTGAGAGATTAGATCATATCAGGTAAAAGATGTTCAATTAAATGATTATTTGTATCGTAAAAGAGTTATAATGTTTTCAGAAGTGCCTTTGAAAGGGATACGTTACGTCTATTCTTGGGTCTTAAGTCATAAGTGTTAAGTGTTCTTTAAAATCAAATGTATCATGCTTTGTAATCTGTACAAGATAATGGAATAACTGTTTTAATATTTGTGCAAAAATAATTAGTACTAGTGTATGGAGAGAGTGAAGTGGTGTCATGATGTTTTAAGCCCATATTAAAAGTAATGCACATTTACCAAGACTGTCATTTCGATAACGGTGGAGGAAACCGGAGTATCAGACAAAAACACTTTAGATAAGAACAATAATCATTCTAGGATCAGTCGGAGGCCGTGTGAGGCGCAGTGATCCACAGGCGCGAGATTTAGAAAACTCGCACATCCAGGCTCCCTTTTCATGAAAAGAACTCTAGTTGTTTTCTAAAATCATTTTTATAAAATTTTAAGAATATGTTCTTAAAAGCTTTGGGGAACAACCTAAATGTAAAATGGGTTGATACAATTTGTTTCTTTCTTTCATTTTTTTAATTAAAAAAAATCAAAATAACCACCTCAGACATTCAGACATATGACAAATGAATAAATCTTTAACATAGAATTTGGAAGCACAGTAATCACATGCCCAACTGTACCCAGTTATTTTGACCTATTTATTGTCGCTGATCTTAATATTTAACATTTTAGTTTTCTCCTTATTTGCATTAAGGATGTTTTAAATATAAATTTTTAAACAGCTGAAGTCTATATATTTCATCTTAAACGTTAAACAAAAATACCTGTGTTAATTTCGATGTGCCATATGTGCACATTTCGGAAATTCATTCCTCATCAGTGACACTACGGACCGAAAATGTTAATAGGATTAAATGGATAAGCCAAACATTTGAAAATTAATTTATCCAAAGTTCCAGAATTAAAGCTGCATTGAGTTTACCAATTTTCTGAATTTTTTTTTGATTTTCTAAAAATATATTTTTTTAAAAGTAGATATCTTCTAACCACGATCCGTGACATTCATTTTCTAAAATTTCATTTCTTTTAGCTGTAACTAAACGGAATCCTCTGACCGTTTGGTCAGTGTTCTACGATGATAATTATGAGCTTGGAGCATGCGCACGGATGTACGGAAAGCCTAGAATCGAAAGTGAAACATGACAGATTGCATTAATTGTCCTTCATTAATATCCAGATGTATTTGAAATGGTGTTATTCATCCGTTACTAAGTCACAAATGACAAATTCAACGAAGTTCTGTGTTTAATTTATCGTATTTCAACATTTTGAAAGTTGTGTTTAAATGACCCGGGTTTTGATGACGTAACCATGTTCTAATATTAGATCCCAAATGCTGCATCTCGCTGGGTAAATACTGTAATTTCTGTATTTATTCGAGCTTTTATCGTTGAACTAAATGTAACATTGTTCATTAGGAACATCATTTATTAGATTAGCACCGTTTTAATTTTTTCTTTGGAAAACTTAATGCAGCTTTAAGTGAATCAAATTCAGCTAAGGAATGCTTTGCATGAGATAACAAACCTTAGTTTTAAATAAGTTTCAACAATTAAGACAACTGAAAATTTTGCTACATAGTACATGTATATTTTCTGACAGCAGAAAGTACTGCCACTGAGGTACTCTCGGGTGTTTTACTCCACCAGCAGCGGTACCTACTCAGAATAAAAAGGGAGGTTCCCTACCTCATCTCTCCAACCTCTGAGAGCTGGGAGGACATCTTTCGAACGCAAATCTTCTAAAACATTGGCCACCTTTTTGTTTCTTTCTTCTGTTTTGCCGCAGAAAATATGTATTCCTGGGATCTTGGATGAGTCCTTGGATACCTCGAAAACATCTTTATATTTTAGTAAATGTTGTGAAGCATCGGGTCTGATCCAGCCAACCTGAGTATTATCAATCACAAAAGGCATGCATTTTGATTTCGACGAACCTGAAAAAAAAAAAAATCAGTCCACACAGAAACATTTTATACATGTAAATAAACGTATAATTTATTAATAAATAATAATAATAAAATATAACAAAAAAATAAATATAGAATTAATTAGATATTATAATTTTAAAAAAAGGTCAATTGTAAATGCTAAACTATGAAAGTTCGCAAATCAAAAAAAAAAAAAAAAAAAAAAAAAAAAAAAAAAAAAAAAAAATTAAACAGCAAACTTTCAGCTCGGAAGTGAGGTCGGGTGTTCCGAAAGAATAAACACCTCTTGTCGACCACGTGTGAAATAAACATTGAGAATGATAGGAGCATGGAACCATAGGACGTCAAATATATTCGGGAAAATTTTAGATACAGCGATATCAAACTTATCAACGACACAAACTAATATTGTGTTGACAGAAATGTTAATGTATGAAACGCGCATTTCAATTTGACGACACACCTCGCATATATGTTTTCCTAAACAATAACATAAATAGAGAATATGTGCATAGATAAACGCATGTAAAACTAAGATGTTCAACACATTTTAATAATTTTTAAATCTAAAATAATTTATAAAATTCAAGCAACAGATATATAAAAATGTCCGGGTTATTTTTTATCTAAGTAAAAGTCTTCATAATGCCATGTACCACAAATGAATGTATCATTTTATAAAATTCATAAAATGAAAATAACAATGTAAGACCCAACACAAATCAAAAGTTTTTTAAAAGACTAGTATTTCATACTGATATTTAATATGCTATGGAACATACAGGCAGTAAATACATATCTATCAGTATTTAAAATTGCTTACCGGCATTTACCTAACTTTTTTTTACATGTAATAAGCATTTATCGCGTATTTAGAATGGAAAAAAACAAAAACATTTAGATAGATATTTCAGGTATTGCGAACTCTGAATACATAAAAAAGACAAAACTTTATTCATTACTATTTTTCATGACACGATATATATGTTGAATGCACTTAATCTATTAGGCAAGTACAGTATAACCTGCTGTAGAGTCCACCTCTATATAAAGTCCACCTGTCTATAGCAATCGGTCTGAAGTATTCCAAATGGATTTTACTATGAAATGAACCTCTATATCAAGTCCACCTGTCTAATGTGAATAAAGTCCCGGCACCTTTTCAGTCCCAAAATGACTCCAGAACCTGTCTATAAAGTCCACTTCTTTCATATAATTTTTTATTAAAGTTTTTTATTTTCCAAATTTTGTGCAGAAAATATCAGCCGCATTTCTTTGATATTGTGATGTATGAAGATTGGCAATAATTAATTTCAATATAAATTATTGATCACACTAAATACAACATACCGGTAGTAACTTACATAGTTTTAAAATCTACTGTAGTAAAGACTACAGTATTGACTCATATTACGTAAAATTTTGAAGAAAAATATATGAAATCATACATATCATGTCAATAACTGAAGCCTTCAGATATAAAGGTAGAAATACCCATTGTTATCTATTATGTTTTATATATAATTGTTTAATTTGTGACACTTTTGCTGCTACTTATAACAACAAAGACACAATTAGTCAAGTGTATATAATAGGTAGAGTTTAACCAAATAATCTATTCTGATGTACAGTTTATCAAATTTAAATAGTTTGGTTTTTTAAATAATTATTTCTGAATAATCTGTTTTTAAAAAATAAAATGAAAATAACTTTATTAATGTATATATTAATAAGTTTTTAATAGGTGCTGCATATTTTCACTTTTTTAACTATTTTAAACAAGTCTGTTTACTCGTACATATAGGGGAACCTCTATATAAAGACCACCTGTCTATTAAGTCCACATTTTGCTCAGTCCCCTAGGTGGACTTTATACACAGGTTATACTGGTGAATTTTTTCCCGTTAAAATCGTTTGATTCGTTTTCCGTTTTAGTGTTATATAAGACTTTGAATACATTTCATTTAGATTGTGCCCCTTAGGCTATTGCATTGTGCAGTGTTAAACCACAATGTGAAATCTTCAAATTTATGCCATTTGATTTAAGCTTTAATTGCAAACTTTACCTTGAGATAAAAAACAATTGCCCCATTTCAGTAGCTTACTTATTCCAGTAGAGAAATTTACATTACTTTCCATTACGTGATGTTACTTAAAGGTGATCCGCATGCATGACCGGTAAAATAGAATTCACCAAACATACTCGGGTAAAGGTTGGGCCACACGACTAGATAAAACGAAAAAGATAACGGAAGGTCTTTGCGTATTTGATAGCTTAAACTCACACATGCATGTAAAAAGGCTTGAATTTCTTACATCAACGCCTTTAAACGTTATTTTTGTTTTAAAAGACTTTTAAAATTTATTTTGTAACAATTATCATGATTATGTTATTTATTAATCACAAAATGTTTATGTTTCAATTTAATAGTAAAATTAAATCCTACCAAAAAAAAAAAATAAATAAATAAATAAATAAATAAAATGCATCAAATTATAAGTGAAAACGACTAAAAGGCAACATAAAGCATTATCATGCGCCTAACATTCATCAGTAAAAAAAAACTAATGGGTATTACCAATCATTATTAATTTAATGGTGGAGGGAACTAAAGTTATCGAAAAAAAAACCACCGACATTCGACCAGCGAACTGACAACCTATTTCATAGAATTGGTTTTCGAAATTTATAGGTGAAACGTACGGTGGCACAGGGGTGACATGAAATATATTTTTATATTACGTGCGACGACGTCACGTATTCCCTATTACGTGCGCAAGTATAACCTTTACGTGCGCACGTAGTAACCAATAAGTGCACACGTATTACAATAGGATTATTATTTACGTGCGCACGTAAAATGTAATACGTGCGCACATATTGGTTACTACGTGCGCACGTAATTTAAGGTAATACGTGCGCACGTAATATGAAAAATATACTTCCTGTCACCTCTGTGCCACCGTAAAAACGGCTCGTTTTAAATGATTTTCTATTTGTTTGAACAAAGTAAATAACGTCACTTTCATTACTCATTCATTAGTTGGTAGAGTGCTCGCTCCGTAAGTGGAAAATTGTGGGTTCGAACCCCGGTCGGGTCTGACCCAAGACTTGAAAGTGGGTAGGGACTGTTCTTTCGCCAAGCACTCGGTATTACGAAATGAAAGTCACAGTTCTTTCGGATGGGAACTTAAAATACACGAGGTCCCATGTCACGGTGTTATCGTGGCACGATAAAGAACCCTGCTGTATAATGAATCAGCGCAACGCAAAATTTCTGTACTTTCGCCTATAGCTGGCGACGTGTCGATATAAGTGAAATATTCTTGACTTGGACGTTAAAGCTGCATTAAGTTTACCAAATTTCTGAATTTTTTTTGATTTTCTAAAAATATATTTTTTTAAAAGTAGATATCTTCTAACCACGATCCGTGACATTCATTTTCTAAAATTTCATTTCTTTTAGCTGTAAATATACGGAATCCTCTGACCGGTTGGTCAGTGTTCTACGATGGTAATTATGAGCTTGGAGCATGCGCACGGATGTACGGAAAAGCCTAGAATCGAAAGTGAAACATGACAGATTCCATTAATTGTCGTTCATTAATATCCAGATGTATTTGAAATGGTGTTATTTTTCCCTTACTAAGTCACAAATGACAAATTCAACGAAGTTCTGTGTTTAATTTATCGTATCTCAACATTTTGAAAGTTGTGTTTAAATGACCCGAGTTTTGATGACGTAACCATGTTCTAATATTAGATCCCAAATGCTGCATCTCGCTGGGTTAATACTGTAATTTCTGTATTTATTCGAGCTTATCGTTGAACCAAATGTAACGTTGTTCATTAGGAACATCATTTATTAGATTAGCACCGTTTTATTTTTTGTCTTTTTGAAAACTTAATGCAGCGTTAAACACAATTACTCAACTTAACTCATTTTTATTTTTTGTATCTACATGTTATGCAATCTCTTGTCTTTTTTATATTCGCGTAAAAAGTCCAGAAACAAAAGATAAGAAACCCTAAAACACAACAACTTCCCCTTTTAAATACACTTGGAACAAGTTATATGTACAAAACGTAAGTATACTCTTTAAACAATGTGGAAACGCACATATTAAAGTGTTTCCTTTCATCCTTTCAACAGGTGTTATCATCAAGAAGGGATATCACTAATCGCTTTTCAAAAGAAGGTCCTTTTGTAATAAACATTTATCCTGAATTTAAAAATAGACAAGACGACAATAAGATTATCCCCCTTGGAAGTAATCGATAATAGTTATCACCCTTTAACTTAATGTTCCTATATTAATATTTTTACATGAAGATTGCCATTGGAAAAAGCATGAAATGACTAGCTAGTAAATTGTTATTTAAAGTGTTTACTGTCATACTTATTTTGAATTTATATACATAATTTGTATTCAGTATAAACCTTTATATATATATATATATATATATATATATATATATATATATATATATATATATATATATATATATATATATATATATATATATATATCCCGAACGCACCCGAACGCATTTCGATCACAAGCAGCTAAACGTATTTTATTATGCGAAATGCTTTCTCCAGATATTCTCTTAAACTGAGATTCTCTGTTACTTGAAAACAAAATGATTACTATCTCAGGCTGGCCATACACGGTTGTCGTCTGTCGTCTGATGACAGGTAGTCTTGATCAAGAAAACGCTTGCATATAAATAAAATGTATATTAATAAAAGATCGTATCCATCAAACGTTTAGCTGCTTGTGATCGAAATGCGTTCGGGTGTGTGATTTAGGATTCCTTTTGCGCATGTGATATTTTTTGTAATATTACCCGTTACCATAACTCCTCAACTAATGTTACCCTGAAGCACGCGCGCCATTCATTATTCTTAATAAATCTAAGGGTGATATTATTTTATTTTCAAACAGTTAGTTATCCAATCAAATTACTTGAAAATTACATGAGGTATAATAATGTTGTTTATCGTCGTATCAGCAATTTTCCAGCTATTCGTGACAACAGCAAGTTCTAAAACTAATAATATGAGAACAATTTCGTGTATGAGGGGATGTGAAAGTATTATGTCTGTCTTGGAAATAGTGCGTACTCGGAGCGACTTTTTGTTCAGATGCTAGCTCATGGAGGCCGTATGACCAAGACAAGCATACTCGTATCCTTGAACCAGGTAAATCAGTCGATGTTCTGGCCAAGCGCAAGGCGAGGAAGTAATACGCGTAAAATTGTAGCCTTATGTATAAGCCACCAACAATTAAAGGGACGCCAACATACCTGTATATAAGCTAAACAATTTGAATTTCATTGTACAGACAAGCCAAGAAACTTTCAAGAGTAAATACTTTTTCGTCATGAACATATGTATATATCAAAATTTATAATTGTCAGACTCGAGACGGTATTGAATTGTTTGACCACATAAGGGATTATGCTGATGAGAGTTACATACTCCGAGTAGCATGTTCGGTATATATCTTAATTTCGTCATTTTATTTGTTTGTTTTCTGTGTCGCCAAAGTGATATTAGATTTTCTTTCTCTTTGTTTATTTCTTTAAAAAAAATTTGAGGGTTAATTGAACATTCTTTTTCTTCATTACAGCTTTTTTTTTAACTATTTGTGACGAAACAATTTTTAAAAATTTCGAGGATTAATTCTAGCTGAAACTCATGTGTTGAATGAGTTTGAAAGTGTTCCTGGTTTGCATTGTACTTTTGCGTACATATAGCGACCGGAGGACTGCTAGTACACTTGCCCGCAATGTGGCAAATAAACACTGCAAACCACTGAGTCGATGACACATATTTTTTAGCAAAGCAGTCAAGATAAACAACCAAGAAAAACCTATCTTAATTGATAAATATTTTTAGGAATAAATGATTATATAAATGAAAAAAGAAAACCCTTAATTAAATACAAGGAAATAGAAAAAAAAAACTCTACCATCTTCCGGCTGACTAGATGGAATTTTGATGTTGTATAACTTTGTTATGATTAAATAGATAACAAAATAAATAAACAAATAAATATATAAGAAAGTAAATAAATAAATAAAATAAATAAGTTTAAAAATTAATAAATGAAAATGATAATATAATGAAATTTCCAAATGATTTTAGCTCACGAAATAATTATCTAATTTTGCACAATATTGAACTCATGATATGTTTATTCCAGTCAGGGGTCATTTTGTGATCGCACAGCTACATACTCATGATTTGAAGATTGATGAAGAATTTTGTATTATTATCAACAAACACAACGAAACAAATTAACTTTATCTCAAATAAGCTTGAAATAAGCACGATTATATTGAACTCTCAACATAATTAACTTTCTCTGACCTCATAACGAATTTTCTGGTCTTGGTAATGAAACTGACCATCTCCGGTACTAAGAAAATAAATGTTGACTTACTTAGTCTTAGTAATTGAGATAAAATCTGTAATTGTCCAAACTAAGAATGCGTAGTAAAATTAAGCCATATCTAGGAGATGCTTAAGTAACACTTTGACAGGAATCAATATTGTTCAATTTTTTTCTACATCGACATTTGCTCTTCGTGTCCTATGCATCATATAAGCAACCCTTATCAATTTTATCTAAGGTACTAAGCCCTTCATTTACTTCGAATAATCTTCTTTATCTATACCAAGAAAATTGATATAACTAAGATATATAAGCATTGTATTTATTGAACAATTAATGCAACCGATTTAACCATAAATATGTACAAAAGACCATGCATTTCTTTATCGTAACACTGGCATTACAACATCAGTATAATTCTTGTGAAAAAAATCGACACCAAAACATCAATTTTGATCAATTTTAAAGTTGATTAAATGCTTATTCATTTGAAGGAAATTATCATTCTAAAACGAAAAGATTTATTTGAAGAGCAACGAAAGACGTATATATTGGAAAAATCTGTTGTTAACAGTATGAAGAAACAATTCTGGGTTGTTTGTTAAAAGGATGATAAAAACTCGGAACCAATCTGTTTAAAATGAAATCGTGTTTATTTCATTGAAACTCTATGGGAAAAGACACAATCTTTTAAAATGTAATCTTTTTCATTTTCTGCTGGAAAAATTGCCTAAAGTATTATTTACGAATCACGTTTAATAAACACCATTAAGTTGATAAACCGTGGAAATGTCATGAGAGGGTTACTCTTGGGAACCTAATTAATTGTAGCTTTCTACTGGTTGTAATGATGTTTTCGAAATAGTGTATTTGGTCTCAACTTATTAAATATGAAACATTTGTAATTATGTCTCACATATATTCAGGTGTGTTATCATAGTCATTGGTCCTGAGGAAAAAGGTGTGGATTTTATCAATATCTTCGGAACAGAGTATATAGAAATATATGAGTGAATAAAATAAATGATATATTGACCGGATTTACCTACGTAAATACACAAGGTTTAAGGTTGCTAGAACAGATAGATTTTTTGTGTATAAAAAGGAAGATCATCAAGAAATATTGAGAAAAACGGAAACATTATAAAGACAGTCGGGATGAATTGATTTGCAATTGAACTTATATTTCTAACTTAAAATTAATGTTATCAGGCATGGTAGAAAATATTACAACAGTGCCTTTGACAAGAGTGGACTATGTATATTTTCATAGACATAGATTCATTGTAGAAAGTCCTGAAATAGCCATTCCATGTCTGATCATCCTCTTCATTGCATCTGTATTGGGTACATTTGGAAACGTGCTGATCCTTGTTGCCGTCAAAAGAACCAAACAACTTCACAATGTTGAATCCATCCTGATAGTCAATCTAGCGATTTCGGACATGTATGTTACAGCTGTTGCCGATCCTATGAGTATAGTTGGTAAGTATAATGCGTATATATATATATATTTTAAAAATTACAACAACAAAACTTTTAAATTAAGCCCAATTTTAACCACATTCGCCTTTGACCATCAGATATTAGTTTTATAATCAGTGAAACTTATTTTTGGTTGTCCTTTTATTTGCATTTAGACTTTCGTTTTGTTGGTTTTATTGCTGCGAGAGCAAACTTGGCGGAAATTGCAGGACACACACACACACACACACACACACACACAAATATAACTCTTTCAGAAAGTTTTATCATAAATTTACATTAACTTCATTTTAATTTATTCATTCTTTAATAAATGTATCTACTGCATGATTCTCTATCAGGCATTTGATGACATGAATTTCATTTAAACAAATTTTGATTCGTAGTGAATCGAATGTAACGAAAACATCGAGGTTCCCTAGATTTGTCGTTGTGTTGAAAACAAAATAAAGTTTACGGTTAATCGTAAAATAATACTCTTAGATGATTGCGGTCATGTAATTTAAAGCAATAACAGTGATTGAATTGCATCATTATTTAAATAATTGCTCTCAAAGGATCATACATCAATCAATAGACGAAATTCTACTTACGTGTGAATGTTAAATCACAAAAAAACAATGAAAATCATAAGTCTAAAATATAGTAGCTAACTCTATATCCAAATATCACAATATCGTAAAATATTCCGAAATTGTCGTTGTCACGCTAAATGCTACATTGTCGTTAAACGAACTAGAGTCCGTAAACTGTGTTTTAACCCTAAACTAGAAATCTTTTTCTTCCGAATTAAAATAATACATATGAATTTGAATGAATAAAAATTGATATTTGGTAAATGTTTTTCATATGTATTTACGGGCTTTGTGTCAGTCTTGTCTAGTTCCTATGACATCAAAACTCTTTACACAGCGGGGCATATGTATATAATTTTTAGTGCTACCCGTAGCTCTTTAACAAATTTTTACTATTAAATACTGTGATTATACTTATCAATACCATTACTAAGGTTTTATCAATTTTTTCACTGAGCACTCACTAATATTTTTAATACAATATTCCCCGAAAGTATCCATAACTCAGTAGCAAGTACTTTGTGCTGTCAGAAAATGTACCATTTAGCATATTTTTTAGCCGTCTTAATTTTTTAAATTTATTTAAAACTAAAGATTGTTCCTTAACGCAAGGCATTCCTTAGCTGGATTAAGATGCATATAATTTTGGAACTTTGGATTTATTTATCAATTTTCAGCTGTTTGGCTTATGTTTTTTTATGCATCAAACTTTTCGACTCCTTGTTGTTACATGTATGTATAAAACCGAAAAAAGTATAAATCATACGAGTATACTTTTCAAGCTTCGACAAATAGGATAGTGGGATCATCTGAATAATTAAAGATATAAGGAAAGGATGTATAGATTTCAATGAGATTGTCTTTTAATGAGCAAATGTCGTAAATAATTAAAATGACAAATATTATCTACCCTCAAAGTTTTCCCAATTAAATAATGAAATACTGTATGATAGAAACGCTTGGATATAATGATACGGAATGCCTGAAGTCGTGTGGAAGATTCGAAACGCTGATTAATTGTTTAGTAAAACAGCCGATGATACAAATTTTCATTAAGATTTTAGAAAAAAAAATTTACAATATTTTAAAATTCAAAATGAAACAGTTCCTCAAAGAACCTTTGCATAAAATTTCATTAGTGATCAAAGTAGTAGCATTTTGAGTTAATAGAGAATTAAAAAGCGATTAAGATTTCTCTGTATTGAAAGCCGACATATATGTACGAGGGTTGTTCGATACGTACGATACCCAAAAACATTCGATTAAAATAATGAAATGAACATGACATCCTTTCAAAGTATTCTCCGCGGTTAGAATTAATTTCTGAAATGCGTTACAGTAGTCTAATTAGATAGACCTCTGAGGCACCGACTGATGGCTGAGCCAAGTACTTGTTGGGACTTGTAACGATGAGCAGATGAGAACTTTGTGAAGTTTGGAAATAAAACAAAGTCGCATGGGTGATGAGTGTGGCATGACAGTTACCTTCTCTGACATCAAAAATTGCTTCACAAGCTTAAGTGCGGTAAGGCATTATCATGAAGTAGACAAAGTTGGTAAACAAACAAGAGGATTTTCTTTCGAGTTCCCCAGTTTCATAACGAGTTAATGGTAAAAAGTTCAATAAAACGACGCCAATAAAAGTTAGATGTTCGACGTCATGTAAATTGTGAAAAATTTGCAACACCTCAAACCCAATGCTTTCAAAATAAAAATTTATTCTTCAAGTTAGATGATGTTCTATTCATCTGCATCAATAACTATAAAATCTGTAATAAATCATAAAACAATTTCTATCACCTACACTGTTTAAAAATATTTAACTATTGCCGGAAAATGCATCTGATATCTCCAGTGAGCGATGCATGAACTTCCGTTCATAAATCGTGATCTGTGTTTTAAAATGTGACGTCAGGCAAGTATTTTCCTCTGCATTAAAAATATACATACAATGTTTTCACTTAAAATTTTAAAGTTAAGATATCACGACTCGCCGAACGGCGGATAGTCGTTATGTTGTCATGCGGTTAAGACTCGCATGTAATACAAATCCCGTACAAATGTGAGGTAAAAATGATAAATATGGTCGCGTTTGCTTAACTTGAAATATTTTGTTTTATAAAGGGTAGATATATTGTGTAAATATTTCCAATGGCTATTAAATATTTTGATTGCAGTGATTCTTAATTATGTGTAAATAATTTGTATAATTTTAGATTGAATTTTAAAATTGCATTATGTTTCTGTACGCGTTAAATGGTCCTTTATTTCCATTGAAAGGATAATAGCATTTTCTGTAGTTGTTTAATTTATAATAAAAATATCACAACAAAAGCAATCATTTTTGTTTTTTAATCATTCTACTCTTTGTAATCCTTGGTATTTAACTTTATACTTTGCAATACAAAAATTAATGAACATAATGTGAAAGTCTAATTAAACCAAAGATATGTATTGACAATAATTTATATGCTTTTTTGTTTTGTATCGTTTTATATTGCATGGTTTTTATTTCATAGTGAATCATTCACGAATATTGTACATAATTAGTTTTAATATTTCTCCTAAAACCCATTGACATCTTTAACACGTACCCCTAAGCATGTACCGCCACTGGTGGAGTAAACTTCCCCGAAGGTATCCATAACTCTATAGGCAGTACTTTGTGATACCATTTTCAGCAGTCTTAATTTTCAAAATGTATTTAAAACTCAGGTTGTTCCCTCATGCAAATCATTTCTTAGCTGGATTTGGATTCATATAATTTTGGAACTTTACATTTATTAATTTTCAACTGTTTGGCTTATGTTTTTGTGTATCAAACTTTTCGGCCCCTTGTGTCACTGATGAGGAATGATTTTCCGAAATGTGCACGTATGGCACAGCAAAATTTAACAGGTATTTTGTTACATGTATTAACAAAACCTAATATAGTATAAACCATACGAGTATACTTTTCAAGCTTTAACAAATAGGAGAGTTGGATCATCTGAATTTAACTGGTATTTGTATTATATATTTATTAAAGATCTGAGATTTTACCGAAATGTGCACATATGACACATTAAAATTTAACAGGTATTTGTGTTATTTATATCAACTAATGATAAACATTTACAAGTATATTTTATAAGTAAATCTTAACTTCTACACCCGAAAATTTTGTGGTTAAATAACACGTACTAACACAGATAAAACAAATTATACATAAGTAAATAACACGTTTTTGTTTTAAAAGACAATTTCAAAATCTTCGGGATAGGAAAAATAGACAGACAAGGATGTATTAAAAATTAGAAATATTTCACTAGCTTCGTGGTAAGAACAAGCATAGTTTAAAATATTTGAAAGAAAAACTATCATCTATTATTTAGTGTAAAATCATGGATGTAGCAAAATAATTATTTGACTGAATTAGCAATAGCAAAAGTGTTTCTCAGTTTGTAAATACGTGTCATCATGTATATTAAATGTATGTTATTTTCAAAGATATTAAATTATTACCTTGGGAAAAATAATGTTTTACTATATATACTTTATTTGTCTATAAAAAAAAAAAAAAAAAAAAAAAAAAAAAAAAAAAAAAAAAAAAACAACTAATAAAGCGTATACTTCTCAATTTCCTGACAATTTCCCTGAAAGTATAAGAAGATATTGTGTCATTTTATATCATCATAAGTTTTTAATAACAACTTTGTTTTGTGTCTTGTTTTTTATTTCTTGATATAATTGTGACCTGCTTTTAATAACAAAAAGATGGTTTACAGCTGCAAATGTCTATATTTCACTTTCATTGTAAATGTCTTATAACAAACAACTGTCATAAATCATTAAAAGGACAATAAACAGTCTACCTTATAGTTTATCCTAGCTTATTGAAAAATAAAGTGTTTTTTGATACAAAGCCAAGATGTAATGATATTTAATTCATGAAGTCAGGTGAATGAATCAAGTGAGATAAAAGCGCTGATTAGTTTTAGGGAATATACAGAACATACGATATTATTCAAAAAGCATATATATATATATATATATATATATATATATATATATATATATATATAATATATATATATATATATATATATATCAACTGGTATTGCTTGAGTCCAGATTCTACCGTGTGTTTGTGTGTGTATGTGAGAGAGAGAGAGAGAGAAAAGAGAGAGAGAGAGAGAGAGAGAGAGAGAGAGAGAGAGAGAGAGAGTTGGCGTCTGATTAAAACGCATTTACCTTTGACTCAAGTTTTTATTCTATTAACTACAAATTTTGGCGTTGATTTAATTTCATGTTCATTTTACATAACTGATCTCTTTATACAATTTCTTCTTGTGAAAAATCATCAAAGGTCAACTGCAAATAACAATTAAAAGCTGATCATATTTTTAAATAACAATATGACGTATTCGTTATTAGGTTAAAAGTCACGCTCCCTTACCAATAAAATGTTCGTTACTGATGGCAAAAGTTGTTGATAAATTGTTCCTTAACAATTAAACATAGTGTTAAATTTATTTGACATACCCCTTGTGACATAGAAATTAAATGTAAGTATATAACAAAATATCTACACTTTGTTTTTTTTTAAAAGATTAAAATCCTCAGTCTTTGAAATTTTTTCCTCAAAAAAAGACCGGCAATGAATTCCTGATTTTTATCAAAATTACAACAACTTGACTAATTAAAGAATGGAAGTAAAAGATCAAACACTTTTTTGAGTAATATATTGTGGATTGATTAGATATTTGTTAATGAACAAAGCCTAACAACCTATATTTAAGTCATTAAAAGGCTAATCCGAAAGTGCTTGATTGAAAGCAAGTATTTATTTTAGGTGATTGAAGCCTGTAATACAAGCTGATCCCTACAATTATCATATCCTTTAGCTTCTTTGCCTTTAAAATGTACCCTGAATGCTTCCTTTAATGTCAAAAGTCTACAATCAACATTTATCATAAACAAGAATATCATGTTTCATTTATTAAAGGATTTTATTTACTTGTATATCAACTATTAACCGAGAAATGTTTACGTATGTCTGGTTCTTGTCTAAATTCGGTAGAGTAACAAGACGCAAATACTTTATTATGATGAATTTCACAGATATTTTGAATGCTATCATTCAAAAAAGGAGAGAAACAAAATAAGCAAAAAACTTAAAATAACAATCCTCGCGAAAACTAACTTGCGCAATAATTTACCGATTTATAGTCAAATACATTTAAACATGAATTTCTAAGCCGGAAGTCGTGATTTCGATTTTTTTACTATCCGTGGCGTTGTATGACATTCGTCGTTGGTATGATTGCAAAAGATAGTGTTTGATGTGTAGCTAGCTACACAAGAGGTACTTGCTCTTCCAGGGCAACCGACCAAACTTTCTTAGGGGAAGTTTCGGTGTATAACTGAATTGGTCTGTTTTGGTCTGCTTTTTGGGATTGTGATTTTGACTGGTTTCTTTGTGTTTTATTGAAACAAGAAATTGCATCGCATGTGGTGTCAATTAACTTACACAAAACATATTATAAAAATTCAAATTAACCACAATACTGAGTCCAAATAAATGCAAGTACTATTCAATATCATAACAGGAACTTTTATCATCAATATTTAATTAATATAATGTTACGTAATCAACCCTCTTCAACAATGTATTAATTTTTATCTGAAGTTTTCATTTTTCATATTTTGTTTGTTTGTTTATTTTTAACGTGGCTATAATGATCTTGATATTAGCACTGATTTAATGTTGAGCTACGATCTTTTAAATTTATTGTTATATAACTCACTTTTACCCGAAATTGATTGTAATTTATTATTGCAATTAGTTAAACTGCAAGATATACTTCATTTAGTTACATCATTCATATAGTTTATATGAATGCAGAGTATAACTATAAAGCCATGTCATAAAAGCCTACAGCTCTGCAGGAAATTTAAACAGAATGTGCGCCATAAACCTCCATAACTAACTAGCTTTTTCACAATATATATATATATATATATATATATATATATATATATATATATATATCCGATTTATTGCAATATTTACTTAATGCTTTATGGCATACTTACGGTTCTAAATAAGTTTAAATATTGCCAATTGATATGTTGGAAATATCTGCGATAATCCTTCAACAGTATTTAAACCACGTAACTGTAACATAGTTTCGTTACCTTTTAGTTTTTAACATTTATTGGTTAAAAATTTTGTTGTTTTGTGATTCAAAACAATTTGCTTAGAGAAAATTAAAAAAAGGTAAAATGAAATCCCCCACGAATGTTTTATTTTACAATAGTATATAGTATCTATCATCCAAAATCGCTTTTTGTTTGATTTTCAAATACATTCTATTTTAAAAATCATTTGTAATAAAACACAAATGCTTTAACAAATAACGTTTTAGATAAGCTTTGGTTTTTTGGTTTAGTTAGTTATGTTATATAGAATATAAACTTTATATCTCTAAAATGAGATAGTTTCTGTATTAATGACAAAACATCTGGGGTTAATTGAACCTTCTTAAGGATATATGATTTTTTTAAAAAAATCCTTTTCGTGAGTAAATAAGTTGACACAAATGCATTTGCAATAAGTAGTAATCAGCACAGAAGTATTTTGAATATCAAATGTAAATGAACGGATATTTAAAGTAAACGCATGTTGTTGATTCACTATTTAGTATTTTTAATGAGCTGAATTGAGGTTACTGGTAATGTTAAAAATATTTTCAAGACTAAATGTTAAAAAACTGAACATTATTTAGTCATTAGCTCTACTCTCAATTCACAGTCAAAAATGTTGTAGCCTATAATCTAAATATGTAAATATTTATTTCTTTTTCCATATATATATATATATATATATATATATATATATATATATATATATATATATATATATATATATATATATATATAGTCATTTTGCTTATTTAGATTTTCTACTGCCAAGAACATATATTTTTATGTACAAGTTGTTTTAGCCCATCTTTAATCAAGCTTGGTTGTTTAACTTTAAAAAGGCTGAGGATGAGTTGTCATGTAATATTATACAGACTTTAAACTGAATGTATTTAGAAACTTAGATAGTTGTTCTTATATTCACGAAACACCTGTGGCTAGCCAACTTCTGAAAATTAAATATTTTACATAATTTTCTATGCATGGATATATTTGTAGATGAAATTGAATTTGCTATAAGTAATTATCAGCATATGATTTTGCTGATAATCAAAGTAAATGGAATATTACGTTAAAACTTGTATAACATAGTAAAAACTTGTTTCCTAAAACGCATTTCAAATGACTGTGCTTTGATTTTTCCTTTTATATACAAATAAAATATTCTAACAAAAAAAAGAGAGAGAGATCAAATTGATAAACTCCTTATAGCAGTCGTTGCATTATATCCCTTTAGAAAAATGAATAATTTACACAGAAAATAGAAGGCAAATGTTAATAGTTATCAGCTCTCCTATGAATATGGTTTCATTTCAATAAGCGATTTCAGAAAAGATTTTAAATTAAATTTAGCATCTTATAAATAACAAATTTTACAGAAAATAAAAAAAATATAAAAATGCAGCAATGATTTTTAATTTATTTATTCGTTAGTGATTGTAAGCTTTCGATAACAACATTTTTCACATAATTATATTATAATTAAATCAAATAAATTTTCATTAAAATTTTACTAACAGCTTTAAGGTTTAGATCAAACGCCAGTGATGGTACATTTTCCAGAGTTTTCAGCCTTATCATACTTTTTATGTTAACCAGAAATTTATTTTGCTAGGATGAAAATAAAATTGCGACGTAAAACATAACTTAGCAAGGGCTCATACAAATAAGATAACTACTGAATATAAGTTAATTTAAAAAATGCATGACAATAAATTTAGAAAAAAAAACCAACACAATTTTTTTTTAATAAATATAATCCTTACTACTTT
The DNA here is from genome assembly GCA_029721355.1 of Tegillarca granosa. Classification (NCBI taxonomy): domain Eukaryota; kingdom Metazoa; phylum Mollusca; class Bivalvia; order Arcoida; family Arcidae; genus Tegillarca; species Tegillarca granosa. The sequence goes on along the minus strand of CM056599.1, from coordinate 30,997,309 downwards.
GGACGGAAACCAGTAATTATTGTAGGACCCAAACTATTCAGTATTTTTATATCTCATGATCATCACTTGACATTTAATTTGAAATGCCTTCAGTGTCAAAATTAAGTCATTTTAAACATGTTCGTAAAAAAAATCAAAAATATTTACATGAATTGTTAAAGATTGGGGAACATATGGTACCTTACTTTACAAACAGTTTTGCAACCAGCCAGTTTTGAACCAATTCGATTTTTTAAAATTATTATTATTATTTTCATTATTATTATTATTATTATTATTATTATTATTATTATAAACGAGTCAACTTACTACAGTGACATTTTAGGCTTTAGAGTAGATAGTAAAGGGTCAAAGTTTTAAGCAGTGCCAATACACGAAGTAATTAGTTCTGATAAAAGAAGCAGTAATCTGCTAAATACTTAAGTACATCTCAGTCATTAATCTGAAAATTCAATTATAAAACGATGAAAAAACCACAAGACGATCCTATGTACCATAACCATATTTATACATTATTACTACTTCAAAGACTCATTGTTAAAGTTTTTGCGTCGAGAGCAAAAGACAGTGGATTTCAAATCCTGCCGGGTAATACATAGACTTAAAATTAGTAGGACCCGAGGACAGAGTAACATGATTTTCCCGTATCATGATAATGTGACTAGAAGAATTGTATGCTTGTCTGCAACATACTGACAAATAAACTTGCACCTTAACAAGAGTCGCGTTTAGAGTGCATTAATTACAAGACTGACCTAACTACAAACTCGCACATCTCATACATATAAGATCTTGGATGTTGGTTGAAAAATTGTCGATGCGACGTCTAACAACTCTGCCACCTACAAACAATCATTTTTATGCTTTTGTGTTGAGTTACAATGAAAATTTTGATTCATTAAATCTTTGTCTTTCAGATAAATGATTAGGATTTTGAAATACAAAATATTCACACAAATGTTAAAACTGCTGATGTTAAAGCTTTAAATGTGTACGTGGGCATGGCCTAAAATTGATGTCGGGTAGTTGAAGCACTTTTGTAGGCTTGTGACCACATTAATTTGTTTTCGAGTGGACCATAAATATGAACATATTAGCCTTCCTTTTGTACCTACCTACCTACCTAGTCCTTGTTGCACCCGGAGGCACATAGGGCAAGGACTAGGGCCTTCCACTTCTCTCTGTCTTTCGCCATTTTTTCAGCTTCACCCCATGTGATCTTCATGGTCTTCATTTCCTGTTCAACAGTTCGTCTCCAGGTTGTCTTTGGCCGGCCTTTCCTCCTTTTTCCTTCTGGGGTCCATCTGAGTGCTATCCTGGTGATGTCATCTATTGGTTTCCGCAGGATGTGGCCTATCCATCTCCACCTATACTTCTTTAGTAATGTCCTCATATCTGTTGTTTTTGTCAGCTTAAATAAATCTTCGTTGTTGATTTTTGCTGGCCAGAATATTCTCAAGATCTTTCTGAGGCATCCGTTATGGAAACTTGATAGTTTGTTGATGTCTGTTTCCGTCATTCTCCAGCATTCAGCGCCGTACATCAGGACTGACAGGACACAGCTGTTGTACAGTTTGATCTTGGTTTTTCTGCTTATGCTGTTTGACTTCCAGATGTTTTGTAGTTTGATAAAGGATCCTCTTGCCTTTCCCAACCTTGATCTTATGTCCTTGTCGGCACTGCCTTCTGATGTCACCACACTTCCAAGATATGTGAAGCAGGAGGTGTTCTTTATTTCTTCTCCATTCAGGATTATTTTTGGTGGGTTTTTCATATTTAGAGGCATTACTTCTGTTTTCTTTAGATTTATATTTAGTCCTATCTTACTGGCATTTAGCTGTAATGTTGATGTTTTTGTCTGCATGTGACTTTCTAGATGTGATAGTAAGGCCAGGTCGACTGCATAATCTAAATCCTCTAAGTTGCTTAGGAGAGTCCATCTTTATGCCTGTGTTTTCCTCCCTGAGGGTTGTTCTCATCACCCAATCCACAGCTATAATAAACAGTAGAGATGACATGACACATCCCTGCCTTACTCCTGATTTTACGAGAAAACTTGTGTCTTCTGAGCTGCCAACAGTGCATTTGAACTCTGTATAAAATGCCTTTATTAGGTCCACTAGTTTGGATGGTATACCATAGTGTCTTAAGATCTTCCAAAGGCTATCTCTGTGAATACTGTCAAAAGCTTTCTCTTTGCCATTCTGTGCACTGCTCTATAAAATTTCTTAAAATAAATACTTGGTCACAGCAGCTTTTTCCTTTTCTAAATCCCGCTTGTTGTTTTCTTAGTTCTTTATCTACTGCTATCTTGATGCGATTCACAATTATTTTACTGAATACTTTACTGGGTATTTAGAGTAATGTTATTCCTCTCCAGTTGTTACAGTTTGTAAGGTCACCTTTCTTTGGTAACTTTATGATGTTTCCTTCTGACCATGTTGTTGGTATTTTACTATGCTATCATATCTTGCAGTAGAGAGGATGGAGGATATCTGCTGTGAGGATAGGGTCTACTTTAAAGATTTCAGCTGGTAAGTTATCATTTCCAGGTGTTTTGTTGTTCTTTAAGCTCTTAATTGCTGTTACTATTTCTGATTTGGTTGGTTGAGATATGTTGATTTCTAGGTCCGTTTGTGCTTCTTTTATTTCCGCCATGATATTAGGGTCTGGGCGGTTTAGGACCTCTTCGAAGTGCTCTTTCCATCTCTGATCTTGTTCCTTCTCTGATGTTAACATAGATCCTTTCTTGTCTCTTATAGGCATACTTGCACTTCTTCTCTGTCCACTAAGTTTCTGGTAAACATCACCCATTCTCTTCTCAGATGCTGCCTTTTCTGCATTGCTTGCTAAATTTTCAATAAAGTTTTTTCGGTCTTTCTTTGTGGCTTTCTTTACTTCCTTATTACAGTTCGAGTACTGCTCTTTTAGCTTCTCTTTGATTCTCTGAAATTGTGTATTGCACAATTTCTTCTTGAGTTCTTTTCTGCTGTCAATGAGTCTCCATGTTCCAGGTGTTATCCATTCTTTGTGAACTTGTCTTTTGAATCCTATGACTTTTTCACTTGTGTTGTTAAACATGTCTTTCACTTTTTGCCATTGCTCTTTTATTTGTTCTTCTTCTGTGTTATTACTTTGCAGGATCTGGAATCTGTTTTTCAGTTCTAATCTGAACTCTTGTTTGGTTTTGATATCATTTAGCTTACATGTATCAAATCTTCTTCTGCTTTTCACGGGTGCAGCTTTCATCAGTTTGAGTTTAAGGTCTGCAGTTACAAGATGGTCACTGCCTACATCTGCACCTCTTCTGACTCTCACATCTTGGAGTGATCTTCTCCATTTACCATTGATAGCAATGTGGTCTATTTGTTTTTTGTCTCTTCCTCCAGGTGATACCCAGGAAAGCTTGTGTATCTCCTTGTGTGGGAATAGCGTTCCTCCTATAACTAGGTTGTTATTTGCACAAAACTCTGCTAGATGTTCGCCGTTTTGGTTCATATTGCCACAACCATTTTTTCCCATTGCCCTCTCATATCCCATGTTGTCCTGGCCTACTCTGGCATTGAAATCTCCCATTATGATGGTAAGATCATGCTTTGGGATTTTTTCTAGTTCAGCCTGTAATGCATCATAAAAGTCTTGCTTAGCATCGTCTTCTGCTTCGTTTGTGGGTGAATATACTTGTATGATTGATGTCTTGATAGGCTTTGTGTTGATTCTTGCTCTGATCAATCTCTCATTTATAGGATGGTACTCTATCAAGGACTTTGCTGCTGATTTGCTCAGGAATATTGCAACTCCTTGCTGATGTTTTTCATCTTTTCTTCCTGAATAAATGATTGTCTCTCCGCTGTTTGTTACATTTTTTCCAAAATCTGTCCATCTGCACTCGCTTACTCCTAGTATGTGTAGCTTGTTGTTTCTCATTTCTCTGATTACTTGGGCTTGCTTTCCTGTTTCATACATAGTACGTACATTCCAGAAGCCTATCTTTAACTTGGTTCTCGTGCTTAGTATACTTGTCATGCCACCAGCTTCCTGTTGGCTTTCACTGGTTGCATTCATGTGTGCATGTTGTTGCTGGTATTCTAATGCATCGAGAAAAGTTGAAGTATTCCTAATCCTTGTATCCGTAATCAATTGTGTTTTTACAAGAAGGGGAGATTACCCCCTTGCTCAACCTCCAACCTGGTGGACCAGGGATTTGTTATTAAGGTTTCCTTCCTCTAGAATGGTTGCCTGCCACAGCTTATGAAGTCATTCTCTCCAGGTTTGTGCTTGAGTTTTCCTCTCTTGGATTTTCTGTCTGGATTTTTCTTCCGTAGCCTTTAACTTTCCCAAGTCATCCACAAGGCAGTGGAACTATTTTACCCATAGTTGGGAACTAGGATTGCAGGCACCAGGGCATATCCACACACCGGTGGGCCATGCGTGTCTTGCATTTCGGGGCCTAGTTTCCTCCTTGACCTTGTGGTTCTGCTTGGGGCCGTAAGGTACCCAATTTCCATCTGCTACCTCGAGGAGGATCCCACATAGGTCTAACTGTGGAGAGGCTATACCTGGTAAGTAAGATTTATATGTACACAATGCTTACTCTTTCACAGTAAACTGCTAGCCAGGGGTGGAGCTGAAAGCGAGAGTGACAAGCACAGACACAATCAGACACACACACTGTGCGCATCACACAGCCTTCCTTTTGTAACCAAACATTAATCTGTGATCGAACATAACTACATATATATGTAGTTTAAGAAAACTCAACAAATTTGTCCGAGTCGAATAACAAACAACATTCCGTGTGCGTGTTTGTTAACTAATTATTTTCATCCTTAGGGGCAATTACTAATAATGAAAACATCTGATTATACTTGTCATGATAGATGGATTAAGACAAAATCAACACTGACAGCCTTAATCATGCTGTTTACATAAACCATCAGAGTATGAATTGTAAAAAAGGAAGAAACACTGAAATCGCACCATTGGCTAGTTATAGAGCGTTTGCCTCGAGAACGGTAGGTCGTTTTTTATTTTTATTTTTTTTTTTTTTTGGTCAAACATAAACTTTAAAACTTAAATTACAGCTTCCTCAACGGTCGTTAGGTATTACAAGGGCAGAGTTTCATTTCAACTGGCTCAACCGCTGTCAAAATAATCTGACTGGATTATGTTTGTCTGTGGTATACCATATTGGTGAGCTAACGATTCAACCGAATTCGCCCTGAATGTGCGCTATTACAAGGCCAAAAAAACATTTGCACATATCACGCAATCAGCAGCTTGTTTTGATTTAATTCTCAAAGAAAGGCTATTTTAAAAAAGACTCTGTAAATAATATTTGACAGGATTTCATAATGTTCCAGCTTGGTTTCTGTTTCTGTAGAAATAACTCTTGTTTCTTTAACACATCAGATTTAATTTTAAAATATAAAGCTTCTTTAACTGAATAAATGTCTAACTCAATTAAGGAAATTTAAAAAAAAACGGAAACAGCAATTCATGTGTTTATTTAAAACAAATTACAATTAGATACTTTTAAAGGTGTTTTTAACGAAATTCCACATTTATATTTTGAGAAGCCATGACTAAATGCATTTTTGCTAATTCGAAAACGAATTTCAATGACTGATCTGTCTAAACTTATCATGATAACTACAAAAATCAGTTAACACACAGATACAATTTATTTAAATATCGGAAATTTGTAAAAGATCGATTCAAAGGATTATTTATTACTAAAAATGACCATGTAGAATCTATTAAGGATGAAATAAATTATAATACGTAAGCTGTGCATCTGTTAATTTTCTGATAATAAATCAGAATTTATTTGAAAAAATTAAACATGAAAAAAGATTTATAAATATTTGTAAGGTTAGGCTAATAAGCATTTTGTGTATTTGCTGAGTAACAATAACTTTGATAACACAAGGCAAATGGTACTTCGTATTTACCTTCTTGGTTCGAGCTTCGTTTTTAAAAACAACAGATATATTATATTACTTGTCAAAATCGAGTAAAATGGCGTTCGTAGTTGAACCGTGAAAATTTAAATGTACCAAAGATGTGCTTGAACAACACGAGACACTCGTTTTTAGCATATCCAGTCCATATTTATAGAGTCGATAATTTGGGAATCAATCACTTCCTTATCTATTCACCTTGTCTTGTTTTTCTTGATTGTTTCGTTTATTCCTCCGTTTACTTGGTTTTGGTTGCTTTTGACAATAACATGTTTTTGCTTAAAGTTTCTGTTTGAGTATTATGCTATTGATTAAGTTAGGTATTAGGTTAAGAATGGTATTTTATATTGATTAAACAAATGGTACTCTTTGAAACATTTTATTCAAAATTGAATTTCCATATCCATTGATGTGATATGTTTCAGTATAATCAGCTTGAGTTCTTAATTACATAAAACCAAGTAATCCATACTTATAAGTTTTCTTGATTGACAAAAGGATTTTTTATGTCAGACGAGACCGAAGCAACATTGTTATTAGGCTAAAAAATCGTAATGCCAATTAAAGCATTTTCCAGACAGAAATGTCTTAGATATAGAATAGCTCAAACTCTAAATATATCTAATATATCAAACAAAAACTAGAATAAAATTTTCAAAATATAAAATATTGTGTAATGTTTACTGTATTTGATATTGAGAACTAAAAGTCACATCTAAGTTAGGTATCAGTAATTATTTTGAATTATAGTTTAAATTTGTTTGAAATCTGACAAGTTCGATTCTATCTATGTATTTTTTGAAGAGATAACAGCCGCGATATTTAAAATCTGAGGCCATAAACAATCTACGCAGTTTCATAAGAAAATAAATGGTTACAAAAATGCTGCTTTTAAATTAGCAATTTAGGCGAATATTGTATATTATAAACGACAAACTTCTTTTGCGCTGCAACAAATTGCATCCATTTTCTTTCTACAAAAAAACTCAGCCCTTTTTAACTTTTTACAATTGATTTTCTCAGACACCAACGATTTTTGTAGTATATTAAAATAAAAAAGCATACTTATTAGATCGGTTTTTTTATATATTTGTAATGTTGTAATGGAAACCATGCATGTCGAGTGATTTTACCTCAGGGAATAGACGTTGTAGCTGGTTTAAAATTTTTTAATTGTTGTCTAATGAAAAATAGTTTTTAATTCTTCCGCTTGTTTTTGTATCTCAAAGAGTATGTGAGGGGGATTACAACCATTACATAACGTATTGATAAATAGTGTTGTCAATACCTTGATAAAATTCTACTATATAAACTCTGTTTAATATAAACATGTATCTCCGAGAGCAGTCTGAACTTTATGTTATTTAATATATAACTGACTTTATTCATCTAAACAGACATTCAAAAAGAACCTTGCGTTTCATCATAAAACTTTGTTTTTTGTGTACCTAGCTTTTATTGGAGACTTGGCGGAATTTTTTCTGGTAAAGTTTGATCTTTGCGAATGATCTTTGATCTTTCATTTACCTACTCTCTCAAAAATATCACTTAGTTAAGATAAATAACAATAAAAGATTTGAAAAAATGTAAAACATGGAAATATGTTCAATGTTGAATTTGCAACTACAAGGAACGTATTTTTACTAATTCACTGACGAGTTGTGTCGGACAATATTTGATTTGGGAGAGTTTTAAGAAATTGTTCTTGAAATAATAATCCAAGAAAACGTTATTGATAGTCTCAAACAACCCCGAATAAAGTTAAAATAATGTTTTTTTCAATTAGCAATTAAGGCGAATATTGTTTATTATAAACGACAAACTTCTTTTGCGCTGCAACAAATTGCATCCATTTTCTCTCTACAAAAAAACTCAGCCCTTTTTAATATATAATACAAATACCAGTTAAATTTTGATGTGCCAGATGTGCACATTTCGGAAATTGATTCCTCATCAGTGACACTAAGACCGAAAAGTTTGATACATAAAAAATATATGCCAAACAGTTGGAAATAATGAATCTAAAGTTCTAAAATTATATTAATCCAAATCCATTATTACTTATTACAATTGATTTTCTCAGACACCAACGATTTTTGTAGTATATTAAAATAATAAAGCATACTTATTAGATCGTTTTTTATATATTTGTTTTGTTGTAACGGAAACCATGCCGAGTGATTTTACTTCAGGGGATAGACGTTGCAGCTGGTTTCAAATTTTTAATTGTTGTCTAATGAAAAATAAATTTTAATTCTTCCGCTTGTTTTGTATCCTCAAAGAGTATGTGAGGGGGATTACAACCATTACATAACGTATTGAGAGTTTTAAGAAATTGCACTTGAAATAATAATCCAAGAACACGTTATTGATAGTCTAAAACAACCCCGAATAAAGTTAAAATGATGTTTTTTTCAAACACAAAGATCTATATCAATGAAAGTGTAGAATTTAAACAAAAATAACATTTAGCGTTTAATACAATAGTTAGCTTTTATTGTTTTACATATATAAAACAAGCACAAAAATTGATTCACTTGGCTAAAAAACAATAAATTTACTCCTGCTTCTCTATGTAATTTACATATTTTTATCTATCTTTAGTTAAAGATTCTTAAGACATGCATAATGTAGAATAAATTTATTTTTTATATATCCAATAAATTCTTGTCCAAATTTAGTATTTGTAAGACTAAAAAAAGGTTCATTAATATATTTAACCTATATCAGAAAGTCGTGTTTTAGTACATTTTAGCCAATATTTATAATGGCATTTTCACATACTAAAATCTTCTTTTACGGAAGGGCTTAAATGCAGAATTAGATTTACATTCTTGTCGCAGGATATTTTCCCATATTTCTTCGACATTCAAAATTAAAATGTCAATCTTGAAATAGAAAACCTGTAGATAGAAAGTACATTATTTGTATTTATAACGATATTGAGATATTTTTAAATACCGCAAATACTGACCACTGTAAAATTATTCTCATTAAATGTACCTCCTTAGTTTTATGTGCAAAAAAAGCATTATTATTACCGCGACACCGATAAAGTCTAAGTAGATAAACAAAATTGTATTGACCTTTTGATTTAAGATAAAATGTGTCTAAAATGAGTATACTAAAGTGCATCAAATATAGAATTATATAAGCATGTGTTTATTTACATTTCCGAAACTTAATTAGCGCTTTCACGACGAATTACAACTCTGCTATAACACATGTTTTTTTTTTAATTTCGAAAAAAATTCATTGAAAAATAAACCTATTTTTTGTATGATAATGAATATGGCTGTGTTTTCAAATTCATAGCATTTAGTATATTGAATGTATGTTCTATGGATTTTATGAAATAGGTAAAATAAAATTTAAGAGCTCGTTAAGTCAATGGATAGTTTGATTATTTTATCATAAGCCTGTCCTTGATTATCACAAACTTTGATTGAACTCGTATCGGCTCATCGATGGAAATACCTCATAAAAATGTATCTATTTCAGCATTTATATAAGCATTCATTTATTTAAGATTTATGATCCTTAATCAGCGATCTAAACCCGAATTGCATCTCTTCTATATCATATTTTTTATATTATGAAATAAACAAATATCCAGTGATTGATAAACCAAAAATTTATATGATGATACATATGGCTGTGATTCAAATTCATGGTACCTAATATATTTAATGTTTGTTTTATGGACCATTTCATCTTTATAGCTCACTGATAGAAATACTTAATGAAAATGAAAACTTTACCAACGTGCATGAAACGTCAAGAAGACAAGAAAATAGCAGAATAAACACACAAATTGGCATAAGCTAGGTAGCATACTAAATTCCAGAGTTATATTATAATTGGTCCATATAATCATTGTCTTCTCTTTATGATACAAATTCATTTTAAAGTACACAGTGCGTGTGTTCTTGATGCGTTGTATGTTGCAAAGTACAGGATTGTTTGTCATCAAACGATCTATGTACATTTAGATATAGGTCTATTTTTCAGATTCCTTCTTTCTCTTTTAAAATGTTTTAAAAGAGCTCAAGTTTTATAAATTTTCTTCTTGAGAAATTTCAAGTTTGGGTTATCAAGTATTTCTTTAGATTGAAAGCTTTATTAATTTTAAGTCTAATTTTAATCATTCTAAGTGACAAATATATTTTATGGATTACAAAAAAATATTTCGAAGAAAATTTCTTTTGTCAAACGGATACACACAAATATTTTCATTCTACGCTGTTTTTACCTTTTTTAAATCACAAAAAGTCATCAACCAATGATGGTTTCGACAAATTACATTTTCATAAAACAATCTTTAAACTATTGTTTTTTAAGTATTTGCAAAGTTTAATGGGTTTCATTGTGAATCACTTAAAAGGAATGACTCGAAAATTCTGTGTTGTATTTGAAGTAAGTAGGTGAATTTATGTTAAAAGCTGCATCAACATAATTGCAGCTATTTGTGGCAAGAAAGAAAAAAAGATACAAAAATATCAATAAACAACTAAACCAGTAATAAGTCAACAGTTTTAAGTAATGGAAATACAAAGTAAACTATTAAATGTCAGTCAAGAAACACTAGAAAATATATGTTAAAACGATTAAATTTTATTAAACAGGTTTATTTCCCAATGCAGGTTTAAAATTGTGTGTCTAGATCCAAAAGAAGTATCGATGGGTCAATGATACTGTATAAAAAGTATTTTCGGGAGGTGCAAAGTCAAGACAATCCAGGAAAATTTATTGGATTCAATGTTGGCCTAGACAAGGGACAAATCGGGCAGGTTGTTCTTTTAAAATAAAAATAAATGTGTAGAATGAGTATAGACAATTCTAAAGCGCCTAAGAACAATGTTGTCACGCCTACTGTACTGAGGTACAAAAGTAATTCCTAGACAGGGATGAATTTAATAGCTTATTAAGTTACTAAATATTCTGATGTTCCTACCATTGATCATCTATGTCTGTGTTTTTGATTCAGAACCATTTTGTTTATTAAAATGGCATCACAATTTATAGCATCGCAAAATCTAAAATTACTAAAAATATATCTTGGGAGTATACAAATAAAAGATTTAAATCAGTCTTTTGTGTCTTTTTTATTCAATGTGGCATTTTCAATATAGCGTATATGGTATTTATAAAGATATTTTGAACTACACATAAAGATAACTTGCGTTTAAAGGATCAACCGACATGACCCCAAAATATCAGGTTAACTTAAGATCTATAGTTTCTCACTTAATAATCTAAGATTTTTATGATTTTAATGCTAAATAAATAATTCTTTATTGATTTCAATTTAGTACAATCGTAAAATATGTCGACTCATTGGACGACTATAACACAAAATGGGAAAATATGTCCACTAAATTTAAAATCAATATGGTTTTTCATTTACTTTTTTCAATATAAGTATTTAATATTATAATATACTAGTATTTTGTGTTTTGATTAAAACCGCATTAAGTTTTTCTTCGCATAATATAATATAATAATATAATGGTGCATATATTTCTTAACTATGCTTCTAATGAAAAATGTAATAATTGGTTTTATGATAAAACCTTTTCCTTATGTTGAAATTCACGAGGAAGCCTACTGCTAGTTTGATCTACCAACAAATCTTATTTTAGACCATTGAAAAATGTGAACCTTTATCGAATACGAGGCAATGTAAACAAACACGGTGAAGAAGCATGTGTTTAGGAGAAATGTGGCCAAACTGCTGTTTTATATGCTACCATTTTTTTATCTCAACCTGGTCGATTTGAATCCTTAGATTCAATTTGTCTCTCTTTTCTTTTTCTTTGCAAATTTTCGAACCAACTCATTGTTTTTCTGTCGATGAAATTGTTTATTTACATCTAGAACTTCAGCGCATGCTCCAAGCTGATAATTTACATATTATCGGGTTTCTCAAAGCTTTTATAATGAATTTCTTTTAAATAAGAGTGAGCTTAAAATGAATTGCACAGATCGTAATAACAATAAATTTATATTCATAAAAATGTTTTTAAGAAAATAGTTTTTTTTAAAAAAATGGATAAACTTCATGCAGCTTTAATTTGTTATTATTATTATTATTATTATTATTATTATTATTATTATTATAAGTTACATACAAATTCGTTTTAAAGTACACGATATATAATCATTAATGCAAGTCCTTCATACTGATACTTCATTTATTCAAAATGGGTGATATGAATTCTAATATATTGCAAATATCGATAAATGTAAGACAAATCTAATTTAATCGTATTACTAAAGACTGGTGTTTTATAATTATGATCGTATCCATCTAAAATCAATTAAATGGTTATCGAAAAGTTGTTATATGTTTAACTAAACAGAATTTAATGTTTTTCTTGGTTCAGCCTACATTTGTGATGAATAAAGCTAACTCAGTCAATACCATGTCTGAATGCCAAGCACTTAGCAGAAAACAATATTTAATTTTTAAAGTCTTTTTTATGACCCGGTCAGGTTACGACCCACAACCTCCTGCACTCAAGGGGAACGCTCTATCATTTTACAATTGGGACTTTATTTGTGAAATACGATTTTTTAATCAATCGAAAGCTCAATTTTTTTTTAAAATATGACTAAATTTTTACAGTTATAATTTCTAAGGTTCTCCCACTTGTATAGATTTGCTTCATACTTTAATTCTTTTGTATTTTAAAAAAGGAAAGATTTTCTTTTAGAAAAAAAAAGAATGTTGAGCATTCTTTTACAAAATATTTTAATCAGAAGTCATGATTTAAAAGTAAATAAGAATTAAAAAAATTTTCTCTCTAGACGCTTAATTAATAAAAAGGCCTTACATGTATATCTTGTATTATTTTCATTCTTTTGGTGTTTTTTAATCCTGGTTGCGTTGACAACTGACAAGTACATGTTATTTTACAATAAAAATCTGTACAATTTATTTCAAATTAATATAAGTTTTGTAGCGCGACGTTAAGGTACTTGTATTCATACATGCGCAAAATCAATTATCTTCAGATTTAAACCATTTAAATTTCTATTGTGGCAATATTTTCCTTCATAGAAAAAAATTCTATGGTTACGGAGTGATTTTCCAAAAATATTAAATCTGTTTTTAAAAAACTTGGATTATTCATGAAAGTTTTCTAAAAGAAAAAAAAAAATACGCCTCCAAAAACAGCGTAAATCGATACCGGTTCGATCGCACTATGCAATGGTATGGAACCAAAACATTTGTTGCGGCAGCTAAAGTCGGTAAGGATAGCACTTCTTTCTTGTGTTAATGGTTCTAGGTCCTGGCATATTATTCAGTTTAATTTTGTTAAAATTTTAGACAACTGTGAGAAACGGTGTCAATTGATACTTGCAAAGAATACCCGTCTTGATCTTCAGTGGGTGTTATCAAATATATGGCCATGTTTTCTCAAAAGAAAGCAGCATTAATGTCAGAAAAGAGAATAAATCTTTATAAAATCTACAGTGTTAAATTAACCATTGATAATTATGAAAAACTAAGTTTCTAAATTAAAATTAAAAAAAATTAACTATTCGATATTTTAATGGTAGAAAGTTTACTGATATAAGTTGCTAAATTGATTTCCTAAATGAGACAATTTCAGTCGGAGCACTTTATTTGCCATGTACGAAGGCATGTAGGAAAATCCTTATTCGCCATAGCTGATCATGATAGATAAACAAGTTGTTGAATTTAAAATTCTAACTCCATTGGCTATTTTAGAAACAAAATGTTTACTAGAAAAAGTTGCTGAATTAATATTAACAATTAGGTATTTTAAATCGTAACATTTCATTTGTTATGCACAAAAACGTATAGGACGTATTCGCCATAGAAAATTACTAATTCGCCATGGCAGATTAACAAGTTGCTGAATTTAAAATTTTAACTCCATTGGCTATTTTAGAAACAAAATGTTTTCTAGAAAAAGTTGCTGAATTGATATTAACAATAAGGTATTTTAAATCGTAACACTTTAATTGTTATGCACAAAAACGTATAGGATGCATTCGCCATAGAAAATTACTCATTCGCCATGGCAGATTAACAAGTTGCTGCATTAAATAAGTCCACAAAGTAAAAAGGTTCGTTAATCGTTCATTGTCCTACGTACTGATGATCTAAACCGCTATGTCACCAACAATTAAGCATTTTACGCATTTTGTGAATAAAAAACATATGTGATGTACATAATACATTATGAGATCCACTAAATTGATTTTCAAGTATTTGTGTATTCTAATGATTACGTAGTCGTAAAAATTCAAATAAATATCTCAGACAATAAAATGGCTTTTCTATATTCTATTCCTATATCCATTATCCATCTCATGTTAAAAGGATCCCGAAATAAATTTTAAAAGATAAAAAGAAATTTGAAATGGCAAAGGATATTACATTGTAATCAATATAAACCGATTAAATAAAGAGATAATGGTTTTCTTTACAAAATTTCAAATTTTAAAACGATAACGCTTTTATAAAATGCTCAATTTGCTGATGCTTGTAAGCATTGTGTGTGTGTGTGTGTGTGTGTGTGTGTGTGTGTGTGTGTGTGTGTGTGAAAACATTTCACGTTTCGTTTAAAAAGTGATGTCGAATAACTAAATCGGTGATTTGTCGTCCATTTTCTTTTCTGCTATTGTTTAAGGTTTTATAATAGGCGGTCATGTTTTATATACTTACATCATTTTAAGTAGTTCAACATGATTTACCTGAATATATCATCTTTTTTACTTTAAGTAATCCTAGCACGTTACAATATAAATTTTTTTTTATAAATTACAAGACTTATGTACAGACATTACGGAATCATTGCTTGATGAATACGATGCCTTAATTATGAAAAAGGAACACGTTATTATTGGTCTCTAAAGGGTCTTTTAGCAAGATTGTAATGTGTTGTGCCATGATTATATAACTATATAAATATCTATATTTTCATACAACAGTTGGGAAATTTGGTCAAATTATTTTTCCAAATATATATATATATATATATATATATATATATATATATATATATATATATATATATTTAAATTTATCCCAAATTGTTAATTTCATAAACAAAGGAACACGTTATATTTGGTATCTAAAGGGTCTTTAAGCAAGATTTTAATGTGTTGTGCCATGATTAAATAACTATATCAAATATTTATATTTTCATGCAACAGTTGGAGAATATAATTTAGTCAAATTATTTTTCAAAATATACATATATTCAAATTCATACTTAATTGTTAAATACATAAACAGCAGTACTTCTTAAAATTATTCAGAAATAAAAAACATCTAAGTTCCAAAATAAATGTTCTAACTTCTATAATTTATGAGTTGTCGTATTACAATATGTTAAAAAAATATTTCATTTATAAAATTAAAAAACAACATTATAAATGAGTTGTCACTATTATTATTATTATTATTATTATTATAATCATTATTATTATTAAGGGAAAATATTTAAAGAATGTAACATGACAGATCTGTAGAATTTAAGACAGCTTATGGAACTTTTTTATTTTTCACAGAAAAACATATAAGGGTGCATGAATTGTGTTATCCATAACTCCTATAAACTTTATTCAAATCAAATAAAATTTCACCCAAGTGTTTTGCACGACTATTTTTGGTGACATTTGTAATTTATCACAGAAAAACAAATGATTGGGTGCATTGAACTTCATCCAAATTAAATAAAAATTCACCTAGATGTTTGGTACACATCAGGGATGTGCACCTCCTATTTTGGTGATATTTGATGTTTTTTTTGCAATTTTTTTGCATATGGAACTTTGTCATTTTCTACAGAAAAAAAACATATGAACGGTGCATCGTTTGTGTAATCTATAAGACACATATGTTAAAATTTTATAATGCAGCTGTATGTTCTTTCAAAATACTCACATAAGAAATAAATGAGTAGTTAAACTCATTTTGTCAAAGTATGGAAGTTAAAAAAGTAATTTGTAACGGAAAACATGTACTTTGCAACAACACATTTAAGAACATGATACAACATTATTGTTGAGGAAAACAGGCAATTTGTACAGAATAACGCATATTGAAACACTGATTATAATGTACTTACTTGGATTGACGAAGTAATTTCATGCTATTAAATCTTTTAATCATTTCATTAATTGAGAAATTAGTCTTTTTTTTACAAAAAGCTTGATTTTTGTAATTTTCACATTATATATTCTTTGAATATTCACATATTGTAATTTGGAAGAATTAAAAAAATTAATCACATTTTATCCATATGAGTGTTTTATCAAGGGATTACACACACTACCTTGCCTTTCTGCTAATTTTACAACAGATGTGAAACTCATTCAACCCATAATGCTATTTTGACTGTTTTTATGCAATGTTCATAGGGTTCCTACGCTCTATGTAAAAGTTAAGTTCAATGATTCAAAACTTTAATTTCAACACCAAATTAGTAGGATAAAATCATTACATCGTATGTTGGTGACCTAATATGGTTTATACATGGTTAGTAAATACCTTTGCTTGAGAGAACATTTTATAATACAGCAGTATTTAATACATGTGTTTCACAGCTGTTGTAAAATCTGTAGTATACGTATTTCTGACAAATCCTGGTTAAAACAGTTGCAGACACTTATTTCTTATATTGCAAAATATTAAAGATATACCATTTCTTAATATGAGAAATAAGTACCTGTAGTAATAATGCCCGGGCGACGCAGTTTGGATTCCGTATAGCTCTTGTTTTTGTATGCGATTTATAATACCCATTGTCATAAATTTACTTTTCATAGAAAAACATTAAAGAAAAGATTTTAATTGTTAACACATAGTTTTATTGTCTATCGTATTAAAACAATCAATGAAAATAGGTTTCCAGAGAAGGTATTAATCATAGGTGTTTAGGAAACACTTTAGGGAATTAAAACTTTTATTGCAAATTGTGCTTGTAAATATATAACACAAATACCAGTTGAGCTTTGATGTGCCAGATGTGCACATTTCGGTGGTTCAAGTTGTTTTTCTAAATCAAAATCAAAATTTTGTCTAAAAAGTCAAGGAAACTGCATTGATCAAAATTTTATCATCATCTCATTTACCATTCATTGTTTTACTGTTTATTGTACAATAATATTTCATTGGTATACTATTTTAAATGCCTAAATCATTATCATTATTATCATCATCATCAACGTCATAACCACCATATCGGTTATAACTATCATCATTATCGTCATCGGGCTTGTTCGTCGTCGTGATCTTTACAACTGCAATTGGCATGGTTTGAGAACAATAACCACAAATGGCTTTTTTAAAATTACCCCGCTTGTCAAGATCAGGTTAACTTTGTTTCACTGCTTTTCGTTTACGAACGAACCAATTTTCCAAACGTTCGTTTGAAAAACGAATCAATGTTGGAATGTACATACGGACTATAATCAAATACGTGACCGTACGTTTGCTTAAGGAAAGCAAATTTGTGTAATAATAGTAAAAAATAATTTTTTTAACATGCATATTGTTTCTGGTATGAATGATTTTTTTATACAATTTGTGTATTATAAAGTCAAAGCAGCTTTTAAAAGCAGATTGCTATAGAAATTAAAAATATTTATGAACCAGCTTTACTAGCTTCTTGTTGAGTAACGTTCAGTTTCTGATGTTCTCTAGCAAGAGATAATGACAAAAGTATTTGCATTAACGATTAACGATTTTTCGATATGTATTATTGTTACAGTTTACCTATAAGTATGGACAACGGGTTTGTGTAATATTTATTTGCTTCGGTCGAAAAAAAAAATCATAGATCCTTCACTTTACAGAAGAAGTATATTGTCTTGATCATAACTCGTATGAAAAGCCTTTGAATGCATGCTTAACCTGTCGATTGTTTTCAAAGAAATCAAGCGATGCTACATTGCGTTTTTCATAACTATTAGGAAATGCCTTTGTATACAAGCCATAAACCTCCCGATCGTTTTAAAAGAAAACAAACGGGGTTACATTACGTGGGTTGTTGATCCTGTAGCTTGATATGATCGTTGGAAAAAATGGGTTATCTATACTTTTATATGTTGTATATTCAATAAAAGCGATCTTTCATCATACTTCATTATACCAGGTAATAAGATTATATTTTTTTATCATATGGAAATCTATTCAATGAATACCAATAAGTTTTCAAGATAAAAGTGGACATTTATGCTTACAACATTGTAAAATGTATATGTTGGTTGAAGGTTTAATTATTCTTTTACTCAGACTGGTTCTTATCAAATAGTAAGCAATGTTGTTGAATAAGATTACCTACTGGTTTGTTTTGTCTATCCCTGAGCTCCATAAACATTCTATAACATTCAGGTATTTAGTTAAAATTGTGAAATCGTCAATGTTTTTCAGCTTGTTGGTTTGTTAAATGTTTCTTATGTCACAAGTTTTTTTTTAGGTTTTTCTGACGAAAAGTTTGTTCAACTTTGGAATTAAACACGTTAGTTTGTTGTGTGAATGTGCAAGTGTTTTTGGTCTGCATTGTTCCGGTACGTACTAAAAGCGATCTTCAAAATGTTTGTTCAATAACCTGCATATCGTAGATAAATATAGCAAACAACTCAGTTCATAATATTAGTACCAAATTAACCAGCTAATGGCCAAGGAAAACTTCCTTTGTGCTTTAAACAAAAATAGTAAGTTTGGATAAAAAAGTTTTTTACAAGTCAATTTTCAATATTATAACTTACGCTTGTCAAAGCTCTTCGACTGAAATTGGCTAGTGCCGAGAATTTCATTTCCGTCTGTTTCGCGATTGTTTACTTGTGAAATATCAGACATACATTTAAGACATTCTGGTGATCGGATATTTAAGTAAACATTATAAACGAATGGCATTTTTTTAATACTTATTAGCCTTATTTTGGGTGAACATGGACTTTTTTTAATCCTTCGAGCGATGTATTTGTACAAAATAAAATATAACCTTGATATTGTTTTCTTTTAAATGACAACCGTCGGTAGCGACACTGCTATCTCTTAACTTCAATTATTCATTTTTTTTTTCTGCTAGCCTATGAAAACATACTTGTAATTATTTCGCTATTTTATTATACCTCTCAAGTTCCTAACATTACTTTATTAGAAATTTTAATACCAAAATTAATTGGGAAGGTTTAGTTAAAAAAAAAAAGAAACACATAAACCAGTCGTTTTTTTTAGCTTCTGGTAAAACATTTGATTATGATAAGGGTATATCTTATATCACAAAGCAATATAAACTTTATTAACGATCGGAAAAGCAAGACAATATTAGCATTGTGTCTAATGTAGCTTGCAACGTAAGTTGGTGTCAACCTTGGTAAAAACGATAAAATAATGTAGTCATATCTAACATTGCATTGTGATGTATAGATTTAAGCCGATTAAAAGATGATAGATTGTGATTTATACCTAAACTTAAAGATTCTGCAAATAAGTATTCTTGGTTATGTTATGTAATTTTTAATAACAAGGTCGACCAAATTTATTACTTGCAAGTCGGCAGACTTAAAAAGGCCTTTTTTAAAAAAAATATTAAGAGGCCAAGGGAATCAAAATTTAAAAGTGTATAACGTATTTGTCATTGTTTACACCGTATAACATTTGACTTGAAGAAAAAAAAGCAAGTGTTCAAAAACCGAATTAGCGGTATATGCGTTTCGTCAATTGCTGCTTGGGTTTGACCACTTTCAAATGTGTTCAATGCATCTGTCTCTGTTGTCGGAACAATGAGTTTGAACTTTTTATACGATTACAATGGTACCATAAGCCTTTTGTTACTGCATAGAATTGACCATTTTAAATATATCGAATACATCTGACTCTGCTGTCGGCAAAACATTGGTTTTTAATTCTAAAGAGATTGAAATTGACATCATAAAAAATTTGTTAGTACCGGGATTTGAGCAGTTAAAATATGTAAGCCACATCGATCTTTTTTCTATTAATTAGTTTTTTTTTTTATTTCCTGACCATTACAGAATAAAATCAAAGTCTACTAATACTTATATAGTTTTGTCATCTTTAAAGCTTAAAAAGCAGGGGCGTAGCTTACAATGAGGCAACCGTGACAATTTTTTCAAAAAATTAGACAGTATAATCATTTTATTATTATTATATATAAAATAATGTTTTGTCCTTAGTAGTACAGACTTGTTCATTTAAATGTCAGAACGTCACCATTTTTTTAGGGGGATGGGGGGGGGGGTTGGAAGAATGCCCCCGAATCTTGTAGACTTGAAGCGCTTTTTGGCGCTTCTATTTTTCTGCCTCGATTATAACTGCTTTCTATCATTCATTTCAAGCACTTAAAATGTTTAAGCATGACACATTAGTCAGTATATGTTTTATCGACCCCATGTCCAGGCTATTATTATATAATTACATCCCGAGGAGGATAGCATAATTGCAGTCTCGGAAATGGTTTGTCAAATTTCTTCAGTATAAGACTTCGGTAAATATTCAACTTCTTAGTAATGTAGTAATATAATTAGTTTTTCTCTTGTAAAAGCGACGTTTTATGAGTTATATTCGATTACTCAAACCTTAAATCTAAACATTATATCATTATTTGAAAGATAAATCGACCCACTTTGTTTGATCAGAGACAACATGGCGTTAGTGTTTCGAATTTACTGTTGCGTGATTCTCATGAAGTTGACTTATACATAACCTCTTCTTATCTATTGTTTCGCATGGTTTGACACAGGTCGTTTCCGGATTTAATATTAGAATTCATTCATGAATGTTTTATTTAAGAATATCATAGGTCTTTAATTGTTACCCTACTTTTGACTTTGTTGATATCTTTAAAATTCGTGTGTGTAAAATGTAATGTCTGATTTTTCACCTATGCGTTTATGTTTTTTAGTTACAAAGAACAGAACTTGGCAGAACTTGGAGGGTCATAATATTATTATGATAAACCCCGAGAATCCATACATGTTTCCGCTTGTGTAAAATTCACATAAAATAGGAAATTCTCTAAGAGTCAAATCATGTATAAGGTATCAAATGCATCACTTCATATACAAGTATAAAAAGTATGAAATCGATATATATATATTTATATATATGCATATATATATATATATATATATATATATATATATATATATATATATATATATATATATATATATATATATATATATATATTGGGTCCAATAGTATCGAATGATTTTAAGATAAGCTGATCAGCAAAGTGACTTGTGTGGCTTTGAATATTAATACATTTATAGCATTTTAGTATGTGAACAGTAAAAAGGGTTCGTTTTTAAGTAAATTGAAGCTTTGGCACAGAAAACAAAATCATTTTATCCAAATATTTCTACATTTTGTAATAATAAATCTTAACCATATAAGTATATTAGAATA
The DNA here is from genome assembly GCA_029721355.1 of Tegillarca granosa. Lineage (NCBI taxonomy): Eukaryota > Metazoa > Mollusca > Bivalvia > Arcoida > Arcidae > Tegillarca > Tegillarca granosa. The sequence goes on along the minus strand of CM056599.1, from coordinate 30,975,925 downwards.
TATTGTATAGTTATATATCGTTCGTATTAGCCGTATTCAAACAGATATCCAAGAAAGAAAATCTCAATGTTCAATCTTGAACAAAATTAAATCAAACAGACTTTAAAAAGATCAGGGTAGTATATAAAAATGAGCTGTCAACATTTATATTAATTTTGGACAGTTTAATCTAAATATCGGTGATGTAGTTACAATTAATACAACTATATATTTCTGCATTTGATCCTTGTCAAATGTGTTTCCGTTTTCAGCCAATATCTTACCCCCCCCCCCAAAAAAATAAAAATAAATAAATAAATAAATAAATAATAAATAATAATAATATAATTATATCTTTTAACTTATTACATATCGAAATTATGATCTAAAATTTTTCCTCAGGTAGATATATTTTGGGAGCAATTCTTTTTATTCACGCAATTAACAGATCGGAACATTCTAGAACCAGTGGCGTATTTTTTTAATCCTAATACCAATAGCTATAGGTTCTTTCCTACTGTTATAAAGCTAAAGTCTTTAAAATATGTATTCCATTCCAAGTTCTCCATATGCTTATGTTTTACGAAATATATATTAATACAATTATTGTTTTTGATTTCGGTTAATACAAGGATTTATGACCTCATTAGAAATGTTGTATTTAGCTAGACCGTAGCCGAAATCAAAAGTCAGTAATTGTTTTATTATATGACTGACAGACTGTTGTCTTTCAAAATAATTCGTAACAGCTTCTGTTTTTGTCCTTAATGATTTTCAGAAAACGCAATGAATTCCGACACTTTTAAAGAAGGTCAATTATGATTGGTTTATCAAAATCTTATGACGGCTTTGATTGGTTCTATTTAGAAAATTCAACGTCGTCTATTTTAGGAACCTTGAGGATAATTTATACCATTGTTTAACCGTCGAGTGCAGAATTGCACAGTGAACATAACGGTTTGTCCAGTGCAGCTAAACATGTTTTAACCAATCAAAACTGGGTTAAATCAGTAGTCATATAATAATGGATAATTGTTACTTGCAAGTTACGTTTGATCTTAGAAAAGAATAACAAAAACAATGAAAATTGCTAAATAAACAAGAAGACCTCTTTAATTTATCATGTATGATAAATTTGTTACGGTTTTATTTCACCTCAAATTTGGCATGTATGATACATTTGTTACTGTTTTATTTCACTCTAATTTATCATGTATGATGAATGTGTTACTTTTTATTTTCCCTCTAAATTCGTCATGTATGATAAAGTTGTTACTGTTTTATTTCACATATCCTTAGGAGCTGGCAACTTTCTCGACTCCTTCCTTAATGTTCATCATGTAATGGTATAATTACTGTATTATTGATTAAAATTTCGTGCTCTATCAAGTCTAAGATTATTGTTTCATTTAACTGACATTGATCACGTTCAGATACATGTATTTCAATTTTTCTTGATGACGTCAAATGAAGTCTTGACTTTTTTCCTGATTGATTTGATAAAAAAAACATATTCTAGTTTTACTGGTATTTATCTGATTGTAAAAAAATCTGCGCTTTGAAAAAATTTAACAAAGAATACAAACTAGCAAACACGTCAATGCATTTTACTCTATCTATGGTCAATATCTCAGTCTGTTGGAATAAGAAGTATCAAGGCAACACAAAGTAAATAAGAAGAATCCTTTGGGAATCTGTGAAATTGTGATCTTAATAACTTGCGATTTTTCAATATGTTTTTACACTTTTTGCGAGGCTAAAAATAATATTTTCACACTTGATGTTTATACTATCAATTAGTTAATATTTTGATATTTTACGAGAAAAAAGGATTGAAAATGATTAACTTTACATTCTTCGTAAATAAAATGACGATAATAAACCCTTTACTGTAAATTTTATTATTTTACCTTCAGTAACAATTTTACTTTCTATAAAAATTAAATATCAAATATTCGCTTTTGAACATTTTATTTAATTTTCTCGTGTGAATTTTTTTTTTTCAAAGAACATTTTGGAAAAGAAGTTGACGATAAACAGGCTTCGTATGATATATTAATTAAATTTTACTTGATAATACACATATATTTATTTTTTTTTATTGTTAAAATTTCTACGATGCTGTTTTTAACAATCCATTATTTTATGTTTTATTTCAGCAAAACTAGAAGGAGAAGTGTTCTTTGCGAGTATCCCAGGGCTTTGTCGAATAATAGGAAGTCTGTGTACAATATCATGTGTAGGATCGCTTATGACTCTGGCAGTGCATGAGTTTCAACCGATACATACACATCTGTCATAACACGGCATATGTAAAGTTATTTACAAAAGAAGGAAGCGTTGCCATGTGTTTGTCATTTTATTCAGTTGGAGCAACTTTAGTGATGTTAAACTTGGCAGGTATAGGTGACCATAGTTACGATCGTAAAAGTATGGAATGCATTTGGGACAGAATGGCAACATATCCATATACAATAATTTTTTCTATCTGCCTTGTATGGATACCAATATTGATAACTGGATTCTCATATAGTAGGCTATACAGATATGTCCAAAAAAGCCGTAAAAGAGTTCAAGAGCATAATTTAAACCCAATGCCTGTCAAAAGACCAAACCTACGGAAATCATTTGCCCTTGCAAAGACGTTGTTTATTATATATGCCGTTTTTTCTTTATGTTGGATACCCTATGCGCTTTTGTTGGTGTTGGACAAAGAAGATACGTATAGCCACGTCGTCCATCTTTATATAACTACATTTGCTCATTTGCATCCATCGATCAACTGGCTTGTTTATTATTTAACAAACAAAAAGTTTTCCAATGCCTTTAACAAAATGTTGCCCTTTAAAAAATGTTTTGGTAGTTATTCTCCACAAGGAGGTTCTACTAGTACGCAAATGCAAAACTGTCAAGGATCACAGCCACTTAGATCGGCAGTTCCTCTACCGTTGACACAACCATCGCCGTCAGTACAAAAGTTGACATTGCAACAAACGTCACCACCGTCGAGAATAATGCTATTGACACATAAATGATAACATTAGACATGTGAAAAAATATAAAGCCTCCTGATACAACGATGAACGTTGGAACTCAATTTGATGTCATCGTTTAAAGTATTGTACCTAAAACATATATGTAATTTTAAGGTAGATAATTGTATAATCATTATGAGTATTATGTGCCCATACATTTAGAAATAAGTTTTCATCTAGTTGATTTTTATAACCTCTTTTAATAAACAGTTAGCATTTACCTACAAGTGCCTTTCGGCTTTATACAAACTTTATATGTTCTAAATTATTACTAGTAAAATTATTGTTTAAATTGCTTGTTTTTAAACAGTTAAATGAATAAAAATTACGAGAACAAGTTTAGAAAAAAAAGAAAAAGTACGAAATTTTGCGATCCGATATTGATTTGGTAAAGATATAAGGTTACAAGAAAAAAAATTTGAAGTTTGCACTTGGATTTTTATAATGTAAAAGAATAAAAATCAGACAAAATAGAAGCAAGATGTTTTATTTGGAAATGGACTGGTGTGTTGTGTTTTTATTTGTACCCTCTAAAAATGTGTAAAATTAAAAATTAAAGAAATGTTTGTATGTATTTTGAAACCTAACATTGTTTTATATTTCTTGCTGTAAGATATGTCTATGTCGCATGATATAAGATACAACTATATAGTTTTATAGTTTGTTTTAAAGCTGCATTGAGTTTTCCAAAGAAAAATATTAAAACGGTGCTAATCTAATAAATGATGTAAATAGTGAACAATGTTATACTTGGTTCAACGATAAAAGCTGGAACTAAATACATAAATAACAGCAATTTCCCAGCGAGATGTAGCATTGTGGGATCTAATATTAGAACATGGTTACGCCATAAAAACCGGGTCATTTAAACACGACTTTCAAAACGGTGAAATACGATATTAAACACAGAACTGCGTTGAATTTGTCATTAGTGACTTAGTAAGGGATACATAACACAATTTTAAATGCATCTGGATATTAATGAAGGACAATTAATGCAATTTGTCAGGTTTCAACTTCGATTTATGGGAATTTCTGTACATCTGTGCGCATGCTCCAAGCTCATAATAATCATCGTTAAACATTGACCAACCGGTTAGTGGATTCCGTTTATTTACAGCTAAAAGGAATTAAATTTTAGAAAATAAATCTCACGGATCGTGGTTAGAGGATATCTATTTTTTAAGAAATATATTTATTAATAGTATATATTTTTAGAAAAAAAAAAAAGAAAGAAAAAGAAAAAAATAAAATGGATAATTAAAATTTTTAAGTATTTTCCATGTCTGGTTAATCATTACATTCATGTAATATTAATCAAGTTGTTTGTTTCGAGATCTCTTTTGTCCTTAGGAAAGCCAAAAAATGTTTTTAAAAATACTTACTATTTTCATGCAAACATTTGATGTTCAACAGTATTCGTCAAAGCATTAGATGTTTATTCCTAACAACGAGAGAACACAAAATCAATACTAAATGTTTTATATAGATGAAACTATGTTTTAATATTTTTTTCTTTGTGTCTTATCTATGATATTGAAATAAACATCTTTGTGAAATTGAATTGTTAATTCATTTTATTAAATAGATCTGCAAGGATTATAACTTATACGCGATGAAAACTCATACATAAGGCATTTAACAAAATCTGAAATAATCATTCTAACCTGGTCTTTACTCTGATGTTTAATAAACAAGTTAAACGTTTTTATGTTGTTGTCGTTCATATGTCCAAGAGGAAACAGCTGGAGTGGAGTAATGGTGTTTTATGCCCCAGCCAAGATTCTTTCACTTTGCGTTTAATATGAAAGTGTGTCTTTTTGATGTTGTTATTGGTCATCTTCCTGAGCGTCGGGTAGAGTAGACAAGAGTTATGGTGTTTATGTCCTAGACAAGATTTTTTCAAATCTTTTTATGTTGTTTACTGTCATATGCCTTGCGTGTTGGAGTAATGGTGTCTACGCCCTGTTCATCTGAGTTTCTTTTGCTATGCCTTTCCTCTGTGGAAGCTTAATGTTTTAATATTGTTATCGGTCAAATGCCTAAGTATGGACTGGTATTGAGTTCTTGTACTCCAGTAAAGTATCCTTTACTTAATTCGATGTGGTCAATAGTGGATGCAGGAGCCCTCAGAAATTTCCAAAAATTCTGCCAATTTTTGACAAGCAAACTAAAATCCATGCCAAGATTGTATGTTTTCAGTTTGTTTGTGTCTTTGACAGTATTTTTTAAGTACTGTTGCAGTAATGACATAATAATTACAATATCTATCTTAATAGTTACATGCTTATATTCATATTAAAAATTTTTATTAATCCTCAATTAACTAAGAGCGATGTTTTTAATTTAAAATTCTACGGCACATATGGAAAAAATTTATGTGACCCCACTAGATGTAACCGCCACCTTGTTAAAGAACGTTGCCTGGAAAAGGCATGACGCAATGCCATGTATTCGACACATATTTCCCGGTCACGCAATACTCAAAAGTTATGATCTAATAATGCAACTTGGATTATCACCGTGGTCATGAAAAAACCCAACGATAAATGTATATGATCTTAATTTGCTGACATTAATAGCTAAACAATGAGTGTTTGAATAAGCCTAAATGAAATAAAATCTTCAAATTTATGGTAATAACAAATAAAATAATAAAATAAACACTTAAGAATGAATGTAACAAGAAATTAACTCGGATGAATAAATAAATCGAGTTAAATGAGGACAATTGGAAAAAGCGAAATAACAAAATTGACACAGCTGTTTTCAAATGATGACACTTTTAAGAACGTTTAAAATAAGAAAAATATATTTGATTTCAAATTAAAACCAGGGCAGGGTTGTATAAACCCACGAATAAAGAAAATTTTTTGATTCACTCAACCTCATGCTTCCAAACAAAATCAACTCTGCAAAAAGACACATGTGTAAATAATAGTAATAATGATAACAGTTAAAGAAAATCTCTTGGGAATGTTAAAATTCAGTCCCGTTCGGGCAATCAGCATTCCAAAAAAATTGATATCAATAAATTTTGGAAAAGCATGTCGAAGGACTCATAAACGCACGAATTAAAAAAAACAGCATCATATAATCGATTATCTTTGATATAAACTTTTAAATATAGTTTAATACTCTTTAAAAAGGAAAATCACAGATTTTATGAAATTTGGATTTTTATTGTAAACTTTCAACAAAAATGGAGACACTTTTTGTGAACTCTTTAAGAAAAACTTATGCCTTTATTATTTAAATGTTAACATATTACTTTATTGCGCAACTAAAAATATTGATTAAAACCATTGAAACTAAATTTGTTTTTATAACAACGAGTCATTATTGAATAAAAAAATGAAATTAGTTTGCTGTGATATTTAGAAATGAAAAAGTGTGGTAGGTTTAACACACTCTACTGAAAAAACTAATCCCAAGCATTTTTTTATTCAACAAAGTACTTTCTAAGGAATCCGTTTGCAAATTTTCATAAAATCCGAATTCGAGAAAAAATTTTGCCTTTGGTGCATGAGACTACCTTTAATAGAATATATTTTCATATTTAAAACGTTTTATACGAGCACAGAATTATTGATATTATATAATATTGCGTTCCATTTTGTTTCAGTTTTTTTTACACCATCTATACTGTTTTTGTTTGACCGGTATTAATTTGTTAACAAATAAAGCTAAGGAAAGTATAAGATAATAAAAGAGCCTCTTGCTCAACTGGAAACAACCAATGACTTGTTGTTGTAGTTAAAGTGTCAATTAACTCGAACATCTTCTCATCAAAAAGCAAGCTAAAGTTTATTATTTGGATGTTCCTGTAATTAAGTTGAAACGTCAAACGTCACCATCGCCGAATATAATGAGACCGACAAATTAATGAAAAGTTAGAAAAGGTTAAACCATCGAAAACATCGGTATCTTTTGGAACTCAGTTAGGTCGATAATATGTATTATAAGAACTATTAGGAATGGTCACAATTAATTCAAGTTTCCTTAAATATTAACAAAGTTTTAAATTTTCGACTAGATAAATTTTATAGCCCTTTTTCAAATAAAACTTATATCTTCTTATTAGTATTACTTTTTCTGGCCTTTTAATATTAAAAAATTAGTGGTCTAAATAAATACTAGTAAAGTTGTTAGAAATATCTATATTCTTCTAATAAAATAATATTACAAGGACAAATTTAGAATAAAAAAATGATTCTAAATTTGACGTTTCGATTTTGATTTAGTAAAATAATAAACTGCGAAAATGCTTGAGAATAAAAATCAAAATTTTTAAGAATGCACTAGGATTTTTAAACAGTATGATATTATAAGCTTTAATCACGAAAAATCAGTAAATATATAACAAATACCTGCTAAATTTTGATGATAAATTGTTTGTCCTCTGGAATTAGGTTAAAATCAAAATAAAAAAAACATAGTTATAAATATTTCAAAACTAACCTTTTCATATTTGTCATAGCTATTTCAATAGCGCAGGATATACGATACACCTTTATGATTTGTTTTCAGTATTTGTATTGTTTTCCATGATTACTTTATCATCTTTTATGTTGTAAAATGATCTTATTTGCCTTGTTTATTGGCAATACATGCGTGTCTGTTATATGAGCTATTTAATTGCAATCATCTTATGTTCAAAGGTATTTATAAAGCGATATCATGGTCCATCCCTTACAAAGAATACACGCACATAGCCTTTATATTAACATTTTTATATAGATGGAATGAATGTTTTTGATATTGTTTTTGTGTTTTGTCTAATCTGATTTATGATGTTTAAATAAAATAGTTTGTAAAAAAGACAACTTTTTTTCCAATATGGATATACAAAGTTGGTGAATAACTTGCAACTCAATGGAAATTTAGTTTTAATGAAGTTGTTATCATTATTTTAACTTTCCTGTTATGTTACATGATAATTAAATGTTTAATGTAGTTAAACGTTATTTTAATTTCCGGAGTGTTAGGATAATGAAGTGGAGAAATAGTGTTTACGCCCAATCAAGATTTTTTTACTTTGTTTTTTCTTCGTCCTTAACGCTGTAATGTTGTAATCTTCCATCTACGTAAGTGTCTTGATGGAGTAGAGTGGAGTAATAATTTTTAACGCCACAGTCAAGATTTTTTCACTTTGTGGTTACGCCAAGGTTAAATACGAAAGCTTAACAATTTTATTGTCATCACATATATATACCTGAGTATCCAGTGGAGAGGATTGGAGTGGAAAAATTATGCTTTAGAACTCCGTCGGATTTTTTCAGATAAATCGACATGGTCAATTCTTGGATTGTGAAATCAAAACTAAGACGTCCGAAAAACAACGAAAAAAAAACGGATTTCGGCGAGCGAAATGAAAAAAAAAAAAAACATCATGCTAAGATTATCGTAATTTCTGAGTGGAGGCCCATGTCTTGACAGTACTTTGTTAATTACACTTTAGTAAATCTTAACTACCAGTGCCTTTGATGTGATATAGTATACTTTTAGATCTCGTAGTTAACTGCCATAGCTATTTGAAATAAAAAGTAATAAGTTATGCAATGACAGTTATAGGTCCATATCTTCAAGATTTCAGTTCTTATTGACCTTAAATCAGATGCATGACCGAGAGGTTTTAAATTTAAATTTCTCAAACTATAAATTATATATGAAGACTTTGTGATGCCACTGTGTGTGCTGATATAACCTAACTGAACATTATGCCATTGCTGCGAATAGGTTAGAATTTTGTACTGTTTAAGACACATATTTTCCTATCAGACGCTCCATTATAGCTATATATCAATTTGGGGTCAGATGTCCGCGATATTTTAAATTTAAACTTCTCCAGACCGTATGAAAAAAACATTGTGACTCCAGTTAATGTTATGTGTTTTTCAAACAAATAGTTATTGTCTAATTTAGGTTTATCACAGAGGTAACGGGGAAAACAAATGGTACATGTAAATATAGGGTCTCAATTTGTTTTATCCTTGCTGATCTCATTATTTTTTGCAAAGTAATGGCCCTTTTTCAAACTAGAATTTTTCAGTATTACTGACAAACCTTGTGAATCGAACTCCTCCTACACGATTAAACCGATACTTTTTAAACATTGCAGGCATCTTCATTCTTCCTTATTACCTGAAGATGGTCCAATGATTATCCCGTATTGCTCTCATTATTTTAGAGAGTTTTACCCATTTGTTTGATTTGAATTTTTCAACATTGGAAACAAATCTGTACATCAATCTAATCTTACAGCACTGCTTAGAGAGGTTTTGAGCATTTATCATTTACAGAATATCTGTGACTTTTGTGTTACTATGGTTATTTTTTTAGTTTAGTTAAAATTTTAACATTGATCCGATTGTGACAAAGACCTCGGATAGATATATATAGCAGTTAAAGCTGAAAGAATGAAAGTAAGTTTATTTTGTTGAATACTTTCCGCCTATGAGATATTAGTATCGTGTATTGTGACTTAAAATGGATTGGTGTTTGTTTTTTATTAAGGCATATGGCACATCATACTAAAAACAAATTTAAAATGTGATTTCCTCCCCAATTTCCTTTTCGACTGAAATAAGTGGCGGGGATATAGTTACTTTTGTGACAAACTCTTCTTAAATTTGAAAAAAAATCAACAGGTGCATTTTATTTAAACGAGGTTTTTTAGACATGTTTCATATTTCGCTTTTATGGCATGATATTAAGCTAGCCATTTTAAAAACGTGATTTGTATTTTCTGGATATCTACTCCGGGAAATCCGTTATTATGCGATATTTTTCTTTTGTAATAGGTTATTTTAAAATAAAAGTCATTTTTATAGCTGGTAATTTGTCTCCGGAAAAAACCTACAGTAAATAAGATGTAATACGTACATAAAACTTAATATTTTTATTTAGTAGGATTTCAGAGCCTTGGATATTATTTTAGGTATACATGGTAATGTGTAAAAAAAGTAATTTTAATTCTCACTGAAACACATCTGAAATTATCTCTGTAAGATATTACTTGACAGTATTTCCATGCTGCAAGAACGTATGTTAGTGGCTGAAATGCGATACACTTTTAGAAAAATTTTATCACCGTAGCACACGCACTTGTATGTAATGTAATGTAATAATCTTGTCAAAAGCCAACGCAACTTATATTTCGAAATCGTGTTTTGTTCACCATGCGTTTCTTTCAGCATCCTTTCGAATTCTTGAACATTCCTAAAAGACCAAAGACAAATCGAAGTCTTATAAACATTAAGTTATCGAAGTCTTATTAAACTTGCGGTTTAACTAAATTGATGATAAAAACACTCCCACTTATTCCATCTAAGAACAGTTGGATGATATGTTGATAATATTATTTGTAAATATTTCCCGGAAATTAATCTGCTTATTATGGTATATTACTTTAAATATATGTAAGTCGTCGGTAAGATTAAAGACATCGATTGAATATTGAAGTTAATACTGATAAAATATTTTAAATAATAGGCAGCATATTCTAACCTTAAAAATTATACACAAATCAAAGAATATCAATATATATGGATTTATTTCTTATTATTATTGTTTCCTTATTTGAAATAAATAAAATAACATTTGGAAATCAATACAACTTCAAATATTGTTTGTATGAGGTTGTTTATACGATAAATCATAAACAGTTGTTGTTTGGAAGTCTGTAAAAGTATTGATTTAAGTAGCTATACATCATTGACATTAACTTTGTAATCTACACAACACTAAACATTTTTGTAATAATTCATTTTAAAGCCCAGTTGTACTGTTTATAAACAGACTTCCATGGTTTCATTTTGTACATTGTACGTACTTGTAGTTTTATCATTTTTACGCAAAATGGGATGATGAGAAGACTCACAACTAAGGATTTTTTCCAGTCGTTGTGGTTTTTTTCGATGAAATTGTATGATTTAAGAGTTTTAGTGTATGCGTAACCAATATATTTACCAAAGATTTATTTGTTAACAATCCGCATTTAATACAAGCAAATAATCAACCAAAATTATCTTACCATTACAAAAACATACATGGTTATTCCTCAATTTAAAATAACTTGTTTTTTCTGTATGACGCTTACCTGAACATGCTTTTTTGCCTTTTCATATTGGCATCTTTTTCGGGGAACAGGGATAACAAAGTGGACACGTGCTATTGCTTTGATGCTTTTTTAGGTTTATTTAATATTATAGTATATTAACAAATATGGGTTGTAAATAGGTTGATAATCACGATGTGTCAATGTCGTACGTTTTTAAGTCCTCATTTATTTAAATTTAAAGCCTAGCACATCTGCAATCGAAGCATTATGAAATCCGTTAACTGAATTCTTGGATAAGAATCTACTAACTAAACTGAATACAAGTTAAAGACAAACGAGATATCGGTTTTCAGTTACGTTTTACCGCTTAATATTGGCATCTCTTTTTATGATATGTGTTATTTTGGCGTGTTTAATTTTTGCACTTTTAAGTTATGTCCCAAATAAGCCAAACATAAGCTACAACCAAAATTTCCCGATGTACGGTAAATGAACTCGAACTCAATGGTAAGGTTTAAGTTCGTTTATTCACATTAAAAGTTACAGGAATTTTACTATGGTTCATTTTGGTGTATGGTGTTTAGAAGGGACAATGCTACATCTCCGCTTTTTAAAGGCTTCTTCATCATTTCAAGTTTTTCTCTTGTTCACTCATCCTTTTGCTCCTAAAAAGTGTTAACATTGTGTATTTATTTATGTATGTATTATATAACTTTCTTCTCTTTAAATTTCTATAAAAACTTATATAGTGTTACAATAGCTGTTTTCTAAATTTAGGATATTTTTGTTTATACAAAAGTTTTAAAGAGTCGAATATTAAAAGAAAACATATTTTGACAAGTAAGGTTATGTCACAAATAATTTCCTAAGTATTCAACATCAACTGATGTCTGATTACTGAAAACATAAAAGTGTAAATGAAATTGTCTATTAAAATGTTCATATCATATAAAATGTAAGTCATACTTTTAATATATCTATTGCTGTGAACTTATTGTAATATCGTCAAATCTAGAGACATTTTACATACAAACTTAGAGGAACTGGCGATTTTAAAAACCCTTAAATTAAAAGAACTTATTATATTATGACGTTTATTTTTGCGCCGGCTTTATTTTCAACACATCTGTTACATAATAAGGGATTTTTTATTTGTCGCTTGATTCTTCGACATAGACTTTTCTTAGATTTAACAAATGTTAAAAATTTAAGAATAAATAATTACAGGGTTTGTCTACAATCAATTTTTTTGTTGAATCTGTTAAGGGTTTAGATATTTAACGACAGAAAAATTAAACCAATACCATCAACGTCGATGTATGCGAAGCTTTTGCTTTTTTTTAATTATAAAACACACACACACAGAGAGAGAGAGAGAGAGAGAGAGAGAGAGAGAGAGAGAGAGAGAGAGTAAAAGCCAGATAGTAGGTATTTTAAACAAAAAGGGTTTTTCTTGCTGCAAGATATATCGCGCAGCTTATTAGATATAAAGATAGGATTTGCTTTCAATATATTATTGTCATTGTCGTGTCTTTTCATTATAAATATTTCTTGTTTTTGTAATTTCGTGGTCTTACTTGCCTTGGGCATTGTCAAATCTTGTTTAAACACACAAACTTTTTCTGGAAATCATTGGATGGCCACTGGTATTTGTAATGACATTTGGTTTTAATCCTCTTAGAGCAAGAAAGCACACAATTAATATTCAATGTGTTAATAGATGAAACCAATGTTTTAATTATTATCGTTTATTTATTTATTTATTTATTTATTTATTTCCTTTGCGTTTGTGACAAATAAATGTTCATATAAAACATGATTTTGTTTGTTAAATTATTTGTTTAACTCTTTCGAATGTGGATTTGCAAGGTTGATAACTGGTACTTAAGAAAACTCAACACAAACTTGCTAAACTTGTTCGTCTTTCTATGTAATCACCGTACCAAACACTTTTATATGTAATATTTTAAGTATACAAAGTAAATTAATTAGACACTGAAAAAATGTTACAAACAGCTAAAGCAACTTGTCATTTTAGTACCAATGCGTTTTCTTATGCAACCTTTCGAATTCCCGAACATTCCGAAAAAACCAACGACAAAATGAAAGTTCCATGAACGTGTTATTTTGCAATTGGAAGTTTAATATAACTTGTGGTTTGACTAAATTAATAATAAAACCACTCCTTCTAATACTATTTAGAGTGAATTTCGATAGTATGCGGATACTATTATTTGCAAATATTTCCGGAAATAAATCTGCTAAGTACGGAGCCCGCGAAGGGACATTGAAATAAATAGTTGTTTGCGTTCACACGCAATAATATTTAGTTCCCACGCAATAATATTTCGTTCGCACGCAAAAGTATTTCGTTCGTACGCAAAAGTATTTCGTTCCCACGCAATAGTATTTCGTTCCCACGAAATGTTTTTGCGTTCTCACGCAATAATATTTCGTTCCCCCGCAATGTTTTTGCGTTGGCACGCAATAATATTTCGTTCCCACGCAAAAAGTATTTCGTTCCCACGCAATGTTTTTGCGTTCGCACGCAATGGTATTTCGTTCCCACGCAATAGTATTACGTTTACACGCATTGTTGTTCGTAAAGACACTTTGAAAGCTGAAAGTTCAATATAAAGATTGTAATTTAAAAAAATGGCAGATCAACTTAACATAAAGAAAATTGATTTATTTATCAACCTATATTTTAACTATAGTTTGATTTATGATCATTTAGTCTTTGTTTTAGCAGAAAATTATGGAATCAAAATAAGTACAAGACATTTGAAACGTCGTTTATCACGTTTAAATCTGTGACGAAGACAATATTCAAATTTAGAAGATGTTGTTGACTTAATAAAAGAAGAAGTAAAAGGACCAGGTCTACATCATGGGTATCGGATCATGCTCGCAAAATGTCGAGACAGAGTGAGGAAAGAGACTATACGTTTAATAATGCAGGAAATTGACCCAGAAGGAGTCGAAATAAGAACACCAAAGCGCCTTGTTCGACGCGCTTATTTTGCGAAAGGACCCAATTGTATTTGGCACATCAATAGGTACGATAACTGAAACCTTTCGGTCTATGCTTAAGCGGCAGTATCGATGGCTAATACCATACTAACAACAACCCCAGAATAATAGGGGTTAGTTCTTAGAATCTGTGAAAGTAAGGGATCACTGTGCATAGTGAGAGGAGATTGCGGCACAGAAAATGGACATGCACGTCATATTCAGATATTTTTTCATCGAGACAGCTCATTTCATCGAAACAGCTTAACATGTCTGTAGCAAGTACAACTAATCAGATGATTGAATGCTGGTGGGGATTTTTGCATCCGTTTCTGGATGTAACTTATCCGTAGCATGAAGGAAGAAGGGCTAAATAATGGAGATTTTCTTGATAAAAATCTTGTACAGTTTTGCTTTATGGCCTTTTTACAGGTAGGTTAAATGCTGTTTGATAGTTCTGTATTATATCCGATATAATGTTTCAGCTGAATAAATTATAACAACCATAGCCGCGTTTTACAAACAAATGACTCAAAAATGATCGATATGACGTTAAACAACGTTCAACATACCAACCGACTAAAGTATGTTTGTAGCTCCCTAATAATTTCAAGAAGTCCTACAAGACTGTTTGTATAACCTATTGACATCAAATAGCTGCAGCGAACCAACAGTTTCCCTTAGAATTTAAAATAAAGACAGTTTTCAATGAGATTTGCTGTGTGCAGGTTTATAAGCTGTAACAGATAGGATTATTTATTTGTTTTTTGAAATATATTTTAAATATGCATTTTTATTTCAGGACGAATAGGATGACATTGTTGAAATATGGAACACGTATACAATACTTCCAGCTACAAATAAAAATGTGCCTTCAGGTCATCCGGATTTGATGTATTTCATTCGATGATGTGGGGTTCGGAAGACTATTTGTGTTTAGTACCAGACGAGGAATTGGATGTGTATGCAACTGAGGCAGAATTTAGATCTTCTATGTAAATGTTTATACTTTATACACAGAAACAATCAGTAGACACCACTTAGATATCCCAAAGGATTTGATTTCTGCAGTAAACGTGTACAGGTTTCTGAGAACTAAAATGCTGACTGATACCTGTCAAGTCCATTTTGGAAGTAAATCACGCCCACACACTTAACTTTCACAAACGCACGCATAATCAAAATATCCTGAAAATTAAAACTGACAGCATTATTATTATAGTTATTATCAGTTTGGTAATATTTTCAACGGCCGATACAAAACTCGTATATCCGGTATTTTATACTGATCCGGTAATATTTTGTTTCTTGTTTTGTAGAATCCGCCGCTGTTGTTGATTTCTCAAATTCAGGTGATTGAACGACTTTACACCATTTTCCCCATTTATTCCGGGGATGCCTCTGTCTTCGGATTGTCAAACGAAAAACTTTGAAAACCATTGACAGATATGTTACTGTTTTATCAGGATAGTAATAGTTATTTGGTCTGGAGGATTAAAGTTAACAGAATGTAAAACACTATTGCTGTTTGTGCTGATTATTTAGGGTCCATTTTTTCTCATGATCTGTTGTACTGTTTCACAGTATTTCAGCACAATTCTATATCTGATATTCTTTGTCCTTAATAAGTTGGTCAAAAAGTGAAAACAGAAAATTATTCTTGTAAAATTTACATAGATTTTGGTGGCACTAGCTTTTTCTAACATCAACAAAAATACAGAATAATATTACAAACATTAGTAAACATGACAACAACGTTGATTATTTTACGCTATCTGATATGATAGTGTCACGTGCTATGGTATAAGTATTTTGCCTAGTGTTCTGATAAATCACCGACAAACTGATTAGATGGTCTAAAATTCAGTTTAATTTTATTCTTAATGCTTTCAAAAACATTTCTAAAACATTCAGTTATGTATAAACAATTAAAACGCTTACGATCAAAATTCGATCTAGTCGAACTTTGATCGCTCGAAGTGTAAAGCCGGGGACTTGGTCTGTATATTCGAGCCATCTTGGTGAGACCGAACATCGAGTGAGATATTGAAATCGAGATGGTATGGACGTTCTAGTATGCCTACCATATTTTATCCCCTCTTTTTACGTAGAAAGTATGATAATATCGACTTAAATTGATGCGAAATGAATTAATATAAAGAATAGCTAAGATATGACAAACAAAATTAACCAATTTCATTCTTCAATATTCAACAAATGTCTGTTGAAATACTGTACACCGACAAAACACATTACATGTGGTACCAGGTAGATTGTCGCACGGCGCATGTTAAAGTGCGAATTTGTTTCACATAAATAAGACAAAATCTTTTAAGTAAATCAGTTTGTTATTGCTTATATAAAATAAATCATAAAATTACAATATTTAATAAAATTTTTCTTTCGGGTTTTGTCAGCTTTTATTGCCCCAACGTGGTTCGAACCAACAAAAACCTTTCAATAAGTCTATCCTACTACATGTCATAAAAACTTTCATATCAAACAGCAGGTATCTTTAAAAACGAATTAAGATTATGGTTTATACGAACACGAAATGAACGATACATATCGATAGATAATTGGTAGGTTGGTCGAATGTCGTTTTACGTCGCATTAGCCATTTGCAGCTATTTGCAACGTTGTAATCCAGTTTTGCATAAACACTATTACAGCCAACAAAGAAATTTCTTTACCACCCGAAAAAGTTTAATAAATCGAAGGCCTCATAATGGTTGTAAGAGTTGTTTTATATTGTCTTATACTTATCAAAATAGACTGGGAATTATTTAATGTATGACAATCTGTCACGAGGTGTGAAAATACACAAAATCAGGATTACAATTTGTCACGAGGTGTGAAATTACACATAATCCGGATTATTTGCGTTTACTTGTATGTTTTAGTAATTGTTTCAACACAACATTGTAAGGTCTGCATTTAACATAGGGTGGACCTTAGTATTACTTACTTTGCACTGCAATTTCTTTTTCATAATTGCAGTCTAGTGCCTTAACATAAAACAAGTGTAAAAAACAAGTGTACACATTATTTTGTGCAACACTCTGCGAAAGTTTACAAAAGGAACTTGCCGAGCTCAATAAACGGTAATTTAAAACAGAGCCACCAAAAGCGCACTCTAACAAATGGCAAAAATAATTAATGATATAAATACAACACCAGACTTAAATGTTTATACATGTAAAATCCCTGACTTTAGACCGCACACGGAATTAATATATAGTTCCGGTTAATCACAGACGCACGCAGCATCTCACAATAAGCGAACAAGGTTTCACACAAAGGAACTTAGAGAAGATAATGAACCACTATTGTTTAACTTTTTTTAATATTGCACAAGAGATTTTATACATGAGGTCATATAATAATGACATAGTTGTGTTTTAATATGTATGTCTTTTAAAACTGAAGGTAATTCAAAACCATGAAGCCATCTGCACATTGTATAACATCACAGGTTAATGAATTTGTCATATGTGTAATTAAAATGTTCAACACCTTAAGGCGGACCGACAATTGGCTGAAAGAACTAACAGAGACAAACCAGTTTATCCTCTAAGGAGTTATAGTTATATAGAACCACGTGTCTTTCTGACAGTTTCAGAAAGTAAGAATATGTAAATGTAATATCAACATCCATAGCTTAAGATATACGCCCTTTGAAGGTTTCAAAACAATCCATAACTGGAAAATGTAGTTGAGTAGCACATGTGCTTGTAAACGGCGCGCTTTCATGTTCAATGGTGGTTCAAAACCCAATTGAGGTACTTTATCAAAACCAGTCACAAACACCAGCATTCTCTCTAAGCCATTATTTTCTTCTGAAAATAAAAAAAATTCAAATTTGCATTTAGATGAATAATTTGACATTATTGTTAAATAAAAAAACTGTTTAAAATCTTATAGCTGACAAATCAGTAATCGAAGGTGTGTTTTTAAGATATCGTTTAGGTCATTTTTGGATAAAAAAAAATATGAAAGTCAATTGACTTACATATAACCATTGTTAATATTTCAGAAATGGTTTCCTATATTTTGGAGGAATAAGTAGATAGTTTAATTTATCTAAAGCCAGTGGTTATCCGAAATAATCCTTCATTGGCAATAAAATTTCAATTGCCTTCCGAAAGCTTATTTGTTGTATATGGATGCTCCATATTTCACTATAAATATATATAAATAACACGTATATCTATCTATAAGCAGTGTACAACGTGCATCTGCAGCAAAAGACTTAAACTAGTCATAATTTAATTGTATATCCTGTAATTATTTATTATTATTATTACTAATTTATTTATTTATTTATTTTGAATAACAAATAATGATTATTATACTAGTTTATGAAGACAGTTGGCATCAAACACTGTAGTCATGCATACAACTGACAACTAAACTGAATAATCATCTGAATAAACAACTCCAGTCTAATGGTAATCCGAATTATTAAGTTTTATGACAATATTTTAAACAAGCAAACATTGGATAAGATCGAGGTAAATCGATTGGTAACTGATAAAAGTCGGCTTATCTCAAATTAAAGACGGAATCCACAAATAAACTTACCTGATGCTGCTTTTTACCTGAGGCGTAATTCTACTGAATCTACTGTCATATTTTCAAAAGTCACGTGATTATACGTTTTGTTTGAATTGTAATATGACACTGCGTGGGAACGAGATACTATTGCGAGCGAACGAGATGCTATTGCATGGGAACGAAATACTATTGCGTGGGAACGAAATATTATTGCGTGCGAACGAAATATTATTGCGTGCGAACGAAATAATATTATGTAGGAACGAAATATTATTGCGTGCGAACGAAATACTTTTGCGTGCGAACGAAATATTATTGCATGCGAACGAAATATTATTGCGTGGGAACGAAATATTACTGCGTGGGAACGAAATATTATTGCGTGTGAACGAAATACTTTTGCGTGCGAACGAATTATCATTGCGTGGGAACGAAATATTATTGCGTACGAACGGAATACTTTTACATGCGAACGAAATACTTTTGCGTGGGAACAAAATATTATTGCGTGCGATCGAAATATTATTGCGTGGGAACGAAATATTATTGCGTGGGAACAAAATATTATTGCTTGCGAACGAAATAACATTGCGTGCGAACGAAATACTTTTGCGTGCGAACGAATTATCATTGCGTGGGAACGAAATATTATTGCGTGGGAACGAAATACTTTTACGTGCGAACGAAATAATATTGCGTGCGAACGAAATACTTTTACGTGCGAACGAAATACTTTTGCGTGGGAACGAAATATTATTGCGTGGGAACGAAATAACATTGCGTGCAAACGCAAACAACTATTTATTTCAATGTCTCTTCGCGGGCTCCGTAGCTAAGTATATAATGATATTTTATATACATTTATGTTAGAATAATACTGTTAATACTGGCGCAATTAAATATTCCAAAATAAAAGGAGTACGTTCAAAAAAGGAAATCAGGAAATTATTTTACGAATTAAAAGTATAACACATTATATTACAAATATCGATAAAGTGGATTAATTTTTTTTATTACGACTGACTTGTTAATAATGTAGATGAAAATTCAATGTAAGATTGTAGTTGTTCAGAAGCGTGTAAGGTTATTAATCGAGAAGTCATAAATCATAGGTCTGTAATTTTTTATCTCCACGATGACTATAATTTGGGTAATTATTCTGTTTGTATCCCAACTCTTTTGTTAATAAACGGGCTTTTATAGCTTCATAATGTCTTTAATGTTGTACATTATAAATAATTATTTTGAAAAATGATCTGAGCTCGATCTAAAGATTTTTTTATTTACGTTTATCTTGGCTTTATAGTAGTACATATAATACCTAAAGCAATGTATATTCAGCTAAAGTTTGACATAGGCAACACATTTAAACACGATTTAGTGCCTTAAATCTAGACTCAAACAGCTACAAAACACTTTGCATTACAAAACATATTATATACTACCGATTCATAAACTATAAATTAAATGGGTATGTATGAATATATATATTTAGACCACTTAGTTGATAAAGCTACCGACTAAACACCATTTCCATTCTAATATTGATTTGAAGTGACCTGTTTTGACGCTATTGGGGTGTTCAAGAGCTTTTACATTTGCTTCACCAGTCTACTTAAGAATTATACGTAAATCTAATTTTGCATTAAATACAAGCGGGGTTAAAAAACTTCAAAAATATAATTCAATTACAAAACCATGAAAATTCTTCAACAATAAATAATGTACATGCATGAATATTTTGTCTGTAGGAACATGTATATATAACCTTAAATTGTATATGGTACATACATGACAACACACACAAGTAAAATGTTGTTGCGCTGTATCCTTTAACATGAAATGATGTAGTGCATGACAGATATCATAACAAATAAGTTAAAAGAAATATTATGACCAATGAGTCCCCACAAGTAATCAACAATGGCGATGGCAGATTATTAAAAGAAAACTGAATCAGTAAATATTTTTTTGTAAAAACAAAGAAATTACGTATAATGTAATTATTCTTATGATACTAAAAAAGCTACCAATTTATTTTGATTCGTTTATATTAAAACACACTTTAAAAAAAACTCAACGAATTTGTGATTTTAAAATATGATTCGGCCTCAATAAGAACAAGTGATTCAAACATTTTTGCTTGCTGCATTTACGAAACTCATTTTAACAAAATTAAACAATTGTTGAATTTTAAGGTACATTAAGACTATGTCATTTAAGGCTGAGCTTCCTGGTGATTTTGCTGCTTTTTACGTGTTCGACGCCTCCTAACAGTTTGTTTAGCCCTAGGTTGACCTTATAATTTGATGCTAACGTGATTAGATATCTAATAAACCATTCCGAAAATAAAGTAGCATAGGTAATAATTATTGTTAATTATTAGTATCTAGAAATTTCAGTATCATCTAATCAGAGATGAAACACAAGTATTTTTTTACCTCTTTTTTCTACACGTCAGTACAACAATACGGATGTTTCGGGTTACGCGCTTTCGTATCTTTGAAGATAAAAAGTGTCTACGGCATGTAACAAAAGTTCCACAAGGTCACTTCCGGTACTACGGGTTACGTGTAAACAAATTATTCCTCTAGTTCAAGCGCCGGGATTATTCAAAGATATGTGTTTGCCACGATAGAATTTCGGTTTAATCTATGAGAGAACTTTTTTCGTATCTTCTGTTGTGCTAGAATTATCAAAGTGCGCATGAAAATGCAAATAAAAGGTTAGTCACTGCCATATATGTTATTAATTTCTACCCGATTTCGTTTGCCATTGGTTAAAAGCTGGATATTTATTTATTGCAGTAATTTTATTTCCCAAATTGTCCAAGAAATCGTGTTTAACCAGTTCCAGTAAAGGGCTGTGGATCAAGTATTGATTAAAACTTTATCTGATGTGATTTAATTGTCCAAATATGTAGCCAACTGCCAGTTTTGAAATATAAATTCTGAATTAATATCTGGATAATTTTCTTCATTAAGATTTCTAAAAAGTAGTCCCAACTAGTATTTGTCTAACAAGCAATATGGATATAATAATCTGGTCTCATATTAAAACCTCATATTTTCAATGTCTGCTTTTTCAACATTTTTATTTATTGCTTAGAGATAATTTGATTAAAAACTATCCACTTTGGTTTTAATTTTGAATCACAAAAAATGAAATCTTTTGTGAGATCTATCTTTCAGAAACAGCTCATGTATTGTTACTGAAAAGTAATATATATTAGACTTGCTTGACTTACACAGCATTCCAAATGGACCAATAAGGCATGCAGTAAAGGCTCAATCTGAAACCTGACTAATATTTTCTTATATTTTCAGCTACTTTTTTACCTTTAGGAGTGAATAAAAACAATAACTTTTAATATATTTCTTTAACAAATCTTAAAATATCAACAATGTCATACTTTACAAAGACAAGTTAATCTCAATTTTATTGCTTTATCCAAGATCATTCGTCTTAAAAAGAGACACCATATTAGATGAAGTGAAGTAATTCTGCATAAATCTGCTGCTTTAATGACAAAATAGTTATTTCTTACTTAACACACTGATTGATATGGAGCATCTATAAAACTTTTATCAAAGACCACAAGCTTATTCTCATTAAGAATGCTTAGAAGATAAATCCTCTTTTTCTTAAGTCACTGGCCATAGAATCCAAGCGGTTACAGCAATAATAACATAAGCCTTAATCTAATTTTCTCCCCATTATGGCATCCATTAAAAATGACTGAAATTAAGAACATGTTTTTTTTTTTTTTTTTTTTTTTTTATTTATTTATTTTTTTTTTTTTGGTATAGGCCTTTACTGCCTAGCTTGGTACCAGCATTATGGACTGTAGGTCTACAATGCTTATCCTCTACGTTAAAGTTTACAAACAGATATAAGCTTTGCCATGCTATTCATTCTGATGGCTTTTACCAGTCAAAGAACAACAACAACCATCCTGTGATTTTCTAGCAAAGTGTACTATATTTTTAAAAAGATATAATTTATCCGAAAAATGTACATTTGTATATGCACAAAAGTCTGAGGGCTTTTACAGGTCAAAGAACAACAACAAACATCCAGTGATTTTCTAGCCGAAAATGTGTACATTTCTATATGCACAAAAGTCTATCTTTAGATGTCATATAATAAATCATATTTTGACAACATCTTTTATTTGCCATGTGTTCTTTTAATGTCATCTCTCCTTTGATTGGAATACTCATTCATATATACACATGCAAATCTAAAATTAAAAACAAAATATACCATGTTGTTATAAGTATGCTATTGAAAATGGATAAAAAATGGCATACATATTTAGCATACACATATTTCATTACACTAGGCACATTACCAAGTAGAATAATTCTACTCATCATTCTTGAATACTCTTAAATAGTCAAAATGTAATTTTAAAATACAAAAATCATAGGAAATTACACCTTTTTAATGCCAAAATACAACTAAATTGCTGCTGAGTACACAAAAAATCTGATTACATGACAAAGTGCCAAGTAGTGCCAAAATTTTATCTGATCTCTATTATACCAATCTGTGTAAACAGATATATTCTCATCACAAACTGGTACCAAAAGGGGCTTCCAATTAAACAGATGACATTGTAAACTAGGTTGTCTGTGTAGTGACATTGTCCTTACTTAAGGCTTAGAAACCCTCTGACTATAAGGCACATTTTTCAAATGACTGTATCATTAATGTTAAAAACTCCAGAGTCCAGACCATGGTTTTATCAAATTGGTACTTATTCCAGTTTTTGTGACATGACGTGACTAATACCTGAAGTACAAGATTCCCTTCAAAAGGAATCCTATCACACAGTATCTGGTAAACCATCATTATCTGGCATCAATTTTGCAACTGGGTACAATCAAGCAATGTAATATCATGACACAAAGCCTGACTGGATTCTGAACCCACAACCCTCAGCAGTGTCTCCAAAAATCTGATAAAACCAAGAGAATATAGTTCTGTTACAAAGAAATCTTCACTAAATAAATTTTCAATTTACATAAGTTAATATTTATTTTATACTTAACTTAAAGTCAGTCTGTTATTTCTTTAGTACTGTAGATAACATGATATTACTACTGCTCTATATTTATGAGCTGGAAATATGCAAAATAAAACAGATGTGTCAATGCAAGCTGATCAAATGTCACTATGGCTTGTCAGATTCACAACAGTCCTATTTTGCAATTTTACATACAGTAATCAGGTACACATTCTATAACAAAAACAAAAACACAATCAACATGTGTATGTAAATCACTAGTACATATTTTATGTTCAAACAGTTTATAGGACTTTTACAAAGTTGTTTTGAAATCATTTAACATATGTTAGGCACTACTGATTGAATATCAAGCCAATATATCCAAGTACTGATCCCCCTAAAAGGGTTTTCAAATTTCAATAAACAAATTGCCCTCATCATCTTGAACAATATAAAGACATCTCTTAGGTCACATTAATAAATACATACAACAGAATAGGTTTGCAAGCAGTATAATAGCTCAATCTATGTACGGTTGCATTATTACTTTGCAAGACCAAGTCCCACTTTGACAACAGATTTAAAGCAAATAAATATTTAGATAATTGACATACCAAACAATTCTTGGACTGTGGCGAAAATATATTAAGTCAAAAAATTATTGAGAAAAGTTTTGGTTCCTGGTCCATTCTCATATATTACGCGACGTATACCCGTCACGTTCGTATTCAACAGTTCAACTTGAATTTCAAGCTACCAAGTGACATTTGTGCAGCTGAACACATATTAAATGTCGGACTTTTTCTTTTTATGATGCTTTGAGAATTAAATGAACTTATAAGGCTAGATTCATTTCAATTTTACCGTAATTATTACTTACCAAGCTAATTTTTCTCGTTTTAATGGTCAGCTGATGTGTATAGCCTCCAAACCGGAAATAGGCATGAGGAACCAAAACAGAAAATCACGTGATTTTTGGCATATATAATATCCGGAACTGGCCCGGAAAACGGTAACCCGAAACATCCGTATTAAATACTTTTATTTCTATCTTGAATATTTATTAAGGAACTTTCTTAAATATATCAAATATTTTTAGGTCAGGAAAAATTAATTGTGTCTACATTCTACATTTACAATAATGAATGGGCGTTTAGCATTGTTTTGACATTTTCTCAAAACTTCTACTATAACTAACAAGACAAAAACATATATAAATAAATGTTTAATTGATTATTTAATTAATTAATCAATTAATTATTACACAACATATTGTTCATCTGTAACAGACTGGAACATCACATCATTACATATACAGCTGTACATGTAATTGGTTTGAATTTAAAATTTACAGTCTAATTTACATATATTGATGTTCAATATCATGAACAAGAAAGCTTATAACGAAGACGAAATTATTGATAATATTCTGTTTTATTTGATTTGATTTTATAATTAAAGTATAAAAGCCGTATTTGACTCGTAATGTTACGTTTAGCAAGAGACATAAAGTCAAGATTAATAAGTTTGCACTGAGATTTTAATAAGGAAAATAATTAAAATTACGACAAATTAGAAACCGAAAAGTTTGCACTGGTTGGTATTTAGTAAAATTAAAATTAAAAACATGGATCAGATGGGCTGGTACGTTTGTTTTTGATATATATAAATATTAAAACCAAAAGCAATCTTATATTTTCTGTTGTAAGATACGCAGGTTATTAGACACAAAATTAATATATTTTTGCTTTTGTCTGACTTATATTGATATAAACATGTTTGTAAAAACCATTCGTTAATTTTCTTCCTAAATGGTTTAGCAAGGATGATAGTTGATATCCAATTGAAAATAAGCTTTATGTGTAACATAAGGTATTTGGCAAAACTTAGTACAGTCATTATTATCATTTTACATCGGCTTAACTCTGTAATCTAAAACGTTTCAATTTGGTATCGGTCATATGTTGAAGTGTCGAAAGGAGTGAAGTGTAGAATCAGTGTTTACATCTCAGTAAAAATATTTTTCTTGTATCGTCGCGGTCAATTCTTTGGTTGTTGAGTACCGAAAAATAACCATTTCGTCATGTAATCTAACAAACTCTCCCATTCTAGAATTGTCTGAGTTTCGGAGTTTTTGTTGTAAGTTACGTTTAAATAAATTTTGATAATCTAGTATCCAAACATGCGAGGTCAATAACATTTATCATATCAATTAAGCATTGAACTGATGAAATGTAGACATTTTAGTCCTATAATTGCAAAAGCTATTTTAGACAAACTCAACATAATGCATAAGTGCATAACAATTTTCCAGGAATAGCTATGACATTTATAGGACCATTACGAAATCTAAATTGATAAATGTTTATTATAATATTTTAAATCATATTAATCCTCAATCAAAAGACCACAAAGGCCATATACGTCGTAAAAACTATTTGACTTCACTAGATGTAACAGCCATGTTGTTGGACAACTTTATGACGTTATGTGGGTTGACATGGCGTAATGTATTGTTTACACTAGACTATCCGGACAACAGATAACATATCGATGCGACAGATAAAAAATTTCCTCAGTAACATTACTTCTTAATTAGGAATATTTAATAAGTTGGCATATTTAACAAAACCGTTGAAAACAAAATTTTTCGAATTTAGACAACAATTTACTACTGTTTTGACCTTTGGCCTTGTCATGCTTATTGAAGATGGTGACTTCCTTTTTCGAGCGCAATGATGTTTCTCAATATAGATTTCGATTTGAATTAAAAACAAATCAATGCCTTGATTTCCGTCTATAGAATGAGAAACATTTTTTTATTACCTACTTGGTAAGAGTACATTTTTCAAACTATCATCTTTCGCAATCAATTACATCACGTGATCAAAAGTTCGACTACATACGAAGTTTTTTGTGAGGTACAACGGAAAAGGCCGAGTGATATTTCGGTTTTTATGAGGTACAAGGGAAAAAGCCGAGCGATATTGCGATCGGAATTTTATAATATTACCAATATAAATAATAAATCCAAAGGAATGAATAAATTATCAAAACTTAATTAAGATAGCCAACGGAACAATTGGCAAATGCTAAATGACAAAATTGACAAAGTTATTTCCCAATTATGAGACTTTTAAGAGCGTGAACAATGTCAAAAATGTTTGATTTTAAATTTAAACTTGGACTTATTGTATTAAGAAACGAATCAAGAAAGGCAAAATATTCCAATTTCAAATGAAAAACCTGATTTTATTACTGTTATAAAAGAATATTACATGTGACCCCCTGCATGTAAATGGCCATTTAAACAAAATTTTATACAAAAGGAAGATGGAGTTTTCGATTTATTCTACCTCATGATTTCAATTAAAAACACTCTCTGAAATAAGACATATGTTTGAATATATAACGGTTTTCGATATTTTCAGTTGATTAGGATTGTTACATTTAAGCTTACAATCATGTACAGACAGAATTCAAGAAAAATATTGATCATTTGAATATAGATAAGCAGGTTGAATAACTCCTTCCTTTCATAAACACACTATATAAGAAACATGTTTATCAGCTTCAATTATCTTTACGATATAAATTTTTGAATTTATTTCAATAACTTCTAAAATAAGTAGAAAACCAAATATTTGTTGTAAGATATATAAAGTTGGAAGAAAGAAAGAAAATGCGAGCGGTGCATTATTATCAAAACGAAATATTGATATTGCTGTTTTACTTGAGGGAACGTGAAAGTTGAAAGATGCCATGGATTTGGTCTGAACGCCATTATTGTTATATATTATTTTGTCTAGTACCTGTCTAAGTTGAGTTGAGAATTATAAAAACAGTAGCCTTAATATGTGGTTATACATAATGTGCTTACGATGTCCGTTTTTTAAAAATACATTATGTTTCTTCGAAGTTTAAAGGTACTTGACAACTATGGATTTCTTTTAAATTGTAAAAAAAATCATGTTTTAGACTGTTAATAAAATGACAGTAAGTGGGCAACGGTAAGACTTGAATAAATGCCTTACAAGTATCTCTGATACAAGTCAAAAATCAGGAATTTATAAACATTATTCGCAATATTCGTTATATATACGTCATTTTTTCATTTTTTTTCTTTTCTCTGGCATGATTTCTTACTCGACTTTTTCATTTGCTAACTCAGGTCATTTCCTTCAGAAAAAAACTGTTATATGTAACTTTATTGCGCATTCTTTGAGGCAGAAATGTTTCAATTAATAGTTAGAAAATCATACATTAAATCAAGTTTTTACAAGTATTTTTTCCAAAAAGTTTAAAGATGTATCACTTGCATAATCAGTTAGCATTTTGGAGTCTTAATATTATTTTTAAGGTTTGCCTGGTAATGTGTATAAAAAGAGATGTTTAATTTCATTGACATACATCTGAAATTAACTTTAAAATATTACTGTGACAGAAAATTCTTTCATACTAAAATGAATTAAAAATTTTGACAATCTTGCATTTATACAACACATTCTTTGCATTTATTTGAACTTATACATTTCCCTTCGAACATGCTCTTGGGTGTTTATTCATGTTATAAAATCGATTACAAATTTTTTTCCTAGTAGTTGTTAAAATAACTTTAAATTGTAAATTGACTTTATAAAAAAAGTCACCAATCAAACAAACCATACTAATTAATAACGTTTGTTCAGAAAAAACAAAATAATTTTGAAACTAAAAGAGACGGCTTACGAAACCGATAACATTAAGTCCTGTTTTGGCTCAAAAGCGTCCATAAGAAAGCAGATTCTCGAACATTCCAAAATAGCCGAAGATGTCCAGTAGACGTAAATTATAATGTTTAATTAAACTTATGGTTTGACTAAATTGATGACTACTTTCTCTGATTTCAGCTGAGATCAGTTGGAGTTGGATAAAATGTTAATAGTATTATTTGTAAATTACTCGGAAATTAATCCGGTTACTTTAATAATTTTCTTTGAATATGTGTAAGTCGTTGGTAAGATTAAAGACATTGAATGAATATTGAAGTTAATACTGATGAAATATTTTAAATAATAGCCAGTATATTCAAACCAAGAAAACAGGTAATCATGCACAAAATAAAGAATATTAATGTTGTAGATTTATTGTTTCTCAATATGTTTTTTTAAAAGTTAAGTGAAATCAAACCAATCTTAGATTTTGTTTGTTATGAAGACTGTTAATACGATTTATAGATTGTAAATGTTTAGAAGTTGGTTAGTTTATTGATTAAAGCAGCAATTAATCATAAGTCTGCACTGTTTAATCTTCACAATATCGATAATCCTAGTAATAATTTTGTTCGAGTCCATTTGTTCCCTTATTAACGGTTTGCATATCTTCATTTTGTACATTATATATGATAACATAGAAAAGTGATTTTATCTCGATGTGAAGGTTTTGTTTACGAAAGTTCATCTTAGTTTTATTGCAGTAAATTTAATGTTTTAAACAATGCATAATTATCTGTGTA
Source organism: Tegillarca granosa (assembly GCA_029721355.1). Classification (NCBI taxonomy): domain Eukaryota; kingdom Metazoa; phylum Mollusca; class Bivalvia; order Arcoida; family Arcidae; genus Tegillarca; species Tegillarca granosa. Next base: position 30,946,772 of record CM056599.1, on the reverse strand, counting down.
TTTACAACAGCAACTATCATAGACAAATTTGACCACGATTGGGAACCGTAAACTGGACTCAAATAGCTGTATAAACACATTGCAATATAGGTTATGTCATACACCACTTGTAGAGAAACTATACTGTTTAATATAAGTGTATATAAACATATTAAGACCGCTTAGGTGATAAAGCTTCCGAATTCAGACGAGTGTAACAGTGACTTATTCTGACGGAATTTTGTTGTTCGAGAGCTTTTCTTTATATATGGTTTACCAGTCTTCTGAAGAACAAATGTTAACAATTTTGAATTCAGAAGTCTATTAAAACGAACAAATACAGAATGTAAACTATTAAAACGTTTACGCCTAAAATGTTTAAAAAGAGGACAGTTGGCTTGTTTCAATTCAATTCAATTCAGACTTTATTTTTACATTTGTATTTTTGGGCAAAAATAAGAAAATCTTGTTACATTTACGTATGTTAACATACTCTACATTTATGCATATTCTACGTTTTTATATTAAAATTGAACTTCATTTACAAATTGTTAAAATGTGTCCAAACTTTGCAACCAAAGATCTTCCACGCTTTTTCAATGCTGTTCATATAGCACTTTTTAAATGCACTTGTTAAAAAAAATCCAAAAAGTGTTATATGAATCAGCAGTATCCCAAAAGTTTAAATGTAAATTTAATCTACTATATTTTTTTTTCATAATTTTAGATTGGAATCCATCAATAAAACTGAAACTTTTTATTTATAGTGTCATGTGCTGATTTTGAATTTCTATTAAAATAACTGCATTCAAAATCAGTTGTCATGTGCTGATTTTGAATGCATTATTTTAATAGAAATTCAAAATCAGCACATGACAATAGTAATAGCGACAGCCATGCCAAACAATGATTTTTAATTGCATCAGTATAACTTTTCCCTTGTCAAAAAGGTGGGAAAACATCATTGAATAGAATGGATAGCCTATTGTAAAACAGAAAACAACTAATCAAAGACGGCCTTTCTATAATGTAATTGGTCACAGATAAAGGTGGATATATATCGGTTGATGAAAGGGCCATTTGCTGAACGGAAAACGACTAGTCGAATGCGGCTAATGTGATCCGTTACAGTAGATATTAAGTATCATTTTATTCAAATCTAAGAGCAAATAGAAGTATTTAAATTCAAAACCCCGTGATAAATTTGAAGTTTTAGTGTAACTTATTTGCATTTGTAATAATAAAATGAAATAACTGTAATTACGACCAAAGTTTAATTTGATAAAACAATATTATACTCTGAATTACGCTTCAAATCAGTTTTAACCTATTGGCCTTTTTTATTGTTTTCAAAAATGCTAAACCAAAATATATCGAAACTTAAATGATTCTAATATTTAAAAACGAACTCGTTTAATATATCTTTTAAGTTAGCAAGACTTTTTATCAAGATTTAAAATTTTCTGGAAAAAAAGTAAAAATTATTGCTGAGTATGCAACTAAAGCTTAATATTTTCTACCTTAACAAAGTAATTTGGTCCACTATTTTTTGTAAAATTATTAAAAATATTCCATAATCTTTTAAATAGCAGATTCTAGTTGACGTTTTTGACATTGTGATGTATCATGTAAATAACTACTCATGCGCATACAAGAAAACTGCAGAATAAATTCTTAAAATAAAATCTTGTATGAAAAACAGTTTACGATTTAATCTGACATATTGATAATAAAGAGTCAAACTTTCCGGAAAATTAAAGGCAAAATTATTGCTATCAACGTCACTCATTGAGACCTAAATCATTTCATCCCTTGATAAATTAGACACTAATTAATATAATCAAACGTGTTTAAGTACATTTTAAACATATATCCAGTAATTTGTGAATTTGTAGCTAGATTTATGTCCCCGTGGTTGGCCATGTAATACATCCCGTAAACAATTACTGACGCACAGACACTCAAACCGTAGGATGACTTTGTCGGTTAATGAAGTAGCATGATGTAGAGTAAACAGTTCAATTTTTTAATGACGATATAGATCTATAGATAACAAATGTTACGTAGATATTTATCAAACAAGATTCTACAATCAAAAAAAATGTAATTATAAGCGCTTTTCAGTCTCCCGCAAACAGTGATGAGTAAGTGTCTAAGATTAAGCGGAAGGCCAATTCGTGTTAAATTGTGTAATATATGTACTTTTAATTTTGATTATTTTATATTACTGCAAAATAGAAAATGTACAAGAATTGCCTTTATTTGGATTAATAATAGTTTATAAACTAAATAAAAAATCTTTTTTTATTATTTTGAAGTCTAGTCGAAGAAAATTTAAGCTTTTTTTCATTTATTTTTTTTTACTTTAAATGCAAACCCATCTGGTTTGAAATGAGCATTTTGGTGAAGAAAATGATATAGAAATCGCCCGATTGCAAAAGGTTTTAATCTCTAGCATTGCTTAAACACATGAATTAGACCACCTACCGACAACATTTTGCTCCAACCTTAGCAGTGAAGTCGAAAAATGGTTTTTAACGCCCCATACATGATCCTTTTACTTAATATTGAGGCAGTTAGTTCTGTCATGTTGTACAATCTACCAAAGAAAACCGTCAATCTCACACAAGTGAACTGACAAACTTTTACTAGGATCTGCCAGGACCTAGATAAGAGTGAGACACTGTAATCCGTAAACTAGTGTTTAGTTTACTCGGCCATCCAGGTCAACCAACAACCTGTGGAGTATTATTAAAAATCCTTCAGTACATCATACATCTGAATCACACATTTCTACAATAAATTGAAATGAAAATATCGATATAACGACTATTTAGAGTATTTAGATGGGACTATTTTTAAAAAAAATTGTATTATAGAGGGTGAAAACACCAATATCCATTTTTTTTACAGAACAGGTACACAAATTATAACTGTAAAATTACGAAGGAGGGGGTATAAAAATGAACGTGAGCTACATGTAACCATTTCTTTTGTGTTTTAAACTTTCCTTGGTATCGTCTATCTATTTTAATATTTAATTTTATTCATATATTTTATTTGAAAAAATTAAATGTGCAATTAACACAATCGCCCATGAAATCTTATTTCAAATTCTACATAGTATATTTAAATCAAAATAGCTCGAGCTTAATTTAATGGACAATGTTTTAGTGTTCATATAATCTTTACTTTTCTGAAAATACATCAATATATCGTAAACCCCACCCATGTTTTGTATTCGTGATTGTAAATTCACAAATGTTTCATATATATCGAAAATAATCTGGATATGTCGCAAATAATTTGGATATATTAACTGTTCATTTTAAGTAATATCTTAAGGAGTGGGTTTTCTCAATATGTACTTTTGTTTTAGGCTGCTTTGGTAATTGGTCATGACAAGTACACGTTTCTCAGCCACACAGTACATGTACTTTCAAATATTGTTATATCTTAAAATTGCATCAGAATTGAATGATGTTTTAGATAGTTTCTAAATATTTTATAGCTGACGAGCGATTGGAAGCCTTTTGTCTGAATACAGATATGGTTATCACGCGGCGTGTGTGGGGTAAAAAGTAATTGTTTATTAATTAATTTTGTTTCACTTACCAATTGAAATTGAAATTAAACATATCTAAGATCGTAAAGGAAACGAAAATAAACTACCTTTAAAAAAGCTTATATTATTTTAAAGTTAATACTTTTTGTAGAGAAATTTGTACTGGTCAAAACATTTTGACACTTATTACTAACCATTGGTAGACGAAACATGGTCATTTATTGCCATTTTTGTCTTAATACGAACGTAAAATAATTATTAAATCTAAATCATTTCAGTATAACAGACATATGATAGAATATATTAGGAAACAGGTTACTGTTTTTTTTCTGTCTTATTACTTGGACGAAGGAAGCACATATTCTTTCATTCAATCTCATATTGCTAATTAAACTATATCAGATGAATAAATCTGATAAATAGAAAAATCCTTAATACAAAAACCAAGATCAAGTTTCCAATTTTGGAAGAAATAATTGCTAATGAAAGGCTTTAATTACAAACATATAATATTCCCGAATACATGCATTTTTTTCTGGATTATATGATGCATGTAATATTGAAACTATCTTAATAAATCCTAGTAAACTGAAAAAATAATTGGATATTTTATACAATCATTAAAGCCAATATGTGCAGCTAGTATTGGTTTACATTTTACTTTTTTCAAATTTAATCATTTTAAGTTCTAGATACATAGCTTTTATATAAACAAATTATTTGTTTTATTGATACGATATAATTATCGCGAGTATTTTTTTCGGTCTACACTTCTTTTGATAGCGTTCTTGTTTATATATATTGCATTCTTTACGCAAGGAGACAAATGTGGTAGCTCAGTTGGTAGAGTGCTCGCTCCGTAAGTGGAAGGTCGTAAGTTCGAACCCCGACCGAGTCTGACCAAAGACTTGAAAGTGGGTAGTGACTGTTCTTTCGCCAAGCACTCGGCATTATGAAATGAAAGTCACGGTTCTTTCGGATGGCAACTTAAAATAAACATCAGGCGTGGCACGATAAAGAACCCTGCTGTATAATGCCATCGGCGCAATGCACAGGCAAAATTTCTGCACTTTCGCCTATAGCTGGCGAAGTCTCGATATAAGTGAAATATCCTTGACTTGGACGTTCAACACCATTACTTAACTCAACTTTAAGCCAGGAATTAATTATACAGTGTTGTTTAGAAAACATAAAACATTTTATTTTATCATTTATAATATCGCTTAAACGGTTCAAATACGATTGTCTTATCGCTTGATAATAAAATTTTAATACAGTCCAGCATTGTGAATTTTTATGTCTATCATCTGATAAACAATTCTTAACGCATCATGAAACGCAATTTTACCCTTGGCAACCGCCAACGCCGTTTTTCCGATAAAAAGGTCAAATATTTATTCTGCCGCCATATTCGTCTAACTTGACGACGTAAACAGTGTCATTTATTTTCTTCAATAAAAAGTGAAAGTTGTTGAAGGTAGAATAAAGTCACAAGATCAGCAGTCATAAATAACGATCTTGATGACAACAATTTGAGGTTAGTGAACCTCCAAGTAGATCATTTGTGAATATGTTACACTGGTGACAGGGGAACGTTCCCGCTGAAGTACAGGAACAAATTGGCTACCAGCTAGAACCATTTTATAGTTTTGTCCTCCTCTGTTAGTTGATTTATTGTCGAGAGGGATGACAAGTGTTATTGATGAATATTTTTGTACGAGTGAACGGTCCGATATGTCGAACTGATGCTTCATTTTTGTCTAGACATATACTTTCCTCAGCTTGAAGCCATCGTCATTTATATTTTAAAATACCGTCGTGCGCAAACAGTGTGATTTGTACCGCTTCAATGTGTTAGCATGTTTGCAAACTCTGTTTAGAATGACTTTCAATATATGCAAAATATTACAACGAACGATGTAAAATGGCGGACAAACTAGCATGAAAAGATAGGTACCGGCGATTATCATAGGCATCCAGCTGCATTGATTTGAGATAAATGCGCAGTTCTGTACTTTGTTTCATGTGTAAAGTTGTATCAAAAAAAATAACGTTAATGATATGAATATTGTAAACTTATTTTAAAATTTATTTATAAGGATTAATTTTTATGATTCTTTTTAAGTAATAGATAACATTTTTTGCTGCACATGTATACATATATTTCATCAAAAGGAAAAATATTACAAATTCAGCAGAAAAACTTGCAAGCGATGGTCGGTTGATTTTTCGAGCAAATACATGAAAAATACTGTTGTATTGTTTGCGAAAAAAGGACAAATGTATGCAAACCAAAATTATTTCATTCTGTAAGGTAAGCAGATCAAAGTTTTTAATAAGACTGTAGATCTATAGATATTAAAGGTTGAAGATAATTTTCAAACACGATTCTACAATCGAGAAAACTTGTCATTGTAAGCCTCTTTAACCTTCCCGCAAATATTAATGGGTAAGCGACAAAGATTAAATGATATGCCAATTTCTCTGTTTTTATGTGCTACTTGTACTTTTAATTTTAATTATTCATTTTACTAGTAAAATGAGAATTCTACAGATAATGACTCGATTGGACCAATAAAAGTTTAAGCGCGTTTGTTCATTTTTTAAAATTATTTTACATTAAATGCAAAAACCTATCTGGCTCAAAATGAGCATTGTGGCAAAGAAAACAATATATGAATAAGTTAATTGCTTTTAAATCTATTCTGTTATATTGTTAATACACTTGAAATAGACCAACTATCGACATTTTAAAACAACCTTAGCAGTAAAGTGAAGTAATTGTGTTTAATGCCAAAGTCAGGTTTTTTTTTCAACTTTCATTAAGGCGGCGAGTGTTTTTGATGGTGTACCATTTACCGGACAAAATCACCGACCTTCGGCAAGTAACTGACAAACTTTCTAATACTAGGATCGGCGAATACATCTGGGTATTAATGACGGACACCATTGCGAATACATCTGGGTATTAATGACGGACAATTAATACAATTTGTTAGGTTTCACTTTCGATTTACTGGAGTTTCCGTGACATCCGTGCGCATGCTTTTAATCATCGATAAACATTGACCAACCTGTTAGGGGATTCCGTTTGTTTACATCTAAAAGGAATGAAATTTTAGAAAACGAAACTCACGGATCGTGATTAGAAGCTATGTATTTAAAAAAAATATTTTAGAAAACCCAAAAAAAAAAAAAAAAAAAAAAAAAAAAAAAAAAAAAAAAAAAAAAAAAAAATTCAGAAAGTTGAAAAACTGATTGCATTTAAAACAATAAAAGAATAATAAAAAGAAAATGATAAGAAAAGAATTCTGTCAAAGCATGAAATAAAAAGTAAATACTATAGTCGTTACAGAACAAATTGCAAAAACTAAGATAAGATTTCAATTATTGAAGAAACAATTGCTAATGAAAGGCTTCAGTTAGATTCATGTGATATTCCGGAATCCGTTTCTTGATTATATAATAATACCATACATTTCTTCAAATCCTAGTAAACTAAAGAAATAATTCAAAGTTTGCTACATTCATTTAAATCAATTTATGCAGCTTGTATTGATTTACTTTAAACTTTTTTTTTCAAATAATATCATCTTTATGATCCCAATACATATTTTTTTTAAAAATTCCTTGTATAACATATTTTGCCAGTTTGCAAAGTTTTTACTTTGTTTTTGGGATTGTGATATGGACAAGGACTGGTATGTTTGTTTTATTTGACCTAGTAATTCTAAATCTTCACGAAGAATATGGCGGTCCGCAAGTCTGTAATAGCGTTCTGGCTTTTTTACATTCTTTTCATTTTGCCAAAAGTTTATTGTATGTTGCCGTTCAGGAAACACAAAAGACTGTGAACTACAACGCCGCTAAGTTTGAAGGATAAAGCCTCAAATACATCAAATCGAAGGTTCATCTTGTACGATTCTTTATGTAACAGGTTTACTATTGTAAAGAGGCTTGTATAAACATAGACAAAATTGTAAAGCAAGCATGGAATTAGGTACACTGTTTACGCAAGATGTTATAGGATTTTTTATCAATTAACAATAGTTAAAGAATAAAATTTTTTATACATTCGAGATTGTGAAGCAAGCATAAAATTCGAACTTCGACACAAAGGATGGAAAAGGTGCTTAAAGGGTCTTTCTAATGAACAATTTATGTCCTTTCTAGTGAATATTATATCAAGATTGTGGACATTTTTACAAACTAGTGGTTTAAATCATGATTTTATAATTCAATTTGAACATGCAAATTAAATAAAATATATAGTCGTTTCAATTCTTTTTGCGTCAAAATTGATCCATTCTAAAATCGAATAGCAAAGGGTATGAAGATTTTAAAAAATCGGAAAAATCGTCTTCGCGAAAAGCTAGAGACAATGGTTAGGGTAAACAAAGCAGAAGTTTAGTAAGAATTGTTACAACTTTGTTTGGGGGATATAAATTTCAAAAAAATAACAGAAGATACCAAAAATATTGTGAGGTTTATTCGATTTTCGAGTGTTTGGATCTTACAAAAAACATAAAAATACCAAAAATTAATATATATTGTATATGTAAATAATCAAGAGATTCAGAATTCTTGCATCGTGCTGACATAAAATATATGTACATGTACTTCAAAAAATGGAACGTCTTCAGATGACGTTTTATAAAATGAGACTTCTTTGTGACTTAACATCGAAAAAATAAAAATAATTATCGTAATCGAAGTGCATTTAGGATATTCGAATTCTCATTGCCAGTTACAATTTTAAAGTTTCTACTACGGCCAATCAGATTTGTTTTTGGTGGTAACAGAACCTTGTCGATGATGTGTATGACACCATTGTTTGTATTCAAATCTGCAAAAAGCACTTTAGCGTTGTTTACCATTACGCCTTCTGAAAAAAAAAATAAAAAAATATTTTTAAAAATTTTCTTCCGTTACTCGTCTCCTTTTACACTAAATTTTCTGCTAATTGGTGTTTACACAGATAATAAGGGTACTTATACTTTAAAATCAATATGTACTTTGTTAACATGAAAAAAAGTTTGTTTTGAAATAAGGACAATGAACATTCCAGCATTTGCTACTACGTGTGCGATCAATAATGTGGGTCAAGTCGATGAGGGGTCTTGGTAAGTTGTAACGTTGTCTAATGTCACATCAGCAAATTTTCAGCTTTTTGCAATGAAATCAAGGCTATTATTCTTTAAGGATTTATTTAAAAACAAGTTCGTTTAAACATAAAATGTGTGTATTATGGTATGCTTTGTGCTAGCGCTTATTCTGAGTGACTTTTGTTATGATACTAGCTCAACGAACCCGTAAATCACAGACAAGCATACCACTTCCCTAGTCGCATTATCCAGACACAGGGTAAACCAGTCGATGCTGCATCTTCTTGATGTCGAGCAAGCATTATTTCAAATTTCTAAGCCTTGTTAATGACCCATACCGGGTTCGAACCCACGTCATTAATCTTAAGCAGATTAAGACCCTGTAAATCAGTCGATGCTATCTCCTCTCCGAGAAAGTAGTCTCTTAAATCGAGTGCTTCGTAAGAGAACAGTACTTAAAGTCTTAATACGGGTCCAGTCAACGTTTGAACCCTGAACTCCCCATATACGGAAAAAGCACCGCTTCAGCTACCACAGTGGTTGATTAATCTGTGTGTGCATATTTTAATATGCTAATGCTAGAAGTATGCCTCGCTGGCTCAAAGGTCCCAGCAATTCTTAACTTACTTGAGTTAACGGCGATTTTGACAGATTTTCCATTCAATGTATCTACATCACCGCTGGACAAACCTGCACTAAAATACACATCTGGGATTACATGGTATTTCAATATATCTGAAATAAAGATAAATTTGTAAAATGCATATGCAAATAAAAATAACAAACTTTTTTATTTCAATAAAAGAATGAATTGATAACCTAAAGTCGCGTCAGCAGTAATGCAGCTATGAGAGAGAGAGAGAGAGAGAGAGAGAGAGAGAGAGAGAGAGAGAGAGAGAGAGAGAGAGAGAGAGAAAATCCGTTATACATCTAGAATTATATGGTTTCAATAATTAAGTAGGGCGCAAGTGAAATGAACAACTCGCTAAGCAAGGACATCGTAAATATAGACTCCATACCTTTTAAAACAGATCTAAAAAGGTTTTAGATCACCTTTAGAGCCGATCAAACAAACAGATTTTAACAGATCTTAAACAACTATAGGGTTAACCTGCTCCATATTGCATAAAATTAAAAAATAAATAATTTTAAGAATTTTAAGTAAGAAAGCTTTTAAACATGTATGGTGGACTGATGCCACAGCTATTTTTCACTTCGAACAGACGATCTACAATCAAACACTAAGTAACCTATTATTTATTGCTATAAGAGATATTAAACCTTTTGGATAACTATGAAATATCCAAAAGTCTAGTGCATTCTACGGCAAGTAACTAGACGCCCAAGACTTGTCACTTCTGCGGCAAATTTAAAAATATTTTAAATAATAGTGGTAATATCTAATCAGGGAAAGGTCAATATACAAAAATAATTTGCATATTACCAATCCATACAAAGAGAGAAGGGATGTAAGTACTCCCACTACGTAAAACCCGGGACAAATCTGACTTACCTATCAGCTGATCTTTATTTAACAACAACTTTACAAGGGTTTTATAACCCAGCTTTAGAAAAGCTGAATTTGTTGGTGCAAATAGTGTGAACGGTCCGTCAGCTACAAAATAAAGAATAACAATGACAATATACAGCAATGTTGTCTAAGGGAGGTAACTCTTTTATATTTCTATAAACTGTTGGAGAAAATATAAACACATAAACATAAATATATAGTCAAATTGAGACAAGTGAACCATTTGTCTGTAAATCAAAAAAAAAATGTTTTGTATAAATCCTGAACTTCAAAACAATGATACACTGCATGTTAAAGAACGAGAAATACTTTTGCCAAAAAATCAATTGTGGAAAAAAGACAAAATATATATTTACCACTCAAAGCACTTGTTAGTCCTCCATATCTAACCAGCTGAACCAAAATAAACAATTTTCTAACGGCCTTTGCAGTTTGAACAATATTTCCAAATGGTGGCATCATTACAGAATCGATTTCATGGAGGACGCCATTGGATGCCTCAACGTCAGCTTTCACCACGCTTGCACCTGATGCTGTAATTACCTGAACGGACAAAAGAGGTTGGTGAAAACATATTATACAAATATTTTGGATAAAAAATTAAGAATCAAATTAACACTTGTTAAGAGGTTTTTTAAGAATAAAAATCCTCCACATTAAATTAATAAATTACCTTTTGAAAGTTTCGACTGACAAACTTTGTTCTGGATATCGTTCTATAAATCAAAACTGCTTTCATTTTGGAAATGCTCGGTCTATCAATAATAATGGATTATCCCACCAGAATCTGAATCAATTTATTACGGGTCTTGCTAGTAAGAATTTTCTCTGACCCTAACACACTTTTTGCCCAAAGGAGAGTCAGAACAATTTCTATATTAAAAACCCTGGATTTTCCGACCACCTTATTTCTCTTTATTCACACTAAATATACATGTGTATTAATGGAGTGGTACTAAAGAAAAATTCCTAATCTTGAACGATTTGTGAATATTTGAATGTGGTATTTTTGCCAGGTCATTTTGAAAAAGCTTCACGATTTCGACAAACATCAACACGGAAAACAATGATCCGAATCACAAACCTGCCGTAATGACGTTTTAAAATATTAAGATATTTTGGAAAACAAATTATTCACCTATCGATTAAGCTTAGTATTTTTTTACAGTTAGACTAATATATTTAGTCTTAAGGGCGGTGCCCCTTCCAACACCAGTTGGGATAAAAAAAATCCCGGGATTTTGATATAGAAATTATACCGACTCTACACACAGTCTTCAGGCATAAAGGGTGTTAGAGTCAGAGGAAATTCGGACTAGGGTAGCGCACAAATTACTAAAATTGGGATCGTGTATTTTAGATGTATGTAACTTGGGAATTTCGTTTAGGGGATCAAATCGCGAGAATCCCGGAACCAACCACTCTGAGAGAGAGAGAGAGAGAGAGAGAGAGAGAGAGAGAGAGAGAGAGAGAGAGTTCACTTAACGGTACCTGCCTTACCTTTCCATTTTTGTATATATTTATCCTGATATTCTGTCCATTAAGGGACGGCACAAGCTGATTATTCTTTAGCTGATTTGACAATACGGCACCGGAAGCCACGTGATACTTTAACAGATTTCCAAGAGCTGTGATATTTTTGCTAAGATATTTCAGAACCCATTTTGGAATTTTGTTAAATGCGCTGTTAGTTGGACCAAACAGAGTAAAGGGCCCTGAAAAAAAAGAAATACCATATTAAAATTTCATTTTAATAATTAATGCACATAACTGACCGAGATAATGAAAATAAAGATACGTCCGTCCATTAATTTTAAATGTACATTGTAAACATATTACATTCCTTTTCCACAATGTTTTGTGGGGCCTCGGTGGCTGAGTGGTCTTAAATCGCGCGCTCATAGATCACAGGGCTCTCATTGCCTAGGTTCATATCCCACTCAGGTAACAGATTCTGGTAAGAATGTTTGCCAATTCGCTTAAGCTTGCTGAAGGTCATTGGTTTTCTCCAGGTACTCCGGTTACCTCCACCATCCCGGACCTGACCGCTTCACTATAAATGAAATAATTTTTATTGGAGCTTAAAGCAACATTAATTCATCCATAATGTATTGTAAATCGATAAAAAATTTGAATTGTTATATCATTTTTGTATTAAAGCTCTGGAAGTAATTGTCTATTGAGGGATGCAATTTCTTGGATTATTTTTCAATGAAAGTCCAAGAGTAATATAATAGCCTTTTGAGATTTTTGTATCTAGACTGTATTTTACTCGATGGAATTTTCAATGCATTTGTTTGGATTTAAATAAATTGAAAAATACGAGATCAAATGTTCAATTCCGATTGAGTGAGTGAGTGACTGAGTGGGTGAGTAAATGAGTGAGTGAGTGAGTGAGTCGCTGAGTGAACGAGTGAGTGAGTGATGTAAACGTAACAACAGTGTAAATAAATAACTTAATAAATAGTTAAGAATTATAAAAATAAAGGTAAACTGACAAAATGCATCCGGGTTCGGTTTTTTTTAATGTAATCATTTTCGGCGTTATATAGTCACATCATTGGTGTAACATGGTATCATCGGAGGAGTTACATGGTCATGTGCCTTATAAGTATTTCCTTTACCAGCTATAATTAAGTATTATCCGGTCAAGCTAAAGTGCAATATCGAATTGCCATAATTATGAACTCTCCTTGACATTCAACAAAACAAATAAAGTCATGTGACACATTAACGTCATGTGTATTGCATATCTGAAATATGGACCTTATAGACTCTTTTGGGTAAACATTTTCAATTGGATAGTCCCAAGGTTATGAAAAAAGTATCTAATAGTAGCATATGACAGAATGGTTGCAACTATATACAAATTCGAAATATCTTGCCCGTTACCTGGAAACCAGAGTGCCCTAAAAAAAACGACCAACCTTCTTCAAACGAGCTGATGAACTTTCTTACACTAGGATCTGCCGGACTAGGTGTTCGAACTAAGGTGTCGAGAAGCATTGTGATCTTTAAGCGCTGCGCTTTAGACCATTCGGCCTCCAACATCTAAATCTATATGAAGAGTCAATGAATCAGCGCTTGCTGTAATATATAACGCAACTGGAAGTTTTTTTTTGAGCTATTTGTTACGAAATTTGCCAATTTTCTTGGATTATTCAAGAACAAATTCGTGAATGTGTGAAATGTGCGGGTATGTATTGAAGTCTGCTTACTTCTAGCGCGCAAATCGGGCGACGTTTTGTTAAGGGGCCACAGACAAGCAAAATACTCGTTAGTTACATATTCTAACACCAAATTAATCATTCAATATTCTGTCATCTTAATATCAAACGCCTGTTTTTAGCAACGTCCCAAATATTTAAGTTTTATCAGCGATATTTTAAAGTCACTGGTTTTATGCAAATGCATAACCAGTTACACAAACCAAATAACAATAAAACATAAATTCAGCGAAAAACCTAAAAGAAATCATTGAGTATTTCATTACGAGGTAACCTATTAATGGCATAAAAATTTGAAAACAGGTTTATGAAACTGACATGTACAATATTTATTGCAAATGATGTGTGTGTGTGTGTGTGTGTGTGTGTGTGTGTGTGTGTGTGTCTGTGTGTGTGTTTGTGTGTGTGTGTGTGTGTGAGAGAGAGAGGGCGAGAGAGAGAGAGAGAGAGAGAGAGAGAGAGAGAGAGAGAGAGAGAATACCTTTTGATGAAAGTGCATCAGCAAGTCCAGCTTTCTTGACTAAGTCTACTAGAACTGTTTCATTTTCTTTTGATGCTACCTCCGGCAAAGTATCGTTGGATTCATTGTTCAGAACGTTGAGGTAATTCAGGAATTCTTTAGGTATATCTGTTTGTTCCTGATTGAGATAATCAATCCAAGCATTCTGGCATTTGACCGTCGCCGTTAAGAAGCATAGCACAAATATTGCTTTTATGTGCAACATTTTACCGTGTCTAACCTAGACTGCGTTGTTGATCAAGATGGAAGAAAAATAAACATGGTAGAATTTATATAACTCACCATGCATGACAAGGAATTTAGTCTCATGACTTAACCCGTGACCAATACACCTATAGCGAACGATTTGATTGACAAACACTTTGAAGTAAGGTCAAAATATAGAACGGCTACTATTTCTAATCACATGCGCATTAGTCATTTTTTGTTTATGTAACTTCTGAAAATTAACATTTTTTTTTTTTTTTTTTTTTTTTTTTTTTTTTTTTTTTTAATGTTATGGTACATTTTTGCACTTTATTGGATCAATATGTGTATATTTATTTTCAAGCGTTGAGAAATGCGATTTTAGTCTCTGCAAAAATACATATCGAATTCGAAATATATAATATAGAATTCGCCATTTTTAAGAAATTATGTAACCAATAAACTTGATTCACTGAATAAAAAAGCAAGAGCTCATTTCGATCTTGCACTTTGTTTTTTGATGGTTGTTTATATTACAAAATAATTTCAATTCAACAACTTGTGAAAAACTATATAGTCATTTCTTACCAGTAGACTCCATGTAAATATGAATAAAGTTATTTTTGTTGCAAATGTTGCAAAGCTGCGTTTTGACATGTTTGGGAGACTATATGTCTAAGATAGTGGAAGGTATCACTTTTATGCACCGTTCTAATATTAATATGCTTGTATAAAAAAACTTAATGCTTAGTCATTTTCTTTTTAAAAATAACCACTTATGCTACGTTACTCAGAGTGAAATAAAATTCGATGCCAAGCTGCACGTATGTATGAAAAGTACTGTGTTTAACTGAAAATTCTAATACAGTATCTTCAACAACAACAACAACAACAACAACAACAATAATAATAATAATAATAATAATAATGATGATGATAATAATAATAATAATAATAATAATAATAATAATAGTAATAATGACTCCCTAATGGTTTTGCTACACATGTAGATGCTGTAAATGTTGATGGTTTTTTTTAGTTTGCATTGAACCTTTAAAAACGGAAATATTCATCAGATTCTTGGTTTTATCAAAAAATTGGAAAACTAAGATTGTAGTCGATAGTATTAAAAGTAAACACAGACATACTCTGTAATAATTGATTTAAAATTTATGGACAGATTTATTCCCCGATATAGATTCTATTAAAAGTAAATTAAAAGTCATAAGTCATACTTCTATCAAAAACAAATCTTTTACCTGATTCTAGTTTTAAGTTGATTTTATGGAAAACTTTTCCCTCATAAATTGCTAGGCTTATTAGGTCCAAATTAAAAATTCGCAAATTTTGATTTACTCAATCGAGTATCATTGACTAGATCGCAAAGTTTGTTGTTAGAATGTAAGTTCAAAGTACAAAATTATAAAAATTCTATTGTTTTAAGAACCTCTAAACCAGATAAATGTTTTTTTTTTTTTTTTTTTTTTTTTTTTTTTTTTTTTTTTTTTTTTTTTTTTGTAGAAAGGTCCTTAGATGATGCAGATCCAGACCTGTTTCTGAGATGATTGTCCAAAACCAGCCTTGTTTGATCTCAAAAACGAATGATTAATTACAATCATAACTTTATGACTTTATGGCATATATAATCATGGGATCAGTTTCAACCTATGTGTACAACATCTCTCAAATTCCCTTTTATTTCATATATAAATTTCATTTACACCAGTTTTATAATAAATGTTGTAGGGAATTGCAAATACCTTGGCCGTCATATTCGTATACATGTCAATTTTTTGTCGCCATTATTTTTCTTTCTTTCTTCTGTGTCTATTTTAGATTTGATTGTATCATGCAGACATGCACAATTTTCATTTAACCGATTGACCCTTTTCATAATTATACTTGTATCAAGGAAATGAAATCTCACATGATTCGTATCTCCTGACTTCCGTTGTCCGTTTCACCGACATACATGTGCTTATACACGTATTTACATTTATGCTACGAGATATATATCTCTATGTGGGTATTGAGGGGGCGGCTAATAAATATAAATTATTATCACTAAGAAACACTCGAGATTCTGTTTGAATATGTCTACATATTTATCAACACTAAAATCTACACACAATTACAACTACTAATCATATTAAACAAACAATCTAAACTCCTCAACATGGACATTATTTAAGCAATCCAAATAAAGCCCTCATTGTAACATTAATACACATCTCTCTCTCTCACTCTCTCTCTCGGAAAATAAGAGCTTCGAATAGTACCGATTCATATCCCACAAAGGCAGGTCCTTATGTGCGAAAAGTTTGCACGTTCGCTTGCCAAGATTGGTTGTTTTCTCTGGGAACTCCGTTTTCCTTAAACCTCTATATCAATTAGATATCCTTTACCGAGACGTAAATTACCCTACCCATAACCTTTCTCTTAGAAATAAAATCTCCTCATAGTAATAGTGCATGTAATAACTTTTTCAAGCATAAAATTGATGTCAATACTGCTACAGTATCAGCCACTGCGGTAGCTCAGTTGGTAGAGTGCTCGCTCCGTAAGTGGGAGGTCGTGGGTTCGAACCCCGACCGAGTCTGACCCAAGACCCAAGTGGGTAGTGACTGTTCTTTCGCCAAGCACTCGGCATTACGAAATAACCGGATGGGAACTTAATATAAACGAGGTCCCGTGTCATGGCAGGCATGGCGCGATAAAGAACCCTGCTGTATAGTGCCATCAGCGCAACACACAGGAAAAATTTCTGCACTTTCGCCTATAACTGGCGACGACTCGATATGAGTCAAATATTCTTGACTGGGACGTTAAACACAATAATGAAACTCAACGCTACAGTATCAACGTACCTTCAAAAGTCACATGAATGTTGTTAAATTCTCGTCGCCTGGTCCTTCCGTCTGGACAAACACCGACGCTGGAGAGACAACATAGGGTCCAAAATTCTACGAAAAAGAACACTCATTGTTTTTGTTTGCTAAATAATTTTATCAATACATCTCGTCACTTGTTTGTATAAATCTATACCATAATTTGATCAAAATTCGTCCATATGAAGCAACCATCAATTTTTATGACCTTTATCTTTGATCTACATAACTGAAATTAGTAGTGCGGGAGTGTGCAATGTTCCATTTATGATCAAAATTCATCCATAAGTGCGGGCACTAATTCAAAAATCTAAATGGTTGTTTTTTTTACCTTGTCCTTTGAACTCTACACCAAAATTTGGTATGGATACATTGACTTGTTTTGTATATAATTCTATCACGTTTATTTTAAATAAATGCATGGATGTGGAAGTTTTGAAACGAACATGGTATTGGAATGGAAAGACGGACGGATAGCACAAACAGTCTTATTGCGAATAGCTGCAGCGACGTTGCACAACTTCAAGCTACCTCTTTCCGGTTTTACTTTCATATTCTTAGCTAGCAAAACATCCGACTCTACCTAATAAATTGTGTTTAAGCTTTGAAAGAACAAAAAAAGAGAAGAAGAATCAAAACAACTGCATATTTTTATATCGTTTAAGGTGCGGAAAATATTTATTAGAAGGAAAAAAAACAGTAGTACATATATCATAAACAGAACTACAATATGTGAGCAAATACATTACATGTATATATAACATGTGGAAAGCAAAAAACAAATACAAAAAAAACAACAGATCAGTATTTAAGCACTAAAAATGAAAAAAAAAATCGAAACGACATTCTGGCAACTCTAAGTAGCGCAAACTTGCTGAATAGTAAAAACTGACAGCATATGCAATGCATTTTAAAGAATGTAAAAATCCATGGCCGACAATAAACACAGCCATTCTACAAAGATCTATACAATGGAATGTTACAACCAACTTGTTTAATTCAATCTTCAAGCTACATTATATATATAAAGCATAAAAAACAAAGCAGGAAATGCATATATACTAGTGTAAAATTTAGAATTATGACACTTTTGCAAACCGATACCAAATCTAATTCTGAAGGTGTGTGTGTGTGTGTGTGTGTGTGTGTGTGTGTGTGTGTGTGTGTGACGTCATCAGATCATTCCTGTGTTAGAGATTCATTAATATAATTGCGTATAAAAATAGAAATGTAAATAATTTTTATTCAAATCAGTTAGGAGTGCAACTGATAAACATATTCACCTTTTAACCACTGACCGTGCATGAATTTGAATATAATTTTTTTTAATATGGTCACTTAAACAATCTATATACAGCCTTCATTTTAACCATCTCTCTCTCTCTCTCTCTCTCTCTCTCTCTCTCTCTCTCTCTCTCTCTCTCTCGCTTTCTCTCTCTCAGAAGCAATTCCTCATAGGTATGTTTATGATAACCTCTTAATTAAAACGAAGAATTTCAAACAGAGGTTTATACTTGAGCCGATTATCAACCGCATCATAAATTGACTGAGACATTGACATAGGTGGAATTAATACTGTATCAATCACATGTATTACGCCATTTGTAGTTGTGATGTCAGGGTACTCAATTCTGGCGTTGTTAACTGTTATTTCCTCTGAAAGAAGACAAAATATATTCAATTACAGTGCAAGCGTTATATGCATATTTAAGACGAATTCAACCGGTTGACCATGCTTGGATTTGAACAGTTGAGTCCGAGTCAACATGTCTTGACCCTTTTCCTTCGAGTCAACATGTCTTGACTCTTTTCGTTCATCAAATATTCGGTATTTAAGCAATGAATCTTTTTTTCATTAGAGCCATGCAAAAATAACCTGAATGAAACAAATGCATATTGTGCAAATAGCAAAGATTGGCCGATTGGTTGGTTTTGATGTTTCTTCACGTCCCATCAGCAATTTTTAGCTATTCAAAATGTCAGCAAGCTTACTAATCTCCGAGGGTTAATCTCAAGAACAGGTTCGTCTAAGCATAATATATACAAGTGTGCTGTTTGATCTATCTTGCACTAGGACTCTCTAATGACGTTTTTTTTTTTTTTTTTTTTTTTTTTTTTTTTTCGGGGGTTGGGGGGGGGGGAGGGGGTTGTAGTATAGATACATCAAATGTTGGGTGTTTGTTGACCATCCAGTTTAATATCAAGAATTAACTGGTTTACGTGTCACCAACAAGTAACTACACTTAAAATCAGTCAAGATAATGTATCTCATGTACAATTGAAAAATTAACAAATATAACTTTACCGAAAACTGGGTCTATATCAATCTTTAAAGTTTGTCCATTCAGTGTCTTGACAGTTCCTTCTGATAACCCTACACTGTAAGCTGCAGCTGCTACAACGTGGTATTCCAATACACCTTAAATACAATAAATAATGAGTTCATTAAGATGAAATAAACACTGCGGTGATTAGTTAGAAAGAGGCTTCTTAATTTGTGTGTCACTTCCAGGGATAGACTCTTAATGCTGCATAAATTTAATTTATCAGAGGAAATCAAAACAAATAGCATATAAACCATATTGCTTTCCGACTTATTGCATTTAAAACAGTGAACTTGCAATGTTCATACAAAGGTCATGACTTTTGTGACATCTACGTGCTATGCTATGACAAAAAGATATGGCGTTTCAATATGAAAAATTCCAATAATGGCTAAATTTTACTGATAGTGATAGAAATATGTTTTGGTTACGGGGGAAGTGTAAAATGATTTTCCAACCAAGAACAAGAACATGTATTTATAAATGAAATTGGCTTTATTTAATAATTTTTGGCATTTATTGACTAACTACAGTATATCCATATTTCACAAACTTATACTGGATCTAAGCACTATTTAATTAGGTAGTCTAATTAAACATCGGATAGTTGGACCAAAGTGACATAAGCTTGTACCACAGAACATCCATGTCCAACTGTCTCCTTTATGAAACTCCTGGTCCGATTTCAAACACAAAAACCCAAGAGACATTTGTATTCAGTTAAAGATAAAATTTTAATTATCCGGACATAAGTGACATTTGCATGCAGTTAATTGACAAACAGCTGAAGAAAAAAATGACATTTGTATGTACATTTAAAGTCGAAATATTTTTTAATGGATGAATCGAAAAATGGGTCATTTATCATAATATTATATATTCAAAATGCTGATTTCAACTAGTGTGGCATTTAAAAGGTCTTAAAAAAATTATGATATGACGTCGTTGATGACGTTGTTGGTGGTGATGATGGTAATTTGATACTTACTTTGTAATTCTGTTTTATTTTTCAGTAACTTGTCAAGAAATGCCGGATCAAGTTTCTTGAAGGCTTTACTGGTCGGAGCAAATACTGTCAATGGTCCTTTTCCTGAAACAAATTAGAGATGGACAGTTACTTTTCCATAAAAAATAAGGAAAAAACTTCAGACTTTTAATAAACATAACACAATGAAAATAATACATCACTATGAGTGTAATATTGATTTTTCTGAACTAAAATGTTTCACATTAATTTGTACAGAAAATTGAAACTAAACCATATTCATAATTACTTAAACCCCGTTTTTTTCAAAGACTGAAGCCACAGAAAAATTATATAGTGTGTGCAGACTTTATGAAATAAGGTTTTGTGAAGAGATTGACATTATACATAAGGTCACCTCTTAATAAAACTATACCAAAAGAAAAAAAAATAGTAAAATTATGTACACTTTGGCTACAATCTTTGAAAAACGGAGTTTTAGTAATGATGAATATGGTTAAACACAAATTGAAATTTATTCATCTTATGGCAACAACTACAAATTTAGAAACCTTATAACATGACCATTCAAATTTCACTACTAGCGAAAGGGAGACTACTAGTACTCTTAACGTCCATTTCTCTCATAATGGCGTCTGTTACAGAACCATACTCACATCGGATAATTTTCACGTATTTAAATCGTCAATCGGCGACTGCGTGGTTCTGGATTAGACGGAGGTTCTTAAACATGGACTAAGACAAGGGTGAAATATCGCACTGTGAAGTCTTTACCATTGCCAAATAAATGGTGACAGCTTAACATTAAAAACAGGGTTTATAGGAAGTACACATGCATGTACTTTGATTAGCTTAACGCAACTGAAACAAAGATAAGTGTGAAGCTAAATAATGAGTCTAATTAATAAGCCTACGGATAAAGATCAGAATTTAATTTTAAAAAAAAATACATATAAGGCTTTAATTCCGCAATTTTTCAAACAGTAACTAACTTCGTGAATCTGAAATGATTATGTTGATATTAAAGGACAAAATCCGCGGTTCACTTTACATGGTCCGGGTATGATAAGGGACAAAATCCGCAGTTCACTATACATGGTCCGGAAATAAAAGAGGACAAAATCAGCGGTTCACTTTACCTGGTCCGGGTATTATAAAGGACAAAATCCGCGGTTCTCTTTACATGTTGCGAGTATAATAAAGGACAAAATCCTCGGATAACTTCACGTGGTCCGGGTATAAGAAAGGACAAAATCCGCGGTTCACTTTACATGGTCCGAGTATAATAAAGGACACAATCCTGGGATAACTTCACGTGGTCCGGGTATAAGAAAGGACAAAATTCCTTTTACATAGTCAAGGTATAATAAAAATCCATTGATTTACACTTTTTATATTTAACTGAATTCCTTACCTTTCAGTGTTTTCTTCAAATCAGTAGCTGCAACTGCTTTCAAAAACGTTAGAAATATCTTTCTCATCAAACCTTTTACTGACAAAGTTTGTACAATATCGCCAACAGGTGGCAGCATCATGCCTTCTATTTCATGCAGAACGCCATTACTAGCATTCACGTTGGCTTTGATCACACGTCTTCCTGAGGCAGTAATGATGGCCTGTGAACAAGTGTTTATATATTTAATGAGTAACAGTGAAACTTCTTGTTTAGGCCAAAATAAAAATATAGTTTGTTTCCCCTTTCCGACCGTAAAAAATCCCGCCGACTGAAAAAAATTTATTGAATTTTTTTTTTCCCGCGATTCTGTGCTTATTGATTGCAGTTTGTTTTTCTTTCCTTTTCACGATTTAGTCGCCAACCTTCTTAGTTGTCAAGACGCTTATACAGTTATAATTCAATGCGATACAAACACAGTAGTGATGAAGATGTGCTAGTAAACACACAAAGTGACATGGGAAAAATGTTTCCTAACCAGAAAAGAAAACTATGAGGGAAAAAAAAGCCTACCTACCTACCTACCCAATATCAGAAGTAAGGGTGGGCAAGAGGAAACAAAGATATTTTTAATTGTGGCCTTATAGTTCATATTATAATGAAAAACAAAAAGTCAAACCTTCACTGTCCAATATTTTGTGCTATTAAAACAACTATCGAATACAGTTAGTGTATCTTAGGAAAAATAAATAGGCTTCTTGGTGGCCAAGTGGTCTAAAGCACGCTTACAGAACACAACCGTCCATGAGTCCAAATCCAACTTGGGACAGATCCTAGTGCTATTAAAGTTATCATTTTGATTGACAATAAACATATCCCTGCACTTCGGTCTCCCTTACTATGCATTACCTGATCTACTTAAAATATAAATAGCCGTATTCGACTGGTCGTTTTCCGTTTAGCAAGAGGCTCTTCCATTAAACGGTATTTTCCCACCTTTATTTTTGACCAATCAGATCACAGAATACAGTTTTGTATTTGTCATTCGACTGGTAAGTTGTTCTCAACTCGACCTCCGTGAACAACAGTGTTTTTAGAAGTGAAAAGTGTGTTGAGCACTTTACCAGTCGAATGACAAATACAAAACTATATCCTGTGATCTTATTGGTCAAAAATAAAGGTGGGAAAATATCGTTTAATGGAAGAGCCTCTTGCTAAACGGAAAACTACCAGTCGAATACGGCTAATGAAAGAACTTTGACTGAAATTTGAAACGACATAGGAGAAATGACCCCCAAAAAATCCCAATTTGACCGTTCTCAGCTGTACTAAACTAGCAAATTAATCTAATTGCCCGTACCCTCTTGACCATAGTCCGAGAGATCTGACATCGATTTTATTTTACTTTTCGACTTTTTACAAAAGTCGAAAAGTAAAATAAAATCGATGTCAGATCTCTCGGACTATCTTGACCACAGATATTCACACAGTAAATTTACAAGTAGAATCTTGACTCTTACAAGCATGTCATGAAGCAGTTTGCTATATTTTAAAACTTCGATTTTTAAAACCTCTGAAAAGGGAGGAGTAGTTGTCGAGCCTGGCATCGCCATAAGGCGAGACTAAGGTGTTACTTTTCCGGTGTCGTCGGCGGTGGCGGCGTGTCAAAATGTGAAAGTTAATGTTACAGTGATGTATTTTCTACTCGATCAAAAACTAACCAGGCGAGACATTTAAATCCGTGGAATTCTTTTTTTTTAGAGAGAGAGAGAGGAGAAAAAAAGAAGAAGGAGAAGGATAATGCCACCTTTAACAGCACAATGAACTACTGAAAGGCTCCCAATTTATTTTTAAAAAAAAAAACCTTACCCCATTGTTGTAAATATTTATTCTAATTTTTGGCCCAAAATAAGAGTCGACCAGTAAGTTGTTAGACAGTTGACTACTATAGACACTTTTTCCTGCTATTACATGGTACTTCAATACTTCTGCCATGGCTGTTACATTTTGTTTCAAATAATGAATGATAGCATCTGGAAGTCGTCCAAAAGATTCATCGTTAGGACCAAACAATGTGAACGGACCTGTAAAATATCAGCTATGAGTTATAAAGATCTAGAATTAAACAATAAAATATGTTAAGACTTTATTGGAAGGAATTTTGAGATTTAACTGTTGACAGCTTACAGTCTCAAGTATCAGTGGAAAAATAAATCAAATAACATTTATGCTAAAACCACAGTAGCATCAATTATCAGACCGGAGGATTCCACAATTAGTATAATGATTTATGAGACACCTTATAATATTTGCAAGTAATATATACCAAATTACAAACTGATAAACAAAACAAATTAAGAAGAAAGTATTAATTTTATGTATGTATTGTAATACATGTACATAAATTCATAGGCATGCGATACTTATTCCTTATAATACATTTCTGTACAAAACAGTGGATGCTCATCTTGACAAATTAGATATTGAATTGATTTGTTAATCCTTTTCCCCCATTTTGAGACTTAAAAACACCTCTCTGTCTCCCATACCGAAAAGTGTGTGTGTGTGTGTGTGTGTGTGTGTGTGTGTGTGTGTGTGTGTCATGCCCCGAGAGTTTTTACAATGCTGAGACAAGATTGTTGACGGGAAACTCGGCGGGAAGGGGGGGGCGAGGGAGAAGAAGAAGCAGGTGTTTGGGCACGAATTTATCAAAGGAAAAAAAAAAAAAAAAAAAAAAAAAAAAAAAAAAAAAAAAAAAAAAACCCCACACTACATCGACCACTTTTTTATGTTATTACCTGTCCCAGACAAAGTGTCGGTAAGATGGGTCCGTGTAAGAGCTTCTACCAGCTTTTCTTCACCCTCCTTCTTTGCCAAAGCAGGTAAATTATCACCTGCGGTTTTTAATCCATGTGCTAAATCGAGATGTTCGAGCCAACTACATTCAATTGTTATGAATAATGTTGCAACGATAACACATGATACAGAAACCGATTTCCAGGTCTTCATTTTGGAAAGTTGCACCGTGTGTACATACAAACAATATGGACGTAAACTTGAAGTCACGTGGAAACACTTGATCACATGATAAAAGGCCGAGTACAAATGTACCTTCATTTTTAACTATGTCACATAGATCTATTTATTAAAACAAATCTAAGTTAACGAACACATACATGTATAATATGACATGGACAGAATAATGCTATGTTATGAAACCTGTGTCATTTGCTTATTTTTTAATTTTCATTTTAAAAAGTATTATTAATAAACACATGACTGATTTTTATATGAGATCATCACTGAATTCAATAGTACTGGTTGCCTCCCTTTAATTGTTACCAATGAATCTCTCACCATATATACTTAAGCATTGTAAGTTAAGAATAAGTTGAATCAATGTTTTACGCCCAAGTGAAGATTCGTTCACTAAAATATATGCGATAAGTCTTGTGATGGCAGTGAAAACCGGAGTACTCCGAAAAATATCACAGACCATCAGCAAGCAAGCTGACAATGCAAACTTTCTCGCACTCTTGATAACTATCGCAAATAACGTTAACTAGATCTATGATTTTTTTCCAAGTGCATATCATTTTTTACCTTCATACAGAAAAAATTAGCAATGCAATTAAAGCTGCAGTTAGTTTTTCAATTGTCTGAATTTTTGTTGATTTTCTATAAAATATACATTTTTTTAAAAAATAGATATCTTCTAATCACGATCCGTGACATTCATTTTTTTTAAAAATTCATTTCTTTTAGCTGTAAATAAACGGAATCCTCTGACCGGTTGGTCAGTGTTTTACGATGGTAATTATGAGCTTGGAGCATGCGCACGGATGTATGGAAAACCCTAGAATCGAAGGTGAAACATGACAGATTGCATTAATTGCCCTTCATTAATATCCAGTTGTATTTGAAATGTTGTTATGTATCCCTTACTAAGTCACAAATGACAAATTCAACGAAGTACTGTGTTTAATTTATTGTATTTCACCGTTTTGAAAGTTGAGTTTAAATGACCCGGTTTTTTTTTAATGACGTAACCATGTTCTAATATTAGATCCCAAATGCTGCATCTCGCTGGGTAATTACTGTAATTTCTGTATTCATTCGAGCTTTTATCGTTGAACCAAATGTAACATTGTTCATTAGGAACATCATTAATTAGATTAGCACCGTTTTAATATTTTTCTTTGGAAAACTTAATGCAGCTTTAAGTAACGATTTCCGACATGAATGTATCAGTAAATCGCTCTAAAATGAAGTGTTCTGAGTTTTGATAAAAAATTTGGTTGGTTTTTACTTTGTTTATTGTCGCATAAGTAATTTGTCAGTTTTTCGCGGCGGAAACCGAACCTTAATGGCATTGCCAATTTTGCTTTTGAAGTCAAGAAAAATACCTCAGTAATTATGGAAACATACAAGAAAGAGAAAATTAGTGTTTTGATATTTTCTGTACTATATATATACTGATATACAGAGTATTTGGCAATTGGTTAAAGTTTAGATTGACTGTTCATATATTGAATGTAAATGAGTTGATCTGTATTAAAATCTGCAATTGTTAATACTGGTGGGACACCGAATACAGTGTCATAAAAAATACTATGAATATTGATATTTTTAACACAGATATTCACAGGGGTAAGCTAACTGCGGTTACGGTCATCTCAAGATGGCGGAAGCAGATTTAGGTGGTTACGATTTTTCCCTGATTTCTCTTTCTTTAGCTGCTGCATTTGTTAATTCAACACATCGGTTGCCTCAATATTTATATATTAGTGAAATTTGAAGCGTACGTTTTGCACAAATTTCGCTCTATGAAGCGTTCTAGGCGTTTGAAATTTTCGCCGAGATGTACGGAACAGCAGCATGTTGGTTTACAAATGATGTCCTGTAACAGAACGATATCTGTAAAAGATGTCCGTAAAATTGAAATTGAATATTGAAATTAAACTAACATATTAATATTGAGACCGTTGTATTAAACTCATGTATATTAAACTCATTTTATGGGTCAAGCTGTATTTACTACACTCCTCTACGAGCTACTTCTACATGCCTGTACAAGCCCAATATATCTCGAGTGTTAAAGGATTTAGGACGTTACTATTTGGCCAGAATATGTAAAATATGATATATTTTCATTGCATTAATTAATTTTTTTTCAATATCACTTTTAAAGATCAAATAATAAGTAATTACGTAATTGCGATATACCGCATCAATACACCCTTGTTGTATTTACTACGAGCTCGTTATTTTCTCACCATTAGGTAAGCCTTAGGCTTGTATGTATTCATCTTTATCTTTGCCTTTATTTATTTGGTATTGACTGCCGGATGTGCACAGTTCTTTGAAACACTCTGGGTGGAACTTGAGTCCGTGATTTTTCCATGCATTATTATGCTGCTTTTACAGGCATTGGCACTGTTTGCGTTTACTGTTTGGATCCAGTCTTCAGTTACACGGTATCTAGAAGAATTTTACTAAGACCTGATTTTATTTGTCGTTTAAACAGCTTTTTGTTGTGTCCTCTTGTCAATTTTGTTCTGCTTGGTATATTTATGTTTGGATGGGTAACTTTGTCAATCCCATTTATTATTTTAAACATTTGGATCAGGTCACTTCTTTTACGTCTGAATTCAAGGGTTGGTTAGCCCGAGCCTTGAGGTATAGGGAAGTACGGATAGTTCGCGGACCCGTTTAGTCGCTCTTCTTTTTCTATTTCCTGTTTATCTTTTGTGTTAAGGGGGGGACCAGATTGTTGCTCCATATTCTAGGTATGGCCTGACCAAAGATTTATAGTGTTAGGAAGATGTCTTTGTCTATTGGTCATGGCTACTGCTTTACTGATATGTTTCTGGAACTTTAGCTTGTTATTCACTATCATCCCCAAGTTTTTTCTTCCTCAACTGTTGCTAAAGTAGATGTTTCACCTTTATATATTAAAATTGTATTTTATTCCCCTGTTATATTGTCCTTGGTCCAATCTCATGTGTTTCATTTATCGGTTTTGAGTTCCATTTGCCAGGTTGAAGCCGATTCACTTAGAAAAAGTATTGGACACACAACACTACCTTGAGGTACACCACTTTAACTTTTACAGTTCTTGAGTGGCTTCCATTTATAACTATTTGTTGTTGGGATTGAAATACTTTCATCTAGTTAAGAATTTTTCCTCCTATGCCATATTGTTTAAAATTTTAACACAGAAGTTTTTTTGACTAACTTTGTCAAAAACCTTGCAGAAATCAAGGTACACAACGTCAATGTTTTCTTTGTTTTCCAATGCATTAAGTCCAATCTTCCATTACATTACTTCTAGGAGCTGGGTAATACAGGAATAACCACTTCTGTTAACTGCGTTGTGCTGGATTAAACAGATTATTTTGCTCCATGTGTTCCACTTTGTCATCTCTGATTAATTTCTGTAGAATCTTACAGGAGGGGACAGATGTTAAACTGATAGGTCTATAATTTTCGGATTTCCCCCTGAGCCTTTTTTGGTATTTTGTATCTCACGATTATAAACATTAACCCCAAAACTCTCAATCCATGTTCAAACCGTGATTCCAAAAACAAGGTAAATTAAAGAAAAGGAAAAACGGGAGTGAGACCAAGTGCTCCAAAAGGATAATATCTCCTGTCCAGTTAGCTAAACGTCCATGACTAAAACCAAAATTTAATCGACATGTTTGATCAAAGTAATTTTATTCAAGACTGGTAAAAGAATCTAGCTGTGGATGACAAAATTGTATTTGAAAACAACCATAGCGAAAAAGACACCGACACCCAAAAAAAAAAATATATAGAGCCGAAACAATTCCACTATTTTAAAGGCAGTGGTTCAATATAAGAGTGGTATTTAATAAAAACTGATTAGTTGGTGACGGCTAATCCTAGGCATGTAAAGACCTGGGTCCAGTTGTTGAAAGCTTGGTAAGGTTAATCATATATCACGCGATAATTTTCTTTTAATTCATTTCATAAAAATTAAAGATTACAATTCATAACACCAACACGACACATCATAAATTAAGTAGTTTTATAAATGTTATTAAATGTGAATGCAGTATATGCCACTGTCGAATTTGTAATGGTGGACAAGAAACAAAAATTTACCAAGAACAACCAAGTCCAGTGAGTTTGAGTATATACTTAATAAATAGTAAATTGAAAAAAAGTTTATGGTTTTGCTTGATAAAAACTACAGCACCAGTCAATCGTACGTTTTTTTTTTAATTCAAATGTTCAAAACGTTTGCAGTGCCTTGTCAAATTAGACGTATACTTAAACGTGGCATACGTGGCATGGCAAACACGACACAACAATTGCTTTTTTTATGTTGTGCTAACATAGGCCTACATGTATCTAGAGACATTTTATATTTGTAACCCTTGCTGCACATTTTACAGCTAAACTGGGTATTTCCATCTACAGCGATGTCACTATTACATATATAAAATTTCAGTTACGGACATCCACAGACAAAGTTACAGACATCTTTAAAATATTTTTTCGTAGTTACGGACATCTCGGCGAAAATTCAAACGCCTAGAACTTTTGATACAGTGAAATTTGTGAAAACCGTACGCTTTATATTCCATTTATGTATAAATATCGAGGCAACCGATGTGTTGAATTAACAATTCAGTAGCTAAACAAAGAGAAATGAAGGAAAATCGCGTCTAAAACTGCGTCCGCCATCATGAGATGACCGTAACTACAGTTACGGTCATCAGCTTACCCCCTGTGAGATATAGTGGTAACTAGTATTGTTCTGTCACATTATTATAATGTTTTTTAAACATAATGATGTATACGTGTCAACGTTAGTTTTAAGGGACGAAATACGAGCACGAATAGTGGGGATACCTTTGGAAAACTAAACCTTGCATATAATTGTGTATTCGTGTTTATAAATGTAGACGAATTAGGAATAACAAAGTTTAATTTACATGTACATTTATATACTTCTTATGTCATTTCATCCCGCATTCCGAAAAAAGTTGCTTTTTGTGTAAGTTTATTTTAATTTATTTTATTTATTTTACTTTATTTTATTTTATTTTTTTAAATTTTATTTTATTTTATTTTATTTTATTGTCATTTTGACAAGATCTTTCCTGCAATTTTTTTTTTTCCGTGTGGTTACATTTTAAATTTTTGGCTTTTTTGGCAGTAGTATTACAAACGTCGAAATAAAAGTCTTAAATTTCTCGATCTCGCTTGTAACTTGTTGACATCTGCTTAAGAAATATACAGCCAAGTGGTTCGCCAGACCGAAGGCGAAAAACAACCCATGTCTGATACCAAAGTATTTTTTCAAGAACCATACAATTTTATTTTATTTTTAAAACTTTATTACATTTAATGGTATGTACATCCTATGTTGTGTTGTTTTATAGTTGTCTTGTTCTTTGCGCCCTTTCTAAACGTCGTTTTGTCATATAAAATTGCTCTGTTGTGTTGTTAAAGTTGCCTTGCGCCTTTTGAATACCAATGTCATATACGGGTGCTATGTTGTGTTATTTATATCGTCAACGTTGCTTTGACGATTTGTCCTTCATCAATATGTTGTTACGTCTACTATCGTTGATCTGACAGGACGATCCTCAATATCTTTTAAGGGTTGCTTGGTTGAATGTTGTTTTACGTCATATCAGCATATTATCAGTTTTTCGTGACAAGACAATTTTTATTTCGAAGATTAATATTTATTACAAGTATATGTGTTTCAAGAGTGTAGAAGTGCTTCTGAACTACAATGTGCTAGTTTGCGTACTTAAGGTGTAGGTTTAAAGTGCTAGTACGCATCTGTGCAATGTCGCAGATAAACATCGCAGACCAATCCATTTATTATACAGGTACCGAGCTAACATTCAGCCAATGACAAGGAAAAATCTTTCTGGCTTGTGACCGACCAGTGTCGAACCCATAGCTCAGCATTAAGTAATACATCTTCAGTTTTAACGCTTTAACCACTATATATATATATATATATATATATATATATATATATATATATATATATATATATATATATGAAAACCTGGAATTATTTTTATTTTCAACAAACAACAAGTAAATATATTTTAAATTTTATTTAAAAAAACAAATAAAAACAACAGCAGAAGGCTATACATCTGAACGAAACAGCACAAGTAACACAGGTTAAACATTCAAATAGCTCACACATTAAACATAACCTTTGTTTAATAACCTGCTAAATTTTTTACCATCTATTACTTTAAAATAAAAAAAAAAATTAAAAAAAAAAAAAAAAACAATGGAATGTAATGCGAAAACGACTATGTTTATAGATGGTACTATTTTTTATGTTAACTAAAATAATATTTAATTGCGAAGATTCATCTTCACAATAACAGAAATATGAAATATGTGAGTATTGGCAAAACAACTGCACAATAAATATAAATACCACTTAATATTTCATAAAATATTGCACTTTACGAAAAATATGTTTTCCACCCCATAAAAATGTTAGAAAATTTATAAAAATTAGAATTTTTATAGATATTAATATGCTTTAATATACAATATAATATCTTGCATATTAAGAAAATGAGGGGACGGATGATGAAATAGGTGTGTGTGTGTGTGTGTGTGTGTGTGTGTGTGTGTGTGTGTGTTATTAATGCCTAATGATAAAATATGACTTAAGTTATCCCTCTGGAATAATTTAAAGAAACTTTGACCTAAAAACTTTCGAAAACAAAAACGAAAAACTCTTGGAATGTACTTTTGACGAATACACTATTTCATCGAACAATTCTATCATAATATATATTCGAAACATATCTAAACATTCCAAGCCGAAACGATCAAAGTTTCTTTTAAAGAGGGATAATATTAAAAGATTCTAGTGATGTATCTCCAAACAGTAAAAGAAACAAGCATACGTAATGCATAATCTAATGCACTCTGTTATAGAAAAACTTTCATATAAAATTTTCTTAATATCTTTTAAATCTGTATTGTTAGATTACGCTACACCTTTCTGATTGCAATATCCGGGTAATTTGCTCAATCTTAAAATGAAGTGTCACGTGAGAACTTGATAAATTCTAAATTTATTGACAATTTTTATCAGAAAATTAGAAATCTTCATTTAACTTTGTGTTGTTTTCTAATAATATGAGATAGTATTCGCGAATAATAATTCTTATTTCTGAAATATGTTGACGTGTGCAAAATTTTGATATTTTTATGAATTCAAACATTCACAAGAATACCAAATATGCTAAATTTGTGTATGAAATTCAAAATTCATCAAATGACAATATACACCAAAACGATTTTACACATTTTTTTAAAAATCCTTGGCAAGAAATGTATATGAACTAATCCCACAGCAACTTATCTGTACTTTAATGAATGCTTCTCTGTGATTGGATATCGCAGTCGAACATGAAGCATTCTGACCAATCGACGACTTTGTCTCACATTTTGTTGGCTAATAAAACTTCCGCCATCACTAGAATCAGGAACAGGTTGTGGCTGCTGGGCTTGTGGATCTAAACCGTTTTCAATGTGATGGTTTATTAAATCTTTTAAATTTCTAAAACTTTTTGACGGAAATATGTAATACCATATTTCTCCATTTTCATCTTGGCTAGTATAAAATGCATAATGGATAATCTTGCTTAAATGGCTGCAAACATAAAACAAAGATCCATACAATTGTATAAAATAGCTTTTTCAAGATAGCTGCCGTATATGAGTTGTTTATTGTATTTGACACACGAAATATTGATAGAAAAGGTATGAATCATTACTTGAAGCCTACTTCCAAGTGAACGCAGTTGTATATCATCGATCGGATGAAATTTGTAAACGTAACAAAAACGGCAAGAAGTAGATAAGTTGTGAGCCAGACCTTATATAGTAGTAACTTATAGCTTTATGGATGGCCAACATTTCAAAAAAATGAAATATTTATATTTTCAATCCCTAATCTAACGTTTTTTTTCTAAACTCGCCTGTAATTAATAATAAAACAATCAAATATAAAACCAGTCCACCTTGTTACTCAGTCAGGTTTTGATGCATATCTGAAGCTGTTTAGAAGCTTATATAGATATTTTTTATACTAAATTTTATACCAAAAAGTTTCACTTAAACTTTTGGCTTTTTTGAAATGATACAAAATATAGTAAAATCCGTCTATTTGGACTGGCTCGTGATCAGAATGTGACTGTTATGAGCCCATAAATAATGGTCTCTAACTTAACTTTCGGACATTATTCCAATAACCGTCTGGATTTTTGTAATTCGTTATCTTGGTATGCGTTTGTCTTTTTTTTTTTTTTTTTTTTTTTTTTTGGCCGTTTTATAATTTACTTGCATTGATTCTGATTTTCTTGGTTGCGCTGGCTGTTGCCAAGAACATCTTAAATAATGACTTTCGTTTTTTATCTAAAAGAGACTCAAATTAGTTAGTAGAGGAAGAATAATAAGTGTTTAATTTTGTGAACCTTATTATCAAGTTCTCTGATTTTATTTGCTTTAAAGACGTGAGTATTGTCAAATGTAAAAACGCAAGTTTAATCACAAAGTACTCGAATACTAGTTTGATAGTACCTCATATGTCATGAAACCTTTTTAATACATTGACATGACTCTCACTCAAAAACCCATTCTTACACTTACCTGACGCTAAGGACAAGTGTATCCTTGCTTCTCATGTACCAGATCATGTAATGTCCATCTTCTTTACAAACAAAACTCATACTATTTTCAACCTGAAGGAAAAAGTATATAGTTAATATATCAATTATGCTGTAATTTTGGTCCGTGGATTGGAAACACTACATATTGGGTTCAGTTGTTCAATCTTCCGTAAACTTAACCAATTGACTAGCGAAATATAACCTTGTAACTGTCATTTACCTTTTTTTTTCTTAATTTTACCATTCAATGCATTTAAAAATGGTACATGACATAACAGTCAATAGTTTTTTTAAATGTTTTTTTAAGTAAATGTATACAATTGATATTATTAAACAAAAACTATTTAAATCATAACCATTTGTCCTCAAAAATGTAATTAAATAACATTTTGAATTTTCACTAGCCATTTGGTGAACTTATTAACAAAAGTACTGTTAAAATCTTCCTAAGAAAGGCTTTGCATGAATTGTATAAGGGAATAAACCTTAGTTTTAACTAAAGTTAAAAAATTAAGACTAATGAAGCTTCGGACGATTTTGTCCTGGTATCTTTTTCAACATAACGTCAAAGCAGGTTTGAAGTCAAAAGTTTGGAGCCTTGCAGTATTGAAAATAAACATTTACTTAAGGTTTACAAACTTGATAAAAAGACAAAGAAATGAAAACACTAATAACCAAATCTCAACCAATCAAACTGCACTATCATTTTCAATGTTGTAAACCACAATAAGTCTATTTCTGGTACAAAAACATAACTTATATTCCGGTATTTTTAATGGTTTCGACATATGATTTTTCTTTTAAAATACGAACTGTATCCCTAGTGATAAACATTGTTGTTGTTGTTGTTTTTTTTTTTTTTTTTTTTTTTTTTTTTTGTAAACTTTTTTCCACCGATTTAATTTTAGATTTTAATTATTAATGATGAATAAGTGATGATATTTTAAGATATTTTTTATGACTTACAGTAGCTTCTGTCTCGCCTGGCCACCAACCTGGTACATCCTTTAGCACCGAACAAAGCAGCTGAAAATGACTTTCTCCAGGAAATGTAAATACTGCCTCGGATTTGATCTTTCTTGGAGATGATCCTTTTTGTTGAGTATGTGTCGAGTTTTTCTGAAAATTACGTGGCGGAAGCTTTGGAGGAAGGTTCATTTCGTTTTTTCCTTTGTGTTGTTCCTCCGAAAACTGTTTAGAAAATATATCACCTATTGTATCCTTTGGAGAATCCACAGATGCATTGGCCAATATATTTTGTTCCTCGAGAATCATCTGCTTTGTCAATTTTCCACCGAATTCCAGTTGGCTTTGGAGAGTAGCTATCGCTGTAAATGGCACAGGTTCTGAATTTGATCTTTCTCTAGGATTAATTCGTTCAGTTAATTCACCAGTATATGTTGCTGGTGATATCATGCCTGTGGTTGGAGCAGACTGAGGCAAAATATCAGGCGTTTCAGTTTGCGTTTCGAATTTCCGACAAGATGGCTGCATGTATTCCTGCAGAGAGGTCTGGTTCGCGTAATTAGCATGTTGTTGTTTGACGATGTCGGATTTCACGTAAACATCATGTAACATATACACCTGCTGCTGATTATCAGAACCACTTATCATCTGCTGAGAACAACCGCTAATTGTCTTCTTAGAACCAGCATTAATCGTCTGCTGAGAACTACCATTTATCATCTGCTGAGAACTACCACTAACCGTCTGCTGAAAACTATCACCTACCAACTGCTGAGAACTACCATTAATCATCTGCTGAGAACTAACGCCAAACATCTGCTGGCCGACGGGAATTTTGACCATAGTTGGTAAAGATATTGCAGGATATTTACAATAATATCTCAAAGCATGTGGCTGAGAATCACTGCTGGAAGTTACAAGTTCGTCATCACTTTCAATAGTCACATCACGTGATCTAATCATCGCGCCAAAATTGAGTTCATTACATTGACAGGAAGTGTAATTTACGCCAACATCTTGCCAAGCGTCACTTGATTTTGAGGCAGATAATGGGTGTGGCTGAAAAGGTACAAGAAAATATAAATAAAGTAAGGATTTAATTGTACAGGTATTTGTAATATAGTCAGAAGATTGTAAACAACACATGGGCTATTTATTCAAACCAATTCAAACAATTTCACCAACTTCAAGGTACTAGTAAACATTAATTTTAAACACGTCATTTTAGTAATATTATACGATACAGCGATCAGGAAAAAATCGCAGTACTTAATCTGCTTACTACCTCTGAAAATTTGTCTCAAGAGTTGCATTTGTGTAAAGCGCATAAAATAGTTTGTAACGGTATACGATCAGAGAAAACATCCCAGAAAAAAATGTATTTGATAACATAAAATACATGTTCATTTTTTACCTTTGTTCGTGTAATTGTTCTGAATTTTCCACAATAAATGCATTCCTCTGAAAGATAAATTTTTTTCCTGGTTAGTGAGTTCTGCTGTTCAATACTTCCGCAAGTGCTTATACTGGGACTGGACATACGACTAATTCGATTTCCGGACAAATCGTTATATGGACCTCTGTCGATGGCTCCCTCTCCAGAACTACTGGTATCTGACTCGCAGGATGAAATAACATTTGGTCTTTTAGACCGTCTTATGGACAAGTGTCGACCCTTTTTTAAAAGAAAAAAATAGTAAAAACCTAAGTACAACATGTACAAGATGATGATCGTATTTACAAATAAATATTCACAATAAAACTTTAAAAAGCCGATTACCCAAGGTGTTCATCCAAGAACAATTATTACTATTATTATTATTATTATTATTATTATTATTAAATAAATTTTATATATATATATATATATATATATATATATATATATAAATAAAAATATATATATATATATATATATATATATATATATATATATATATATATATATATATATATATTAAAGACATTTATCATATGACCTGAAGCAACAGACCTAGCTCTAAGTTGCTGTTTTAATTACGCAAAACAGCATTTTTTTGTAATTTTTCAGTGTAATTTTTCATTGATCAATTAGACATTATAATTATTGTGGTGTGAATCTACCTTAAAACTAGATGCTCTGTCATTCCAGGAAGCGTCAATTTCAAAATTGTTAACATTTCCTCCAAGCAGGTTTTCCAGACTGTCTTTGAGAGTTGCGTCACATCTTGTGGTGATTGTCATAAATCTTGAACTGCTATCCAAGAGCGTGTCATCAATCATTTTAACATGGAGCTGCATCGACGAAAGTTCTACAATTTACATGTTATAAATATATGCAAATGATGTATGGACATTTTATCTCTCTCTCTCTCTCTCTCTCTCTCTCTCTCTCTCTCTCTCTCTCTCTCTCTCTCTCTCTCTCTCACACACACACACACACACACACACACACACACACACACACACACACACATTTCTTGTTGACGATTTTATCAAGAATGTTTTAATGGTATTTTTTTTTATCTTTGCCGCGGGTTGTCCGGACTGTTTCGATCAATTGCAAGATTTGTTGCATATTAACAGATGCATTTTATAATATGCGAATGAAGCTGGTTGATAGCGTCTGTTTAAGAAAAAATACCAAATCCAGTATTTCGTCGAAAATAAGTCTACAATCTATAAACTGAGGCAGAGTTTTAGAGTAAACCATTCAGAATTTTATACTTTTAGGTCATACCTATTACTTTCTGGTCCAAGTATAGTACACAATCTTCTCTTCGGCATCTTTTTAATGATTCTCTTAGGACATATAGCGACCGACCTGTCGTTTGTTTTGTCCAGTTTTTTAGCATCAGGAAACTTGCAGAACGTCTCTCAGCCGCTGATTGATTCTCAAACTCATCAATCTTATCTCGACCATAACCAAGTAA
Organism: Tegillarca granosa; assembly: GCA_029721355.1. Classification (NCBI taxonomy): domain Eukaryota; kingdom Metazoa; phylum Mollusca; class Bivalvia; order Arcoida; family Arcidae; genus Tegillarca; species Tegillarca granosa. The sequence goes on along the minus strand of CM056599.1, from coordinate 30,909,489 downwards.
TTCTGCGAGGTTCGCCCAATCTCCACATGTTGCATGCCGGTCATGTAACTTAAGGCCGAGTTGATATATAACCTGAAATATAACAATTGTAAACATATAATACAAATACCAGTTAAATTTTGATGTGCCAGATGTGCACATTTCGGAAATTCATTCCTCACCAGTGACACTACGACCGAAAAGTTTGATGCATAAAAAATATAAGCCAAACAGTTGAAAATAATGAATCTAAAGTTTCAAAATTATATAAATCCAAATCCAGCTAAGGAATGCTGTGCATGAGGGAAAAAACCTTAGTTTTAAATTAATTTCAAATTTTAGTCGACTAAAAATTTCGCTAAATGGTACATTTTCTGACAGCACAAAGTACTGCCTACTGAGTTATTGATACCCTTGGGTATGATATAATTTTTTCGAATTCGAACCATTTTATAAAAATGTTCGACTCATGCAGCTCAGTTTATTCTACCCTGTCTTTGTTCAGTTTATGAAGAAAGGCGATGCATGCCCTTTTTAGATTCACTTGGTGTACAGCGGTGCTTCAATCTGCCTAATTTAAATCCCACTCGAGACAGATCATAATGTAAGAATGTTTGTCAATAATCTTGCCAAATTTTGATGATTTTCGGATAATTCAATAACTTCAACCATCATAGAACTGACAGTGTAAATGATAAAATAATTACTGAGGGCGTAAGACAACAATTATCTCTAATTCTTGGAGTTTTATTGCAAATTGATAATGGTATTTAACGCCCGAGTCAATATTTTTTCTTTTAAATTGAGCTCGAGGCGGTTAGTCCTGGGATGGTAAAAATAAAAACAATAAAAATTTTCAATCAAACTGACAATTTTAGGAATCTGTCGGGGTGGGATTCAATCCTAAGCGCTGATAGTCACTGTGATCTGTTATATAGGTTAGAGGATTGTGGATCGAGGTACGACTGATACGTCTTAATTTGAATGGGATGATCAAAGAAAACGAGTAACTAGTATCGGAAAGGTCCCGGGTTTGATTCCCGGTTTGGCCGCTGCATTTTTTTCCCTTTCCTGTTACATTGTTACATTGACCCGGGAAGTGGCCGACCACCGGATTGGTATCAGGACTGAACCTGATAGTTTCGATTTAAAGTAATTGGATCGAAAAAAGGAAGGGAAGAATGTTACACATCGGGCTTGATAGGTGGCCGGGTAGCTCAGTCGGTAGGACGTCCTGATAGTATTGGGGAGGTCTCGGGTTTGAGTCCCGGTTTGTTTGTTGTAGTTTTCCCTTTCCTGTTACACGTAATAGGATTTATGATCGAGCTCTCTTCCTTAAAGTTGCTTTTTGATGTTGTTTCCATACTGGTCGTAGTAATATGCCATCATATTAGCACTTTCCAAAAAAAAAAAACAAAGAACCTGACCATCGTTAACAAATCAGATATTCATTAAGACGCAGTAAACAAGTCTCTCTACTTGATGGCAGGTAGGTGTTGGTATTATAGTGATGAGTAATTGATACATCAAACAATCGATGCAAAGGTATACAAAGAAATCAATAACACATCATTCATAATGATTGGATGATAACTACAGGTATTAACTACCAACACACCTTGATAATCAATAATTACCTGTGTTATGTGTGAAAATCATTATTTGAAACCTAAAAATGTACAATTTAACGTATTTATAAAATTCATAATTTTTTTTCTCTGTAAAACGGCCGAAATCTGTATTTCACTTTTTATACAAAGCTTATTCATCTACTACTATACATAAACACATACACACGTGTCACCTATTTTATATAGGTCAAGTAAGAGTCATCTAGGTGGAGAGTGGATGAGTAATATTATTCTAATTAATCCAGCTGAATAAGTTTACTGTTATTTTGCAACGTTCGGTTATTATATTTCAAGATATGACAAATCTGCTTACTATGAATATTTTTGTCAATGTATCTAAGGTAATTACGATATACGCAACTACTAGATACCCCTAGCAGCGCAAGACAAGCGGGATATGAAAATAAAGAAACATGTCTTAAAGCTGAATTTACGGATTCTCTGTATAATAAAATGTGAAAAATCAAGGAAAGAAATACAAACCAACGACCCAGTTACATCAGTAAGATGAATAGCCAATTTTAAAAAACACCTTCGGTTCACTAAATCAACCAAAAGAACAGCATTTATCTTGGGTCCCTATTTTGTCTGGTGGTCAGAACTGAGTTATGGTAGAATAACTTAGTTACTTCTCAGATTAGTTTAATAGTTCAGGAGTCTTAAATATTTGTGATACTGTTTCCTCGTTTTGCACTTAACATTAAGGAGACGAGGTATTGACTTGTTCACCCGGTATCAGGATACTGTGATTGGGTAGTTGTATGCTTATCTGTAGCGTACTGCCTCTTTACCTAGCACGTTAAAGTCGCCATAAGTGCGCGCTAGCACAAAGAAGACTGTAAAAAACATTCACACATTTCACGGATACACAAACTTCTTAGAATAACCCATAAAGATAAACAAACTTGCTCTCCAATAACCTAAAAAATTGATGAAGTGACGTTAATCAACATTACAACCAACAAACCAGTCTGACCGTTTTGTTAAAATGTTATATTAGAAAATAAAATTCAGACAAAAATTAATCAAAACAATGTAATTTATTTTACTGACTTTATTATAATTAGTATTTTCTTTTATTATTATTATTATTATTTTTTTTTATAACCATCATCATCATCATTATTATTATTATTATTATTATAATCATCATTATTATTATATATTTCTTTTCATAGTCGGATGTTCCGGTCACCTATTCAAGGTTGTAATTTGTCACCATACGTACATTATATACATAAGAGCATTTCAATACAGACTGTACTAGAACTATACATTACAGAAATCGATACAATAAACAAAGTTAAAAATTGGGGAATCCCCGATGATTTCTGTCCGATATTAAAGACATTTTTTTTTTTAATTTTCCGAATATAAACTCATCGATTATTATCAGAATAGAAAAGAGGTTTTATTCATTAAAAATAAAAAAGAAAAAAATTGATATGACTAATAAACAATAAGTGTAAATGCAGCTTAGTTTAACAACTATTTTCTTTTGATCTAGACATTTAATTAAGTTATTATTATTATTATTATTATTATTATTATTATTATTTTATTTTTCTTGTTAATTTCATTGTTTTCGCTCTTAAAACATAATTGTATATTGTCAATTAAAACGCCTTGTAGTCTAATTTAAAAATTTCAAATATTCGCACAGGTTAACGATTTATAATGTGCCAAAAACTAAATAAACTACCCAACATTGGAAGACGAATACTTTGTAGGACTACTTTGTTATTTCAATGTTCAAAAGCTGGAGAAAAAAGCTATTTGAACTCAACTGGTGTCCTCTAAAAGGTATACCAAATGATAACAGACCTAAAATGTTCATAACACAATTATGCACTGGTATAGACCTGATTGTTAAAAGAAATTGCCATCAGCTGAATTTTCAGTTGAGGTGAGTTGAATGATGGCGAAAAAACCCTTAGTCAAAAAAGTATCATTTATAGCGAGGCGGTTTGTTCTGAGATGACTATTTCTTGCATGGTAAGAATTCACAATTCTGCACATGACACTTTGTTCGCTTACCTAGATAATAAATAAACATTTTGAAAATTGTTATATAACCTATTTTTTGTTTGTAGACAACAAAAAGTTACCTGATAGGTTTTAACAGTTCACAATTAAGATTTAAAAGATATTGACAAATACAAAAGAAGGTTTGTTTGTTCGATTTGAAGCTTGATAAGCTAATATCTGATATTTAATAAACCGCTTTAAATTTATTTATTTTTATTTTTTTAAATTTTATTTTAATTTTTGTTTTATATTTATTATTTTTTAAAGATAAAATTTCATCAAAATTCTATTAAAAACTACAGTATTTATTCTATGACAATATTTTAGATTTGAATTGATTATTTAAAACAGTGATCGTCGATCATCAATTCAACTCATCAAGCTTTAACTAACTGGACTTCGGATTAGTACACAACTGTTTGAACAACTTGGCCAGCAGATCGTATTGTTATCTGAATAAAAATTTTTGGAAAAGTTTTAACGGAACAGAATCAATCAATAACTTAAAATTCTAATAAAACCAGTTTTGTTGGAGATGTCTATCATATTGATAATTACAATACATGTATCTTCAAAGTGATCGTTTGTAGACTTTAAGACTAATAGCGGGTAAAGCAGCATAGCGATACAAGTGTTAAAAAGAGCAGAAATGAGCCCATGATCACTGTAATGATGTTTTACGCATCAGCCAAGGTTTTTATCAAGCCCACAAGTTCTTGGATGGTGGAGGCAACCGGAAAACCAAGGGAAAACTGCTGACCTTTGGCAAAAAAGTCTGACAAGGATCTTTTTAAGCATAAAGGTAGTAAGAGGGACTGTATAGGCGGGCTTTAAACCACGTGCATTCGGTTACCGAGTCCTCCTTGTTTTAAAGCAAATAACCGTACAATATCTGGTGAAATAAAGTTTCCTCTGTAAATAAACTTCCAACCACGCCTGTTAAATATAACTTTAGCTTTTATAATTGCCAAATTGCCACATGATGAAGGTTTTCTGTTAATGAACTTCAATATTGCAGTAACTGCCAGTATGGTATACATACAATTCGCTTATATCGCAATAAACACTCCGGGTTCGAGTATTGAAGCTTGTTTGTTGTCTTAGCAGGCGCTCGTCAAAGGTCTGAAGGGATTACTAAACAGTAACAGGGTCTATAATAAGAACTTACTATATGCTTGCATTAAGAGTCTCTCTCTCTCTCTCTCTCTCTCTCTCTCTCTCTCTCTCTCTCTCTCTCTCTCTCTCCATTTGCTGTGATCTATTCAAAATTGCTTTGTTTTTTTTTTTCAAATACATGTTTTTCTTTCAGCTTAAAATATTTATTTTCAGTTTTTATTAAAGGTAAGAGCGGATGTTTACAGCTATTATGGATATTGGTGTTTTTCTCTGCCCTGTAATCTTAGTACTACATGTAACAGCTGTTTGATGGCTTACAGGTAGATCTACATTTATATCGATTATGAATACCTGTACGTATGAATCATCGTTATATGCAACTTAACGGTTCAATACAAAAATATAAATATATTTTTCTAATGTTTACCGCTGTTTATTTTTTTAAAACTGATCTCTTTGTTGACTTCCTTTAACAACTTTTTTTTTATTTTGAGCACTTTTAAAAATAATTTTTCTACATATAAACATATATACAGGTTACGCCCATTTTCGCAAAACAAAGTTTGAAAATCAAAACATGCAGATTTTTAATTCAAAAGGCAAGACAAATTAACACAACGGGTTTATTATCTATAAATTCTGCATGTTAAATGCTTACCTTTCAGTCAAATTAGACAGGTATAGACCCGGTTTGAAATATAACTGAACTATTATATAATACAAACTTACCTCTAATGGCAAATCTTTAGCAGGTCTGTCTAAATCTGCGTCTGTAATTTCTGGTTCTACTGGACAGACTATATTTGGAAACATGTCACTTGTAAAACTAAACTTTTACCATAATTTGTTGAATGCGTATGTAATATAAACAGTTTTAAAGTATTTTTTCCATATACACACTTCCTAGAGGTCTAGTATTTTCTTCTTTCGTTAAAACCAGGACAAGGTAATCTTTTCATAAACAGGTAAATAAAGGTAAATCGTTCAGGCTGAACGAGTTTGACCTATAAAAATTCTTTATGCGGTGCGTTTAAATTGAAAATATTGAAAAATAATCCTCCGAAATATTTTTTTTCAATGTATGTTGTTCCATCCTAAATTACGCAACGTGTTACCTGTGTTTACGCCATTATCATTTGCCATGTAGGTCATACAATTGTAAGGTAAATTCTCATTGGCTGCAATATTTATGACAAAGATGTGTTTATTACAGATGCATTGTTTAATAGAAAGCTTCTAGACTTGACGAATTACACGTCATTAATTCATTTTTGTGAAACATTTTTAAATATGTCCGGTTTTATAATTATATATAAGAATACATTTTCCCAGTATCCAAGTATGTGTTGGTTTTCTTTATTGTCTAATCAATGTAATGATATTTTCGATTTTATTTCTCTGAAAGGATTTATGGGTGATAAAAAGAATACAACAATGAATGTTAAATTAAGTTCTTAGGATTTTATCTCGAAACAAACTTATAGCTTCTGTCTTGTTATTTCAAGTCAAGTTTCTGTCCGAAGTCATTTAATGTATAATGTTGAAATCATTTTCTGAAATTATTTTTCTTGTTACAAGTGTTTTTATGCTCAAATTTTGCATGTAAATGGTTCCTGATACTGTAATCATTTTCTGATGCTCATTTCTTTTCAGTTTTAGATTTCTTTTTAAATTTTTACATGTAAATGGTCTCAAATACTGTAATCATTTACTGGTGCTCGTGGTTGACCTTTTTCCATTTTCCAAGTTCTCCTTCTAAGTCGAAATAAAGTTTAAATAAGTGCGAATTATACCTAAATACCACAGTACAGTAAAACATTGTTATAATGCCCCTCGGTTATATTACCACCTGATTTATCACAAAACAATAGCCTTAGTGGTTAAGAAGTAAACATTTGCTTTAAAGCGGGAGGTCGTTAAATCGAACCCCGACCCAGTCATTCTTTATACTTTAAATTTTTAGTTAATGCTTTCTCGCCTGGCGCTCAACATCAACAGGACAGTGTATCGACATGGCATCAAGATAATGAGACAAAGGGGATGCTTTTTTATATGGCTTACAGTCTGTGCGAAATACTACTTTAACAAAAACTTTCGCCCTACATACGCGCTAGTACAAAGCAGACCATGCTACACACTCGCACACTTAACGCATAAAAGAACTTGTTCGAAGGGTAATCCTTAGAGATTAATAAACTTTTTGCGTCGCATATAGTTGAATAATTGCTGATGCGACGTTAAACATCATTACAGCCAAACAACCAACCTATCGACAAAGTAATTTATTGTCTATACATCACAGTGTCTCTAACTGCCTATGTTTGAATCCCGTTAGGAGAGTTCCTAGTGTAAAAAAGTTTGTCGGTACGTTTGCCAGAGGAAGGTAGTTTTTCCCGGACACTACGGTTCTCCACCATTCCATAAATGGCCGCTTGATGTAAGTGAATAAAACAAAACTTGGCAAGATTTTAAACAAGAGGCCCATGGGCCTTAACGCTCACCTGAGGATATGTCCAAAATTGTTTGCAAAGTGCAATAGACAATTTATTCAATACAGAAACTTTACAAGTTTTCTCAAGTTAAGAACTCCCACAAAACTTAATCAAAATATATCCAGTAACATTTCATTTATAGGTAGCTTATATAATATGCATGAAGAAACTGTAGTGCAAAATAATTTCCAAATCATTAACCAATTTCAGTATAATTATGCAACTATGTCCTTGATCTTTGAACATATATGATGATTATGATCGTCATGTCAATACCTACCATATTCTAATAAACATGCCTATACAAAAAGTTAGTAGTTTTCAAAGATAATTAGCAATTTAAGTCTTCTTTTGCAGCTGTGACCATGACCTTTCAACATATGACCTTGTATCATATGTCAAAATGATCATTGTCCAAATACCTACAATACTCTGATATACATCCTTATAAAAAAGTTAATAGTTTTAAAAGATAATTAGCAATTTAAGTCTTCTTTTGCAGCTGTGACCATGACCTTTCAACATATGACCTTGTATCATGTGTCAAAATGATCATTGTCCAAATACCTACAATACTCTAATATACATCCTTATAAAAAGTTAATAGTTTTCAAGATAACCAGCAATTTCAGTCTTCTTTTGCAGCTTTGACCTTGACCTTTCAACATATGACCTTGAACCATATATCAAAATGATAGCCATTTCAATGCCTACAATATTCTAATATACATGCCTATACAAAAAGTTAATAGTTTTAAAAATAATTAGCAATGTAAGTCTTGTTTTGCAGACCTTTCAACATATGACCTTGTATCATATGTCAAAATGATCATTGTCCAAATACCTACAATACTCTAATATACATCCTTATAAAAAGTTAATAGTTTTCAAGATAATCAGCAATTTCAGTCTTCTTTTGCAGCTTTGACCTTGACCTTTCAACATATGACCTTGAACTATATATCAAAATGATCGTCATGTCATTACCTACAATATTCTAATATAAATGCCTATACAAAAAGTTAACAGTTTTCAAGATGATTAGCTTTTGCAGCTGTGACCTTAACTTTCAATTTATGATCTTGAACCATTTATCTAGATGATCGTCATGTCAATACCTACAATATTCTAATATACATGCCTATACAAAAAGTTTATAGTTTTCAAGATAATCAGCAGTTTCAGTCTTCTTTTGCAGCTTTTACCTTGACCTTTGAACATATGACCTTGAACCATATATCAAAATGATCGCCATTTCAATACCTATATTATTCTATTTATACATGCCTATACAAAAAACTTAACAGTTTTCAAGATAATTAGCTTTTGCAGCTGTGACCTTAACTTTCAATATATGATCTTGAACCATTTATCAAGATGATCGTCATGTCAATACCTACAATATTCTAATAAACATGCCCATACAAAAAGTTAATAGTTTTCATGATTATTAGCAATTAAAGTCTTGTTTTGCAGCTGTGACCTTGACCTTTCAACATATGACCTTGAACCATATATAAAGTTGATCGTCATGTCAATACCTACAATATTTAAACATACATGCCTATACAAAAAGTTAATAGTTTTCAAAATAATTAGCAATTTAAGTCTTCTTTTGCAGCCGTGACCTTGACCTTTCAACATATGACCTTGAACCATATATCAAAATTATTGTTGTCACAATACCTACAATATTCTAATATACATGCCTATACAAAAAGTTAATAGTTTTCAAGATAATTAGCAATTTAAGTCTTCTTTTGCAGCTGTGACCTTGACCTTTGAACGTATGACCTTGAACCATATATCAAAATGATCGTTGTTCTGATATACATGTCTAAACAAAAAGTTAATAGTTTTCAAGTTATACTGACAAATACATAATTTTAAGCAATTTCCCCACTCAGTACCTTACCATTTACCCATTTTGAGCACCATGGCTACTATTTGTGCAAATCTGAAACTACATGACCTAAGGATGTTATAAATGAAATAACTAAGGTATATCTCTTGAACATTCAGAGGAGAAGATTTTTAAAGTTTTTTACTACTTCCCCCCTTATGGGGCCCCAAGGGGACATAACTCTTTATTTGTGCAAATCTGAAAGGGCTTTACCCAGGCATAATGTTTATCAAGTTTCATTAAATTTGGCCCAGTGGTTTTGGAGAAGAAGATTAAAATGTAAAGTTTACGGACGGACGGACGCACGCACACTCGAACGCACGCACATACACACGCTGCAACATACCATAAGCTCACGCTGGCTAAAGCCGGGTGAGCTAAAAACCATCAATCCACCAACACAACCCCCCCCCCCCCCCCCCCCTCCGTTAATTGCCAAACCCCTTTATAAGATCAAAAATTGATTGAACAAATTTTGGCGATAAATATATACTTTACTTTTTCCCAGATTTCTCAAATATCGATATTTGTGTGGTCCATGTACCAAGATACCTTTTTGCTATTTTCTGTTTAATTAAACAAAAAATTAATTAAATCACTATCGTATTCAGTATTAATCAATGTTAAAATCCAGTCATCTTTAAAAATACCAGACTCGATATGTGTGTAGATTAACTTCCGCTTTAAGTAGAAAAGGGTTACCTACAAAATATTTAACGGAAAAACTACTGTATAATTTTGTCATTTTCATTTTTGTGCTTAGATAAAATCTGATATTATATGAAATCACTGGTTATTATGATAAGAGTGAAATTGTGCGTGATCATTCCCACAAACTTACTTAACAATCATCGCAATGGAATTGAATTATGAGCGCCGTTAAAACGAAAGATTTGTTTGTCTTTGGTCAAGACTAATTGTTTAAGGTTGAATACAGCTTGCTCAACTCTGTGTGCGGTAGGCCAGTTGGTTTTGTTTGAATCAAAGTCTTATAAGGTGAAGACACTACACGAGGAATGCAAATTAAAAAACTTTTTTTTATAAAATGTGCATGAATCTGTCAATTAACCCTTCAGAATTTAACACAAAAAATAAATAAATAAATAAAAATTATATATATATATATATATATATATATATATATATATATATATATATATATATATATATATATATATAAGATAGAATTTAAATATTATAATGTTACTTCCAAAACTTCACATATTCTTTAACACCAATTAATTCAGGTAAGGTAGTTGATGAAATATTTCAATTTTTTATAATAAATTTCCTGAATGAAATATTTAAGAAATTTGGAAAAAAGAAAAAATAATAATAAATACAAAAAATGAAAAACATTAAATTATAGATGGTTACTACAGGAAATACACGTGAAAGATTTTTTGTCACATCATGATCCGCTGTTACACAACAAGATAAATTTTTCCAAGAACCGTAACCGGATACAAAGCTTTTTATTAAACCACATTTGCATACATGTTTAAAGCTGCATTAAGTTTTCCAAAGAAAAAATTAAAACGGTGTTAATCTAATAAATGATGTTCCTAATGAACAATGTTACATTTGGTTCAACGATAAAAGCTCAAATAAATACAGAAATTACAGTATTTACCCAGCGAGATGCAGCATTTGGGATCTAATTTTAGAACATGGTTACGTCATCAAAACCCGGGTCATTAAATTACACTACTTTCAAAATGTTGAAATACGATAAATTAAACACAGAACTTCGTTGAATTTGTCATTTGTGACTTAGTAAGGGATAAATAACACCATTTCCAATACATCTGGATATTAATGTAAGACAATTAATGCAATCTGTCATGTTTCACTTTCGATTCTAGGCTTTTCCCTACATCCGTGCGCATGCTCCAAGCTCATAATTACCATCGTAGAACACTGACCAACCGGTCAGAGGATTCCGTTTATTTACAGCTAAAAGAAATGAAATTTTAGAAAATGAATGTCACGGATCGTGGTTAGAAGATATCTACTTTTAAAAAAATATATTTTTAAAAAATCAAAAAAAATTCAGAAAATTGGTAAACTTAATGCAGCTTTAACTACTTTCTAATATTGGGGAGGGGAGATAAATCTATTCGTACTAGCTAAAGAAATTAATTCACTGTTGCCGTTCCGAATGTTGTAGATGTAATGCGTAAACAAAACTATCTGGTTTTTGAAAAGTATAAATAATTTGCGACTAACCCTAGCCAGTGTCGTTCATCCTCTGTAGTGCATGAATTCTAAGTTAAGTGAAAATACTAAATATCTCAAAGCCCACGGGTCTAAAATAGGTCTCATTTAAACCTACAAGTCACGTGTCGCTCAAGGGGCATAACATTTATATGTTCCGTAAAAGCTGCTTTGTACAGTGTACAAAGTGTTTTTATAGTTGGTGACAATATTTGATTTCGAACCAAATTTCAAGACATAATATCCAATTGTTATTTAAATTTTGAATTTTAAATAATAACATTTGAATAGTGTTTGTTTATTAAATAATGAATACATCGGTTAAAAAACAAAAATTTGAAATGATCGTATTTGAATCATTGCTACTAGTATTATAGAAATGAAAGTAATTTTGGATTTCTACATCAACCAATGACCTTCCGGGCATCTGTACACTTAAATTAACAAATTCCTTATGAGAAGATTTTTTATACGAATCATCTAAAATGGTACCTTATTTGCAACACCTGGCAAAGAGTTAACTGAAATGCCTCCAGCAAGAAGGTTTATTGTGTTTGTATCGTTCATATGACGTTTTCTTTTTGCATTTGGATTTCGCACAATCATGTACCAGACACAATATTATTGTAATGTACAGAATTTTGAAGATTTATTTGTGTGAAATTAAAAATTCTGCACGTGACATTATTATAAATACTATTGTTAATCTTAATCAACCATTGATTTTTCTTACAATTTTGCACACCTGTCAGATGATAACACCTCCATTTTTAAATCTAACAATACATTCAATTGGCAACCTTCTGGGATTTTGACGCAGATCGATGCATTTGTAGACGTTAATCTAAATAAACCCAGGATATTTTAAACCAATTTTATGTAGATCTAATTTTTTTTTTTTTTTTTTTTTTTTTTTTTTTTGAAATATTTTATTTAGAAAATTTAATGTTTTGTTTTATAATATAGGTTTATAGTACATGTAATAAGAAATATACGTTTGTTTAAATATTGGTTTCACTTATTACGTTCTAAAAATTGTATTTTGATTAATGTTAATAAAGGTTTGAATGTTGTCTTTAGGTGCAGAATATTCATCTAATAATTTCATCTGGACCAATATTATAAAACATGAGCTTGAGTTTCTTAGTCTTGGTTATATAACAACATTTGCCCTAAAAATGGATTGTCTATGATTAAACGATTGGAGGATACATGTAAACAAACACTGTATAATACAATTGTAAATTCTATAAAATGTCCTTTATATCAGTATTTAATTGATAACTTCACTTTACAATATGTAAACCTTTGCCTGTGCTGTACAAGAATGATCATCAAAATTTAGACTTTCTTTACATTGTTTGTCAATTGAAACTGTTCGTTACGGTAATACAAAGAGAAATGATAGATGTTGTATATTTTGTTCTGGAATTGTAGAAGATTAGTACCACTTTATTCTTGAATGTCCTGTTAATTCCTATCTTAGAAAGCGATACATCAAACCGTATTTTTCGGGTCAAACAGTGTTTTTAAACATTCAATTACTTAGTGTAAATAATGTAAAGTAACTGTGTTATAAGGTAAATATCATCACAAAGCTGTCAAATGCAAAATGATTGTTGTTAACCTATAAAATTCATATATGTATGTTTTTATTGCATTTGATACATCTCAAAATATGCGCTATACAATGCATCTCACTGTAACAGTAATTATTGTTATATTTATATTGATAAAATGAAATGAAATGAAATAATAGTTTAAATATCAGCTCTGTGAGCTCGGGAAAAACGGATATACGTGGATACAGGCCATATCATTACGTATTGCAAACAAAGACAGAATAACCAGGCCAAATATATAAAGTTATATCATTTATTGTTTTCAATTTGCTGTTATATATATAAGAACAAAGCACTACTGAACAGTTATGTTAATTGCCATTCAAACTGTAACAACAAGTTCCTGTAAACTTACAAACACAAATTTATTAAAATTTTTAATTTGAAATTTAACATTGTAACCATTTTTATTTAACAAATTTAACTGATATTCAGCATATAAAAGTAAAATTTACCAAAAGAATATGGCAAAACTTGAATTTGTAAGAAAGTTTCCGACAAAGGTAGAGCTTAACAAATACATATTAATCATCTTCTATGTTACACGAATCAACTTCATAAAAACAAGCAGTCTTCAAAAATAGGGAAGTCAAATTCAATTGGAAGACGAGATTTCTACAGAAAAGTAATGGGTTTTGCAGGTGCTTTTCTGTGCATTTATAAATCCAGTATTGGTTGTATCTTTACGATTTTATTTTATTTGAATACAAAAATTTTAAACGCCTACTTAGTTTATCATTGATAATTTTCACTTATATTGAGAAAGTGACATCGATAAGTATATCTAACTATATAAGTTGCTTTCAATTCCAATTAGTAGTATATCCAAAATCTCTTACCAACCAAAATTTAAAATTAAAAAAAATATTTAAATTTGATTTTACTGATTATAAGGATTTCTAACATTGAATCTATCAATTCTGTAATAAATGTTTTTATCCTGAAGCATACAATAGTACATTCAATAGAAACACTTTGCAAGGGTATCTTATTTCACTGTGGTTTCCATAGCGACTAAATTTTCAAGATTAAATCCTTAAACGGTTAAAAAAAGATTTAATAAATCATTGGAAGAACACTTTTTGTGTGAAAAACAGTTATTACGAAGTTTGTAAAATTAGATCATTCTACCGTTTTTAACCACAAATATACAGCACAAAGGAAACAGAAGCTAAATGGGTAAATATATATACTTATGAAAAAATAAAAACTCTGAAGTCAGATTGAAACACAAGCACACTTTGCATGACAATGGCTATATACAAAGAAAATGAAAAAATACATGTCCATCTAAAACGTATTAAAAGGACACCTTTTAAAGATTTTAGTTTCCGGTCAATTTTTCAATAGAATATATAAATAAACATATTTTAACAACGACTTACAATGCATCAAATACAATAAAATATATATTTATGAACTCAAAATAGATTTTTTAAATAGAAACAAATTGGAATTAAAGTTCAAAAAATAGATTTTTCTATTAAAATTTCATTCAAAATTTTGGCCTTTGGTATTTCAGTTGAATACATAAATTGAATTCACTTATTATTTATTAAAATATCTCCCAAGAATACTAAATAATCCTGTTTCCAAAGCTATGACTTAAAACTGTTTTTTTTCCCCTTTGTAATGAATGTAGCTAGGTTTAACATAACATTTATATGGCTGTGAACCTCTGAACCAAATTCAGGTTAAATTCTTAAATTTGAGAATGAAACAAACACGTTAACATATATACCTCAGCTATGTTTCAAAATATGTTTGGTTGTAAGAGATTTTATCGTTTTGGAGTAATATATTTCTTACTCCAAAAATGAATTACCTGGATTTGACATCATCACTGAGCTTCAACTTGTAACTTGTTGAAATGCACTCTGCTTTATCAAACTTAGCAAAATTTATAAGAAAGGGACAGTAATTGTATGTTTTTGCAATTAAAACAAGTTTATTTCTTACACACAAGCAAATTAAATCATTATTATTTTTATTATTTTCTGAGACTGGTTAAATTGTTTCCAACTGAAGAATATTCAGCAAATTGATAACTGTTGCATTAATATAGATTTTATCAAATTTGATTTATTGAACCCTTTGTTTTAAATATCTGTTCCGTTGAAAAAGTGAAAAAATAATTCGGAGCTTCAAATATGTTTTAAATAGACTTTTTACAATAAAGGTAATGAAAACATGAATATAAAGTACAAAAAATATAAATAAGTCAACATAGAATATATATCTCATAACTGCAAGAAAAACCTAACCTAGCGTCAAAAAATTGCAATGTATAAAATATTTGTTTTGTTATTAGGAAATATTACAAAAATTTATTATCATTAACAAATTCAGATTAAGTATTGGTGTTGTGTGTTTGAAATTAAGATTCCATAAGACCCTGTAACGGTAACAGTTATTTGTTTTATTTTTTTCTAAAAAACAAAAAAAAAACAAAAAAAAAAAAAAAAAAAAAAAAACAAAAAAAAAAAAATAAAAAAAAACCACTACTTAAATACTCGACCAACTATAAGGTAGGTGTTAGATATCGGAATCAGACACCAGTCTAGTTGATTGAATTCTTTTAATCCTTTAAATAAATGCCGAATACGAGTTTCTATATACCCACAGCACAGGTAATTTATATTACCCACAGCACAGGTAATTTATATCACCCACAGCACAGGTAATTTATATTACCCACAGCACAGGTAATTTATATCACCCACAGCACAGGTAATTTATATCACCCACAGCACAGGTAATTTATATCACCCACAGCACAGGTAATTTATATCACCCACAGCACAGGTAATTTTTTTTAAATCCACGAAATGTACATAGGAGATTCATACCATTTTCACTCATAATAAACCACAATTCAAATATAATTCGCAAACACACATAAAAGAAAATTCATTTCGAGTAAAAATATTGTTAAATTATTTCTAAGACAAAGCCTAACAGTGTAATAAATTAACGTTTTACACATAATATATGGTTTTTTTTCTATTGTAAGAATATTTTTTCAAAAAAGGAAATTGTCTTGAATTTTAGACCATTTTAAAATGTTATTGCCATTAGAACATTTGTTGACAAGCACTGTTTGGTTTGACACTAAGCTCTTTGTAACAAAAACTGAAAGCAATCTCCGCCTACATGTTGGTTTTCTTTTGACCTCAGAAAGTAACATATTTTAAATAAATGACAAGTATAATACAATTACGCACTACATTATTACAACATGGTTTTTGTACGATAATTTAAACTATGGAGTTTATAGTACATTCAGAAAAAGTCCATCATCATTATATCAACATCAATTCACTCATGTATTGCATATTTCAGAGCAGAATGGTGTACACAAGTACACAATAAACAATGTTCAATAAACATGAACATTTAACCCGCAAAAAGAAGTTTTAACACATACATATATGTATAAATACTAGGCCATAAAACAGCAAGGCGTTATGTATAAAGTAGCTTCAAAATCAGCAAACAATAATTAAACCTCTAACCCATACATACATTACTGTTTGTGATACGGAATGACAAAATATATTACAATTCATGAGCTATTATGTGTCATATGTTACCTTATAAAATCTTGAAATCAGAATGCAAATACTAGAATTATACCTGTAAAATTCATTTCTTAATAGGTAATGAAAAATAGTTGCATTTAAATTTTGATTGTAAGATTGCTATTTCAACATATGATACTGGCTAGTTTTCTTGAATTACAAAACATGTTATAGATGACTTTATTACAAGATAAAGTATCCAGACAATTATTTCTGATTTTACCCTTTTGAATATGAACAAAATAATGTCCCTGATTTTGATGCTACTTTACCGATGAAAAAATTAAAAAGGCAATATATATGTATAGAAAACATGTATATCAATATATCTACATTTAAAATTACCAGCACACTCTGTATGATCTCGTTACCATCTCTTTTAACATATCCTTTACATTACATTCAAGAATTCTTCAATTGGAAAATTATATCGATTAATTGAGCAGTTGATTTCTTAAACTTTAGACATCTTATTCTTCAATCGATGCATGTTTTATATATACCAAATTTTTAAATCGAGCAATATTTTTGAAAATATTGAATTTTTAAAAGGTAGATAGCTATTAAGTGAATCCAACTGCTGGTCGATTAAACGTTGATTTATTAAATCAGTTTACAATGATTCATTTGATTCAAATACAAGATTCTCCACTTGAAATTAAAAGAATTACCGCTCTTCAAAAATTAGTTTAACAGAAAATCATTTTTATGTTGCATAATTTGAATTTACAATGTCAAGACATACTTTTTTATAATAATAACATTTTGGCAAAAACAATCAATTATGTTAAAGTATATCAGAATCTGCATGCAAGAAAATTTTGGAATTAAACATCTTAAACATTTATTTGTTTTTTTAATTTTAGGCCTGAAAGCAAAATGTCACAAAAGATTGTCCTACGAACAGCTTGCAATGTTTTAATCAAAAGTAAATGGCGCTACAACATTTTTCTTACAAACTTTTGATCTTATTTTTACACGAGGTTAATCAATTTGACACCATACGTTTGTATCTAACAAAAACACTATTAGAGCCAATGTATTATCAATTTCTTATCCTTAAACTATTGGTATTGATGAAATTTTCAATTTGCAAAATTTGTAATTTGTTAATTCATCGTAACAATGAATATTTGGCTGCCATATTTGGTTAAAACAAAGGACAAGAAATGTCCGGCTTATCTATATACGCAACACATTACAATGGAATGCTGAATGCAGTTCATTCACTCGATATCCAAATCAAATACACTTGCAGGCAGGTAAAATATATGTATATAATATTTACTTGTTTATTAATTTACTTTATAAATTTTTGAAATTAATTAATCTTTTTCGTTATTTTTTTCTTTGTTGGACTTGAATTTTTTCAAATTTTATTTTCTCCTTTTTTTAAATAAATATCACGTCTAATTAAAGGAATGACTTGAGAATCCTGAATAATTCAAGACATATATTTTTTAATAATTTTTTAAAAATTTGCTAAATGGTTTGTATATTATAATAGAATACTAAAACATAAACAAATAAACAATGAAACAAATGATAAAATGGTAGTCACTGCTGAGCCGTTGCCATTGTCCACTGTCTTTGAGTCTTTGCCTGAAAAATAATAAGAATGAAAATCTATTAAGATTCGTTAAATAATTGTATTCTATAATAGGTATTGCCCTGTAACGATGACAATAAAGCGGTAAACAAAATATGAAAACGGTTGCTAATAAGAGTTGTCGCCCTTAAAATATATTCGATGCAATGGAGTGAATAACCTGTGATTCATTCAAAATGGTATAAAATATGCATTGATTTTAAAAAAAACCAATGCAATAAATACAAACCCAATACGAATCGAAAGAATGGGGTAATTTGCGCAGTTATCAATGTCAAAAATGTGTTTGGTGGTGTAGTGAAAGTGTTTTGGAATGTTCCAATTTATCTCGTGAATTTTATAACACTGCGTTTTTAACTTGCAAATGCAATCTCTATTTTTCAATCCATATACTAAAACTCTTTGCATATATGTCGCTTATTTTTACATATAAACTCTTATTTTTGTTCGTCTTCTCTAAAATTATTTATAATTCAGAAAAAAATTGAAGCAAATCAACTACCAATGCACGGAGACATAATCAAGGTCCCATACACCTCCATAGATATTAAAGGGGCCTGGTATTGAATACCTATACCGTTAAAAGTTTATTATTATAATTTAGACCAAATAGAAAATATTACCTGGTGTTTCAGGGTTAGGTGTCTTTGGTTCTGGTTC
The DNA here is from genome assembly GCA_029721355.1 of Tegillarca granosa. NCBI lineage: Eukaryota > Metazoa > Mollusca > Bivalvia > Arcoida > Arcidae > Tegillarca > Tegillarca granosa. The sequence goes on along the minus strand of CM056599.1, from coordinate 30,890,651 downwards.
AGGAGTTACAGGTGCTTTAGTTGTTGGTGCAGGTGTCCAAGTATCACACAATCCAGGTCCATCCTCAGACGCTGGACATTGCGTATCAGCACCTTCTTTACCTATTATTCAAATACCATAATAAATTAATAAATAGATAAATACAAATTTAATTATTGTAGTGCTTCATGAACTTTGTCGAACACAATCTGATTTTTTAACAAAATCAAAATTTAAATTTATGATATCTATGCTTGAAATGTCTGGTATCAGGCAAGCGCATTTAGCTTTTTAAAACAAGATTAATTCGTATGATGATGTTGACTTTCCTCTTTTGGGCGCACGCTAACTATAAGCTTTGTATTTTTGCGTGTTTGGACATATAAAGGGAAAAATTATAGTAATATTATATTATAAGATAATCGAATAGGTGAAGTTCTGTTTTTTTTTTTCTAACCGAGGACGGGTGCTCAGGCAGAGTAATTTTAGCTAATTACACCCGCCGCGTGACAAATAAAAGGAACATGGAACTATGGTTGTCAAAATATATCGAGGTTAATTTTGGATATAGTGGCATCATATTTATCAATAGTATTGTAATGACAGCAATAAAAGGCCTTTTGAGAGCCTTGATAAGCTTGAGCGTCAATGCTTATTGGTACATTTAGTAGCATATTTTGGATTTGAAATGACGTATTTTGATGACCGCAAAAAATCCTGAAAAATGAAATGTTTTTGTATGCTAATTACCTATTGGTGGAATCGGTTTCATGTTACATTCAAATGTTATTTCATCAATAAACTGGTCTCCTCCATCGTTTTGCATGTAGGTTGGTTCAAACCATTTTTCCTGAGAATCATCTTTGTTCAAATACATGATATAAACATTTCCTTTAGTAATGTTGGTGGCATGACACTTTCCACCTACCATTCCTGTAATACATTAACAAAATTCACATTTCATTCATTGTAAAAGTGAATTAACCGAATGAAGAAGGGGACGATAAAAAGAATACACTTTTAATTGAAACTATGTTCAGGTATACCTTAATATTATGTTTATCAATAATAATAAACTTTAAATTCTAAATTTGCTACTTTGAATTCTAAACTTGCTAATTTTACAAAATATTCAAGAAATTTAGCATTGTCATTTAATGAATTATTTGGAAGCAGAGATGAAAGAAATTGATTCGGTTTTCAAATTGGGCCCTGTTGTTCATAGCTCGATAAGATAAATCAACTGATTAGTCAAATTTTGAATTTTGCATAATTTCAAATGTTTTACAAAATAAATGTTGAAAATGATTTAATTGTATTTACTTTCAACAAAAAATATGGGTTTTTAAAACTATCAATTTGATAATGATATGTTGATTTTAATTGTTGTTTTAAATATGTGTTAATCACTGATTAAACTAATCAAGCTTCGAACAACTGGCCCCTGGTATACCGTACATGACAAAGTTTACAACGATGAAATCAAATTAAAACATAAGTAAAAATGGTTTGACACTATGTGGCTATCTTTATGTATTTAAGTTGCAACACATACATTTGCCAAAAGGGCAATCTCGTATAGAAAGGTAAAATTCACTTCTAGAAATCTCGCATGTATTCAAAATTCTTCTCAAACATTAGGTGCTGTTATAATCTAATTGAAATGTGTAAAAATGATCTTAATAATAATTCTTGAGCTTTAAAAATCACTTAAAATAAAAAAAACCCCAAGCAATTTAAGTCATTATATAATATATATTTACAACAGGCATGTTAAAACACGTTATTTTTAGTATATATACATCTGATTTTCATTACTATACTAAACACGTGCGATGATCGACCGTGTAATAGTTGTGTTCCCTTGACAATATTATAACCTAGTCACTAAGACTGCAGTATATGTAAAAACGTAATAAACGGAAGAATGTTAACTGGGCTGGCATACTTCAGTAATTCGCCATTCTCCAGATCGGGTTTATCTTTCCAATAAATTCTAATACATATGCAGTTTTTTTTAAGTTTAAAAAAAAGACCAAAAAGAACGAAAAAAATTGAAACGGAAAAAAATTAACTATAGTAGACACGATTGAGATACGTTTTATACCGATTAGAAGCACGAAGAATAAATAATAATTAATGATAAACTCTGTGTGTGTGTGTGTGTGTGTGTGTGTGTGTGTGTGTGTGTGTGTGTGAGTGTGTGTGTGTGTGTGTGTGTCCAAGCAGATGATTATTATGTAGGGGTGCGTGTGCTACCAAGCAGATGATTATTATGTAGGGGTGCGTGATGTAATTGCATCCGATTTATAATAAATTGCAAAGACAATAAACTATTAAGAATCCCTAAGTAAAGAAATTTTATCTAAAATACCGAAAAATTTCCTGATGTAATTAAATACTTAAAAATTGATAGGTTTTAATAAGTTTCAGATATTCAAAGATGAAATCACCAGACTAGATGTAAGAACTAATTTTTCTACTCTAATTATCGAGTGCCACATTTGACCGGCTCAATTTCATTTTTGTTAAACAGTCTCCGGCTATTGTACATGTATATGCCTAAACTTACCCCGTGAAAGTAACAAACATACTAGATAAAGCATTTTTAATTAAGATAGGAATTTTCGATAAATTTCAGTTATCTGTGAGAAAACGGATTTTTTCTATAATAAGATATTCTCGTTAAAGTAATTGTTACTACTACGTTACTATTTGACACATACCAACGACATGATTAGGTTTGATCGTATCAAAACGTGATTGGTTGCTTACCGACATCGGATAGCTTTTACACATAAACCTGTTACCATTGACGAAATATTCACCCTGACAGATATTTTAATCAATGCTTACTCGATACAATTATTTATGATTTATGATTATTTAATATCTGCGATCAATGCGGCTGAAATATCAAGTCCAACACCATAATTTACACTGATGTCTTTGGTGAAATTGTCAAGTTCTAGTTTTTTTTAAAATGAGTTGTAATTTTGAAGTAGTTGTCATTAAAATTCCAAAAATAAGGTCTTTTTATTAATATTTCATTTCCAAATCCAAAGCAAATTGTAAAACTACAAAATCAAATGTAGGACAAAGGTCAAAGGTCAAACCAATATCAATTATTCAATTAGGTTGTATAAAGTTAAGCTTCATTTTAGTCGTGTCTAAAAATCAATGCATATATTTTCCTGCATGGCCGTAATTTCAAGATGAATTTCATCCTTATTCATCATATTCTTGAAGCAAATCGTTTATTTTATCGATATAATACTAGTCTTGAATCGCAAGTCATTAAATGTATGAATGCTACAAATATTGAATTGATGAGAATTGAGATTATAGGGGTTTGTATTGAATACAAGCAATTTAAGCAGTAAACGTGTCCACAGGAAGTATGACACGATTAGATAAAAATCGAAGTAAAAGCCGGACAGGATTGGAAATCTATATGTGGCAAAGATGATGAAATTTGGATTTATTGGGTTTTAGTTCAAATCATACACTAATTGAAATCCTAAATATAGTGTGTTAAATGGACTAACTCACAAAGCAAATTATATTATCTTAAAACAAATCACTGTATTTCATGTTTTTATCAAGTCGACAAAACGGTCAAGCGAATGCTAACAGCTCGAAACTAGACGAATGTAGCTACTTATATTAAAGGAAAATCATTTTAAAGACGTGAAGCTTTTTGGGAAAAAAAAACTGAATCATTAGATGGGTCTGGATGGGTTTTTTAATCAAATCTTAAGTACAAGGTAAAAGAAAGATGCTTATATTTTCCACAAATCCAAGAACAAATTGTAACAACTTCTGTCTTGGGAGTTCAGGACAGATGCAATCATCTAAGAGAAAGTAAAGAAAAAACATCTCACGTTGTTACGCTAAATTTTAACATTATCTAGGGAAAAAACTTCAAATATTAACTCAATAACTTCTAAAATGAAATCTGACGAATAACTGAATACAATTACATTTATTGAAGTATGGGAACTTTGGATAATACACACAAGGTCGAAGCTATTTACATTGTAACATCATATATTACAGGATAGAAATAGTATAGTCGTTTGTACCGAGATCAAAGTGGAATCAAGCCACAACTCATTAAATATACAATCTAACAAACTGACATGGAGAGATACATTAGTAGATTAAGCACTGCAGACCGGTATTCTTTATAACGATTGGAGACTATAAACCCATTTGATGCTCTAGGTTAAGTTTTCAATAAATATCATATATGATTTCAAATAGAAACAAAACTAGCAGTAAATTAATTTCTGTTACAATTCATATAAAATTATATATATATATATATATATATATATATATATATATATATATATATATATATATATATATATATATATAGCCGTTTTTCAACATTCACGAACACATACTTAAACCACAATCATTTTACCGACGGAAACCTAATCCATAGCAACATATTATGTTATTTTTTTATCATGACACTCTCAGCCGGAAAAATGCCTAACACTGAGAATTATCAAATTATGTCACCAATCAATGCCAGAAATTAGTTTCGCCTCTTGCTGTTAAAAGACGTCTGTTGGAAAACAATGGCGTTTTCGGATGTCACAAACGATGCGTTGTTCCTTTCTTTTGTTTAAGATTATTGCTCAATGTTCCCACCTTGTGACGTTTAGTTACTGTGTTTGTGTTGTGTCCTTTTTGGGGTTGCTCTGATTATTGCCAAGTAAATATTCATTATCAGATGTAAATTTCCATTATGAAGATTCCATTTTTACGTACATTGTATATTTCGATATATAAACTTAAGATGTTGTAAGTATCGTTAAGCTTTAGATGTATAATTAGGTAACGAATATTTTGAAAACGTTAATTGGTGTTTTGGCAATATTCATACATTTCATAGATTGTTGTTTAAGAACATTAACAATATCAAACTCAACAAAAATGGCAGACATTACACGATAATACAGGTATTTTGAAGAATAAAAGAAAACAAACTCGCACCTGTTTGTTTATACCATTTTTCATCAGAACAAATTCTGGGACGTATTGTCGGCAAGCTGGAGATAAAATACCATATATTACTCGTCATAAGTTACTGGCAAAACGCAGAAAACATGATACTGTTTGAGGTAGTGCTTAAATAAGAATACACAGCGTTTAGAATGTAGTAATTTTTCTTCGTGGTAGAGATATTTTTCACTCCTACAGTTTTTGGTTAGAATTCACGTGTCTTTATCAACTACTTGCCAAATCCAGATCAAATGTCGCAAGCATTTTAAGTAAGAATGCTATGATTATACTTCCTCTTTATTTATCGTGACAATCTATTTATCATGTATCTAAACACATTTATTTTACTTTCTCTTCTTTTTCCGACTTATAAAAAGGTAATTTAATGTCCGACGTTATCTTTTAATATGTTCGCTAAAGCCGTCTTGGATTCTTTAAAACATGATTTATCAGGATGGGGATCATTTTTATAAACAGTGTAAAGGAAAAAAAATTGAAAAATCGCTTTTAAAATATAATTCTAGCAGTTATGGCTTTTTTTATTATTATTATTATTATTATTATTATTATTATTATTATTATTATTATTATTATTTCCGTCTCCTTATACATATTACGTCAATTATTTAATTACCATCATCAGTATATAAGCGTTAAATACAATAACTTTTTTGACACATTATGAAGCTTAGTTTTTATTAATTTATGGCTATCTGCTTCTACTAAGTGCGTGTTTTAAATCAAGCTATATTAAAAGTTTCAGGAAATATTACTAACATTGTTCGCTAATGTTAGTACAGAGCTTCTAATACCACTACATCAAGCACTAAAAACATAATTTCTTTCACAATATTGCAAAAATATATGCAGTTCACTGCGTGAGCCCAACATACCAAAGTGTGCATTTGGATTTTTAAATTTTACTTTTTAAGAACATAATGCATGTAGCTTCATTTCTTTTTCTTTTTCCAAATTTCGTCTTATTCATTGCAAATCACAGATTTTGTGTTTGATTTTTATTTACATATTACATTTTCAAGGATTTTCTTCATTCACCTTCATTTTAATAATGTGGATATTGAAAGTTGTCTCATGATACTGTAATTTGTTTTAGACAGACAATGCAAAACACTATAGATTTGTTTTAACTATCAGCGTTATTCAGAAAGTTCAAGATAGAGTCAATAAGTCTGCTAGCTTAAGTATTTGGTGAAATATATAAAAACGTCCTCAATATCCAATGATTAAATCATTCCGTCTGTATACACTTTAAGACAAAACCTCAATCAATAATACCCTAAAACATCATAATAGATCTAGACAAATAAGACATATATATATATATATATATATATATATATATATATATATATATATATATATATATATATATATATATATATATATATATATATATATATTGCCGTGTGGTTAAGGCGATAAAATTTAAGGTGCCGTGTTGCGGATTCGACTCTGGCCGATCGCAATCTAGAAAGATTATTCCTTGTCATTGGCTGGTTGGTATGTATGTATCTAAAACATTTCTCCGGAAGCTTACGGTTACTTAACAAAATTTAGAGCATTAAATTCTGACCGTTTTGACTGTTTTCGTGATATTTAAAATGTTAGATTATTTTGAAAAAGTGATGTATTATGAATTTACATTATTTTCACTATCATGTCCAGGCCATATCTTTTGCCACCGAACATTTGGCATCAATTATCAACTTTAAAAATTGCCAATACAATACAATTAAATTACTATGATGACATTGGTATATATTAATATGTCCACACTTGACTTATTTTAGCGAACTCTGAAAAAAAAATTGTTGGCTAGAATCTTTATGTTTTTTTTATGTTTAAATATGTGATGAAATTGGGTTAAGATCATAGAAGGATGCAAAATTGCAGTTACCACTGGTGTCATTAATCTGTTTGTGACATTTTGTGTTTATTTGCATATGCGCAGTTCTGAAGCGAAACTTAAATGCATAAGCTCGGTGACTGAAATGCAATTTCTTTCATTTTATTTAGTTGGATAAAACAACGTAAATGACACGACAGTGAACACATTGGAGATTCTCGTATGTGCAGATGCTCAAACCATGTGTCAAATCCTATGTAGCTGGAATTGTTTCACTGGGGTGTCAAAACTCAAAGGCATAAACTTGGTGGCTGGTATATAGTTTGTCCTTGTTTAATTAAACGATGACACATAACGGTACAATCGCATTTGCGATAATATTGGATTTAATATGCTAAACTCTTGTTGTGTCATAACCTAAACGCATATACATGTATACAACACTTTACTCAGTGAATGAAATGAAAACTACAACTGCGATAACCTTCACTTTGTTGCTTTATGCGCTACTGGCGTGTTTTACCCTTAAAGCACAACTTGCAATCGGTGGCTTAAATCTCAATTTTTTTCAATATTTAAAGGAATGATGACATTGTGGAGTTTTTAGTGTAATTAGCAGAACAAATCAAAGCTATTATCATTTCGGTCATGTTATTAGATTTATATGTATGCAGTCATATGAGTATTATCAAGCCATGTGCCAAAAAGTTAATAACGAAATAAAAGCGCAAGTCGGTGACTTTGATCATTGTGATATATATGTTTATTTATACGTTGTGTAATAAGACTTAGTAATGACCACATAGAACGATATAAGAACATCATTTTCTGTGTTAATTAATGATTTTTACATCTGGTTTACATACTAATCTCTCAAGACTGAAGCAATAAATCGCCTTCAAATATCACTGAACATTACCAAGAATAATCCATCGTCGTAATGCTGATTGCTATGTTTATCATTTAATGTGTATATGTAGTGTACTACTGTTGTTCAAAATAATGAAAATAAGACCCCAGTGGTCCAGATATGCTCATCGGATTAATAATAGCTAACTGAAATGTTTTGGTTTCATATAAAAATTACCTTACTGTATTATGCAGATTGCATGATTATACTCTTTATTAAAAAAATCTTATTTAATAAGAAAAAAAATCATAACATGGTTATGTTAAAATAAATCTCCATAAACAAACAAACAAAAAAAGCGCAGTTTTGGGGGGGGGGAATCCTAAGGGCATCGGTCCATACTTTTTATTGAAAGCCATCTAATATAGTTTCAGAGAAAAGATTGAATAAAAATGTGTACAAGGTGTTATGTCTTCAACGCACCTGACCCTTGGTCGGGTAAAAGAAGAGCAATCATTGAATTACAGCACTTAGATATAAAAAGCTGGACATGTTACTTACAATTTTGAGCAGATCCATCATATTTAGCAAAACAAATTGTTTACGAGAATTCAATGCTTCATACAAAAACGTGTTACTAATATTGCATGAACATTTGATTTTATCAAATGCGAAAACGTTCTTTTATACCAAAACTCAATCATAGTAAGTAATGTTGACAACAAGTCAATGCTTTAAATATTAATATGATGCTTGTTACGAACATCACATTGAACCTTTGATCAAAGCAAAAACGTTCCTTGTTTGAAACACACATTATTTTGATTTCATTAGCTCTCGACTTGCATGACGTATTTCCATCATACTCTGTAATTTTGACAATAATTCAATACTTTAAATTATAACTGTTTCTAATATTACACGAACCTTTGATCTAAGCAGAAACATTCTGCTTTTTTTATGGAAACACGGGCCATTTTAATGTCAATAGCTCCCAACTTACATGACGTGAAAAGCCTTGAAAAAAGGGCTGATTTCTATCTTTGCTTGATTTTAACACTCGTAAATTTGGCAAGAAACTTTAAAATCAACAGTAATGATCTTGAGAGTAGAATGCGATGATTACAACAATCAAAGATTTTTCATTTCTTTAATCTGCAAAACTGCGATTTTCTTTTAATGTATACACCCAAAGTGATGCAACGTAGATCTATACAGATTTAATGTGTTGTAATAAACAGTGGAATCAAGTAGAGAAAATCTAATAATATCACCACAAGGTACATGAACATGCTGATAGAGTAAACATTTAGAAGACTTTGTGTATCTTAAAATGCATGGTGCATTCCAGCGTTTGTGTTTGATCGTCATAAACAGCAACAACAACTTTATTTAACACAAATGACGCGTAATAGATTAAATAATCTTTGAATTTATGTGCAACTGACGCTAACATGTGTCCACTTCCATCCAAATCGTAACTTTTACCCAACCGTAACTATTTTTATAAATAGCTTATAAAACTTTCAGAATTCGGTAGTGTATCTTTTCGTCAATACTATAAACAAAATACATGTAATAATAACAATAATTAATAACAAATTAAAAAAAATCACAAAAACGTCTGAGTTTTGTTAAGTCGTAAATTGGACAAAATCGTTTTTTAAAAAAAATGCAATACAGAGGAATTCATCTAACAAAATGATAAATCTTAAATTAAGAACTATCAAAACTTCATGGGCGTCACAAGCATGTCATCATTTAGCATTTTTATATCACTGTCTTAAAAATTACCGCAATGGTACATGTTAATTGTTAATGTATCAACAATTATATAGCCATTTGAGATAAATGTGCGTTTAATATACCAGCACTGACGTTATATCATTCGCAACAAAATCATTATAGTGTACTTAACGAAAATTATTCACAATACTAAACACTTCATCCAAGCAAAACTGTGTTACGTAAAAAAAAATCAATAATGTTCAATTCCCGTGGGCGTCACCAGTTCGTGAGTATATATGAAACAATTTAGAAGCGTTTTTAAAACAGAACACAAAAGTCTGTAAAGCCAGTCTCTAGTTTCCTCCCACGCGCATGCGAAATCAACAACTGTGTTGAAAAGTTCGCAGCATTTTAGACTAAAAAATTAGCATCGGATATCATAGACGAAAAAAACTTTCTTTATGATACATAAAAAGTATTTTGCTGCATTTAAGAAAACGTCATCTGCATGGCATAATCAATGTAGAATACTGTTTATTGCATCTGTATTACTTAACGAAATCGGAGGTACATCAAAGTTCAATTTACCTGGTTGATTCTTAAAACTTGTTTATAAATACAGACAAGTCATAACTTTGAAAAATGGATACCTTTTTATAAAAAAAAAATTACGGATAAAATTGTATTTGAAAATAAAAAGAAAATGTTACAATTAAGCCATTATTCTGGACTTTGTAAAGACACTAGGCAATGTGGTAAGAGACAGCTTATCTTATATTGTTCAGCATGTTTCATTCGCTTCTAGTTGTAAGCGTCCTATTTAGCGGCCACAGGTGGCCTACTCTTTTTCGAACTCTACAAAGCTGTTCTTAGCGTACACTTAGACATGGAACTTCGGTTTTGAGTCTCATCCGAAAGACTACCTGGTAACGAGCTTTTCACGGCTCTAGTATGGTCAGAAGATGAAAATCATCTCAGAAAATTTCCAAGTCCTGAATGAGTGAGTAATGTTTAACGTCCAGTCAAGAATATTTTACTTATATCGAGACGTTGCCAGCTATAGGCGAAAGTGCAGAAATTTTGCCTGTGCGTTGCGCCGATGGCAATATACAGCAGGGTTCTTTATCGTGCCACGCCTACCGTGACAGGGACCTCATTTATTTTAAGTTCCCATCCGAAAGAACCGCGACTTTCATTTCGTAATGCCTAGTGCTTTGGGAAAGAATAGTCACTACCCACTTTCAAGTCTTGGGTCAGACCCGGTCGGGGTTCGAACCCACGACCTCCCATTTACGGGGCGAGCAGTGGTATGAATGAATGAGGTTTGAACCCACAACCCTTGACTTCGAAAGCCAGTGACAGCACCACTATCAAGGGATTCGACGCAGTAATGTTAACCTCTATCTCGATATAATTTTTAAAAAAACTCCACAGGTACAAAGTATTCCTTGATATTTTACAGCTATTGAAGGCATAATATATGTAAAGCGTGTTGATCTTCGACAAGATAAGACCAAAACTGAGCATAGAAAATGACTGAATTCCTCGGGTTAATGTAGACTTGGGGGCGTGTCACATTGCTTGTCTGTAACCATAATTTCATTTACTGTATGAACTTGCTTTAACTTTTGAATTATATTGTGTAGGTTAATTGAAATAACCTTTTCAAAAGAGCTATCATAGTTGTTTAAAATAAATTTAAAAATACCATTTATGATTATCGTTGTCATTTTGGTATTTTGTCCAAAGCGGTTGCTAATTTACCGGACATGAGAGATTTGAGCAATTTATACGCAGGGTCAAAAGGTCGGCGACTGTCCAACAAAGTTTTGGTGTAGCATAAATATATTTCAGATTGCAGCACAGGGGTGTGACTGTTGATGTTAGCATAAATGTCATGACTAATTAAAAGTAATTACCGATATATTGGATTATACCCATTACAAACAATGCGTTGTATAGCAGCAGACAGTTGATCTTGTCAAAGTGTAACCTTGGATGTCTCTAATTGATAAATAATTCAGTGCAACTCTCTCTCTCTCTCTCTCTCTCTCTCTCTCTCTCTCTCTCTCTCTCTCTCTCTCTCTCGTTCAGACCATTTTACTGGAAGCAGGGAAACTTTTAACGTTATATTTAGTACAGAATAAATGCATGTAGCGCCAGCATAAACATTAAACATAGAAGGCTATAATATTTAACAGAAATTTGTTGCCTGCAAATCAATGTTCTAGCTTTAAACCCGAGTTCCAAACACTAACTAGCCAAATTGGTTGGAGCCAAACTGATATAAAAAGTTTTTCCAATTTGACCTAGTCCCTTATTTAAGTGGTTCACAAGTTAGTACTTCCAGGCTAGGGGCGTATGTTATAGTATGGTTATGCTATTGAGAGAGAGAGAGAGAGAGAGAGAGAGAGAGAGAGAGAGAGAGAGAGAGAGAGAGATTATTTGAATAATTGGTTATAATGTTAAGATTATACTTCGTTTTTTTCAGATTTCAAATGATTAGTTGTTTTATCATTTTGTTCACACGTTCTAAACTGTTCGGTTAACCGTGTGTGTGTGTGTGTGTGTGTGTGTGTGTGTGTGTGTGTGTGTGTGTGTGTGTTTATAATAGTTCCATGTTTTGATTAGTCTATTTCATTATGGTTTTTTTTTCTGGAATTCAGTAAACAACTGAAAATGAGATGAATTTCCCATAAATGAGCAAGGTAATATAGGAAAATCTTAAGAAGTAGTTTGTTCTTCCAAAATATATCCTTGAGACTAATTACTGCAAACATTCCCAATGTAAGACACTCTATCTAACTCGTATATTACTATGTGTTAACAGATGTACAAAAGATATATCTACATTATTATTAGGCGAAGCGCCAGAGGGCCTGCATGCACGGCACTAAACATTATATAGAGGAAAATCTGCATAAACATGTACATTATATTTTTCTTAATATCAAACAGACTTGTTGCAATTGGCTTTGAAAAGTTGTTTTGAAATTTTCAACACTGTTGTAGGTATTTTGAAACTACACGTAGGTCATGTCATGTCTTTTACTTATCAACACAACAAAAATTCCAGTCGAGTTTCCTGTGATTTTTTTTTTCAATCTAACGATTCTTATGTACATACATAGTTAACTTAATATATTAACATAAAGTTCCAGTGCTTAATTCCTAATGTTGTGCATTTATCCAATAAGGAACTTTGTTTCATGCAACTATTAATGTTTTGTTTGAACTTAGGTCCACTTGCACTAAATTTTCAAACTTAGATTTTAATTTAATTATAAATTAACACGTAATTTCGTTTCAAAAGGTAGCCCTTTTGTGTAAGGTACTAATAATTGTGCAAGACAACAGGAGAAGGAGAAGGGGTTTTTGGCGTTAATGTGACAAGTTGGTTCGCAAACTTTGACTTTCAAATATTGAACAATTCTGTAAGATTTTTCTACCGTGAGATTGTTTTTAAAATGTTATTATAAAATCTTAAAGCAAAATCTCAGCTGCGAGATTTTTTTCAATTTGAAAGGTTTTTTGCAAGTAGAATCAAAATGTAAAAAAAAATTGAAAACTTGATAACAAATTTCTGCTGCGAAATTACTTATCGTTCAAGTTAAGTGTTTTGTTTTCAATTTGAGAGCTTTTTTGCAAGTACAAGCAATAAGATGTCACATATAATAGAAACAATCATTTAACTTGTGTATAATTTAGTATTAAGCCGTAAAGGATATTTTATTAGCTACAATACATATTTTGGCATCGTATCAGCCGTATCTGCTAAGAAGCCATGTTGGCTGGTTAGAGTGACATGCACATATTGGCAGTTTTACCTAACAACATTTTTTTGTAAATGTGAGAGGGTGCCAAATACATTTGTTTTTCTCTTGTGTAATGTTCTGAAGTCAAGGATAGTGTAATAACAGTTTTTATAATGGATGCAATTACATGCAAAATGTGATGAACAAAATGCAAATCATATAGACTGTGAATGAATTTGGAATTTCCTACTGAGCTTGGAATGGAAGATCTTGCAACAGACTAATGGCGAACAGAACATAGAATGGAACCTCTCCTGTTTGACCAAGAACTATCTTACACTTGACTGGGAACGAATTTGAAACATACCCGATCCTACTGAACTGAGAACAAGAGCTTGCACTAGACTAATGGCGAACATAGAATGGAACCACTCCTGTTTGACCAAGAACTATCTTACACTTGACTGGGAACGAATTTGAAACATACCCGATCCTACTGAACTGAGAACAAGAGCTTGCACTAGACTAATGGCGAACATAGAATGGAACCACTCCTGTTTGACCAAGAACTATCTTACACTTGACTGGGAACGAATTTGAAACATACCCGATCCTACTGAACTGAGAACAAGAGCTTGCACTAGACTAATGGCGAACATAGAATGGAACCACTCCTGTTTGACCAAGAACTATCTTACACTTGACTGGGAACGAATTTGAAACATACCCGATCCTACTGAACTGAGAACAAGAGCTTGCACTAGACTAATGGCGAACATAGAATGGAACCACTCCTGTTTGACCAAGAACTATCTTACACTTGACTGGGAACGAATTTGAAACATACCCGATCCTACTGAACTGAGAACAAGAGCTTGCACTAGACTAATGGCAAACATAGAATGGAACCACTCCTGTTTGACCAAGAACTATCTTACACTTGACTGGGAACGAATTTGAAACATACCCGATCCTACTGAACTGAGAACAAGAGCTTGCACTAGACTAATGGCGAACATAGAATGGAACCACTCCTGTTTGACCAAGAACTATCTTACACTTGACTGGGAACGAATTTGAAACATACCCGATCCTACTGAACTGAGAACAAGAGCTTGCACTAGACTAATGGCGAACATAGAATGGAACCACTCCTGTTTGACCAAGAACTATCTTACACTTGACTGGGAACGAATTTGAAACATACCCGATCCTACTGAACTGAGAACATCTTGTAATATCTTACACTGGACTGAAGACGGCGAAATTTGAAACACTGTCCATCCAACTGGACTGTGAAATTCCCCTACAGGACTGAAAAGGGACTTTTAACATCTCCGTTGTACATAGAATACTTTTGAAACATCTTACTTATAACGAACTTGGAACAACTCAAATTGTCACATCACTAAGCAATCTTGTCAAGAAAAAACAAGTGCTTAGCCTGTTATTTACTGTGACTAGTCAATTTGTACTGTGCTAAGGGAGACTATTGGCATTTGATTGACTGCGCGCAATCATTAGAAAAGCAAAATGGTAAATAGAATATTGATTAGTTAATCCGGTAATAATGTGACCTGGGGAGTTGTGGAGTTGTGCTTGTCTACAGCATACTGACTCGGTGAGCTAGCACCTTAAAAGTCACTCTGGGTGTATGCTATTACAAAGCAGACCATAATTTACACTGGCACATCTCATGCATATATGACCTTTTTCTAAGATTAATAAAAGGAATGAACTTGTTCTTGTAAAAAATAGACGAAAAGTTGATCAAGCGAAGTTAAACAATATATCAACCAACAAACCGATATGTCACTAGTTTTAAATAACATACTGTGTAACCATTTTCTCAGAAAACGACAGATAAAGTAATTATACTGTGTCCAGTTTGTTTTAATTAATTATTTCTATAAAATTAAGAAATAGCATGACCTATTTATCAAGTCAAATGTAAAATGCGTCACATGAAATATATTCACAACATGTAAAATAAATCTCCTAGCAACAGAAAACAAAGCATATTTCATGATGACCACACATTTATCAAGAAGTAGAAATAGTCCTATACCGAGGACAAATGCACCTATAATAAATATTGTTACTAGTATCCTTATAGGACACAAACTAATATAAATTTGGCTCATTTTTCACTGCTTTTTGTTGGTAAATATTGCTCTAATGTTTTACATCAATTTAACCTTGTTCATTTATTCCATTACTTTCAAACTGAATTCATAACAATGCATTATCTATCACTTGTGAGAAATCAACCAAAAGCCTCATTTTAAAAGAAAAACTTTGCCATAATGGTAATATTGTTAAGGCCATATTGTGTTGTTTTGTGCTTTACGTCACAGGGATTTTTATTTATTTATTTATTTATTTATTTTATTATTATTAATTATTTAAGGTACTCCATTTAGAAGTATCAATAATAAGTTAAATTAATTACTCGCGAATTCAACAACTAGTATCCTTCACTATGTCTCAATTCTGTTGTTTGAATATAAGACTTATTTTTACTTTGGGGGTTCGAGGGTCGATTTTATAATTGCCTCGAACCTTAAATATGTATATCGCAAAATCAACATAAGATGGCCTTATTTCACAGCAAGCAGACCGCAACATGTAGTAACTAGCAATACAATACACAACATACGGACATTATTGAATATGACTCAAAATTTGTCATTATAAAAAAGTGTAATAATATCATGGTCTTTTGAATATCGATTAATATTTCATGTATTATCTACACCTACGACAATATTTGATATATGAGTATTTCAATATTCTCAGTATGGAAATGAGCCGTATGTTACAAGCTCAATATGTCGCAAAGCAATGAAGTATTTCAATACTCGAATTAGTAATTTGCATAACATACACGGATATTAAATAACTACTGTTAATAATGCATGTCATTGTAAAACGGTAGACCTTACGATCCAGGCCATTTGTAGGACATCAAGTCTTCCAGGCTAATGTTGAACAACGGATCTCTGTCTATGCCTTTGTTGAACGGCAAGACTTTCCAGGTCATTGTTGAATGGCAGGTCTTTCAGGCCACTGTTAAACAAAGGTCGTTGTTGAACGACAGGACTGTCAAGGACATAGTTAAACGACGGGAATGTCCAGGGCACTGTTGAACGGCAGGTCATTATTGGATGAAGGGTCTTTCCACGCCAATGATAATCGGTAGCATTTTCCCATTATTCAAGTTGAAGTTTGAACGTTTTGTACTTGGCAATAATCAAAGAGTCATAAAAACAAAATAAATGAGAAAACATCATGGAACCATTTGTTTTAATGAAGTGGTTAATGGACCGAAAATTTTATAGTGACAAAAAAATAAACACCTCAAAACAAACCTGAGATATCAAACCTTTTGTTTACCACTAACTGTGGTTTTTCTCCACCTAACATTTTTAGAACTTTCTAAGTATTGTTGATACTCTCGACAGTACACGGGTACCAAACGAAAAGGCAATAAATACTAGTAGTTCTTAGCTGTATGGAGTAATTACAAAAATGTGGAAATACGATTTATCCCGAGTCTATGGGCGTTTACATGACCTTCGTAAAAGGTTTACTTTTTAATGTCATTATTATATTACATAAATAATAGCTCGAAATTGACAATAAAAGAATTTGTATTCGTTTTAGAATATCGTTTGAGGCATAGCATCATGATCAAATCCAGACTGATTACATATAATTCGTTGAGACACATAAAACACATGTATTCTAAAGATATAAAATAATATACATTGTCATGGTCATTGATTTCAATATCCATATCATATGATGATGACAACAGATGATACATGTAAATGATATTTGTTACTTTCACAAATAAAATTATAAATAGTAAACAAACAGACTGTATACAAACTAGGTTACAACAAGAGATTTTGGGAAAGTCGCCAAAGAGCTAAATAAAAAATAGGGGGTTATATATTCAGTTGTTAATGAAATATTTATTGACAGGATCAAATCATAAAGTTTGTAATAACTCGCAAAACATATCTATCGGTTTAAGAATGAGGGCATTGTTTCTAAATACAGTACATTGATAGTTCCATGATTATTGTACTAATCTACAAATTTTGTTTCCTTTTTTTAGTCGAATAGTTTTTTAAATGTACGAAGTCAGGCCCAAGAAATACGTTTACGTGCACGTGTTTGTGTCCTTCATCTGGTTAACTTTTGGTCAAACATCAACATAATTTGACTTGACTTTCTGGTCATATTTATGTGATCTGGCGCCTCCGCCACGAAATTGAATAATCTGTCGTGACACATGAGCAACTGTCAAAATAAAAATATTAATGTCAATATAATTTGGTCATTTCAACACATCCTTTTACAATTAATAACATTGTCTCCATTCTCATCAAAATAATGCCTGTTTGTATGTCATGATCTGAAATTTACAAACTTACTTTGATGACTCAAACAACACAAAATCTAATTTCATTAGCCAAATGGTCAGGGGATGCAGACGATAGGGTCGGACAATGCAGACGATATCCGTGGGAAGAACGCATTGTTAAAATTTTTATATCATGGCATGGGGCAGTTTAGCTTCTCGTAATTTCAAAATTTAATCAACGATTTATGATCAGTTTCGTGTCAAATTGTGCCAGGTGCTACTTTTAAATCTAGTCGTTGCCGTATTTTAATAAATAAGCAACGTTTTAATAAAACATTCATATTGTACTTTTTTATTTTTCAATGTCCTTTTTTGTAACAATGTACATGCAAAGCTTCATTCACAGCTGAAAAAAGAATGGCGAAAAAATAAAAGCAATGCCATAACATGTTATTGTTTTGATTTAAAACATAATGCCAACAACCGCCATTTTATCACAATAGACGGTTCGTATTCTTTTTTATTGACTAAATCTGAGAGAGAAGGATTTTACACATCGCCTGGTAGGTTCCGATGAAAACCTATATCTAAAACAGATGGCAAAGTGAAGAGATACCAGAAGAATAAGATACAAATTGTTTTCATTCTTGCTGACAAAATATACTGAATTAGTAAGAAATATTAGATAAAACATCGTATGATATATATCCACGATCAATAGACACATCCTATTAGAATAAACAATACGTATAGTAACTGTTCGGAAAGAAAACCATGTTTCATGGATGCTTGATAATATTTTATGTGAGAAATACCATTGAGATTCAGATCTCATCGAGACTATGTAGAATAATAGAATATAAGAATGTTCAGATATAAGGTAATGTCGACACACATATATTCTAATCATCTGATACGGAATCGAAACGCATTTCTAAAATCCATATATGCAAGTATATTGATATATTCTTTATCATCCAATGACCTGTAAATGAACCGGCAATTTACCCTAATTGTGAGTCAACTTAAATACACTCCAATTCCAAACCGACAAACCGTTATATGTATTGAAAGTACCCGCATGTGATTATCAAAAGAGACATGCGGCTAATAGCCCGGATCATTTGATTTATGATATCTCATATTAATTTTGTTCAGTTTCAAACATGTGTCATTAAGCAATTTAGAATGCCTGAACAGACGGTCAACACTTTCAACATTCGAAAAGAAAACATGCGTCTACGTACAGGAAGTCAAAACCCGGAAGAGGCAGACAAATTTTAAAACTGTTGATTGTATATTTTAATCATCTGATAACTTACTCATTTTATTTGGATTGCAGGAAAAACTGTACCTATACACCCTCTTGAAAGCATTGATAGATCTGACTGGAGTCAATTGACCGCTTTATTGGTCGGTAAATACAAGCGATAAATCGACCGCATAATGTAAGTCAGTTTTATGTAAATAGTTAAAAGAAAAAAGTATCAATTCCAAGCAAGTGTTTTCAATTAAATGCTTCGTTGATTTTTCTATTAATTTTTACAATAATTTATCTTTAAAGTAAAGTTCCCATTGTAAAACAATGCAAATGCAAGTAGGTTTGAAATTACAATAATAAGACGTAGCTCTGTGTCAGATATGATGAAACGCTGTTCAGAACAAACAAACAAACATACGGAAGAAATATAACGATTAAGCTGTGTTTTGAAGGAGATTGAGCCATAAATAAGTCCACAACACACCAGGGATTACTTAAAACTATTTTGCTTTTTTCAATGCCAATCTCTTGAGATAAGGAGTTGAGCACAGTGATGGTGTTTTACGTCCCCAATACGAGTGGGTTTTTTTTTTCACTTTTATCGAAGTTATCAGTTCTGGGATGGTTGAAGAAATCGGAGTGCCCGGATAAAACCGTCGACCAACGGCAAGCGAACTGACGAACAATCTCACAATGAAAACAGCCCAGTGGGATTCAAACCTAGACGATATGAGGCAATGTAATTCGTAAGCCCGCGCTTTAGACCACTCGACCACTGGGGTCCCTTCTCGAGGTAATGAACAAGGGCAAAAACATTTAGCAAAATGCATGCAATAAAGAGAAAAAGAGAAAGAGACTCGGGAAAACTCATGGTTTTATCGTAACTACGTGTACATTTGTTTCCATCTAAAAAAAGGTGTGTCTCTTCGCATATTTTGCTTCAGATGACTCGCTGTATATCAGACAGATAATTAATTGTACTGCTTGTAATTTTGGGAGTTGGTCTTATAATAATATAATTATTCACAATAGAAATCGGTTACAAACATAACAGATTGTTCCTATAAATGTCGAATATTACAAATAGTACAAACATCTGCCAACACACTTAACAAAAGCCATACAGATTCCGATGAAAATGAACTATTATAAGGTGGTCTTATACGATCACACGGATCGTTTAGTTCTGTTATCAAAACCGATTACGAAATTAGAGATGCTTCTATATAGGAATTTTTGAATGGCCTGTGGAGATTTCAGCGAGAAGTCCAATCAAGCTGTATAACTTCACAGCTGATATATAACATTAACTTTGATATCATTCCTGATAAACTTTCAAAAAAAGTACTATCTATCTAGAAATTAGATATATTTTTTCTTCTGGGGGGATAGATGGACATTATATCTCTTAGCCATTCATTGACGGTTACCCATGCAGGCTTTACTTAAAGGTAAACCATAAATATTTGAATATCAAGGCAATACCGAATACTTGTAAATATGATGTCTGCTGAATATTTAATCTTCATGTAATAACAAAGAAATATTCAAAAAAATCATTAGACATCCAACAGTAATACGATTTTAAAAAAAAAATTAAGAGAAAATGAAAATATACATGGAAAACATCGGCTATCAAATCTCAAACTTTGGATAGACATCGGGTATTGTAAGAGAAAACATGTTTATTCCCCTTTTTTAAAAAATTAATTGAAAATCATGACATAAATGTTCGTTTATATTGTACAGGTTACCTTAGTCTAAATTTCCTCTGACCTCAACACAACTTTATTTCAAACGACATAAAGTGTGTTAGGGTCAGAGGAAATTCGGTCAAGGTTAACTATTTTGGCGAAAATATGCTGAATAAACCTATTGTATTGTAATTTTTAATTTCTGAGAGAAATATTAAAAGAATTATAAATTGCCATGTCGTAATTTCTTATAACTTCTTTTAGGGATTTAAAAAAGCAAATAACATATCATTATATATGTATATGTTTATATTTTAGACTTACGGCCGAGTAACCAACGTGGCTTAAACAAACTAAAAGTCTACAACAAGATTCAAGGTCATAGAACATAATAACATGCATGTTATTAGTTTTGCATTTAATAAGCCAACAGTGCACTTTACTAATTAGAGACGGAAAACTCATTTGAGGTAAAAGAATGTACTTTTAAACCATAACATCAATTATGTTTCAGGTGAAATATCAAATATATTGTAATTTGGATGATGAGCTTTTTAAGTCTTGAAAATAGTTCATTGGCACATCGCACTGAGAAAGAAAATAAATAAAGTATTACGGCACACTGCCAATGATCGAATATGCAGACTTCAAAATTCCTTCAAGAGAAACCTGTCGTTTCTCGCTAATTGTACATATACACCTTCAAGTTTTGTAAAAATGGCAATGCACAAGTCTGTTCCAGTGGTTTAGAACTCAATCCATAGTACATAAGATTGTGTTTGTTTCTGTCAGATGCTAGAAACCAGATCTCAATATACTTTGTAAGAGTAAACAACGTGGCGTGTTTGAAATTATTGGTTGGGTTTCGTTTGTAATTATGTCATAGTGTTAAACACATCTAAAAGAACAATGCAAAAAACCTTTATTTTATTATCATGATACTTAAATTTATATACATGTATTGTCGTAATTGATTCGGTTTTTTCAAACTTGATTCGGTTTTCTTCAAACTTTAAACTCAAAGACTATCAAAAGTTTGAAATCGGTGATTATGCGATGGCTTAAAATCAATTTCCTGTTCTAGGCATTGAAAGTCATGTTGACAGCAGATTTTCGTCCCTTTACGATACGTCAAATCCTGATGACGTATTTCTGTTCTGTGTACTCAGCTTATCAGGAACAACAGAAGTAGTCAATGTGCACGTTTTACATGCCAAAACCTTTAAAAATGAAACTGAAATTAGTCAAAAAGATTGGCACTATCAGTATCTTGGTAAATTGAAATAATTGCTTTTATTTTATGATATACATTTACAATATAAGTGTACAACAATTCAGCAGCCAAAAACACTCAACAACTGAAACAAAAATTGATTGCAAAGATTTACAATATGATATTGAATATCAGTACATGTATCAGCATTTTTCTGTATTTTTGGATTTTAAACGTACTGTATTATATCTAGATCTAAACAATTGATTTTTGTTGATTTTCCAGTCAGACAGGTGAGATAGTATCAGGGATAAACAGATGTCAATGATCTGAAGTGTAAAGTATCGATTCAACAGAATCAACCTTCAATAAGTAATGAACAAAGTGATAATTTTTATTGTTATCATGTAACATGCATATATAAAAATTGATTTATATCTGTGCTTATCATCAGACGAAGTTAATGTTCCTGATCTAATAAGCTCTATTAACGCTCAAACGTAGATCTGTTTTTGTTTAAAATTTTTAAATGTTTGAAGGTCTCCGATTGAATGCTTTCATCTCATTGTTCTATGTGTGAAATTATTAGGATAAGAATCATCCGCCAATTTTTAAGACGTTTGAATAAAGTCCCTAAAATTAATGAGCTATTTGATCTTTAATGAAACAGTTGGTGTGGTGTGGTCAATTATTGGAAAAAAAGTTTTCTTTGTGCCATAACTTCTTCTGACCATTCGATCCTTATGAATATTTATGAAATAATCATACTGTAAGATAGAGACGCTAATAAATTCATATGCAGTGTAAAGATGCTTTGGGACTATTGTATTTGAGTATGTTACAAACATTTACATGCAAATAGACATACTCTCTTTCAACATTTAATAAAGAAACTCGAGCAAATTTTGGAACAAAGACACAAGCAAATTTTGGAACAAAGACACGAGCAAATTTCGGAACAAAGACACAAACAAATCTGAGAACAAAGATTTGTGCTATTTTGTAAAATTCTGAAACTTGAGATCAGAGAAGCCTGTTGTTTTAGGTCATTTTTTAAAACTGGTGCTTTTTGAAATTGATGTGGAAAATGTGTGTATTTGATATTTGTCTATTATCGTCTACAAGATGTTTATTGTACTTGTATTGTTAATATACAATAATATATTATGTCTAGATATTAATTCTAAATAGTTTTGAACAACAGTTACCAGTATGTTTAACCCAAATACGTGCATGAAGTTCCAAAAAAGAAATACATGAGAAAAATAAAAGCTTTGTCGTCAAGAACAGTCAATGTCAAAACTCAGCCATTCTTCATGATTAGAGAGAAAAAAATTATCGTAAAACATTAAGGATCCGACCTCACATTTAAGAATCATTTATTTAATACAAAAAACAGGGTTAGATCAAGTTTTGCCCTCCTTAACGGTGTCAAGAATGAAAAGCAGAGATAAGAAAGAAAGAAAACTTGGTTTAATTGTTAAGCTAACTATAAATAAAACATTAACTTAATAATAAGGATAGAACAGATCCAACTTTGTCAAAAAATAACGGCAAACAGCCAATAAATCCTGCATTCCAATGTCAGTAAAAAGACTGAGAGGTCCTAGTTCTGTACTTTATATAAATCGTAATGGCTGGTATAATTCCCCTGTGTCTGTTTTGTATCAGTTAGTTATACGCCATTATTGATGTTTTCCATCAAATGACTATATTTATATTGATTATTTTATTATGTTAGTGTGTTGAACAACTTAAATTGTTTGTCAATATTTAAATGGTCTGCACAAGTTTTTCTTTATCATTATTAACAAGTGACATTCTCAATTGTTAATTCTGTGGCTGGGAATGTCAATTTCCATAGCGTATTTTGTGTCATGGCGAGTTTGAACTAAATCATATTCAGACGGGCTCTTGATAAACTGTTATTCTGATTGTTTCTGTTAGTTCAAATAAATGTTTTACATACATGACATAATTTTTAACGATTCTCTTCTCAGAATCATGATGATTTTTATTTTTAAAAAAGCAGAGATAAAATTTCTGTAGATGTTTTTACTTATTTAGAAGAAAAGGTCTGACGAAGAACCATGGATAACAATCTTAACACACTGTAATAGCTTTCCTATTCTGTTTTAGAAAGAGATGTTCATCAAGTCGGTCACTATATAATCTTAACCACACCTTAATGCATTCCACAACAAATTACTAGACGTCACTAGTCTTTCCACGTATTAGTATTGTGTCTTGAAACTTTTCAGAATGGAGTGGATTCATTCTGTTTTACGCCTCGGTCAAGATTATTTTTATCGAGATTGTAAGTTTCATGATGATGGCGGAAACAGGAATGTCCGGAAAAACACTGATCTTCTGCAAGCGAACTGAAAAACTTTCTCACACAAGGATTTGATTGCTTGGGTTTTAAATTAGGCATAAAAAAGGCACTATGATCCGTAAGTACTCGCCTTTAACAAGCCGGCCAACAGGGTCCCCGAATTTCTGATTATCTCCATACGATATACTACAGGGTACAAATGAAGCGCGGATGTTGATATCGTAATACCGTTGAAATAAATAAAATAGTTTCCGGTTCAGCTTCAGAGTGCTGATACATGTAAACAGATCAAAGTTCGGAAAGATATAATAATAATAATTATAATAATAATAAAAGATAGATAGATAACTATTTCTTTAATGTAGGCGAGTTATTAAAACTTTAAAAACGCTGCCGAAATAACACATTTTCAATTTACGTTTGTCACGGCTCTAAATCTTATCAAATGTTATCGGTTCGTTATCATGAAATGTCTTCGGAAAACTGTGATGCAAATCAAGGGTAATGATTTTTGTAAAACGAGAAAATTAATTGTTTACCGTCAAAAATGGCTATTTTCAACGCGTTTTATCTGATGGTTTTTATCTTCCTGTCTCATTTGACTTTTCCCTTTGCTTAATTTAAAAGAAGGTAGGGCGCTAGATGCCTAAGAAAGAAGGAAGACGTTTTACACCAGCACACGAGGATTCCGGAATTCTTTATAAGGCTATTCGTTAATATATCATTTTGTTTTGATAATATTCATACATTAGGTTAGAAA
The DNA here is from genome assembly GCA_029721355.1 of Tegillarca granosa. Lineage (NCBI taxonomy): Eukaryota > Metazoa > Mollusca > Bivalvia > Arcoida > Arcidae > Tegillarca > Tegillarca granosa. Next base: position 30,865,815 of record CM056599.1, on the reverse strand, counting down.
TATATTGTTTAACAGCACTTTATTCTTATTCAAATGGCAAACCATAGCAATTTGAATCATGAGTGCAGATCCAGGGTGTTACTGATAAACTAGTCGTTATTATACATGCTTTATCTCGAGTAATTTTAGTGTTATTTGTATCTATTATTTATCTGCGAACAAAAATCGGCCTTAGGAATAATAAATAATTGCAAAATAACTTATTTCCTCAATTACCGGTTAATATGATTTTTTTATTGTAGTAACCTATTCGTTTCCGTTTAAATATTTTAATTCAGTACCTAGTTTGCCACTTAAATTCAGCTTCCGTGTGTCTACACGGTGTTGATTTCGACGCTTCACTGGAGCGTGAGACAAAGAATCCCATATACAGTACACATGCTGCCACATATGAGAGAGAGAGAGAGAAAGAGAGAGAGAGAGAGAGAGATGTAATGCAGTTATTTTTCAACTATTTGCGAGAGAATTTTTGTAATGATTCCTAAGTGTGAACCAAGTCGATACTCTGACCTCTAAATGCCGAGAACCAGCAAGAAAAAAGTATCTCATTTTAAATTCCAATGTATGACCTGGCTGGGGTTCAGCCATATGACTTCCCACTCTCAAAGAGAGGGAGAGAGAGAGAGAGAGAGAGAGAGAGAGAGAGAGAGAGAGAGAGAGAGAGAGAGTCTGGCATTACTCATACCTAATTGTCATGTTTTTCAATTAAAATGTTCAAAAATTAATGCTAAAGTGATGGGTGTGTCATTATTTCAAATGTCAAAGTACTATGCTTATTCAGATTTATTTATTTATTTATTTATTTATTTATTAAATGACATGATAACCCCTTACTTCATAACCTAGACTTAAGTGCCCCGATGACCTGACGAAATGGCACGTGGCTATGATTTATAACGACGGGGGTAGCGTTAAACGTCATCTGCCAGGTAAACAAGGGCTAAATATCAGTAAAATCTGTCACCACAATACTTATATTAATTATATCAGAAGGATGGACAATGGTCATGACAAGTGGACATAATTTGTCCAGACATAAATACATGTTGGACATCTAATTAAATTACGATCCCTGCTAATAGAAATAACCATTGATATTGTTATTAAATGAAAATTTCTGTCATTTAGAAGGATTTTAAAAAATAATTATGACACTACAAACCCTGTTTGATTTTGATTTATTACAATTATTCAGAATGTCCAGAATGAAATGAAACATATTTTTATCAATAAATAACACTTCGTCTGAAATAAGAGTTACGAGAAAATTTGATATAATTTTATGAACATATAATAAAGACATTTAATGTATACATCGATATATGCGGTCTGAATTCGTTTTACACATGTTGTTATTTTCCATCCATTTACTATTACTAGTAATTTAACATCCCGAAATTTATGCATAAAAACTTGATAAAGAAAGGCGAAATGGTTTATTTTCAACACCATGACAAAGAAGGGTAAATTCGACCAGATGTCGAGTATGTATTGACGCGCCTGTATTCATTAAACAAAGAAGAAAAGGGGTAATTGATTCAGACCAAGATGTTGAGTTGCAAATATTTGACTTTTGTCACGCCTACTTAACTCCGAGGGCCGTGCTTAAAATAAAACCGGCTGTATCAATTTATCATCTAGTATCTATATATATAAAGTATATAGTTTATATATCAATGTACGTACATATGTACGTGCGTGTGTTCGTGAGGATGTTTGCGGTTAATTTATAATGCACTCGTTTCTAAAAAAGTACAACTCTATCGAGGTCACTATACTGTTACTCATGCAACAGTTAATAGGCCTAGCACGTGTCTACGAATTAACATGCAGATGTAAAAGCCTCGCGCTAAATATTTTTGAAAAAAAATACAGTTTATATTGATTTTCTCGCATCTTTGTCCCAGGCTTCTTTGTAAAGTTGCCGGCTGTTAAATGATACGCTTTGATAGTATTGATAAAAGTAGGAAAGAGTTTACAACAAAAAGTCATAAATCCATTCATAACAACAAGAAAATCAATTCATAGAGAATTATATAAAAATCAATTTGAAATGAACATGCTGATGAGGAAATTTTAAGATGATTCGTCATACTAGTGTGGTAAACAACAAAATACAATTTTGCATTTTTTAAAATTTCGTCCAAAAATAAAACAGTTTTAATGTCTTCATGTGTACATGTGACGAAATCGGACCATTTAAACATGACTGTAACCACGTTGTAAAAATAAAAGTCGCGTTCCAATTTAAATAAAGTGTATGTACATTTAAGAATATGAAACGAGACATTTTAACATTTCTCTCTCTCTCTCTCTCTCTCTCTCTCTCTCTCTCTCTCTCTCTCTCTCTCTCAAGGCATGTCATCATATCTTTTTACAAAACACCAAATATATATATATCATCATCTCACCTGCTCCAATAATGGTAATGTCCTCAGGTATAGCACCGCCTTTGTAGATACATTTAACTGTAAATTTAGCCCCATAAGCTTTATCCTGATCCAGATATTTGGGGTCAGGTCTAATGATGTCCTGAACTGTCCCCACTATAACGTGCTGAGAATAATAAATCCTTTCTCCAATAGCAATGCTACTAGAATCCCTTTTTGGATCACAATTTTCTGATACTGCGGTACCCAAAACAGCAAATGCTATACATATGACAAAATTATAAAATTCTGTTTTTTTCCATTTTTGAAAATATTATTATTATTAATCTATTGTTTTTTAAAAAAAAATCCAAGTTAAAACAATGATAACTAGTTTTTTGTCCTGAATACAAGGTTTCAGTATGAAGTGAGTTTGTGACTAGTTAGCCCGGTAGATATTAATAAAATAAGCCTGCTGAGAGCTGTGTGTTGTGTATTTTTAGTCGACTATGCGGTGAACGTGAATCATATTTCATTAGCTACATAAGCGACCCCACTTGTTTGGAAGCTGGCATCACGACTGTTTCTCCTTCAATGACATTATATATGCATGGTTGAACAATGAAACCAACAACAGTAACAAAGACTTCAGTTTGATAGGGAAAAGGTAATATGGGATAGTTCGATCTGATAAAAATCAATACATTTAATGGGATTTATCTTCATTAGAATATTGACGACATCATCAATGAAATATCGCATTTTCATCCTTATTTTTCAAATGGAATTTCCATCAGAATAACCTGAAAAAATGCATAAAAATAGAAATGATTGTGATCGCTCAATAAATAATTGAAACATGCATGTAGACTATCAAACCTTAGACTTATTTTCACAATGTATTACGAAATGAATTAATAAGATCTTAAATCAATCCATTATTGATACAAAACTTTACCGACGGGACTTATTATATTTATTATTATTATTATTATTATTATTATTATTATTATTATCATCATCATCATCATTATTATTATTATTATTATTACTTGTTGTTGTTGTTATTTTTATTTTATTTTATTTTATTTTATTATTGTTTATTTATTTATTTATTTATTTATTTATTTATTTATTTATTTATTTATCTTTTTTTTTCTTTTTAAGGTCTAATAATGTATTTCATTCCTCGAAATAATTTTTTTAGTATTGACTAGGGAAATGAGAGGGCATGGGAATTTTCCAGTTTTCTTGCTCAGTTTAAATTCGATAGCGTTAATGGATTTTTGTATAAATTTTGTTCGCATTTTAATTGAAAACCAATTAGAAACTTCACTGATTTAAAACTAAAAAAATCTAAAGATTTAGCACAACGTCTTCGAATCAGTACGCGTACAATCATCCTGTGAAAATCACAGGCGCTTTATAACATTAATGCTTTTTTCGGAATTTTTTAAAGTTTGTTAAAAATGGATTTCGGGCAAAGTTATCGATATGTATGAACTTGCATCAATCTCGCATGTAATATAATACATATAAGTAATCTTTAAAACAAAAATACAAAAATCCTGACACCAAGCCCCTGTGGTAAAAATCCGTCCCCGGTTTTACAAACATTTCCGTACTTAATTTGATTTTTTTTGTTTTTGCGTCATTAGCTAAGGTTTTTAAATTGCGTTTAAATAAGGTTTCATAATTTTTGTTAAAGTTGAAGTAAAAAAAAAAATTGATATAGAAAGTGATATTTTTGCGAGTGTTATTGATATTTATTTATCATTATATTATCAAAGTGTCACAATATTTAGTTGTATTTAGTAATGGGAAAATAGCTAACAGCTATCACTTTATTTTATCACATTCAAGTTAGTTACGTAACATATGATCGATGGATGACAATGTTGTCTGAATAAATCAAATTAAATAATTGTATAACACTCAATAATATGTGTTAGTGTTGGTGTTATATTATTATATTTAAGCCAATCTTTACTGTTCTCTTTCAACTTTAATATCAATTTTGCCTTGTGGCCCAGTGGAACAAATGGTAACTGCAAATAAGACTTATGTAGAATATTAATCCATCAAGGCCTCGGTATTTTTACGTTCATGATGTCTTCTTCGAAAAAAAGTTTTGTTCTTCGGTTGATTAGTTGGTTGTAATGTTGTTTAACGTTGTATCAGCAATTTTTCATCGATTCCCGACGACAGCAAATTTCTTAATCTCTAATAATTATTCGTGTATGCGCGAGAAAGGCGAACTATATAAGTATTATTTTCTTCCTTGTACAAGTTTGCACTCGGGGCGACCTTTTGTTTTTAAACAATATTTTTATTATCAATAAGATTCCAACAACAGGGAACAAAACAAAATTGTAAATTGGATTTAGGAACAATGCAAGCTTATATAAACCTCTGTTTACACGGCTTTTTACTAGTTCACCGAGTCTGTATGCCGTGCCATCCATACCACTTATTTGGTACCGGGTGAACCAGTGTCCTCCTAATGCCAAGCACCTCAAAACAACAACAAAAGTCAGTGTTGTTGAGCGATTTACTGCAGTATATTTATCAAACGTTGATCCTAAGAACCTACTCAAATTATACAAACTTTTTACAACTGAGAAACAACCAATAGCAAAATTAAAAAAAAAAAACATGAAAAATAAATCAATATTTATTTATTTATTTATTTATGTTTAGCTCACCTGAGCTGAAAGCTCAGATGAGCTATTGCTATCAATCTTCATCCGTCGTCCGTCGTGCGTCGTCCGTCGTGCGTCGTACGTCGTGCGTAAACTTTTCACATTTTAATCTTCTCCTTTCAAAACCACTCGGCCAAATTTAATGAAACTTGGTAGCCATCATGCCTGGGTAAAGCCCTTTCAGATTTGCACAAATGAAGGAGTTATGTCCCCTATGGGTCCCATAAAGGGGGAAATAGTGAAAAACTTTAAAAATCTTCTCCTCTGAATCTACAAGAGATATACCTTAGTTATTGCATTTATAACATTCTTAGGTCATCTTTTTTCAGATTTGCACAAATGGCGCCATTGGGCTCAAAATGGTGAAATTGTAAGGCACTGAGTGGGGAAATTGTTAAAAATTATATTTTTGTCACTATACCTTGAAAACTATCAACTTTTTGTATAGGTATGTATATTAGAATATTGTAGGTATTGCAACAACGATCATTTTGATATATGGTTCAATGTCATATGTTGAAAGGTCAAGATCACAGCTGCAGAAGAAGACTTGAATTGCTAATTATCTTGATAACTATTAAATTTTTGTATAGGCATGTATATTAGAATATTGTAGGTATTGACATAACGCTCATTATGATATATGGTTCAAGGTTATATGTTCAAAGGTCAAGGTCGTATAACATAGGAATACTAAAATTATTAATTATCTTGAAAGCTATTAATTTCATGCATAGGCATGTATATTAGAATATTGTAGGTATTGACATGACAATCATATTTGGTTCGAGGTCATATATGTTTAAAGGTGAAGGACATAGCTGCATAATTATACTGAAATTCAGTAATGATTTGAAAATTATTCATTGCACTACAGTTACTTCATGTATATTATATAAGCTACTTATAAATAAAATGTGAGTGGATATATTTCTGATAAAGTTTTGTGGGAGTTCTTAACTTGAGAAAACTTGAAAAGTTTCTAAACTTAATATATTGTCTATTGCACTTTGCAAACAATATTGGACATATCTTCAGGTGAGCATTAAGGCCCATGGGCCTCTTGTTTAAGATATAAATTTAGTTAGTTAGTTAGTTAGTTAGTTAGTTAGTTAGTTAGTTAGTTAGTTAGTTAGTTAGTTAGTTAGTAAGTTAGTTAGTTAGTTAGTTAGTTAGTAAGTTAGTTAGTTAGTTAGTTAGTTAGTTAGTTAGTTGGTTAATTAGTTAGTTAGTTAGTTAGTTAGTTAGTTAGTTAGTTAGTTAGTTAGTAAGTTAGTTAGTTAGTAAGTTAGTTAGTTAGTTAGTTAGTTAGTTGGTTAATTAGTTAGTTAGTTAGTTAGTTAGTTAGTTAGTTAGTTAGTTAGTTAGTTAGTTAGTTTGTTTGTTAGTTAGTTAGTTTAAACATTACCATCTCAGATTATTTTCTGTAGATTCGCGTTGATTTCATAACTTTTTACAAGTTTTGTCACATGTAGCTTTTATAAAATGGACAATGATACATTTATCGTTTATTTAATGTTTTATCCTCTTCCATTTTGGAGAGTTCAATCAGTATACATATATCTTTTTGTCTATATGAAGTAACTGTAAATAATGGATAATGAGGATCCATTTTTCATTTATCCTAATAAAACAGAAATGCTTTTGGTCATTTATTAATCAAAATATTAATTTGGCAATTTTATTCAAGCATATTTTGTAAAACAAATTTAAAACATACTGTGTCAAAGCGTTAAGTGTTGGTGATAAAAAACTTCTAAAACCGACGCCTGAACATTTACAATGTGAAACAAACAAACTTCTAGCAATGTAACAGTGATGCATGAGAAGAAATATGTATTGCTTCAGTTTCCATAAATCATATGTATACTGGCACTGACCGATGGTACAATATAGTGGTCAGTATGTCCAGTTGTGATTGATAAGAAGTGTACTTAGGACTATTATTAATTGTTTCCATACCGGAGGCACGAACAAAAATCGAAATTGTAAACCATAGTCTTTATTATCTACGAGATGTACTGTTTATGCAAGGCGTGCGATATTATTGTTACTAATTCGTGCAAACTCTTTACATACAACAACTTCATAATACCTATTTATCTATTAACGCATACTCTCTCTCTCTCTCTCTCTCTCTCTCTCTCTCTCTCTCTCTCTCTCTCTCTCTCTCTCTCTCTCTCTCTCTCTCTCTCAAGGGTCACATCCGGAGATCAACTTTCTTAAGAGCGACCCGACGGATCACAGCACTTCTCATTATTTCGTTACCTCGGTTCGACTCAGGTCTCACTCAGGTAGACAGTTTGTCAGTTCTCTTGTCGATTGTTGGTGGGTATCTCTAGGCATTCCTGTTTCCCCTACATCCCAGCAATGACCTCCTCGATATAGATGAAATAATCTTGACTATCTGTTTTTGTGTTTATTATGAAATTGTTGATAATGTTGTATTGATGGATTTTTAGTGTTTGTTTTAATATTTTTATTTAGTATATTTAAGCATCATTTTTTTTATATCGAGAATAATATAAAGCACATGTACTTCAGTAGCCATTGATAAGGTCATCAATATCATATTCAGCCATTAGGGAACACAATTGCTCCAAGAATCACAAAGCAGACCTTCTGTTGTTAATTACACCTCTTGTGCGAGTTTGCCCTGCGTCTGCATTGTCCCATATTAAAAAAAATTAAGATAAATCATTATTTATATGTGAAACTGCCACCGTTTTGAATAAATTATTCCCACAGTTTTGAAGTGAGCTGATTGCGAGTTCATGTGCAACAACGCCGCCATTTATATACTTTTATGAGTTAAATTAATCAAATCCGCTATTAAACTCTCATTTTCATAGTTAATTATGGCTGATCCTAATTTACATCTATAGCTTGGGATGAACCTTTAAAAGCCGGATACACATGTAATTGTAATAAACTCGAGGTGATATAAACGACATTTTTATTACCATCAGCCAGTAATATGGATATTTTTTTATTCCTTTGCTTGTAAATCCTTACTTATTGGTTTATCCGGGATACATGTAGGTTTTTTTTTCACTACTATACATCAGTATTAATTAATTGACATCCACATTAATCGAAATTAAACACAAAATGCCATTATGACATGTACTATACTTGCCGAGAACCAGATAGAGATATGAAAAGAATTATTTCCCAAGAGATGATCCCGTATTATTGATGTTTTTCTGAAACAGTAGATCATAAAAAATTATAATTCTTATGACAGTCATCTAAGGTCAATGTGGCTATTCCAGTTACTGGCCATGCATGTCGTTAGCAGTATGTGGACATTTTCCGAAAACAAAGAAATAACTATAAGCAAAGTAGCGCAATGGAAGCGTTTTTGTGGACTTAATCCGTTCTGTTATATTTTTTTTATCTCTCGATTACATGACATATTGACATAAAAATCACTGTTAAATTTTTGTCCCTGAAATTTTACTAAAATATACAGAATTCAAAGTTCATAAAATCAAACCACTTTTTGGTCTTATCCTTTCGGGTTTTTTTTTTTTTAAATTTCGATGACTTAGAGAGTAGTATGTCTGCCTGACTATTTACAGCGTACCGACTTTGTGAGCTAGTATGTTAAAGTAACCTTGATCGCGCGCTAGAACATGTTCTTAGATTAATCCTTAGAAATTGATAATCTCGCTCCTGTCGCAAATAGTTAAATAATAATAATAAAACGTTAAACACCATTTTTACCGACAACGATCCGAATACAAGTACAATGTTAAAAAATGTCTATATAAGGGAAACAACTCCTACAATGATATAAGAATTCAACTCAATATACTCGTAATCAAGAGCAGAGTGGCGCAGTGGAAGCGTGCTGGGCCCATAACCCAGAGGTCCGTGGATCGAAACCACGCTCTGCTAGTTGTAACATTTTTTGCGCAAAACAACTGTTATATTTCTTTTTAAACAATGTCATAAAAATCAAGTTATTGGAAACAAGTTGTATTGAGAATTTCACCCAGAAAGTGCTGTCAATAATTTTGGGCTTTATAAATAGTCATTATAGTTTATTTAAAAATTAAGTTACATAGATCATGGCATATGAAGCACAAACGTATCAGTTGCAATATGTATATGTAAGTTATGCTATTTTGATTGTGCATGTATTATTGACATATCCATATTACCTGATGCATAAAAGGCTTTTTACAATCATAAAACGATTTTTTTTAAAAATAAGAGCAGAAGAAAAATACTTATCATTATTATTATTATTATTGTTATTATTATTATTATTATTATTATTATTATTATTATTATTATTATTATTATTATTGTTGTTGTTGTTGTTGTTGTTGTTGTTGTTGTTATTATTATTATTATTATTATTATTATTATTATTATTATTATTATTATTATTATTATTATTATTACCATCATCATCATCATCAGCATCATCATCATCATCATTATTATTATTATCATTATTATTATTATTATTATTATTATTATTATTATTATTATTATTATCTGTTTTCTTAAAAGCATTAGTTCAATCAAGGAAAATTATTTCGTAGTGCAAAATTTCTTTCATCATGCTACCTCTTTGTCCGAAATGATATTGGATTGTTTATCAACTGTAGAAACAATAATTATGTTACGTAGGTGTTGGCATAACTTTAAGTATATTCCCATTTTAGCTTAATAAATTACTTTGATCAATTACAATTAAAAAACAGAGAATGCCCATCATTTTAATAATTCACAAAAACCATTGGTATGTGGAAGGTCGGGGTTCGAACCCAGGCTTGATTCAACCAAGACTTGAAACTAGGTATTTACTGTTCATTCGTATTGAAATTCAAGTCGAAACAGCTCATTCATTGGTGAAATTTACATTGATACGCTTATCAAACAAATTTTTGGCCTTTCCATTTCGGTGGGTTTTTTTTTTTTTTATTTTGGTGTCGAATTTGACTGGGGGTGGTATGCCTGTCTGCGGTGTACTGATTTTGTAAGCTATTACATTTAAGTCCTTACGAGTACGCGCTAGTACAAACACTAATATAGGTGACGTATACACAAGCTTTTTCTTCCGATTACTCCTTAGGGATTTATAAACTTGATACAGTTGCAAATAACTGACAATATTGTTGATGCGACGTTAAGCAACACTTTTACTATAGACTATAGTACAGTTGCAAATAAAATGTTTTCACTTACGATTGGTATATACTGCATTAATTACTGTTTTACTTTTTCGGACCACTGTCAGGTTCCTTTGCAATCGTCAGATTCTGATACCCTGATACCCCCTTTCATTAACGTATTGGATGATATAAGGGAAATAACTCCTACAATATTATAAGAATTGTAGTTTAGTGCCCAAGTAACCAAAAGCAGAGTGGCGCGGTGGAAGCGTGCTGGCCCCATAACCCTGAGGCCAGTGGATCGAAAACAAGCTCTTTTAGTTGTAACATTTTTTTGCAAAAAAATACTGTTTTATGTCTTTAATAATTGTCTCCATCATCAAGTGATTAAAAACAGTTGACACACAAGATTTTTGTTGATTTCTATACATATATCACGAGTAGATAAGCATAGTTGAACAATAGAGACGTGCTGTAACATAAGGCACATTAAAAGAATAATGTAAAGAATTTGACTCAGAATGGGGCTTTTGTTGTTACCGTTGATGTACATGATGTAACCACTTCACAAAACAATGGTATGTGGGAGATCGTAGTTCGAATTCCGGCTTGAGCAAGACTTGAAAATAGGTGTTGATTGTTCTCTCACCAAGCACTCGACATAAATAAAAGTCACGGGGTCCCTCGATGCCAAATGTCATGGTAGCCGTGGCACGCTAAAGAACCCTGCACATTTCCCCTCTGCGCTATTAAAGGGTCGAAATTTCTGCCACTTCATTTATACCTGGTGACTTCTTGATATTAGTGAAATATTCTTGCCTGTACATGTGACTTTATACCAATTCAATCGATCAATCAATTAATGTAATTATCTAGTAATTGTATGTAAATGGCATTCCTTATTCCAGACCGATATTAAAAGTTTTAATTATTTTAAAGAAAATTGTTAATTTTAAGTGTTATTTAAACATTTTGTGAAAAAAAGTTCGAATCACCAAAATACAACAAATAAAATTCCGTCAGAAATGGGGTATAATATAATTTAATTATTTCAAATGTTTATTTTGAGTAATAAGATCCCGAGTTCCGCCTTTGACCATCACTCAAACCCATGTTATATGTAATACTTGCCAAGTTCTGAAAATGTCTATCTGAACAATCATATCTCGGATAAAGTATGTCAATAGCAGAAATATAAATACTCTTCGTGTGGGTCGTGTGTAACTACACTTAGAGTCCATATATTTGTGAAATTATCACAGATAAATTACTATAAAAGTATCCTAAAAAATAATTTCACCATCAACATACAGTGCTCACACTACAACATAAGTATTTTAACTTCGATTTTATAATTATATATCAACAGAAATAACCATTACTAAAGTGTGAATGATTTGATTTTAAAGTGATATTATTATTTTTTAGTAAGTTGCATTTTTATTCCATTTTATAAAGTGATATTTTAATTTCTTGTTTGTTTAGTTTATTTCTCATAATTGTACCTACAATAAAGAGAAAACTTAATGCTTTATAGGAACTGCATAACCATGTCTTAGGTATGTATATGTAATAAGAATAACTGTTTCCAATAATTGTATATATGGTTAGTTCAAGGTTATTTTACGCCACATCAGCGATTTTTCAGCTATTCATGACGAGAAAATTTCTCTTATATTTTTAAGGGTTAACCTAAACACAGTTCATGTTGTGGTATAAAGCGCGCGCTTACGGTTCACAGCGCCTCTCACCGCCTGGGTTCGAATCCCACTCGGGACGGATCCAAGTGAGAGAAATTTTGTAAGTTCGCTTGCCGAAGGTCGGTGGTTTTCTCCGGACACTCCAGTTTCCTCCACCATCCCAGAAGTGACCGCCTTGAAAAAAAGTGGAAGAATCTTGACTGGGACATAAAACACCATTACTCCACTCAACTTCTCAAGTATTTCTAATTTGCTTTGTATACATAATACACGAAGTTATGTGATCTGTTCAGTGCTTTTACACTTGCTTCAATATCAGACAAAAATTTCAGACCACTAAGTTCATTTTATCTTAACCTAGCCAACAATGAAAGGGTAACCCTCTTTTTCAGTTACGCTGGATCGGGGTCATGCCTATAGCTTAAAGACGCATTAGGTTTGAGAGTTTATGCTTGAACCACTCGGTCACCGCGACCCCAGCAATAATGGTATAGGCGATTCTTGAAAAAATTCAATGAAGGTACGATCCCTCTTATATATACTATATTTGTTTGTTCTTGGGTATGTATGTATGTATGTATGTATGTATGTATGTATGTATGTATGTATGTACATGTACTAGTATATATATATATATATATATATATATATATATATATATATATATATATATATATATATATATATATATATATATATATATATATATATATGTATGTATATATATATACTTTTACTATACTTTTACAAATTATATTTTATTTATCGTGATAAAGGCGTTTTAACCCAGCTCTGACATTTCGTGTTGCATTCAATCGATCTTATTCATCAAGGGGGCGTAAGTGTGGATAATGTGCTTTAGAAATAATTGGAATGCATTATATTTTACATATGTTTAAGCTCCTTTATATGTTCAGTATCTTTTATAAAAGATTTATAAAATCTTTGATAAGTTAGTAGATATAATTATGTAAAATTTGGATATTCTTTTCAAGGTTGAGATGGTTCACATTGTATGAGAAAAGTCAACAATTTTATACCTGATTTCATACAGTTTAAAAGACCAACTCCTTGGAGGGAATTCAATTTAAACAGTTTTCAATTGTAAATTTTACTTGTTCAATAAAGTGACCTTAATTTTTAAATTTAATAGTATTTTCAATTTATTTAAAATATAGGACTCAGTACTTGAGACATGAAAAATTATTATTATTGTTGGTAGTTTTAAATCTGTTTGATTTTATAATAATTGTGTCAAGACGTAATTTTTTTTTTTTTTATTGAAGAGAGAAATGTTCAAATAGTTAAAATTAAAATACAAAAGTGCCTACATTTAAAGAAGAAAAACTTCCTAGCTTTAAAGCTGCATTAAGTTTTTCAATTCTATGATTTTTTTTTATTCTAACCGGTTGGTCATGTTTAACGATGATTGTTATGAGCTTGAAACATGCGCACGGATGTACAGAAAAACCCACGAATCGAAGGCGAAACATGACTGTCCGTCATTAATCTCAAGATGTATTTGAAATGGTGTTATGTATCCCTTCCTAAGTCATAAATGACAAATTCAACGAATATATGTGTTTAATTTATCTTATTTGTTGTGTTTAAATGACCCGGTTTTTTCATGACGTAACCATGTTTTAATATTAGATCTCACATGCTACATCTCGCTGGGAAATTATTGTTGTTTCTGTATTTATTCGAGTTTTATCGTTGAACCAAATGTAACATTGTTCATTAGGAACATTATTAATTAGATTAGCACCGTTTTAATTTTTTCTTTGGAAAACTTATGCAGCTTTAAACTGTAGGGGATTAGATAACTGCTGTTTTATGCCCTAGCCAAGACTATTTTACTGATATCGAGGCGGTCACTTTAGGTATAGCGAAGAAACTGGAGTATCCAGAGAAAACAACCAAATTTAGACAAGCGAACTGATACACCTGTACTTTCTGACACTAAGTTCTTCTCGAGTGGGATTCGAACCTAGGCGGTGAGAGACTGTAACCGTGCGCTTTAAACCATTCGACCACCAAGGCCTCGCGCTTGAAATAAGTAAACGTTTACTATATTGATCAGAAGAACAAGACAGTACCCACCTAATATTTAACATGATGTTATATATTAAGTAATGTTATATCTATGTATATATAATATATATGTATAAAGTTCAACATTAATCATTCTTGATTGCAAAACTGGATTCTGTTTAACGTCATGGCATTAAAGAGTATACCTGAACCTGTCTTTTGTGTTAATGCCACGGTATTAATATGCATACGTGTATGTAATGATGCGTTCATTATCTTTGTCTACAAACGATGACTTTTGGATGGACAAAAAAATTACGATAAAGCAATAATAAGAATCGGATTTATGGTAATTTACGCCCCTGTCAAAATTTCTTCACTTTTTATCGAGACGGTCAGTTTTAAAGATGGTAGAGGAAATCGGAATGCCTGGAGAACCATCCCTACCTTCGGCAAGCTAACCTTTTCACACTAAGTTCTGTCCGAGTGGGATTCGGACCTAGCCGGCGAGAGGTCTGTGATTCGTAAGCGCGAACCTAGCCGGCGAGAGGTTTGTGATTCGTAAGCGCGAACCTAGTCGGCGAGAGGTCTGTGATTCGTAAGCGCAAGCTTTACACAACTCGGAAACCAAGGTACCGGCTGATAGAGCAAGCATACTCACATATAAGCAGGTAAAATTTTACAGAATGCGAGATGTTAAATATAAAAGTAATATATAAGTAGTATATAAATTCTCTGAAACAAGACACAGTGTTAGTTACTTAGATAAACAAAGATCTTAAATATTTACATAAGTTATATTAGTCCAAAGAATTTACGATGTGTCAATTATTTGGCAAACATTATGTAGATAAACAAGGTCACTAATATTAAAATACTTTCATATTAAATAAATTCAAAACCTGTAGACAGCTGTTTGTAGAACCTCGACTTTGGACGGGCAACAGCTGTATTAATCGATGTGAATCCTTAACCAGGTAATGATGTTACAATCATTGTTATCAAACAGAGAAAAAAAAAATAAAATTGAATAAAAAAAAAAGAATTTTCGTTATAGGCGTCTTCAGCTCTGTTTTACTGTGTAATTGTTAACTTCGACTTAGGAATGCTGAAATATTCGCTATACACAAATTAATTAATTAATTAGTAAGTATGGAATATTCACTATACACAAAAAAATAAATAATTAATTATGGAATATTCACTATACACAAATAAATAAATAAAAAATAAATAAAGAATGTATGTAAATAAATAAATACAAGTAAATATAAACAACTTTGAATCACGACATTTGATGAATTTAATGACATTTGAATATAAAACTGCCCACTTTGGACGGTCAACAATAGCTAAGACCCTAGATGTGGATCTATTACGAAATAAATATGTCCCTAACCATGTAATTTATTTTACAATCGATTGTATCCCACAGCATCAGAAAAGTAAATTCATACAAAATAAACTGAACATTGCCATGGTTTTTTCGGATTTATTTTGCTGATAATGTCAAATGTGTATATGTAAACCATCACGATATATTTCTGTACATCGGCATGCAACAAGTTAAATTGCTTAACACTCCTAAGTTTAAATATAAGCAGCCTTTTGACACATGAATAATTCTATGGTCTTTTCTGTTGGTTTTTAGACTCAATTACTTTCGAAAAAATTGGCACATTATCATTTCATTTACAAAAAACATCACTGTTTAACGGTTAACTTGTATATAAAAAAATCACAAATTTAAATAAAATATGAAAGATATTAAAGTTAAAATTGTTGTCACGGCAGATTACATTTGGATAAATGGATTTTTTTTATTTCTAAATCCAAATTTAAACGTGTCAGCTTTTAAGTAGTTACTAAATCCTTTAACAAAAGATAATCCGCTAAGAAACGTGCGCTTATAATGAGGCTTCTTAAATATAAAAATATTCATATTTATATTTCATATAAAAATTAAGACAGGATAAAATATCTAGATGAAAAACAACAAATAAAAAAATAAAAGAAAAAATATTGCGTTAAATTATCCCGTATTTTATTTAACGATAACATTAATGTTTAGTACCACAAAACTTGTTTCTACCGTTTTTCTTAACAAAATTGTTTACAAAAATAAATAAATAAATAAATAAAACCAATTTACGCTTTTAAAATCTATTGTTTTCGATGATTTGAAACAATGAGAGATTTACTTTCTTCGAATAAAACTTCATCCAGGTAAAAAGTAGAATTATAATGTTCTCGAATCAGAAACAATTTTAGCATCATAATTAAATACCTCAGTACTAGCGATGCCAAACGGATCGAGGATGTCACCTATTGGTAAAACATATAATATATATAAAATGGGAGGAGACTTTTTCGTATTTTTGGAAAACCAAATATTTTATCGTGTCATTGTCTGATGTTTCAATATAACAAATATCATAAAACAATTTAACCTCTTAAAACCATTGTTTCCAGTGTTAGTAAACAACCCAATCTGAAACAAACAGATAAGGAAAGACAGCTTGCACAGGTTGAACACTTTCGATTTTTTACTATCACCGCGTTAGTATTAAAACTATGTTTTATATTCATAGTTTAGTAAAATTATTAAAAAAGATTACTGTGTAGTCTAGATAAATAATCCTATCTTGTTTAACTCCTGTTAGATTTAAATTATAAGATTAATCATTTATCCACCATTCCTAATATTAAAGTATGTCCACTTATTTCTGGTAACGGGTCTGCTTTCTTTTTCTTTCGCTGTTCACTTTCAGAAACACGCGTTTTTATCACTAAAGCGTAAGAAGATTTCTTTGTTCCTTCAAGAAATGAATTATGTCTCGTAACTTTTTGTATCGGAGCGTCCATAGCTGATTTTACATAACTCCTCTGTGGGCAAACATTGTCTCTCAAAGCCATAACACTTTGGACAGCACGGCTTCCTCTATGTCCATTACTTAGCACTTGACATGCGTAAATATGCCGTTCGGCATTTTCTTCAATTTTTCTTTTCACTTCTTCAGTTATTTTACTGTTCCTTTTCTTTGGTCTTTGATATCCTGAAAAAGCATCAGTTCTGATATTTTTCAAACCAAAGTTAGAATAAAAAGCCGGTGATGGAATTCCCTTGTAATCTGACCGTGGCGACGGTAATGGAGGCAGACGGCTGCTGACTGACACTGCCACAGACTTGTTAGTAGCCTGCGATAAAACACTTGTTGTCTCTTCATTCTTTTGAGTTGGTTCCTCTATTTTTTCACTTTTTTCTTTCTCAGTTTGTCTAACAAGTTTTTCTCCATTTAATTCGAATCCAGACGGCCATCGTGTTAGAGATGGCCGACCACGATACATATTTCTTGTCCTTTTAAAAACTCTTGAATCTCCCAGTTGTTCAAAACCAAAGTTTATCTGTTGTCTCGGCTGAATGGCATTGTAATCAGAGACCGTTGAATTCGTTTCTGTAAGGCTTAGCATGGTTTTTTCTGATACAAGTTTATGCTCTAAACCCTTTTCCCTTTTTCTTATCATAACCAAAAGGTTTTTGACCTTAGGATCGTCTGATAAAGGTCTCCTGTATTCATTTCCAATAAGAACGTTTCCCTGTTGAATGATACCCGGGTATATTTTTCCAAACCTATTTGGTCTACGTTTATAACAACACTTATGCGGAATATATACTGTACTATTCAATTTATACCTTACACGATTATTAACCGACTCTTGAATAGTAACACCGGGGTGCTTCTCAAAACTTTCTTTGCTAGAGATACTTTTACGATCAAAACTACCCATTTTATCTTATCAAAATGTCGGATATATGATAATAATTTGATTATAATTAATATCAATCTTTATTTAGACCTATTTATTAATATTTGGCTTTAGTTCTTTTAGCAGTCGTGCCCCTGAGGACCTCAGCTATAGATCATATGTAAATTAATCCTTCTTTTTTCTTACTTCTCCCATTACAAAACCTGCTCTATTCATATTTCTGCTATTGTTAAATATATACAAATTAACATAACGGTTTTGTGAATATAATTCTACATGTCTACGGGTGAATAGATTTGCGATGCGTCTTTTGTGTATATCTTTAATGCATATACGGTTATATATAAGGATTATTATACAAATATGTTTAATTAATGAAAATTAAGGAACTGTATTGTTATTGATATTATGCTTGTCAGCCTGCCTACGTCATTATTTCGGTTTATTTGTCAATAGCGTAATAATACCAGAAACTCGTAAATAATGAACGAGTATCTACATACTTACTGTATATGCTAATCGTGTTTGATTCGGTTTTAAATGTCACGTTGGGACCAAGTATTGTGTAAAAATACAGGTGGATTTTTGTCTCTAAAACGTACCAGGTTACTTAAATCATTCAATGTCTAGTGTTTCTTTGAAGTATATAAATGTGGGTCGTTTATGAAATTTAAATATAAACTATACCCCTTAAGTAGTTATGTTTGCACGTACAAGATTGATAATATTGATTAATGTGCGATGTTTTATATCACGATCTAGTATTAGGCAAACATGGCAATCAATCGAGCTTGTTTCCCTTGACTAAAACGCGAAGACGAAAAACAACGCGAAATTGCAAACGAAAAAAGCGGATTCGAGAGCTTAAATTAAATAGTGATTTTGCGTTTGCTACATTTTCTTCGTTTTTGCATTTTCGGTCGATTCCTTAGCATATGTCGGGTTAATCGATTAGTTGTAATGGTGTTTAACGTCGAATCGGTCATTTTCAGCTGTTCGCAAAAATATCCCTAAATATAATGCAACAAAAACAGTGCCTGTATGCGTAAGATGTTTTAGTCTATTTTATGCTCTTCTTTGTTCTATTGCGAACTCGGAGCAGCTTTAACTTTCTAGATCACGGATTGAGTAAGACACAAACAAGCATATCGCTCTGCTAGCCACATTATACTGAGACAAGGTGAACCAATGTTCTGTCCTCTTAATGTCTAGCGCCAGGCGAGACAAGCAGTATCTCAATTTTTAAGCCTTGTGTATTACACTGTCGGGGTTCGAATTAATTATCTCGGGCTCTCGAGGTGGATTATCTACCTCTAAGCCACCGACATATGCCGGCGGAGAGGTCCAGACACCATAAATGACAAAAAAAAACAGTCAAAAATTTTATTTTCACTCAAAATGTTTTGGCCATTGTATGAGTAAGTTACTTGAACCATAGATTTAAACAAAACTGCGTGTATTGGTTTAACTTTTTATCTATCAACTTTTTCGGCCACTAGTGTCACTGTTGAGGAATAAATTTCCGAAATGTGCACATATGGTACATATTATTTGTTAAATACATGTATATTATACACTTATATCAATACTGCATGTATTACTTGTGATTATACCTGTTCTAAAAGCCCGTTGAAGAAGTCATGACCTTGGACGATGAATCATTATAACGTTTTAAGATGAAGTACGAGCACGGTGTTCTGTTAGGGCCAAATTTTAATTAAGCTCATTAAATTCTACAGAAAAAGCAGAGAAAACACAAAGTTTGGTGATGGACAACTGAAAACGTGAAGGCGAAGGAACGAGAGTCTTATTTGCGGCTTTCATTTAAGGTCATCGCGCTTCGTTTATTTGCATGCGCATCTTCGGATCTTCGTTTCTATATACTTTGTTGCCCGTACGTTTTTACCTTCAACCTATAAATTGAGTACATGTAATAAATATAGGCACATGAGTGAAAATACATTTACATTAAATAAAACGATGATGCGAGGACGATGGCAAATAAAAAGGGGGGCCTAAAACATACTCCAAGCTTGTAAAAGTAAGTAAAGTTTGGCAAAAACTAATAAACGACAACTGGAATTTGGCTCTAACAGAAAAAGCATTAGTTTGAACGACATCTGACGAAACTGTCTTAATGAAAAACGATTTTGACTGTAATAAATCATAAACAACTTATTTGTGAAAGTCGCTTACACCTGGAAATAATCGGATTTAGAATTGATCAGTGATTCACTGTGGAGTGGAGTGGAGTAATGGTGTTTTACGCCCCAGTCAAGAATCTTTCACTTATTTCGAGGCGGTCAGTTCTTGGATGGTGGAGGAAACTGGAGTGCCCGGAGAAAACCACCGACCTTCGGCAAGCGAACTGACAAACTTTCTCACACAAGGATCTGTCCCGAGTGGGATTCGAACCCAGGCGGCGAGAGGCACTGTGATCCGTACGCTTTAGACCACTCGACCACCGAGGTCTCGATTAACACTGAAGAGATAATTTCTAGGATAGCAACCAGTTAGTATGCATTGTAGCCTTGCAGGTGTTATCAGAATATGGTTTTCTTCATCAACTTCTGATATAAATAGGGCAGATGTTGTAATGAACGATATATACGTTAAGAAATTGACCTCCTTTAGATCAAGGTCATACGCTATATACGTGTTTGGCGTATCAAACCCGTAAATCGCATACGCAACTTGGAATAAATAAATACGAACATTTTTTAAGATTTCAGACATGTGATAAAGTTTCAAGACAATGTTATTTGGTGGTTGATCTGTAACAGATGTTCTAAAAGCACGCGCTTAGAAATCCCCTTGCTTTTTACCGCCTAGGTTCGATTTCTGCTTGGACAGATTTTCTTTTCGCTTGCCGGAAGTCGGTGGTTTTCCTTGGGCACTCCGGTTTTCATCACAATCCAAGAACTGACCGCCTCGATAAAAATAAAAGACAGTCTTGTCTTGGACACAAATCACCATAACCCCAATCTACTCCACTTCACTCTGCAAAAGATATTGCTGAAACATTGCAGTCAGCTACAGTTTTGGTGGAGAACAAACCCTAAAAGAAATTGTTGACCGAAAACGGATCATACTATTTCAAAGTTTATACATTGTTGTTTGAATAGCATTTTACCACTCAAATAACCATTGACAGTGCTTGTAGACAAACCTTATCCCCTCGCGAACGGAAAACCTGCATGAGGGACTCAGTGGCCGAGTAGCTTAAAGTGCGTGCTTATGGATTACAGTGCCTAAGTTTGTATCCAGCTTGGGCAGATCCTAGTATGAGAACGTTTGTTAGTTCTCTTGCCTGACGTCGGTGGTTTTTATCGAGTACTCCGGTGTCCCCCACAATCCCAGAACCGACTGCCTCAAAATAAGTGAAAATTCTTGACCCGGCGTAACACAACATTACTCAACTCAAATCATCACCCCCTCGCGAACGGAGTTTCCGGAAAGGGATGTAAATTTCAATCCGCACGTTCGTTCATACGCATGTTACACTTTTTTGTCAGCATAATAACAAACTTATGTCTAGAAACTCGGTACAAGCATTATGTATGGTCATCTTTCAGATTATTTCTTGTTCCATAAACCACGCCCACTTATTTACATTCATTGCCCTTTGCTTATTTTGTTAACCTTAACGCTCTTACTACTTACGGTATTTTACGAGAATAAGTACATCATATCTCAAAGTAGCTATTTTATAATCCACGCTTTATTATTTACAGAGCAATTGCTCTTTGTCTTTTCACTTTTTGGTTTTGTGAGCGCTCTGACCAAATTTTCACTGAAATGTATCTCACGATAAAATTTAACTTTCTTCAGATCAAGAAGATAGAATATTTTACTTATTCAGGCAAGTAGTTTTTCTTCCCATTATGAGATTTGTCTCGATGACCAAGTGGCCTATCATCGCCCGGACTTTAATCCCTTTCGGGAACATTTTAGTGTGAGGAAGTACGTCAGTTCCTTTAGCGAAAGTCGGCGGTTTTCTAAAGGCACTTCGGTTTCTTTCATAATCACAGACCTGTCCGTTTCGGTATTAGTAAAAGAATATTAAGTGGGGAAAAGTACAATTACAATGTACTCCTTTCATTACAAAACATTCCCTCGTGCATTTTCATGTCTTTTTGGATAATCATGATACAACTTGGCAATATAAATCACTGCTAGTAAGACCGAAGTAGTGGCCAAGTGGTATTGATAAGGCGACCGCCCCAAGAGCGGGATGTCTTGGGTTCGAATCTTAGCCGGGTTCTACATAAAATTCGAGAAATGCGCTTGGAAATGAGTATCGTAAGCTAGCATCTTAAAAAGTTGGCCTTAGTGAGCATTAGTACAGGGCCGCCCATAATACAAAAGCAGCAACCCAATACATTGTGATAATCCTTAGAGAATTATGACCTTGCTCTTGTAAAATGCTAATGCGACATTAAAAAAAATCAACCACTCCTGGGTATAAACTTGAACGATAACCTTAACCTGCTAACGTTTATTTAAAGAGGAATAACTCTTACGTTTTACGTATTATTCATTTCCAGAGAAAATAAGAACTGCGTTTATTTAAATATTTGCACACATTTATTAACAATATACCATCAACGGTATTCAATGTACAATAATTTAAGCACTGTATCCTTGTATTCATAATATTAAATATTCCAGAAAGAAAAACAGTTTGGCACTTTTTTCTCGTGTCCACTATTCTCATCACAATCCCTCTGTATTAATAAAAAATTGTTTTGCACTTTCGTGTCTATAAACCAATATACAGCACTATCATCACTTTTTCCATGTAAGAAAATTGGATATGTTTGCACTTTCGTGTTCATAAACTGTAACATTAATTATAAAACGCACTTTCCTAAATATTTAAGAAAACTGAAAAAATTCTGGCACTCCTAACGTGTCCATAAACTTCAATATTCAAAACCATCTTCACACTTCCCTTGTTTGTATAATACAAATGGAAGAACTATCATGTTCATACAATATCCACCCAATATCCTACACTGAATCGCATCATCCTTTGTGTGAAAATAAATATTTTGGCACTTTTTGTCCATACACATCAACACACCATACTGTCATCACACTTTCCTTTTTTTCTGTTTTTTTTTTAACATCAATAATATTAATCTCATCATAATTTCTTTGAAAGTATTAAAGATTGAAATATTTAACACTTGTGTGTCCATTAATAATAAAATACAATAATAATATCATGTTTTATAAATTACAAAAAATGGCACTTTCGTGTCTGTAATAGATTGGTACATCCTAAAATTTGATATATTAAAAACATTCTTTAAGCACTTCTTCACCGTGTCTCTTAAATTTCATATACAACAACAATAACACTTTTCTCCTTTCAATACAATCAATTTGAAAATATATATATATAATCATTTTTTTAAAAGATTTTTTTAATTTTTTTAAAATTTTTTATTATTTTTTTATTTTTATATATTTTTTTTTACTTTTTCTTTTGCAATGCTTTTTTCAATAACAATGTTTGGATGCATATGTTTTTATAATCACATAGCATCTCTAGGCCATAAAACACATTATCTTCTTCTATCAGGCACTGCCACACAGCAAAGCCATTTGGTTTGTTTGGAAGCTCCTTCACGTCATTTATCCATTTATTTTTAGCAACATCATAGCACTCTATGGATTGTAACATACTATTCATCACTGTTGACATTCCACCAACAAAATATATTCTATTGTCTGAAAAAAAAATATAAAAGGCTTACAAATAAGACTGACAAAAAAAAACAGGTAAATAAAGGGGAAAAGGAAAAGTGCAATTATTATACAAACTCAAAAAGCTTACAAATTAGACTGACAAAAAAAAAAAACAGGTAAATAAAGGGGGAAAGGAAAAGTGCAATTATTAAACAAACTACAACTTTTACTCCTACATAAAAGGATATATTTTATATTTTCCATTTTTGGGTCAGTGCATAAGCTAAACCTATCTGGTGCACTGCTCTTGAATATTTGAAGAGGTTTTTTTTATTATTAAAATTGCCAGTAAAATGAATTTTGATGAAATGTGCCATGAATGTTTGTCATATATAAATATGCAGAGCAGAAAAAGATTGGTGTGGGGGTGTTTCATATGGCAGAAAAAACTGCTGTTTGCATTGATAGTAAAACCTAAGACAATATAATATTGATGAAATGATATACATAATGAAATCTGGATGTGGACACACATGTCTTAGGCGTATAATGCAATACTATGTAGAGCTTTTGTTAGAAGAGGTCACAGTGTTCTATATTGACTAAATCTGAAAATCTGACTGAAATCATGTCGGACTAATTACATGAACACTATTTACTTAATCTTGTATACAGATAGTGTTGTTCTTTATCCAGAAAATCAGAAAAAATCCATAAAAATGTGATTAAGTTTAATCCATTTATAAGCAGGGTATTTCCACATTATTAAGTTGATGAGATTCTTTCTATTTTAATATCTTACCAAAAGTTGCGATTCCTGCACTGTGTCTGGGTATAACCAAATCTGTTTTCAGTTCCCAAGTATCGGAGCTCTTCTTATATAGGTCCAGACTGGATACACTTGATAAAACACCATCCCTTTCTTTCTTCCTGGTCAAGCCACCACATAAAAACATCTGACCATTAACAGTGACCAAGTCTGTATGACATCTTGGAAAACGGAGGTCATTATGTGTTGTCCATCTGAAATAAATTAATTCTCATTGCATCAAACATTAAATAAAACTCAAAATGTCTAAAAATGTCATGACAATTTTCCTTAACAATATCTAAAGTCCTTCCATTTACATTTTAAGTGCATTTTAATCAGAAAAATTTGAAAAAAAATTATTATTATTATTATTATTATTATTATTATTATTATTATTATTATTATTATTATTATTATTATATCATAAAAATTATTCAAACCAGGAACAATGCTAAATATATGTCCTTGTTAAAACCAAAGGTTTTGTTCATAAGTAAACAGCTTATATTAATCAAAGTACTGAATGTACTGAATGGTCAGGGACATCAAATGTATCACAGTAGGTCTAGTATCACTTCAAGCAATTATGTGTTCAAATAATACTGTATTATTCAATAAAATCTCAAGTGAGTGCTAAGCACCATGTAAATCAAAATTAAAAAAAAAGATTCTTACGAGTTGTTTTTAGGATCAAAACTCTCAACGCTGCTCAACAAAGGTTTTGTAGATTTGGCTCCAGAGGGGTCCCCATAACCACCAGCAACAAATATCTTCCCATCAAATACTCCAACACCAGCTCCAGCTCTGGCCACTGACATAGCTTTTACAAAAAACCATTTGTCTGTTGCTGGATTGTAACATTCCACAGTATCTAGAACCCTAAAATAAATTACACAATATATATATATATATATATATATATATATATATATATATATATATATATATATATATATATATAACAAACACCAGTTAAATTTTGATGTGCCGGATGTGCACATTTCAGAAATTCATTCCTCATATTGTGAAATCATAAATATTCATTGAAATAAAAATTTTTGTTACTTTATTTTTAAAAAATTGTTTGGAAAAATTTTGTGGAATTGTATTTAGTTAGAAAAAATGCCATCCCATCTGGGTCTTTGTAAGTAAAAAATGTGTGTGTGTGTGTGTGTGTGTGTGTGTGTGTGTGTTAAGGGTTTGAGGTAAAGCAATGTGTAGGATCATTTGGATATAAACTGGTTGATAATGGAGGAGGAATATATGATTTAAATTATTCACTTACTTCTTGTTATGATCCAGGCCTCCTACAGCATATATCATACCATACAATGCACATAGAGTATGCTGTGATCTTGCATTAAGCATTGGAGCTATTGGTTTCCATTCATTGGTTTTTAGATCCATTACAAAGGCTTTTCTACTGGCAACTCCGCTCTTGCCTTGACCTGTCCCACCTACAACAGTTAAACAACTCTTTAATACATCTACCAAATAATATCATGAACAATTCTAAACTGCAAGCAATGAGTTTAGCCAAAGCTTTTAGTGAGAAATGACTTTCACCATAATGTCATTAAGTCACAAATTCTTTACTTTTGGTTTAGAGCTTGAATTTTGAAGCCTCTTGTTACA
Source organism: Tegillarca granosa (assembly GCA_029721355.1). Taxonomy (NCBI): domain Eukaryota; kingdom Metazoa; phylum Mollusca; class Bivalvia; order Arcoida; family Arcidae; genus Tegillarca; species Tegillarca granosa. Next base: position 30,839,967 of record CM056599.1, on the reverse strand, counting down.
ATAACAAGGGTTCTCATAACACAACAGACCATTTGAAAGTTTAATAAAGGGTTTAATTATACAGTTTGTATTTTAAATTCAATCAAACAAATTAGAATTCCACCAGACAAGCATTCCTTGACACCTCTAAACTGGCTCTCATTAAATTTACAGCAACAACTGATCTGGAAGTAGTTTTTCAGCTTACAATCAAACCATTAACAAAATACTTTGCAAATCCAACATGCCAAAGAAATAAAAATCTGTAATCTTATCCATGACCAATGATTAAAATAATCTTTATCTGTTTTCAAAAGATTGGTTTGATCAACCAGTAACAAAAGGATTGTTATTAAGGGACTGGGGGACATGATAAATCTAACAGGTTTACCAGTATAATATATTTTCCCGCCAAGCAATCTTCCTGAATGATGAAATCGAGGCTCTGGTATATTGGTAAAATTTTTCCACGAGCCATCATCGTACTCATCTGCATCTTCAGCTGCTGCTTTTAAAATAATAATAATAATAATTTACAAATTGTTGACCATATAAGAAATGTTTGAATGCTTAAATATTGAAATAAATGCCAAATTTGCACATTACAGTCAAAGCAACCTAAAAATCATAAATATATACATCAAGCAACAAATATTTTTTAGTCTGATGATTTTATAAGATTTATTCTAAAAATCCATCTTACCTCCACTTCCTGTTTTTCCACCATCTTTTGGAGATTTGGGTGATTTTGGCGAATTCACTGGGGAATTGACTGGGGTTGGATCATTTCTTGGTGTGGTTTGCTGAGAATCTGTGGATACTTCAATCTGTACTGTAGGCAAAGAAGTTGTACTCTACAAACAGAAAAATAGCAATAATTTTAACTTAATCCAATTTTTTTAATAATGAAAATATTGTTAACTGACTTTAGTAACCTTAGATAAAGAATGACCTTCTGAAAATTTAACCTACTTACTTGTACTTAAAGCCATAAAAAAAACTTGTCATTAAACAAAAATAAGTAATGGTTATATCACCCTTCAGCCATGCTGCAAATTCAAGGCTTAACAAACCTGGTATAAAAATGCATGCTGCCTATTGAGCATTTAGATAGCCACATTGTTATATTAACACCATAGCACAACCCAAGATTCAGTGAGTAATTAGGCACATACACTGATAATCTTCATGTATGTGAGAGAGAGAGAGAGAGAGACAGAGAGAGAGAGAAAGAGAGAGATAGAGATGACGTTTTTACCTAATGATAATCTAGCCATATTGTTATATAAACACCATAGTACAAACACCAATAGAACCCAAGATTCAGTGAGTAATTAGGCACATACACTGATCATCTACATTTACGAGAGAGAGAGAGAGAGAGAGAGAGAGAGAGAGAGAGAGATTCTCTCTTCTTTGTTATATATACTTTGTAATTACTTAGTTACATATTTTACTCACATAAAATAGATCCTCATTTGCATTGTAATCTTCTGCAAAACACATCCTGGGGCCTTCTATCTCCAAGTTCATTGGTTCATCAATTCTCAGTTTCCATGATGATACAATCCTGAAAAATGAAGACATTTTTTGTTATGATGTTGAGAAGTGGTCATTTTTAATTTAAATAATTTTTTAAAATTATAAATAATAAAAATATATTAATAATAAAAAGAAAAAATATAAATAAATAAATAAATAAGAAGCCTGTCTAGTCACATTTTAATTCCTAAGTTGAAAATTTATAGGCTGAAACTGTTAATTTTAAAAACTGTTTAAATAAGAAATCCATTCTTCTGCTGTCAGTTTATTATGAATTTTTTTATTTATTTCTTATTATATTTTATTTATTTATTTATTTATTTTTTTTATTTTTTTTTTTTTTATTATTATTATTTTTTTTTTTTTTTGAATTACAAATAATGAATGTAAAATATATTGTAGACTAAAACTAATGTAGAATAAATCCTTAAGACATTTCATTTATACCAAACATCATACTACTTTGTCCATTACTCCTCTTAAGTAAAATAATGTTATTTTAGTGGAATGGTAAAGATTGATAAGTTTAGAGAGAGAGAGAGAGAGAGAGAGAGAGAGAGAGAGAGAGAGAGAGAGAGAGAGAGTTACCAGTTTGCTTCCAGAACCATCAGTTGGCAAGCACGATTGGTCCTCAATAAATCTGTAACCTTCATGCATTCAAATAATTCCTTCTGTGTCATGTAAGTAAATCTGACACACTCCATGACAACTTCGACATACTGCTTTCTCTCGTGCAATGATGATGCAATCCATCTTAGCCCTGCTTCAAACACTTCATATTCTGAATGAATCTTCAAATAATCGTGTGCCAGTATAAGACGCAATGTTTTAAGATCAATTTGCAGGAATACCTCTTTTTTGTAAAGATCAGTAAAATTCTGGAATATGCTATTCAAAGCAAAATCAAACAATTCAGTTCCTGTTTTGAGTTTTCCATTCGCAAGTAGGGTCAGTGCGTGTTCTACCGATATCTGTTCCATAAACTCGGAACATTTGGTTCGAAGTAACGGTATATTAAGTGAATCCGCCAAAACGATTAGATCTCCAATAATCTCTGGTGTTATGTTCAAGTCCCCTTTGTAGGCAAACTCTAAGAACACATGAAAGGCCTCTGGGCATATCCCCCTCAATCGGATGTGGGCCGGTATCCTATCTTTGTCGGTTTTCTTAAAAAGATCGGCGAAATATCCACTATAACAAGACAACACCAGCCGGTGTGACGCGAAACTACGACTTCCAATACGAATGAATACATCGTTCAATTTTTCTTCTTCATAAAGATGGCGGATGTATGTGCCAAGTTTGGAATAATGGGCGGCAAGAGTTAGTGGCATTGTTTTTATCTTATTGATTGCATCCTGAACATCTTTGCTGGGCGGTGGCAGCACGTTACAGCCACATTCTTGAAACATTTCCTGTACATCTTCTATCTCCTTTACAGTTTTAAGGGCTCCGATACTATCCAGTGTCATCAACAGATAGCTTTGGCCCTCGGAAGGCTTAGAGTTGATGGTTGACCACAAAGCATGTCTACATTCTGTGGAGTTAAAACATAATTGCAATATTTTTGTGATTTTATACAAATACTGCTTGCTGAAATAACAAGCACTGAAACTATCAAATGAAACAAAAATGAAAGCATAAAAACACACTCAGATGCAGAGGAAATTTGACTTCCGTTATAATAAGGTATACATGTCACCGTGGTTGGGGGATTGTTTGTAAAGATCGTCTTCGCAAATTTATCATCAAGCACATTTATTCAATAGATAATCTTTCTAATTGTGTTGTATTTACAAACTGCCTTTGAGTTTTCACCACAAATACATAAAATCAAGATGTAGATAAAGGATTAAATCAGTACCTTAAGATCAAACATTTCAAATTTCCAAAGTTTTCTTAATGGCTTCGCACATTTCATAGTAAAAAATAACCCAAGTGTCAGTGAATTTTTGTAAGATTTATCAAATGTACATACCTTCTTCGTTGTAGGCAGTGGTGTCTTGTGTTTGTTCAGCAGACACTGGTAGCTCCCTGGATTGCTGCTTTGGTGATTTTGGCGATTTCTTTGGGGTGGTGGTGGTGGTTTTGGTAGGTGTATAATATGGATCAGGCTTTGGCTCCTTCTTACTTGCAATTGGAGTAGAAGTTTTAATTATTCGATCATCTTGTTTTTGATTCCTTGATACTTTGGAATCTTCAAAGAAAGTCTCCAGTCCTGAATCTACGGCAGGGGATTGTGTTGGTGAAGTTATAGGGGAAAACATGGCTGATTCTATGGGATCTAAAAACTTTTCACCCAGATCAGACATTTCCTGTGTTAAAGTGCCAACCTACATGTAAAAACACATACTTTCATAAGTAACACACTGTCATTGTTTTATTTTTCGTGTGTATTTGTTTTAATGTAGGTGCATATTGCAAATAGAAAACAAAACCTTGACAATAACTACTAACCAAAAAAAGAGCTTCTTTATTATTATACTCATTATTATTATTTTATTATTATCATCATCATTATGTAGCATTTCTATTATTATTATATTCATTTTTTAAAATTTATTTATTTATTTATTTATTTATTTATTTATTTAATGAAACAGTACAGTAGATACAGCAAAACAAACATGCACATGATTATATAATTAGCCCACTTATAGAATTATATAAGGCACTAGATTTGAAAACAAATATCATTCGTTTCATTATTTTATTTTTTAAGACGTAAAAAAAAGAAAGAGAAAATGTAGAAAATATCGGGATCTAATACAAACTTTTTCGTTCTTATCGCTTAATAAGAACTCTGGGTATGAATGTGCTGTATCAATATAGACCTGGTTACAGTCAGGTTACACTTAAACCCCCTGACGTGGCCTTGACTAGTGACAATTATTGCATCCTTCTTCTTTTAATCAGCGCGCATTAAAAGGCAAATTTAAGATGCTAGTCTCAAGATAAAAGTCATATCAGTACATTATCGGGACGCGAAGTATGTCATCAACAGTGTAAACTTTAGTAAGTCAACAACATTGTTATGTATAAAGAATTAACTCTCTAGTCTTAAGTCATCTTTGTCGCCGACATGCAGCCTCTATCCTTGAAACAAAAGCTCGACATTCAATCTTAAGGCATTGGGACAAAACGGGCCTGGTTAAGATCAGATTACATATCGGTTTGTCTTTGAATTTGGCCAAAATGATTACAGATGTACAAGTGCAGATCAGTTATAAAGGTATGTACATTTTAATGATAAATTCCCGAACTCTTTTCCGAAATACAAATAAATAAATAGATAAATAAAATAAAGATAATAAATAAATATATAAAAATAATAAAATAAATTATTAAATAAATGAATAAATAAAAATAATTAAGATAATAAATACAAATAATGGAAATAATTTTTAAAAAATGTTACCTCATCATGAAGACTTCTTTCTAGATCACTAGAGCTGGTAGAAGCCGCGCGTGATGGATCTTTGGCACTGGCTTCTGGATCCTCCTGGGGACCAACAGTTTGGATCTTATGTTTGGACTCCCATTCCTCCTGGGGATGAAGATCATAATAATCACTGAAATCTGTTAAGCTATTCCTCGCTACGTAAGCTGAGAAATTAAAGCGTGGCATTTTTGCTAAGCGCTACAGCATGCGGACATACCGTAAGATTCCTAGCGAAAATGTAAACAATAGTTTGGTAACTATGACGTCATCCTTTTGTTCAAAACAATTTGCACATGCGCATTAATATTCACTTGACAACGGTAACCTCATTTGCATAAATTTTGGTTGTCCGGAAATTACGTCACAAACAAGAGCTTAGGTAAAGAAGATTCCTGGTATTCGGAAATTGACAATATTTATTCAAGACTTCTGAGACTGAAAGTAATACAATTTGATAAAGAATATGAAAACTAGTACATATAGTGCTTTTTAAATCTCCGTGCATTTTATTAATCTATTTGTTTATCTGTTTATTCACTAATTCATTCATTCATTTATTTAATTTCATTGTACATTGGCTTGATAATACGTTGCATTTCTTGAATAAACATATTATCTTATTATAATAATAATTATTATTATTATTATTATTATTATTATTATTATTATTATTATTATTATTATTATTATTATTATTATGCATTATTTTGCAAAATTTCCCTTGTCACTATATACTGAAATGGGATCTGAATTTTAAAATTCTGTTGATTGCTTTAAATAGCAGTGTCCGCACACATGGTCTTATTATTACTAAATTATTGATAAACTTATTAATGAAGTATATATTTTGTAATGGATATCTAATATAAGTACATATATGCTGCTAAAATTGCGTATAAATTCTCGATCACCCATACTGACAATTTTTAAACAGTGTAATATTATCTTTCTATAAGTTTTTTTTTTTTTTTTTTTTTTTTTTTTTTTTTTTTTTTTTTTTTTGTGAATTTAATAAAGTTTAGTTGCAATTAATAGGATATCAGTTCTTTACTATCGCAACACCTCGATAAAAGTGCTGTTGCATGGAAATAATTAGTAATTTTTTGGGAAAGCATTGGAACCAAAAAAAGAAGAAGAAGAGCAAGAAAAGAAATCGAAAATTGCATTTAAATTTTTCGACTTTTAATTTTATAAATGATTCTAAAGAACACTCATGAATTTTTCATAAACTGTTTATATCTTTATAAAGAATATCATAAGTGTTTATATTAAATTTTACTTTCACGTAATGGTTATGATCTTAAAAATAATAAACAAATCTTCGAACATTTGCTCCTCTGAATATCAGACGCTGATAGGCCTTTTCTTTCAAGTTTATCTTAAATACTCAAGTTAGCTGAGTGCTTAAAGAGTGGAATGTAGTGGAGTATTGGTGTTTTACGCCCCAGTCAAGAATCTTTCACTTATTTCGAGGCGGTCAGTTCTGGGATGGCGGAGGAAACCGGAGTGCCCGGAGAAAACCACCGACCTTCGGCAAGCGAACTGACAAACTGTCTTACATTAGGATCTGTCCCGAGTCGGATTCGAACCCAGGCGGTGAGAGGCACTGTGATCCGTAAGCGCGCGCTTTAGACTACCCACTCGGTCACCGAGGCCCCTGAGTGCTTCAAAAGAAACAACTCTGGATAAAGTAATACTCCATATTTTGCCATATAAATGATGAAACTTATATCGGCGATTCCAAATTATTGAACAGTGAGCAAGCACAATGGGATATGTACATGTGTCATGTACAGAATTTTGATTTTTTACAAAAAGAAAAAAATCTTCACATGGCACATGCATTTCACTATGTACGTGATGTGTGTAAAGTCGATCTTTTAAGAATTGCATGCATGCTTTTATATTGGAATTATCATGTGCTTTTACATGCATAATTTCTATATATTCAAAAGAAGCCCATGACATAACTTTCATATGAAACTCACGCATCATTGATTGTGTATACACACACAAAGTATAATTTCTAAAGAAGTTTTACTTCATTATTTTATTTGCTCATTTCACCTTGACCTTAAACAAATCATCGATATAGATAAATAATATATCGATAAAGTAATAAAAGATTGTGTTTATTGATTTTCACCATAAATATATATACATAATATGCCCTGTTTCCTTAGCGAGATTTTAAAACATTCACAACCTTTTGTTTGTCTCTTTAAACTCGAGTGGATAGACTGAATTGGCGATATGTCGAATTTAATGATGATATTTAGGCGTTAACGTTTAAAAGCTTTCCTATGTTTACATATTGGAAGACTGTAAAATACGGGACTTAATTAAAACTATCAAATAACAAAATATTTAACAACAGAGAAGGACTAGCACGGTTAACAACAAGACTCCATTATGTGAGTAAATTATTATTATTATTATCATTATTAATTATTATCTTTCTTTTATTGTTTGTATATGATTTTGGACTTTTACAGAAGAAAAATTACAACAATAAGAACATATCGGGGAAGGTTATTGTAAAACGTGTTACTTTAAATATGTAATGAATTTGCACAAGTTTACAGAGATTTTGCCTTGAAAAATAGATTTGTCATTCATTCAGTCAATTTTGGACAGGTTTAAAGAACCGTTTTGACTTATTAGGTTTATCTTGGTTTTTGACATATCGTTTGGGTATTGTATCGTTTATATTCATTTATAGACATATCTTTTGGGTATTGTATCGTGTATATTCATTTATAGACATATCCTTTGGGTATTGTATGGTGTATATTCATTTATAGACATATCTTTTGGGTATTGTATGGTGTATATTCATTTATAGACATATCCTTTGGGTATTGTATGGTGTATATTCATTTATAGACATATCGTTTGGTTATTGTATCGTTTATATTCATTTATAGACATATCTTTTGGGTATTGTATGGTGTATATTCATTTATAGACATATCTTTTGGGTATTGTATCGTGTATATTCATTTACATGTATAGACATATCCTTTGGGTATTGTATCGTATATATTCATATATACACAACTCCTTTGGGTACTGTATAGTGTATATTCATTTATACACAACTCCTTTGGGTATTGTATCGTGTATACACATTTATTCATTAATAGACAAATTCTTTTGTTACTGTATCGTATATATTTATTTATAGACAGGTCCTTTGGGTACTGTATCGTGTATATTCATTAAAAGACGGAAGCCGCTTTGGGTCTAGTATTTTGAAAATTTTGATTATTTTTCACTTAGATCTAGCAAATAAAGTAAACCAAACGTGTGTGTGTGTGTGTGTGTGTGTGTGTGTGTGTGTGTGCAATCATGTACTATGTTTTTTTTTCTAAACATGGGATGTTTTGTAAATATTAAAATGAAAACGCCGTTTTATTATTCTAGCGAATGACATCAATATTTCTAATTAACCGTCTCACATTTAACTAACTCAGTTTTTGCATAATAATGAAGAGCCATAATATATCTATGAATTATGTTGCTAAGGCATTTCCTTTTGACGACAGCTATCTAAAAGAAAAATTTAACATAAATGATTTTTAAAATTTTAATATGCAAATACAAGTATTGACAATAAAAAATCTGTTTTGTCAGAATTCAAATCGGGTTTTGAAACATATTTTTATTGAATCGAAGTATACAATGGATATGTATTTACGCATACAAAATCTCTTTATTCGAGGATATTCAAATCAACAAATATATCAAGTTAATAGATATAATCCGAGTAAATTAAATATCAAAAACTGGATTGATGATTTTTCTTGAAGCTATTTTAGTTTTAAAATATGCATTGCTTTCATTCGAATATAAAACATGTCGAAAATACTTTTATTTTATAAAATGTTTTTATTCTTTATTAGGGGAGATATTTTAAGTACTTCTTGAACAAATTTAAAACCAGTGAGCATGGTTTTCTGTCGTCAAGGGGAGGGTTTATACATCTGGCATCACCTGAAGATTAGGCCAGCAAGATAGAAAAGAGATAAATACATATTAAACAAGACCACTGATTATAAAACTTCCGACTCCGGACGAGCATTTGATTTAATGACACAACTTTGTTCGGTGATGTCGTTATTAACTTCTGTTAGTTATCCCCCTGTTCCTCTCCTGATCCGTCAATAAATAAATAAATACATGTAAATAAATAAATAAATAAATAAATAATAATAAAAAAATTTTTAAAAAATAATAATTTACATAAAGCGCAAAATCATAGGAGATACTTCGTTCCTTCAATGTGCCATAGCAATGTCTGCGATACAACACAGCATCTAAACATTTCTATCGTAAAATACGATACACGTACAACGTGTTTTAGGTTAGATACATATTAGAGTGGAGTGGAGTAATGATGTTTTACGCCCCATCACTGAGATTCTTTCACTTAAATCGATTCTGCCAGGTCCTGGATACTAGATGAAACCAGAGAAAACCATGGCCACCAACTTTCGACAGGCAAACTAACGAACTTTTCGCCAACCTAGAGGTGAAAGGCTCTGTGACCATAAAGCATGATTTTGACCACACAGCCCCCGAGGCCGTGAGTTTCAAGAAGTTTCATCTTTGTATTACTAAGTAAGTTGCATTTCAAAGCTACAAATCTGCCATATTGGTGATTGTTTCTTTTTCAAAGTTTGATATACATTTTTTTATTGGTATATTGTCACATACCATTTTTAATGTATTTAATGAAAGTTTGTATATGACACACTTCCTAGTCAATGATCAGCATAGGTTGCTCCCGAGGCGATATTCATTTCCTGCCTTAATGAAATTTTGCGGAGTCCACTTAAAGCTGCATTAAGTTTTTCAATTTTCTGAATTCTTTTTTTTAAAAATATATATGTTTTTAAATAGATAGCTTCTAATCACGATTCGTGAGATTCGTTCTTTAAAATTTCATTCCTAATAGCTGTAAATAAATGGAATCCTCTAACGGGTTGGTCGATGTTTGACGATGGTTAAATTATTTGCATGGAGCATACGCACGGATGAACGGAAATTCCGATGAATCGAAGGCGAAACCTGACAAACTGCATTAACTGTCCGTCATTAATATCCAAATGTAATTGCAATGGTGTTGCGTATCCCTTACAAAGTCAAAGATGACAAAATTAATGAAAATCTGTGTTTAATTTATCGTATTTCATCGTTTTGTAAGTTGTGTTTAAATGACCCGGGTTTCTGTATTTATTCGAGCTTTTACCGTTAAACCAAATGTAACATTGTTCATTAGGAACATCATTAATTAGATCAGCGCCGTTTTAATTTTTTTTTTCCTAAGAAAACTTAATGCAGCTTTAAAGTTGTCTCTTAGAATTACCTTAAGCCTTAAGCGGGATGTAGGCTGTTAAGACAAGCATGAAAGGGTTCGGAAAAGGAAATATCACTTGCTCGCCGCATAAAATTCAATTACTGCTGATATTCTAGATAAAAAATATGCCGTTAGTGCTTTAATATTCAATTTTTTTTCTAAATATTACAGGTATCTGGAGTAGCGTAATTGTGTTTTACACCTAAGTCAAGGTTTTTTCACTTATATCGAGACAGTCAGTCTTGTGATAGTTGAGGAATCCGGAGTTACTGAAGAAAACCACCGGCCCACGGCAAAAAAAAACTGACAAATATTCTCATACTAGAATCTGCCCTATATGGGATTACAACTTGGACAATGAAAGGTACTCTAAACTATAAACGCGCTTTAGACCACTCGGCAATAAAAACCTGACAAATATACATTTTACTGGATAGCGAAAAATTCATTTAAAAAATTAAAACCACAAATTTAAAATTCTTAATTTTATGCAAATCAGTAAATAATAAATGAAATTTCTGAACAATTATGTACCGCATTCAAAAAGAAAGAAAGAAAAGAAAAAAAATCAACACCTGACTTTTCATCTGAAATACCAGTAACAAAATAGAGAAATAAACGATAAAATAAATGTTAAGCAAGCATTTTATTCCATTCATGATATTCAAAATTATTTTCTTACAAAACTTTTTTCAATAATTATTGCACTACTATTTTTTTAATAAATACAACAAAATAAAAATATACATATACATATAAGTGCATATATATAAAAAAACCTATAAAATACTTATAATCTGGAATGTATACCATATAAAATTAAAATAATGTTGAAATATAACAATGACATCGTCTGAGGCAGGAAATGTACAACGAATGAGAAACATGACACGTTAAAAAATGTTGATTAGGCCCGAGTTTCACAATAATTCACTCAACTTAGTATACACTCAACTCAAATATTGCCTTTTTTTTGCTTATCAATATTTTGAAAATTTTAAGTTTTATGAAACAATATTTTGTTTTGTTCCAGAAAACTACACTAAATGATTAAGACCTAACATTAGATATTCAAGTTTAACTGTGTAATGTCTTAAAAATTGACATTGAAATACTAGTATTCCCGAATTTGAGTTGAGTGTACACTCAATTGAGTGAATGATTGTGAAACTGGGGCCTGATTTATACCAAAAATAAAACCTTTAGTATGCACTTCTTCGTGTTAAGTACAAGCATATTTAATAATTCATTATATCTAATTACAATTGTAACAGAAAGAAGAAAAAATGAAATGCAGGGATGGACCTGACCGGGGATCGAACCCGGGACCTCCCAACATTTAGGCAAGTGCTCTTCCAACTAAACACCCACTCGACCGGGTATCGAACCCGGAACCTCCCAATATTTAGACGAGTGTTCTTCCAGCGTTCACTGAACTACCCAGATCGCTACACAGTTAAAAAAATTAACACAAGAAACATCTAAAATCAAATTCAACGACGGTAAAATCTTTTTTTTTTTTTTTTTTTTTTAAAAAAAACCTGACAAAATATGTTTTGTTATTAAAATGAAAAAAGTAGAATTAAAAAGATTCTGAATGATGAGTTAAGCAGAACGACACAAAAATATCAATTAAAATCTATATTATTTATCTTCAGTTTGATTGGATATGTTCATCTAGTCGGTCACGATGAAGTGTTCAATAACCTTCACTCGTGAACTAAGTTACTAAACGACCACTAGCACTTCAATTACTTTATATATTGCTCTGAAATATATTTACATACATTACAATATTAATTCAACTTTTTAGCATGTTAAGTGTTAAATGTACTTGTGTAAACATCTACAAGTAACATAAGTTTAGAATCAAATTACTAATCACGGCTTTAAACTCTGGTTACGCCATTATGCTATTAAATATGACATTTAGCATTTTCAAAAACACAGTGTGATGCTAGCTTGTGTTGGGTAAAGCAACACTTAAAATCACTTCCCTAAACCCGGGTTTTCGATCAAAATAGTATTATTATTGGTTATATCATCCACAATTATTTCTTTTTTACTTTGTATACTGTGAATCGTAAAATGTTGGTGTCAGTTTTGTTTTCGCGTATATCCGGAAGAAACAAACGCGAAAATTGAACTCTCTCGAACATTTGATTTTGATAATATCAACTAGCATTTAAAATAACCATTTAGCGTTACATATTGTCATGCCTAAACATATTGTCGCCGGCAACATTATGTACCTACTGTCATTGTTACAAACATAATGTTTCGAATTGATACACATAGACGCCGTCGACAATAAATGTAGGGAATGATCCTATTTTCTTGCAGAATGGACAGGACATCATGTGATGGCGTAATAACAATTAGGCAAATATCCTTAAATCGAGGTCTCCAACGAAAATTAAATGACGCCAACATTATGCTATTTACAGTATTTACGACAATGCTTCAAGTAAATGTGGGTCAATAGTGAACACTTCTGATCCTTTAACTTAACACGATTATTTCCGCAAATTGATGTCTGTGTGGGACAATGTTAAGGATTATTAGCATTAGCAAAAAATTCGGTTGTGTATTCTGTAATTTGGAATCGCGAACATGTCAACAAGGCGTTCATTTGCGATAAATGTATTGATTATACTTCCTCACGGCTCTTCAAATTCGCCATCTGATAAAACCACACGCTTATAAATGTATATTTTGAGTTTATAGAACAAAAAATACAACAATTGCAATAACGGCAAAACAACTACAGCCAAAACGGCAACCATGAGAATAGTCGGTCCTGGTTTGTTCCAGTCTAGAACTTTAGGATATATCACGTGACTATGGTCTACAGCCCAAAATATAACACTAAATAAAACGTACAATAAACCATAAATCAGAGGGAATACGCAATGATAAAGTCGAACCGGAACTGCGCTTAATAAATGTTCTATTATTATGATAACAGAATTAATTCCATGTAGTTGTAAGTTCATCATATCAATACCGCCACCCTGATTCAACATAGGCCAAAGAAAAATAAAAAATACAGCTGTTACCATAACAGCAGCACTAGAAACAACATTATAAAGAACCCACGTGATCTTAAAATACCATGGCAACTGATGCAATCTAATGTTTACTGGTTGTTCTTCGTCTTTTCCATTTATCGTTTCATAGTCATTTCCTCCCCACAAACTTGGATACGTTTGCAATTCCATGAACATATTTTTGTGCATTTCACGCGACGGACTCTGTCCTATAGACACTGGTCCTGTACAGAGAAATATTAATGTCCCTACAGCATGCCACGTTAGATATAAAGCTAACATCAAATATGTCCAGTTGGTCAGATACACTGGCCAGGAATACAATACCATGTCTCCAGTGTAGCCAATCATACTATCTGCTGTATATACCAGCCAGACATCTACATAAACAGCCAACACTATCCGGTAGACCAGGTACAACCATGGCGGTGTTCTCCACTGAAATTAAAAAACATAAAAATTTACCAAACACATAACCTTTATATGTCATAAATTTATCATTTTAAAACTGCATTAAGTTTTTCAATTTTCTGATTTTTTTTTTTTTTTTTTTTTTTTTTTTTTTTTTTTTTTTTTTTTTTTGATTTTTTTTTTTTTTTATTTTATTATTATTTTTTTTTTTTGATTTTCTACAAATATATTTTTTTAAAAATAGATATCTTCTAACCACGATCCGTGACATTCATTTTCTTAAATTTCATTTCTTTTAGCTGTAAATAAACGGAATCCTCTGACCGGTTGGTCAGTGTTTTACGATGGTAATTATGAGCTTGGAGCATGCACACGGATGTACGGAAAACCCTAGAATCAAAAGTGAAACATGACAGATTGCATTAATTGTCCTTCATTAATATCCAGATGTATTTGGAATGGTGTTATGCATCCCTTACTAAGTCACATATGACAAATTCAACGAAGTTCTGTGTTTAATTTATCGTATTTCGCCGTTTTGAAAGTTGTGTTTAAATGACCCAGGTTTTGATGACGTAACCATGTTCTAATATTAGATCCTAAATGCTGTCTCGCTGGGTAATTACTGTAATTTCTGTATTTATTCGAGCTTTTATCGTTGAACCAAATGTAACATTGTTCATTAGCAACATTATTCATTAGATTAGCACCGTTTTATTTTTTTCTTTGGAAAACTTAATGCAGCTTTAACCTGACGTCATATTTCACAAACGATTAGAACGGTCTGTTGAGTGCCAACCATACCCCCCCCCCCAATCCTAGTAAGACGTTGACTTTAAACCTAAACACCTAAATGTGGTATGTGAAATAATGTTCATGTTTGAGTAAATTTGTGCCAAGAACAAAATACCTTTTTGCACATCTAAAGATAGTCTGAATTTTCTCTGACCCTAACACACTCAAGTTATGTCTGACGGTTGTGTAGGGTCAGAACAATTTCAACTTGAAAACCAGGAATTTACAGGATGTCTTTAACCGTGAGCTTAAAAGCAAAGTTTACAAATAAAAGCCGGTAAATAACTGTACTATGAGGTGCCGTTTTACTATTTATTCAGTATTTTGTGATATCACTAATTTAATTAGTGATATCACTAAATCGAATTAGTGATATCACAAAATATTTAGTGATATCACTAATTCGATTTTTTGATATCACTAATTCGATTAAGTGATATCACTAATTCATATTTATTAATTGATATCACTAATATGATTTAGTGATATCAATAATTCGAATAAGTGATATCACAAATTTGATTTATTGATATCACTAAATCAAGCTGATTTAGTGATATCAAAAAATCGATTTAGTGATATCACTAATCGTATAGCACAATGAGCGCTCCCTTAAAATTTATTGCGCATCGTTTGATTTGTTGTATCAACATTTTATTTAATATCTTGTTGTTACTTTGGGTGCATTTTATGTAGTAAAAATATAAGACAAAGTGTCGTCTCCTTTTCAAAGAAAATTTTTTTTTTATTTAAACTCAATATTATGTAGTAAAGCTACGATGTAATTGTGAATTTTGAACCCGTAATTATCGATCACTGTTGGGTAATATATAGATCTATAATTTTGTTATTTAAAACATTGCTATGACGTCATCCTTTGTCTTTTTTGTACATGAACTAGCTTAATCGCCATTTATTACCTGTAAGTGTCCAATAAGTTAAAGTATCTGTACATTAACTAACCGAATGGACAGCTAGAATGTACAGATATATCAACTTATTGGACAGTTACAGGTGAAGTGTTAAATACGAACAGAAACACACCATAGAAGTTTGAACTCATTGTATTCTTTAAAAAAAAAATCAAAAACCAGCAAAAAAATGTATAAATTCCATTTTTGCATTCAAAATTGAACACATGTACAATTTCCATGTAAACATCCACACGAATATTAAGTTTGAACTTAAAAACTCAATGTAAAATAACTGGAATAAAACAAACATACCAGTCCTTGTCCATATCAAAATCCCAAAAACAAAGTAAAAACCTTGCAAACTGGCAAAATATGTTATACACGTGAACTTCCATCAGGGAGGGGTAAGCATCTCCTGGAAATGATACATGTATATTTCCGGAATCAACACGGAGTTGTTTCACCTTAACTGTCAACAATTTCACAAACATTTGGTTTTTCATTCTGCACAGATTTTATCTTTTTACTGAAGATTGAGTACTAATATTAAAAGATCTACACTGTAAAATATAACTAACTTCCATTAACTGATTATATCTTTGTTAAATGGGGTAAATTTTGACCGAGTGAAAATATGTCTACACTATCTGATGGCATCTTAACAAATGAAAGCACATGACATGAGCATGTTTTGGAGTCTTACATGAGCAAATCACAAAAAAGCATGCATTATGTGTTTCTGTGTATGACTGAATACACTTCATTAAACACACTAGTCTATTGAATTACCTACAGCTGTCCATTAAGTTATGAAAGAAATCATGTAACCTACAGCTGTCCACTATTTAATGAAAGGGTGATTTAAAGCTGTATTTTAAGAACAAAAAGGATTCAATGTTTTAAGTTAGAGAAAAGCCTCAAACTACGGGCCTCGATCAATCCTTTCTTTCACAGAATGGACAGTTTTCGGCTTTTCTCTATAACATAAAAATATATCTTAGAAAAATAACTATAAAAACAGAACACGCGCATTTGGTTTTATTACATATTTGGTGTAAATAGCTGACTGCCAAATCACATCTCTCAAAATATTTAATTTAGATTTGCTGCAGTACTACTCTTAAGGGTTAAGGAGGACTCCTTATTTTCGTTTCTCGTCAAAGAATTATTGATATCACTAATTCTATTTATTGATATCACTAAATCAAATTAAATTAGTGATATCACTATTTCTATTTAGTGATATCACTATTTCTATTTAGTGATATCACTAATTCTATTTAGTGATATCAATAATTCGAATTAGTGATATCAATAAATTAAGTTGAATTAGTGATATCACTAATTCGAATTAGTGATATCACTTATTTATGAGGCGCCGTTTCTATATTTATTCACTATTTTAGCATATGCATGATTCATTTATGGATATCCATAAATCGAATTTAACATATGTAAAATTATTTTAAGATATCCAAAAATAATTTTGCATATGTAAAATTCGATTTATGGATATCCATAAATCGATTTTTGCATATGCATAAATACATTTTTACATATGTTAAAATGCTGGCTATTTTTGCATATGCAAAAATAGTCGGTATTTTTGCATATGTAAAAATCGATTTTAACATATCCATAAATCGCGAGTGTGAAATGATTTCTCCCCAAATATTTAGTGCGGGTCTATTTCGTGTTTATTATTGTGGTTTGTAACATGGCAACTAACTCAATATCTGATATGATATCGACAGCTTTGTCGTCAACATGTCGATCATCAATTTCTAAACACCTCAATGCGTATCATATACTCCTTTCTAGCAGCCATGTTGAATTTTGTAGCGCGAAGCGTCGCGTGGTAATGTAATGAATCGTTATGTAATAAACACTTTAGTTTTTAAAAATGCGTAGGTTTATATTTTTCACTAATTTTGAAAGTGCATTTATTAACCATAAAGAAAATAAACGATTTTTATTTGTTACAAGAGAAAATTATTACTCTCACAATATACCGGAAAGTATTTACTTCGGGATTGATAATTGGGGAGAACTCAGTATTTTCAAATTTCACAAATTTATTTTTGGATTATCCATAAATCGATTTTTGCATATGCAAAAATGCTAAATATTTTTACATATGCATAAACGATTTTTGGATATCCATAAATCGATTTTTTGATATCCATAATTCGATTTTTACATATGCAAAAATACCGCCCTCGGACTATTTTGCATATGCAAAAATCGATTTATGGATATCCAAAAATCGATTTATGCATATGTTAAAATACTGATGAATATAGAAACGGCGCCTCAGTGATATCACAAAATACTGAATAAATAGTAAAACGGCACCTCATACTGTACCCATTCATTGAAATTATTTGTTGCGAAACAAATCAGTCAACAATTACTCGGTCTCTAGTCCGAGAGATCTTCCGTCGATATTATTTTACTTTTCGACTTTTGTAAAATCGACAGTCGAAAAGTAAAAAAAAATCGACGTCAGATCTCTCGGACTACTAGGTCT
The DNA here is from genome assembly GCA_029721355.1 of Tegillarca granosa. Taxonomy (NCBI): domain Eukaryota; kingdom Metazoa; phylum Mollusca; class Bivalvia; order Arcoida; family Arcidae; genus Tegillarca; species Tegillarca granosa. The sequence goes on along the minus strand of CM056599.1, from coordinate 30,821,942 downwards.
CGCTAATTAGAGTATTAACACAATTTTCTAGATAAAGTAGTCCCTCATTTTTAACCGTGGGTTATTAAGACAGGTCTAGATTATTCAACTTTTCTGGAAAATATTTATGAGAACTTATGAATACAACACATTGACATTAGAGACATTCGTTTCTATAAAACAACTAAAATTAATTTATTATTATTATTATTATTATTTTCATTATTATAACATTTTTTCAGAAACCACACATTTATTCACTTAATTTTTATACACTTACAATAGGGATCATAAAAAAGGATATACATAGGTTAAAAATTAGATCGTTTGGCAACTTACTTGAAACATTGAAAATCTACCAGGATGGACATCTCCGAATCCAAAATTCCTTGTCCTAAATTCTTGTTTAGCATGTATTAACAGAATCGCAGGACTCATTATGCAGTCAAGATTGTGACAATTAGTGCTGTTAACTACATACTTTAGTTAATATTGATCATTTGAGGTCATACAATCGGAACATCGCACGTCATACGACGGAAAAGTCCGAGTAATGTTAAATATACAACTTACAGAATCAAACATAGAATTATAGGAAACGAAAATTTTACAACATAATATTTGAGTAAAATGTTTATATCTAAACAATTTTCTTGGTGATTTTTACTGTTTTAAGTACAATTCTTAAGTACCCTGTTTCCTTTTTAGAATATGGAATCTCAGTCATTGTTAAAGGTTCGTAAGATTGACAATATGCTTCCCGTATATACAACTCTCTCTCTCTCTCTCTCTCTCTCTCTCTCTCTCTCTCTCTCTCTCTCTCTCTCTCTCTCTTCGGGATGGATTACTTTTGTTTTTAAATCCGCCATTACCTAAGGGCTGATTTCACCCTTTCCTATTCTTGATATTACAAATATGTTACTTCATTGTGCTACTTTTTATCTACTGTGCTTAATTTTAATACTGTGTGCTTACTGTTTTATGTTAATCTAATTCGTGTATTTGTCTCTGTATATATATATATATATATATATATATATATATATATATATATATATATATATATATATATATATATATATATATATTGATGTCTTAATTGTATAGTCGATTCAAAAGCTCATTAGAGCTAATGTTAACTTGTTATGTTTTTATCGACTTAAAATAAAACTTTGTATTGTATTGTATATTGCGTCCTTTCACTGATCAGAACCGTTTGCTAGGCCTTTTTCCATCCACGTTATCTCACCGTTGAAAAATACCTCGGATGAAGTTGAGATAAGAAACCTTATCGCTGATCCCACCGTCATTCTGTGGGTAGTCATGCGATTACATCCGAGTTTTGTTTTGTTTTTTTTTTTTTTAAGGTCGAGCGTTCATGTACGTCCCTTGTCACATGGACGCTGCATGGGTCCTTCGGAGTTCTATTATAAACACATTTTGCCGCAATGGGTGTAACTCTTGTAGATACGGGTGCAATATTAATATTATTTCCCTTGTATTAGCGGTGTATTTAAATTTGATGTGCTGTATTTATTTTATTTATTTATTTATTTATTTATTTATTTATTTATTTATTTATTTATTTATTTATTTATTTATTTATTTATTTATTTATTTATTGGAATACCATATTACTTAAAAGTACATAGTACATATATGTTACAATAGTCTTCTCCATCAACCTAAAGAAATGCAAAACTAACTGTTTCTTAGTTCCATAGCATCATGGTTTCAAGTTGAAGTTATATGGATCACATCTACATAACTTTTTGGGTTCAAAATGTCGGCAGTTAACAGAATACAATTTGTAAAAGGGTAATTATTCTTAATAGTTATTCACTCATATTTCTGACGTAAATGTATATATTTATTACAAAATAGTATGAAGTGACTTTCGTCCTCAACTGAATTTGAACAGAATTTACAGATTCTTTTTGAACGTTCAATTTTAAGAATTTAGGAAAACGTACACGGTAAACAAACTAACACACACAAGTAATTCTTATAAAAGACGTAGCTGCTTAGTTTTTTTTTTTTTTTTTTTCTGTGAAAAAGTCATAAACAGATATATATTATCAGAAGTAGTACCTAAAAGAACTGATATTTTAGGACTGCTTTTTAAAAAGCATTACTAAATAACTATTCATTTTTATTGATAAACTTTATTTTGCTGTTTTTAAAAACATCCTTCCTTCCAAATTATGGCGGTGTGGTAAGGTAAAGGGAAATAACTGTTACAAATTATTCGGTTATTTGATATTGATTCGTTAATTTTACTTTTGTCCATTCTGTAATTTTGATGTGATCCATATTTGAGGATATTTTTTTTAAATATTTATTAACAATTAAAATATAAAAAGGTACGCAATATTAACCTTTCTTCTCCTGAATAAAACAATTCTATTACCAAATTATCGTGTTTTATTGTTTATTTTTTAATCAACATACATCATTTGAAATAGCATATTTTGGATTGAGAGTATAAACAAACAATATGGCGGCTCCATAGCGACGAGGTACGCCATCTGAATAGAAGAAAGTGTGTTCAAGGTCGTGGTGTAAAAAATGGCTTACAATTCGGCGCCAACATGAACAAATGGGGAGACATAAACGAGAAAAGGATGAAAATTACACCTTTATCCCACAAATAAGTGCAACTAGTAAAAAACTTGCATTACGTCGATTGGAAAGTTTAAATCGAAATGAACAAGAGGAAAACGTTCCTCATTTTATGCTAAACATAAAATGTAGAAGTCGTGAACCACTTGCACCTATATCTCAGGAATCATATAAATTCGATAAAGCATTCATGAAAACGGGAATAAGGCCAAAAGAGACTGTCTCAGCACCACAGCCTGAAACGAATAGTGAATTAAGTTCTTCAAAAGTAACTGAAACAAATATTGATTTTCCCAAAGATAAGACTGTATATCATTTACGAACGGGTATGAATAGAACAGCCAATGTCATGTTAGATGATAGCATCTTTACGTTTAAGCCAAAAGTCAGTTCTGCAAGTGCCAAAATTGTAGAGAACCTAGGAACAGATTTTATGTCGCGACAACAACAGCATATAGAACGTCAAAAGAGAAATGTAAGTCCTGACAAAATTTAAAAACCATAGATTGAATACTGCTTCAACCTTTACTTTTCATTTTAAACCCTGTCTACATTCTATAAGGACTCATTCCATTAAATTAGAAGGTTGGATAATTTGGTCCATACCTTTAAAAATATAGGACAATATTTTTTTTTAAATGGCTTAACATGATAGTAAGGATGCATGCAGGTTATTTTCAATGATGAGTAATAAGTCAAACAAAATTAATGAAAAGAAAGATGCAGAAACAGATTAATGGAAAACTCAACAAAGAAGCAGAAAAAAGTGGGTCAATGTTGGATAATCTAATTGTCAGTATTTTGTATGACAAAATTATTATTACTTTGTACTAATTGAGATAGATCCCTTCTAGATTAAACATTGCCTAAATTTACTTTTTAAAATTTGATTTTGCAATTTGATATACAGCTAGCTGTCACACTAATGGTATTGTGATTGAGCTAGTTAGAATTGAATATGATATTGTGATAATCTGAACTTCCTCTGATCCTTATACATTTTATGCTTGATGGCTAGGGTCAGAACAATTACTATATCTAAAACCTGGGATTTTCCAATACCAACTGGTGTCAGAAAGGGGCACAGCTTCATCTTGTTTCCAACTGAAAATATGAATGGAACCGTAGGAAAATTACTAATCCCAATTGATAGGTGATTTGATATGTTCCCAAAACTAACTGTAATTTTACCTATATATACAAATGGTTCTCATTATCTCCTCAATGGAGACTATTGTAAGACAATTGTATTGACAATAATTTCATCACAATCATAATATCTCTCTCTTTGCAAGTGGTCTTAAGTGCATCCTTACAGATCAAAGTTTCTCTTGTCGCCTAGGTTCGATTCCCACTCTGGCAGATCCTAGTGTAGAAAAATTGTCTGTTCACTTTCCTAAGACAAGCGGTTTCCCTGACACTCAGGTTTCCTCAACCATTCTAAAACTGACTGAGTTAAAGTGAAAAAGTCTAGACTAGGGTGTAAAACATCATTACTCCAATTCACTTTCCACCCCCTTTCTGAAATAAAAACAAATAAATGAATGAGAGAAAAAGTAAATTTTATTAAGGTAAATTTTGTGTGAAACAAAAAACCTGATATCAATTGTGTGGACTTTATATGAATTAGATATTTCAGTTGGTGGTAGATGTTTCTGTTTACAGTAAATTTGGTACTTCTTTCTTGTCCAATATCTTTGTTTCTTATTAAATTCAGTTTGAAGAACTATCAGATAAAAACAAAGACCTTATGTATTTAATGTTATTCATATTAAACAATAACAACAAAAAAAAGAGAGAGAGAGAGAGAGAGAGAGAGAGAGAGAGAAACCACACACAAAATTATGTCTTACATAATTCTTTACATCAGAGCAGACATGACACACTAGTGGACTTGACACACTGAACATTATAGCAGACATAATAGTCTAAACATCAGAGCAAACATGCCGCACTGAACATTATAGCAGACATGACGGTCTAAACATCAGAGCAAACATGACACACTGAACATTATAGCAGACATAACAGTCTAAACATCAGAGCAAACATGACACACTGAACATTATAGCAGACATAACAGTCTAAACACCAGAGCAAACATGACACACTGAACATTATAGCTGACATAACAGTCTAAACATCAGAGCAGACTTGACACACTGAACATTATAGCAGACATAACAGTCTAAACATCAGAGCAAACATGACACACTGAACATTATAGCAGACATAACAGTCTAAACATCAGAGCAGACATGACACACTGAACATTATAGCAGACATAGTCTAAACATCAGAGCAGACTTGACACTAAACATCAGAGAAAATGTAACACACTAAACATCAAAGCAGACTTGACACACTAAACATCAGAGATTAAACATCAGAGCAAATGTGACACACTAAACATCAAAGCAGACACAACACACAAACATGATAGCAGACTTAACACACTTTACATCAGAGCAGACTAAACACAAAATATCAAAGCAGACTTGACACACTAAACATCAGAGCAAACATGACATGCTTAACATCAAAGCAGATCATAGTATATTATAACAAAGCTGTTTTTGACTTGAGTTTGCATGCACACTTTAAGCTTGTCAAGCTTGGCAACTATTAAATTCTTATTTTTATTGTGTATATACCTCCAATTTATTTCACATAAACTTGATGACTTGATGTTAACAGTCAACCAAAGATTTGTGTTAATGCTTGTATTAAAATTGATTGAAAAAGGTAATATTTAAATATACTCTTGTAAACAATCTCTCTCTCTCTCTCTCTCTCTCTCTCTCTCTCTCTCTCTCTCTCTCTCTCTCTCTCTCTCTCTCTCTCTCTCTCTCTCTCCCCCCCCACACACACACACACACTGTCTTACAATGAGGCTAGACTCTGCATTTGCTTTACTTTCAGTACCTCTCATGTTTTCTCTTTGATTTGTTTAGCAAAGTTTGTTTTAAAATACAATTTTTTTCTATTACAGATTGAACAAGCCAATTCAACTCTTCATTTTACTAGTCATTTATCAGGGGGACGTCTGTCACCTGTAACAAAAAGAAAATTGAAGAAATCTTCACCAAAGGAGGTTGGTTTTAACAATTACAATTTTTATACATAAATTTCAAAAAAAAAAAAAAAAAAAAAAAAAAAAATTTACAAAGTTTCATGTAATTCAGATGAATATCAAGTATAGAGTAAGGACGGTTGCAGATTCAGGTTTAGATGGCCTCATTTTGATTATCATCATTTTGTTTCACATGTCAACGTTTTTATTTATTCATGAGAAAGTTTTCATATTAAACTCTAATGGTTTATTCAATTTTGAACTGCTTTCTACTTGTATGTGCTGCAGGGGTTCAATGATATTTTTTCAATGATAGGTTGATCATATATCGATCTCCAACCCATTGTTTCATTGGTTCAGATAGTGCTCAACTAGTAACTAGCTAGTGCTGAACTTAGTAACTAACTGAATGTTCCAACCCAATGTTTCAGTAGTGTTCAGTTAGTGCTTAACTAGTAACTAACTGGAAACTATATATATGCAAATGAGTTATTTGCTTGCTCATTTGCATGACAAAATTTCAATTAGTATCTAGCTAGTAACTAACTGCAAATGAAAACGAATTAGTTACTAATTGATCACTCTAGCCAATGGTTATCAAGTAAGAGCTCAGTTAATAACTAGTTGAGTACTCATTAGTACCTAACCAAAGTTTGAAGAATAGAATTTCTTGGAGTACTCAATATGTAACTAATTGAAAGCTCTATGCAAATGAGTTATTTGCTCACTCATTTGCATGACAAAATTTCAGTTGGTGCCTATTTAGTAACTAACTGAAAATGAAAAACTTGAAAACTTGAGTTGAAATCATAGGTTTTTTCATCTGGGTCCAGGACTTTTTGCATTTATTTTTGATAGGTCCCAAATTAAGATAGGCAAGTCCCATATCAGCATTGGAAGGTCCATATGTGCCAAAATAAAAAAATATACATGTATAATGTTTATATTCTTGATTAAACAAATATATCATATGCAACTTACAAAAACTCAAGTGATACTGTTGTCAAAGCGGCTTAGCTTTACATTTTCATTTCCAGAAAGATCGGACAACAGCTTTGACAAATTGCAATACATTAAGTGATTTTGAGACAAAATATGAGTATTCTGAAAAAGTTTTAATGCACAAAAGTGTATTCTTAAATAAGCCCAACAAAAAAATTGCAGGTCCATCAGGCTTTTGCAGTAAAAATTCCAAGGGTCCATTAGTAAAATCAAAAGGTCTCAGACCTCGGACCTGGGGAATTTTGAACTCCTGGTGCTGATGATGGCATCAGGAATTTTATAGAATCACACAAAGTTCCAAAAACAAAACTATAATTTACAAAATTTTATGTAATTCAGTTGTATATCTAGTGCAGAGTTAGTTTCTTGCAGACTCAGATTTGAGTGGTCTCATTTTGTTTCACATCACATTATTCACATTGTCATCATTTTGATTTATTCATGAGAGGACTCTGGTTTCTATATGTATGTTCATCAGAAATGCTTTCCTCTTGTATGTACTTATGATGTCTTCAAGTATAATTACAGAATTTCACTATTCACTTAAGGATTCTCAAGGTCAGCAAGAAACATAATTTCATTTCCCTTTTTCCAAAGAAATCAAAATTTTCTTTTTTGCAGTGTGATCAGGGCATTGTGCAATGAGCAGTTTAAATTAAGCATAATTTCATTTCCCTTTTTCCAAAGAAATCAAAATTTTCTTTTTTGCAGTGTCACAGATCAGGACATTGTGCAATGAGCAGTTTAAATTAAGCATAATTTCATTTCCCTGTTTCCAAAGAAATCAAAATTTTCTTTTTTGCAGTGTGATCAGGGCATTGTGCAATAAGCAGATTAAATTAAGCATAATTTCATTTCCCTTTTTCCAAAGAAATCAAAATTTTCTTTTTGCAGTATGATCAGGGCATTGTGCAGTAAGCAGATTAAATTAAGCATAATTTCATTTCCCTTTTTCCAAAGAAATCAAAATTTTCTTTTTGCAGTGTGATCAGGACATTGTGCAATAAGCAGTTTAAATTAAGCATAATTTCATTTCCCTGTTTCCAAAGAAATCAAATTTTCTTTTTTGCAGTGTTATCAGCGCATTGCGCAATAAGCAGTTTATATAAAGCATAATTTCATTTCCCTTTTTCCGAAGAAATCAGAATTTTCTCTTTTTCAGTGTGATCAGGGCATTGTGCAATAAGCAGTTTAAATTAAGCATAATTTCATTTCCCTTTTTCCAAAGAAATCAGAATTTTCTCTTTTGCAGTGTGATCAGGGCATTGTGCAATAAGCAGTTTAAATAAGGCATATTTTCATTTCCCTGTATCCAAAGAAATCAGATTTTTCTCTTTTGTAGTGTGATCAGGGCATTGTGCAGTAAGCAGTTTGAATAAGGCTTAATTTCATTTCCCTGTATCCAAAGAAATCAGAATTTTCTCTTTTGCAGTGTGATCAGGGCATTGTGCAGTAAGCAGTTTAAATTAGGCACCCTAACACCCCCTAGACAGTGTGCATTAAATTTAGGGTCTCTTCTGAAGGACCTGTCATTTTCATTTCAAAATGCCGAATGTTCAAGGCAAAAGAACAGTCACTACCTTAATTTTCAAGTTCGTCAAAACCTGACAAGGGATTTGAACACTGACCTCCCACATGCATCTTAGCAAGCACTCTACTGAGTTATTTATGTATTCTAGATACAAGGATATTTATAACTGATACCTGTAGTTCAACAGTCTCAAAATAAGGTTAAGATAATTATTGTTTCTGAAAATTTAAATTGAAAACATATCTACCTGGTACATGCATATAAATGTATTCATACCTGACATTACTATATTTTAAATGCACAAATAGATCATAACAATACAGAATTATCATAAAGTATTAAATTGCAAATTTTTGGAAGTTTGTATAATTACAAAGCCCTTTTTTCGAACAAATCTATAAAACAATGTTGTATTACCAGTAAATTATGTTGAGTAACTTATAATCAATCGTAAATATATGTAAACAGAGGAATTACCCTGGACTGCCAATACCTGGTAATGTTGTTATTTCAAACTTCTAAAATCCTCCTTATTTTTATTTATTGTACTGTTATATGGCTGAATATTATTGACAATCAATAGTTAGCATTTCTAAGGTAAGGCCAAACAATAAAAAATATATGTTTTAAGATTCATTTTCAAAAAACAAAAACAAAAAAAATTGGACATGTATAGTTACATGTATTTTACTTTTTTTTTCTACTGACTTTACTAAAATACCGTAATGTTGGTAGAGAAACAGGAAAGATTTTTCACCTGATGAAATATTTTGAAAGAACTTAATAAAAAGTTCAATAAACAATCATAGTAAAATATATCATACCTTTGGTTTGATGAGTTTTTATTTTTGAAAAAAAATATACAGGTATTTACAAACTTGATCAATTTATTTAATTTTAGTGACATGATTTAATTTTTTAATTCATATGCCCGAATTGAAAAATTAAGAGCATTTTGTGTTATTTTTGACCTAGCTATCTGTTGATAGCTTGGTAGATAATCCATCTGTCATCAATGGTTAACTTTTTACCCTAACAGTTTTTCTAAGTGAAGTTAAGGTTCTTTCATATTCAGTATATATATATGTATGTATGTATGTATACTTAGTGACAAGACCTTTTGATATCAAACATTTTATCTGGCTGAACTTAGCCTGCCTTACATAGATAAAAAAAAACTAAACATATTTGAGATTATGTTTCAGTCACATATGTTTATACACATGTATACTGTAGTGATTATTAAAAATTGGTTGTTTGATGTACATCATCTAGATCTTGAACTTAATATTTTATTGCTATCATTTTATTTATTATTTCAAATTAAGTGATATCTCTCTGGGTACTCCAGTTTCCTCCACCATACCAGAACTGACCATATTTGACTAGGGGCATAAAACACTATTACCTTCTTCACTCTACCCCACACATTCAGTAATTTCTGTTAACGGATCTACTAGAAGATTAATATCTATTGTTATTTACAATTTTTTTTGACATTTATTTTCTTTTGACCTTCAGGCTTTTTACATGTTTTTTATTAATTAAAAAAATTACCTTTTTGAAAAAAAAACATGATTAAGAATAACAACATACCCCATTTGGGGATTATTTGAAAATCACAAAATGTATAAAACATGTGTTTCTAAATGTTTTATTTATATTTTTATAAACATTTTAGGTTTAAATGTATGTGTTTCAGCATGTCTTTAAAAATTTTACGATTTTTAATCCTACTTGAACCTGACAGTTTAGAAACATGAAAATATTTGTTTATATATAGTTTACATGTAAAAAATCATACTGTGAGAAAAAGTGAGAGTATTTAGAAATAATAAATAAGTTATTTATAGCATTTAGAACAAATCCATTTCATTTGAACCTGGAATACTGTGATTAAATTGGCTTTAGAAAACTATTAAGGAAGTAAACTTGAACTGAACCAGCCCTGCAATAGTTTATCAAGTTTTCAGTAAACTCTAACTGAACCAGCCCTGCAATAGTTTATCAAGTTTTTAGTAAACTTAAACTGAACCAGCTCTGCAATAGTTTATCAAGTTTTCAGTAAACTTGAACTGAACCAGCTCTGCAATCCTTTATTAGTGTTTTGAGTAAACTTGAATTGAACCAGCCCTGCAATCTATTATCAAGTTTTTAGTAAACTTGAACTGAACCAGCCCTGCAATAGTTTATCAAGTTTTCAGTAAACTTGAACTGAACCAGCCCTGCAATCCTTTATCAAGTTTTAAGTAAACTTAAACTGAACCAGCCCTGCAATAGTTTATCAAGTTTTTAGTAAACTTAAACTGAACCAGCCTGCATGCAATCCTTTATCAAGTTTCAAGTAAACCTGAACTGAACCAGCCCTGCAATCCTTTATCAAGTTTTTAGTAAACTTAAACTGAACCAGCCCTGCAATCCTTTATCAAGTTTTTAGTAAACTTAAACTGAACCAGCCCTGCAATCCTTTTTCAAGTTTTTAGTAAACCTGAACTAAACCAGCCCTGCAATAGTTTATCAGGTTTTCAGTAAACTTGAACTGAACCAGCCCTGCGATAGTTTATCAAGTTTTCAGTAAACTTGAACTGAACCAGCCCTGCAATAGCTATCAGGTTTTCAGTAAACTTGAACTGAACCAGCCCTGCAATAGTTTATCAAGTTTTCAGTAAACCTGAACTGAACCAGCCCTGCAATAGTTTATCAGGTTTTTAGTAAACTTAAACTGAACCAGCCCTGCAATCTGTTATCAAATTTTTAGTAAATTTGAACTGAACCAGCCCTGCAATCTATTATCAAATTTTTAGTAAACTTGAACTGAACCAGCCCTGCAATCTATTATCAAGTTTTTAGTAAACTTGAACTGAACCAGCCCTGCAATCTATTATCAAATTTTTAGTAAACTTGAACTGAACCTGCTCTGCAGTCCTTTATCAGATTTTTAGTAAACTTGAACTGAACCTGCTTTGCAATCTATTATTAAGTTTGTAGTAAACTTTAACTGAACCAGTCCTGCAATCCTTTATCAAGTTTTTTAGTAGACTTAAACTGAACCAGCCCTGCAATCCTTTATCAAGTTATAGCCATGTAATTAACCATTGGTTTAAACCTCTTCTGTTTTATGGGAATAAAAATTCTGAAATCAAGCTACTCAACTTTAAATTTCTGAACATTAGCTTGTAACCACCAAGTTTCACATTCATTCCTTAACTAAGATTTTCCTTAATTTAAAGCTGGCAAATTTGAAAATCCTAATAATTGGTTAATTGTTTAAATTTTTAAGGAATTTAAGGGGTCATTTTAAAGTTCATTTCAAGCTTTTAATGTCTGTAAGTTTATCAGGAATGTTTATTTATAATTCAAAAAAATATATATTGCCAAAATTTGCTAAATTTAAGTTAACGAAATCTATCCTTAGGAATGATTATGAAACCAAGACAAGATTTAATTTTCAAGCCTGTAATAACACGATCTTTTTTTTAAGTCTGTAACCACAAGCTTTTATTTTTTAGCCTGTAACAGTTATACAGATAATTTTGGATACAGTGACATCATACTTATCAACAGTATTGTGATGATGGCCATAAAACTTTTTGAGAGCCTCTATAATTTAAGTAGGGGGCCTCGGAGGCAGAGTGGTCTAAAGGGCGTGCTTACGAATCACAGTGCCTCTCACCGCCTTGGTTCGAATCCCACTCGGGACAGATCCTAGTGTGAGAAAGTTTGGCAGTTCGCTTGGCAAAGGTTGGTAGTTTTCTCCGGGCACTCCAGTTTCCTCCACAATTCAAGAACTGACCGCCTCGAAATAAGTGAAAGATTCTTGACTGGGGTGTAAAACACCATTACTTCATTCCACTCTATAATTTAAGCCCAGGCTTAAAATATCCCATATTTTGCTTTTGTTTTTTTTTTCTTTAAAAGTATCCCTCACGTATAAGCCAACCCTTTTCAAATGCCAAAATCTGACTGAAAAAATTCTGGTGATAAATTAAAGCTTTACTGTATGAATATAATTCTTTATTTACTTTTACAAGTGTTTATAAGTAAAAAATAATAATTTTAAAAAAAAGGTGAGATTTAACACATACAATTTTAGTTAGAATAATGATCATGTTTGACTGACTTAGATCACGTAAAATGACAATTTAATTTCTGTATTACCGAGACTATTTATGGTATCACACAGCTTGAGATAAAACGAAAATATAAACATATAAAAGATCAATACTGAAGTCGGTGCCTTGTAGGTTTATTGATATATTATATATATATAATGTTATCGTTGACTACAACCTTGTTGAACTGGTAATACACTATTGATAGCTGGCTTGATATACAGTATTAAAATCCTCCATTGACAGAATTATTTAAAGACTGAAAAAAGGAATTGGTAAAATGTTTTTAAGTCTGTTATTCGGTGATATTATTCTCTGAATAATTTTTATATACAGTAACTCGAGCGTTAAGCATTATGATAATTACTATGAACTTATAAGGTCATTTTAATTTTATCCTGTATAGTATATATTTTATTATAAGTCTGTTGAGTGTTAATAAGCTTTATCATATATTTTTGAAACTAATAATCTACATACATGAACCTACTTTTTATAATGAAGATTAAGAATATGTCAAAATTAAATAGTCAAAATTAATTATTTTAGTTATATATTTCAAGTAGCAATTTACACATGTATCTTAAATTTAATTCAAATTTTGAATGTGGATTTTTAAAAAAGACACTTAAGTTTAATTTTAATTTTTAGGTAGTTCTTGGCACTTTACACTTTCTTAGGTGAATATTTTCCCCTAATTAAAAAATTATTACCTGATACTTATGTAGGTAACCATGAATTGCCTCAAAAGTTATAACCCAATACTTTTGTAGGTAACCATATATAGCCTCAAAAGTCATTACCTGATACTTTTGTAGGTAACCGAGTATTGCCTCAAAAGTCATAACCCAATACATTTGTAGGTAACCATGTATTGTCTCAAAAGTCATAACTTGATATACTTTGGTAGGTAACCATGTATTGCGTCAAAAGTCATAACTTGATATACTTTTGTAGGTAGCCTCTATTGCCTTAAAAGTCATAACCCAATACTTTTGTAGGTAACCATATATTGCCTCAAAAGTTATAACCCAATACTTTTGTAGGTAACAAAGTATTGCCTAAAAAGTTATAACTTGATATACTTTTGTAGGTAACCAGGTATTGCCTCAAAAGTCATCACTTGATATACTTTTGTAGGTAACCATGTATTGCCTTAAAAGTCATAGCTTGATATACTATTGTAGGTAACCATGTTTTGCCTTAAAAGTCATAACTTGATATACTTTTGTAGGTAACCATGTATTGCCTTAAAAGTCATAACTTGATATACTATTGTACGTAACCATATATTGCCTTAAAAGTCATAACTTGATATACTTTGTAGGTAACCATGTATAGTCTTAAAAATCATAACCGAATACAATTGTAGGTAACCATGTATTACCTCAAAAGTAAATATCCAGTACTTTTGAAGGTAAATATTTATTTGCTCAAAAGTCATAACCTGATATTTTGTAGGTTAATCCAGGTATTGCCTCAAAAGTTTTAAAATAATACCATACTTTTTAGGATACCATTTATTGCCTTAAAATTATTACTCTATACTTTTGTAGGAAACAATGTATTGCCTCAAAAGTCATTACCTGATACTTTTTAGGTAACCAAGTATTGCCTCAAAAGACATAATCCAATATACTTCTGTAGGTAACCATGTATTGCCTGATACTTTGTAGGTAACCAAGTATTGCCTCAAAAGACATAATTCAATATACTTTTGTAGGTTACCATGTATTGCCTCAAAAGTCGTTACCTGATACTTTTTAGGTAGCCAAGTATTGCCTCAAAAGACATAACCCAATATACTTTTGTAGGTAACCATGTATTGCCACGAAAGACATAACCCAATATACTTTTGTAGGTAACCAAGTATTGCCTCAAAAGTCACAACACAATATACTTTTGTAGGTAACCAAGTATTGCCTCAAAAGTCACAACACAATACTTCTGTTTTACTTAATAACAATGTATTGCTCAAAACTCATAACCCAAAACTTTTTAAGGTAATATATTGTGTATTGCCTCAAACAATAAATTAAGTTATTGACAAGCTCTCAACATTAAATTTTCAATAAATACATTTTGTATGTGCTTTGCTACAGTCATAATCCACAATTTACATTTTAATACCTTGTACTTGAATCAATACAGTTCTTTAGACTCAACAGTAAATAGTCGTTAAAAAACTACATTTACTCTATGACTTGAATAAATAGAAACTGCAGGGTATAAAAGCTCTCAGACAATGTAGAAAATATTCATGTTATGTAATACACTGTAATTACAAAAAGAACTTCATGAGACATACAGTAAATTTTTATATAGTTATTGTGTATGAAGAAACATATACATATATGCATAATAAATCTCAGTGGGTTTTTGTTCAAATTGAGAAAAGTCTTCACTGGTGTAGATATATTACTGAAGCATGTATCTGATTGTTCAGTGATACAGTGAGCTGATAGGATATATAGTTGATGTATTCGATTTTACAAACAATTGATTTCGATTTTAATCAGTGATATCGAATACAGTATCGTTAGAACTGGATAAATATTTTTATTTCTGAAGTACTGTTTTTATTAAACTTGGATAAATAATCGAGCTAGTGTTTATTTATTTTGTATACTACTGGGTATATTCATATTTTTTCTACAGGAAGATTCAAATGAGGACAATGAAAACAACCTAGGGTCTACCTCTGAAACAGTCATCACTATTACCGGTGATACTGGTCAGGATAAAAATTCTGCCGAGAAAGGTCCGAAAGAGAAGGAATTAGATCCTGATGAGATAGGAGAAGAAGGGGACACAATGCCTGCCTTACATAGAACAAAGACGAGTATGTCGCCAAATCTACAGCGGCTGTTAGATGGTAAGGAGTGTTTGTGTTGTAAATATTATAATAATTTATGAAAATCTGACGTGAAGTGTTAAAACTAAAATCACTGTTTCTGAACATTAAGATAATCTTTTATTTTGGAGATCAATTAAAATTTTATTGGCTTTTTTATTTATATATTTATTTTTTTTACTATTTTTATCATTTTTAAATTAGTAGTGAATATGTTTATACTTATTGAAAATTACAATACCCAGGCCAAACCCGGAATTACCCAGACTGTTTACGGAATGCCCGTACCATTCACAGAATGTATTATGATAACCGTGACCAAAAATGAATTTACCCAGATCAAACTCGTAATATGCATTTGGTCACCAAGACTGTTTACAGACATGAATAATGTACCCCAGACCATTAACAGACCATAACCAGACTGAACCTGGACAAAAAACGGACTATTTCTGGAAAATTTATTTATTTATTTATTTATTTATTTATTTTCATTTGAGCCATGTGTCTCAGATTCAAGATTCATACATGTCTTGTGTCATGGTTATATGATAATTAACCACAACATAGAGTAAACAATCAGTGTGTTGTTGGTTACCTTGTTTTCACGTCATCCTAAATTTGTTGAGCTTAAATTGTAAGTCACAATTTTTTCTGTTCAGCCAGTAATCCTAAAATGCATGTACATGATACCACAAAATGCAGTATTTCTACAGCAGACTTGTTTCATTTTTTTTTCCAAATAAAAATTTCCACATTATTTTTGTAAACTAAGAATCTTGACTTGGGCATCAATACTTCAATCTTTGTAAATATGTTTGTAATATAATTGGCACAAAATAAAAAATACATATACATGAAATTCTGTAATGATTTACATGAATAACTTTGGTATACTTAAGTTTTTTTTTTACAAATTAATATTGAACATTTTCAACCCTAGTGCACTGATGAGGAATTAATTTCCAAACTGTGCACATATAGCACATCAAAATTAATACAGGTATTTTTGTTAAAACATTGATGTATTCTTTTAACAACACTTGGAATCAATGAATAATATCAGGATTTTTAAAAAGCTTTACAGTCTAGCATAACTATGCAACACTTGAAAGAGAAAATTACAATTTGAAAGAGAAAATTTAATCAGATTCCATTACAATAGCTGATGTAGTGTTTTCTAGAGAGTCATTGATCGACATTTAATCATTGTACAGGCAGTGTTTTTATAAATAAGGTTACTTTTAAATTAGATTTTAATCATGTATAAAGTAAACACATTTTTATGATTAAAATCACACTTCTGCTGCAGATATTCTGAAAGTTACAACACATCCACCCACCCAACCACCCCCCAGACACACACACACACACACACACACATTGTGTATTTTTTGTATTTACAAAAACACCAAAGACGTGTCTTTTTAAACCAATTAACACTAAGTAATTTCCTAAAATTCTTTTATAATGGAAATGCTTGAGGGTGTCACCATATTTAGTTATGTTGTGTGATTAATCATCTTCAATAATTATTTGAGATGGTAAAGTTCAAGTTACAGTCTTTCTGTTAGACATCATTTAAGTTGTTTCTTATTATGCTGATTGTATTTGTTCCAAGAAATAACTTATTTATGCAGATCCACTTTATTATTGGCTTGGTAACTGACTGGTTCAAAGTGCACTATTATGGATCACAGAGCCGTATTCGTTCGGGGCAGATCCTTATGTAAAATAGTTTGTCAGTTCGCTTGTTACAGGTCAGAGGTTTTCTGCAGGCTCTACATTATCCCACATCATCTCAGAAGTTACCACCATTGTATATATGAAAGAATCTTGACTGAGGTTAAACACCATTACTCCACTCCATTCCACCTCATTACACTTAAAACCTTATTAAGATTGGGCCTCAGTGGCTTAGTGGTCTAAAGCATGCATTTGTGGATTACATTGCCTCTCACAGCTTGGGTTCAAATCCCTTGGTGACTCAGAACAGATCCTACTGTGAAAAATTTGTCAGTTTATTTGCCGAAGGTCGGTAGTTTTCTCTGGGCACTCCAGTTTCTTCCTCTATCTCAGAATTGACAGTCTCTGTATAAGTGATAGAATCTTGACTGGTGTCTAAAACACAATTACTTCACTCCAGTTCATAAAACTTACATCCTTATTGAAGTTAGTCCCAAGACACTTATTGTTATCATAATGGAACTCACCAGCGTACCACTACCGCATGATCAGTATCTCTTTACGTTTGTGCAGAATAAAATGGATAACGTTTACTTCAGAAATTCCCTTAAAAACATCGTAATTATGGATAATCGTTGCATTATGTGATTCCATTGTCAACAGAAATAATTGTCCCGCACAAATGCTATGAGGTATTACGTGGTTGCATGGAGATTTCCATTGAGTGCTATATTATATATTTCTCTCATGTTTGTTTACTGAAATAATTTTTACATATTCACTTAGAATGAATGTTATATTTATCAAAACAAGGAAGTTAATATCATGTAAAGAAATGCTGGCTTATTTATTACTTTTTGCCAACTAGACACAATGCCACTTGGGGCAGAAACCAATGTAATAAAATTTAGAAATTTGCCTGATGTCAGTGGTTTTCTCAGGGCACTTCAGTTTCCTTTACAATCTCTTAACTCACACTTTTGTCGTCAATTAAAGAATCTTGACAGTAGTGTAAAACTCCATTACATTGCTCAACTGACAAAAGATTGACTATTTATAGTCTCTGACTGTCCAACCGTGTGTCTACTTTAAATAAAATCAGTCACACATGACCATGTTAATTTGCGATAGTATCGAGGTTACAATAATGGTAAAATGATCATTGGTTATAAGGTAAGGGTGGCGGATGGCGATAGGCGAATTTGGCATTAAAACGAGGGTTTTTACATGATAAACGAGGGTTTTTACATGAGGGAAAAACGGGTCTACATGATACTTTGGTGATAAGCGAGTTTGGCAATAAATCGGGTGGCGATAGATCGGGGTTTTACTGTATATATATATATATATATATATATATATATATATATATATATATATATATTTATATATTTATATATATAGATGTATATACAGACACAATGTACATCCTTGGTACCTTTAGATTTATATAAGTTTAAACAATATTTTATTCACAAGAAAAAAGAAAAAGAATGTATTCAATTTGTTTACATATATAATGTGAAATGGATCCAAGCAAGACATATAAACTCATATCCATTTATATTACCAGTACTTGTCATATATATTTATTTATATATATATATATATATATATATATATATATATATATATATATATATATATATATATATATATATATATATATATATAATAAAAGCTGTTTATTGCTTGAGGTTTTGTTTGCATTTCTGCATGTGCATAATAACATTGGTTTTCTATTTACAAAATTGAATGTGAAAAAAAAAATTTACTTTAGATAAGAAGAGTTGATCTTATATTAATTTAAATAAATTTTAGATTGGATTTTATTTTGAATAAGCACACATAAATTAACACATAATAAACTGAATATTAAAGTTAAAATCATAAAACTGAATAATAATTATGTTTACTTTCAAGTTGGTTTCTTAAGGGATGATGACATTGGCTATCATGGTCAAGGTGAAAATGCATGATTTTACAATGAAATTTTAGTTTGTTTTTTTTTTAAAGAGAAAAGTGCCAAAACATGTTTTTTGGACAATGAAGTTTTTAATAAACAAGGTTACAAATTTATCAGAATTCTTGAAAAAAAATCTGTAGTCTCTTTAGTGCAATGAAATTTAGCTAATTTAAAAACCTGAGTTTTTTTATTTTAAAAAAAACAAGTCATTTGTGTGTTTTGAGTTTTCAAAATTGTTTGAACCAAATAATAGCTTCATGTTATTCTCATTATTCAATAAAACAATGTTCAACATGTTCAAGGTTCTGTTGTAATTTGTTTATCTGAAGTATTTAAAATTAATTAAGAAAACTTTATAGATTCATTTCCGAAACATTCAAAATGAACTCAGAAAATATATGTTTTAATAACTTGATAATTTATGTATTGTTTTTTCATTCTAGACATTTTACAATTACAGTACATGAATTTGCTTTAAGTTTGTGAGTTGAGTTGAGTTGTGTAACAGCTTTATGCACCAGTCAAGATTCTTTCACTTATATTGAGGCAGTTTAAGTTCTGGGATGGTAGAGGAAACTGGAATGCCTGGAGAAAACATTCAACCTTCAGTCAGCCAACTGACCAAACTTTCCTACACTAGTATCTGCCTAGAGCAGGATTTGATCTTAAGTGGTGAGAAGCATGGTGATTCATAAACTGGCTTTAGACCACTGGGACACTATAAGTACTTTACTATAGTTTGTAAATTACACAGTACCGGTACCTAGTATAAAATACCGATACCATTCCACAGATTCCTCACACTCACATGGAATAACTGTAGAATTTTTTGTCTTCATTTGATCAAAATTTCATGGTTTTGCAATTAAGAAAAAAAATTTGTGTGACGAAATTTTAATGGAATTGATTTTTTTAAAAATAAATTTATTTCATAAACATTTGGGTTTTACCAGTATGTTGGTAATGTAAGTATTGTGTTAGAAAATAGATTCTTTTATCAATTTTATTTTTCAACAAAAAAATTCACTTTTGCTTAGAAACTGACTATTAAAGTGAGACATCAGTCATTATCTATTTATTTCAATATTAAAATACCTCAATTTTACCAATATTCTTATAACCCTAAATGTCAAATTCTGTACAAATTGTAAAAATACTGACCAAAATTTATGCTGAACTTAATAAGAATATCGTGTACTTATAAATGTTTACTATTATTTGTGTGTTTTTTTATTTTTAGCATCTCAAATATTTGTTTTGTTTTTTAGGTCCATACTCAAGCGGAAATATTGATTTGGTCATTAAAAAACCTAAAAATAAGTTGGCAGCACATCAGTTCAAAAGAAAACCAACAATGGGGGATAGTAATGATCTTGATGCAGGTATAATAAATTTTCAATTGATTTTCTTTGAGTTATTTTCTCTTTCTTTCTTTTTTTATATTTGCCTCTGTAGTTCTGGTTTAGTGAATTATAAATGAACTTTCTTCCAGTTAGTTGATCCTCTCTCTCTCTCTCTCTCTCTTTCTCTCTCTCTCTCTCTCTCTCTCTCTCTCTTTCTCTCTCTCTCTCTCTCTCTCATCTTTTAAATTAGAGTGCTGGTATTTATTGTTTTTCACTCTTAGTCACTGTAAAACAGGAAACTTTCACTTCAGTTAAATTTTGAGAAAATCTTTACATCAAGATATTCAGTTACTTTTACTGTTGGGTGTTTGGATGACAATCAATGCAAATTAAAATGAAACATATAAAAATGAATTATTTAAGAGAGTTTTATTTTCCTGTTTTCTCACTCTCAAGAATTTACACAAACATAAAACAAACAAATTTCCTGGTTTTCAGTACTTTTTTTGTCTTTCTATCCACAATTTTAATTTATCTTTTGCCACACATTTTCTTGAACACATATTTAAAAACTTTAAAATCTGACAAATGTGATTCTTGTAGCAAGAATTTTTAAACACAATCAAAGTTTTCAGTCTAGTTATGATTCTGGTCTTGTGCTTGTGTGGTCAAGCTATCAAGATTTATTCTTGAACAAGACATTTAGCTGATACATCAATGGGTCTTACTTTCCTCCTCCCCCCCCCCAATAAAAATAAAATGTGTGTGTGTGTGTGTGTGTGGTGTGTGTGTGTACCGGTAGACGTTAGCCTGTTAGCCCTTGTGATGGACTAATGGACTAAAATGGTAGTACTATCTAAGTTTAAGTCTTTTACTTTCAGTCGCTGCACATAACATAAACAAGAATAAGGATTGGCAAATAAGACATTTAGTTTCACATTGATTTAGTCCCCCCCTTCCCCCCCCCCCCCCCCCCCCCCAAAAAAAAAAAAAATTTGATGTTGTGATGGACTAAAATGACGGTACTGTTCAAGTTTTAGTCTTTTTTTAGTCTTTTACTCTCAATTGCTTCTCATAACACAATCAAGGATAAGGATTGGCAAGTAAGTCAATATAGGCTCGCGCTAGACAGACTAGTTACAATATTACCTTAATCTAAATACTTTTTGTCACATTATTATTTATAAATTACAATTCTGTTATAACTTAAACTACCGGATACATGATTTATTTGCATATACTGGTATATGCATGTTTAAAATGACAACACCACAATTATCGAGTTATGATAGTCATGCTTAGTATGTTAAATACAAAAGAATCAAAATGTGTGAAATAACAGTAATGGCTAAATTAACAAGTTTTTATTCTAAAAATGTGTCAGGGTATTCAACTTATATATATATATATATATAAGTACAAAGTATAATTATCTAAAACATATCAGGGTCTCCAATGGCCAAGTGGCAAAGTAGCATGCTGCTATTCTATAGATACCATATCATAACTCTCAATAGCTTCTGGTATTGGGGTTATTTTCTATGATGTCAAAATGGTCCCATACTTTTGATTGCTGTTTATCTGCCATTTTGCATTTCTTTTTTAAGTTGTTGATTTTTTTTCTTTTTACACGGTTAATGTCTTTTTTAATAAATATCCATTTTTTCTTTCTTTTCTTATCCTTATATTATCTGCTTCTTGATTTTTATTTGTTTAATGGCTCCTTGATGGTGATGCATTGCTTTTCTATAAAGGTTTTTAAATTATATATAAAAATGTCAAAATTCTCATTAATTTTCTTAGCTTTGTGAATTCTTGTCTGTGAATTTTTATCATAAATTTGTCATCTTCATTCTTACTTTAAAATATAAGAATAAATAAATGCTCTTTGTTGTAATATCCTTCAGTATATTTTAATAGCCATGAGATCAGATATAAACATATTTTTGTTTAAAATCTTGTAGATTTATAATGGTCAGACAGTTGACATATACATATATATATTGTAGCTTTAATCATATTTTATTCTCAGACTAGTTACCAAAACATAAAGAGATGCACATATAATCTCTTAAAATTTGCATTCATAATACATTCTGGAAATTCTGATGCATAAGTATAACTACCGGTATATATATATATACATGTACAGTATATAAATTTCTGGTCAAGGTAGACCTACATTTACATCTGTCAAAATCTTAAGTCACTAGACTAAAATAGCTTGAGATTTGAATAATTTCCAATTAATATTTACAAAAATTTTATTTTTTAAACATTTTGTAGAAAATTTATTACTGTTGTGTCTGCTGTAACAAAAATTAATAGACATTGTCTTCCTTTGTGATCTTAAAAGCTGTTTCATCACTTTTGTTTATTTTGTAAAATCTTTGTTTTAGATCTTGATGAAGACATGTCTGTATCATTGTCTAGAAGTAAAACCATGCCAACACTTGGCCGTCCAAAAATAAGTAGAAAGATAACCAATGTCAGTGGAAATGCAGAAAGGCTCAAATATGCCAAGGAAACAGCAGAAAAGGCCATCAAGGTTAGATAATTCTATTTAATAATACTCTGTGTTTGAAAATGTAATTTCTTGTTGGTAGTAATTAGATAAAGCAATTCATGAAAATCATTTTGATTTTTGATACTCTTAAAGACCTAGCTAAATATTAGGTTTGTAAACCAAGGAAATTATAGCTTTTCAGTATGGTATGTCAAGAAATTTCCACAATCATTTTAGCTTTGTGTTAATTCACAAATGCCATAAAACACAGAAATAAAACTTTCAGGAATATTTTATTTTGATATAATTCACTTACATTTGCCCTGACCATAATCCTCAATGTAAAAATAATATATGTATATGTCTCGAAATGATGATACTTATAAAAAAATTAACTTACAAAAAAAATTTCCTGATTAACAGTTTCATATTTTTTCTGATGATTTTATATAAACTTATTGATTGCACAGAAATAAGCATATCTTATTTATACGCTGGGATATTTAGATTTTGACTTGAAGTATTATCAACACATGGCTAATTATTAGTGGTAAAGTTCATAATTATGATTCAGGTACCATATTTGTTTCTATGCACATGCTGAATAAGGATTCAGAGTTTCTATGAACAGGTCACATTGAACCTTCCAGTTCATTGACAGCTTTTATAATGTATAGCACCATATACTGTCCAAAATCAAGACATGAATGTGTTAATCATTTACAGCAAGGCAGTCCTATACTTTCAGTACACAACTGCATGAACATGAGATAAAACTGGTTAGATGGGTATTCAGGTTTTGTATCGACCTTCAGTCATGTAAAACTGTTGATTACTTTAAATTCATGAGTATCACATTTCACATGCTAACCCCTAAGCAAGAGTTCTCTCGTGAAATTATGCATTAATAAATCTCTTAGGGTTTGTATCAACCTTCAGTACATAAAATACTGTAGATTACTTTGAATTCATACAGTAGTAATAGAGCACTCTAGAATATAATTTTAATTTTTATTTATTTATTTATTTATTTATTTATTTATTTATTTATTTATTATTTCTGTTATTTACAGTCTAGAAAGATATTCACAATTCAGGGAGGCTATTCAGCTATAAGGCATAGTCTGAGAAAAAGAGGATGGGTAGAGAAGTTTTATAAAATGCAAGCTCCACCAAAGAAAACTTTCAGGAAAAGAAGAAAAACTGTCGAAGATAGTGATGATGATGACGATGATGATGATGATGACGACGATGATGATGATACAGATAGTGATAGTAAGTCTCTCTCTCTCTCTCTCTCTCTCTCTCTCTCTCTCTCTTTCTCTCTCTTTCTCTCTCGTTTTCATTGTATAACAAGTCAGAATGGTAAAAATATTACATAGTACCTATTTGATAGATTTGATGGTAACAATGATAAAAATTTACTGTGTCTTGTCATACTGAACTTATAAAAAAAATTTCTAAATTTAAAATAAAAAATAAACATTTCATTTCCTTATTTCAGATGATCAACCAAAGATTCCACCATGGGAGGAAGAAGATGGAGTCTATGGTATTATGGTTAGTATATTACTCATAATGTCTATTTCACTTGTGAAATTTACGTGATTCAAACTACCACATTGTCAATTTCTACAGTCCATCTTGAATTGTGATAAAAAAAAAAAAAAAAAAAGACAGATTTAGCATGTATATCATATAAACATTCATTTTTTTTTCATTCTGGTTTTTGAGAAATACAGGGTGACCAGAGTTGACTTGGTGCACTCTGCTTTACAAATTGCAGGCCAAGTGATGACCAGCTATATATGTACAGATGAGTTACACAGATTGGTTATGAAATATTCTTACTGGTTATTAAATATATATGTGTATGTAATTTCATATTTTCTATATGATAAATAAATAAATAAAACATTAAGATGTACATTCATCAAATGTTTTTGTTTTTTCAGTCTCGTGTTGTTAGAAATGTTAATCCAACATTTATATGGGTACTGAAAGCTGGTATTATTGATTATCGATTCTTATCAAGGGAACAAATTGTCAACCATTATTGTAAAGCAGGTTCCTTTACAACTAAGGTAGGTTCAGCTTTTAAAACACAAGTACTTGGTTCACTATGCATGTTAAACCTATCAGTTGCAGTAAATAACTAAATGAGACCTTGACAAGGATTGATATATGATGATTTTGATTAATCATTTTCAGTAAATACACCTTTAGCTAATCTAATACAATCATTATGAAATTAATCTGGAAAAAATATCACTTTTTGAGATTCTTTGAAAAACAACTGGACATTTTCACTGTCCTGTGACACAGATTTTGTTACCGTAAACTTTAAGAAGACATTAAACACACATTGTTTTGACAACACTTAAAAAAAACAAGATCCAGCAAAAACTTAGTTGTTTGAAATTTTATGAACTTTTTTATATATACATGTATGTAGTCTTATACATGCAAAATAGAATCAGTATTATCACTCATAAACTGAAGAACATGCATATATATATATTTAACAGTGAACTGTTTAACAAGAAGAAACATTTTGCAGTTCTCAAGAAATCAGGAATTTTTTTAAAGAAAATTTTAATTTTGTATTCATGGATAATCATTAACATTGAAATTCTGAATTTTTATTGTATGTTTTTCATGTAAGTGCCTCAGAAGCCTTGAGGTTTAGTGGTTGAAAGGATCACGGTGCAAATTCTTACTGCC
Organism: Tegillarca granosa; assembly: GCA_029721355.1. Classification (NCBI taxonomy): domain Eukaryota; kingdom Metazoa; phylum Mollusca; class Bivalvia; order Arcoida; family Arcidae; genus Tegillarca; species Tegillarca granosa. The sequence goes on along the minus strand of CM056599.1, from coordinate 30,796,544 downwards.
TAGGTTTGAATCTTAATCAGGTAGATCCTAGTATGGGAAAGTTAGTCAGTTGGCTTAAAGCTGCATTAAGTTTTCCAAAGAAAAATTAAAATGGTGCAAATCTAATTAATGATGTTCCTAATGAACAATGTTACATTTGGTTCACTGATAAAAGCTCGAATAAATACAGAAATAATAATTTCGCAGCGAGATGTAGCATGTGGGATCTAATATTAGAACCTGGTTACGTCATGAAAAAAACCGGGTCATTTAAACACAACTTTTAAAACGGTGAAATACGATAAATTAAACACAGAAATGCGTTGAATTTGTCATTTGTGACTTAGTAAGGGAAACATAACACCATTTCAAATACATCTGGATATTAATGACGGACAATTAATGCAATTTGTCATGTTTCACCTTTGATTCATAGGTTTTTCTGTACATCCATGCGCATTCTCCAAGCTCATAATAATTATCATTAAACATTGACCAACCGGTTTGAGGATTCCATTATTTACCGCTAAAAGGAATGAAATTTTAGAAAATGAATCTCACAAATCGTGATTAGAAGTTATCTATTTTTAAAAAAATATATTTTTAGAAAATCAAAAAAATTCAGAAAATTGAAAAACTTAATGCAGCTTTAATGAAGAACATCAGTGGTTTTTCCTGGGTATAACACATTCTTCAACAATTCTTGTACTGACAGCTCTATCTAAGTGAAAGAATCTTAACTTGGTATAAAACACCATTACTCTACTCCATTCCATGAATGAATTATATTTTTTACAATCTTTTCCACAGGTTGGTTTAACTATAAATATGAGAAATGTGCCATGGTATGAAAATGCTGATCCAGACGGGTTTTTTCCACGTTCTTATAGATTAAGTCATGAAGAAGAAAAACATGCATTTATAGGTAAGGGATAAAATTTCAGTTTTCTAAAGCTGATTATCATATTGTATGATTTTCCATAATTCTTTATTTTCCTGTTTTATATACAGAAGATCTTTTGTTGACCTTAGTACTGGTATCAAATGGGTTATATGTTTGCTTGCTGACCAGCTATTCTGATCTTCTGTATATATGAAATATGGTTATATATATATGTTATATTATGGTTTTATATATATATGTATATATATATATGTGTGTGTGTGTGTGTGTGTGTGTGTGTGTGTGTGTGTGTGTGTTACAATAAACTATAACCATAAGAAGTGTTTTGGTGGTTTAGGACTAAACATGCGTTGTTAGCAATTAAAGGTTTATATTTTTATTAGCCTGATTGAATCTCAAAATTTTGAAGTTGTTTCTAAGAACCCATAAAAAATTTATGAAATATTACTAAAAGACTGAACTGAAAAGTTACAAGTCGTCTTACTAAAAACGTACAGATTTGGATGTTTTGATTTGCTCAGTTTCAAACCCTGACCCAAATTTATAGTTTTACAGGATGGTACTTTTTGAGTTTACTCAGGATTTTTTCAGTGCTATAGTTTACTTTGATCATTTATTACAGATGATTATCGTATGACGGCATGTATGAATATCTTAAAGATAGTAGCAGAGCAAAATGCGGGCTCTGCTTCAATGGAGGACCTAGCAAAGGATATATCAGGAGGTGAAGAAACTAAAGATGAAAGTATAGAAAATAAAGATGAAGCCATTCAGAAAGAAATGGAAAATTTTGTGTGTACAAATCCTGAATGTACCCGCTCAAGGCCTGGAGAAACAAATGAAAATGTTTGTGTTCATGCTCAAGAAAAACGCGATGAATTAGAAAAACAAAATAAGAATGAAGACAAAAAAACCAAAAACAGCTGAACCACCAGGTAATTTTTTCTTTTTGTAAAAATATATATGATCAAGTACTGAAAAGAAATTATAGATGGGAATGGAGTGGAATAGATTTGTTTTAATGGGATTTAAAAAGGCATGCTCTAAGCACCTATTACTAAAGAAATAAGAAATTATGTACGTATTCCAATATCATAATTATATTTTAATTTTCGAAAAACACCAGTTAGTTTGTCACTTGAAATAGTTTCTGACTATAATTTAACAAACCAAGAATGTTGTTCAGGTATCTTAAAACAGCTTAATTGAAAGAAAAAAACGAATCTGTTTGTTTATACATTACTTCAGATGGAAATTAAAAGAATAAATGTTTAAAAATTTGCCAGTAATCAACAATATTTAAATGATTAGATTTATGATGATTAATAAAATATCATTTTGTAAACTCTTACAGCAAGCAGTAGATCTCAGAAAAAACAAAAGAAGAAAAAATATGTACAGGTACCTATAACATGTCTGGAGCATGCCATGCAGCAATGTGAACGTTTTCTAGAAGAAAAAGAGCATGAAGACATCGATGTCATGCATGAGGTAGGTTTTAGAATGTTTACCGTATGTCTTTTAATTCTAAATTTTGTTTGGAATTTTACACTTCACAGTTGAACTCCTATGTGTAGTAAAATTGACTTTCTTTTAGAACTTTCTTTTACCTCTTTATATTATATGTATCACAAATTAAAGCAGAGATTTGATACTTTTTGATACAATGTAATAAAAAATAACACTCATGAAGCCTAACTTAAAAAATTCTTTGTTTGCTATTTCCGACCCATGCTATCCACATGTGGGTAGGTAGGTAGTTAGGAAAAAAAATTTATTTTATTTTTTGAAAATTTAATCTATTACACTTTTGAAAAAGTTTAAATTGGTTTCATATGTCTATTTTAAAACACATTTTACAATTTTTTTGCTAACTAAAGACTTCTTTGTTCCTCCTTCTGTTTTCTCCCATGGAGAAACACATGTACAGCAGAAGTTCCTTACTACTAAAAAAAAACTGCTCACAGGTCAGGGTTATTGCCCTTTTAATACTGTTTCTTATGTTGTCTGAGAAGTAAAAAAATAATATAAATAAAATTTCAAGTGCATTTCAAGTGAGTTAGGCGGTCGACGGCAAACAAAGTTAATTTTATTTTAGGCCTAAATCAGATTTTACTCTGAAATAATGTTTAACTACCTTTTTGAAGTTGAATTAAGCACTTACACTGCTAAGGAAAGATGACAAAATTGTTCTTTTGCAGTCTATATGTATCAGAACAGGGTTTGTTAAGAAATAAAAAGCTTATATTATCTTTCTGGTTTTGAAGATGAATTTATCATATTGGGTTGTATCTTGTTTGGGAAAAATTGTGATATATTAGAACTACAATGATGAATCATTTGTAACCATACTTACTTGAATTGTTTGTACTAAAATTTTACAAGATTTTATCTGTAAAAAAATGTAAACATTATGTGTTGATAATTATAAAGAATTTCATTTAATCTTTTCAGAAAAATATAATGTCAGATGCTCAATGGGATGAATTAATACATTGGTATTATCAACTTGTTCAGTAAGTATACAATTTTAGTTTATTTTTACAAAATAAATAACAAGGTGTCTTAAACAAAATAAAATGTAGACAAATTTATTTTACAATTATAATTATAGTAATAAATTAAATGAAAATAAATAAACAAGATCATAACATTGGTAAAATGATTATATCAAAAAATAATGTTTATCCAATCTAAAATTTGGCATTCTCAAAAATTTCAATATTACATGGATTATGGTCATGAATTTACACATTTGCAATATGACAATTAGAGGTTGGCATGCAAAATGTGATATTCATGAATTCAAAGTAATCTACAATAATGCAGATATATTTTTGCACCATTCAATCAATGATTATCGCAACTATAATAGAATAATGATATATACACAATACAATAAAAGCATATTGCCTTTTTTGTTACTTCTGGAGATATAAGCTGCTTAAAGAGATATATTTAGAAATGATGGCCTGTTGTGATCATACACTGAGGCAAGACATCAATGTTATGTCTCCCTTCTCATCAAAGCTTCTACCTCAAGAGAGGGAAATCATGGGGTTGCACCCTAACTTCTACCTCAAGAGAAGATATCATATCTTGGAGTTGCACCCCAGCTGGGTCATACATTAGACCTTAAAACTTGAGTGAGTTGAGTTGAGTTGAGTAATGGTGTTTAATGTCCAAGTCAAGAATATTTCACTTATACGAGACGTCGCCAGCTATAGGCGAAAGTGCAGAAATTATGCCTGTGCATTGCGCTGATGGCATTATACAGCAGGGTTCTTTATCGTGCCATGCCTGCCATGACACTGGACCTTGTTTATTTTAAGTTCCCATCTGAAAGAACCATGACTTTCATTCCGTAATGATGAGTGCTTGGCGAAAGAACAGTCACTACCCACTTTCAAGTCTTGGGTCAGACCCGGACAGGGTTTGAACCCACGATCTTCCACTTTCGGAACAAGCACTCTATCAACTGAGCTACCGCAGTGGCTCTTAAAATTTGAGATATTGATACTTTTTGGCACTAGATATTGGAGAACTGAGTATTGACTGGTTCACCTGATGCCAAAACAATGGACTCGAGGAGTGGTATATTTGTCTCACTGAGCTAGCACTTTACTGAAAAGTTACCCTGAGTGTGTGTTCTATTACTTGGCAGGACATAATACATACTTACACATCTCATGCATGTATACAAATTTAGAATTAATCCATAGAGAGAAATAACCTTGCTCTTGTTGAGATAGCTGAAAAATTGCTGATGCGATGTTACACAACATCACATCAACAACAATCCCTTCTCAACACAGGTCAACACTTCTAATATTTTAATCAAGTAAACCTTTTTTTTTTTGTTTCAGTGAAGGTGGTGTTATATCTAACATACCAGAAAGTACAATAACTGAGATTGGTTATATAAATAATCGTTTGAAAGCCAAACATCCTCAGTATGATTTAGATGGAAACAGAAATGTTTGGATTGTTAAACCAGGTGCTAAGTCCAGAGGGAGGGGTAAGTTATTATGAAATCATGTAAAAAAACAATTTCTAAACACATGAAACATGCAAAATACCTTAAATACATTAATTATGTTTATTATGACATTGACTTCAGAGCCCCTACAACTAAAAACTCAAATTCAAACTTGACCTTGAGTTTATCTATATTTATGCATATAATTATTCCAAATCTCATCCAAACCATATCAACAGCATTTTTTTTTTGTATAATTCTATACAGTATTAACAATCATATACATGTAGTTACATAAAGCCTTCTTCACCCATGTTTCCCATACATTTGGATGCTAATATAAAAATTATTATTATTACATTGTATTATTATTATTATTATTATTATATTATTATTATTATTATTATTATTATTATTATAGGCATTGTTTGTTATGATCATTTAGAAGAAATGCTAAAGCTTGTTAGTAGTCAAGTAGTCAGAAAAGACAACAAATATGTGGTACAGAAATATATGGGTAAGTTTTACACACACACACACACACACACACACACACACACACTGGCTCAAAGCCTTGTACCTTTAAAAACTTTCAGAGATAAAAAGAATCATCCTGTGTTACAATTTTATGTAACAATGTTATTTCATATGCATCTAACTTGATTAGAATTGTTGTATTTTTGACTGTTTAGTATTTTTGACTGGTGTTTTTGAACTGTGATATGTCTTACTATTATCAGTTTTAGTTATCAATAATTTATCATTTATTAACACCTTTGTAATTAACAGTAAATTCTTACAATATACATTTAATTGATTATTGACAGCCTTCATTGAAATATAACAAAGTTTGATATCTACATCATTTTTATTTTTTTTCAGATCACCCTCCGACATTCGTCAGATGTAACATTCCTCTTATCTTTATTGTTTATTTTTTTCAGAGCGCCCTCTACTGGTATATAACTGTAAGTTTGACATCCGTCAGTGGTTCCTTGTCACAGATTGGAATCCATTAACTATTTGGTTTTATCAAGATAGTTACCTCCGCTTCTGTTCACAACAGTATACATTAGATGACTTTGATGAAGCAATACATCTTTGTAACAATGCTGTACAGAAATATTACAAGAATGGTCCTCGTCACTCTGGGCTTCCAGCTGACAACATGTGGAGTCATGAAGAATTTAAAGATTATATTAAGTATGTTAAATATGAGTTCATGTATAATACATTGTAAAACAGAAAAATCAAGGTGAAGAAAAGAGAATCTGATAAAAAATATAGCCAAAATGTGAATAACCACTAGATGTTTTGCTAATTCATCAGGATAGCCATTGATTGATGTAAAATCCCCATAGTGTGCAGTGTTATTATTAAGAGCAAATAATTTCAAAAAAATCATTATAAAGATAGCACTTTTTTGCTATGTTATGTTATGTTATGCTTGCTATGCTATGCTATGTTATGCTGTGCTGTGCTATGCTATGCTATGCTGAAGTAAGTGAAAAATATCAAGCTATATTCAGGTTTAATAGATATTCTGTGAAAAATTTACTTACAAGTAATTAATTGTCACAAACTCAATGACCACAACAGTATGTTTCTAAAAACAATATAAACACAATATCATAAAATTATTCAGTTCTTTCTATTGTCTAAGAAAAGAAAAAATATTAATCTGTTTTAAAAAAACAAACATGAAATTTTTATTGGATAAAAGATAAAAGAAACATGTTCAAATGATAAATGTTTGTATATTATTTCAGGAGTCAGAACTGTGGTAATTTATGGGATGAGGTTATATATCCTGGTATGAAACAAGCAATTGTGTGTTCCTTACTTTGTACACAAGATATAATTGAATATAGAAAGGTAAGAACTTGACACAATCGAGTTAACTTGACACCCCACATTATTTGTGCCCAGTACATTTGTGCAGATCAATATGACACTGATTCAATGTTTGATGTTTTAAAAAGACAGCATTATTTTTTGGAATATCCATCAAAAACACTTTCCATATTTATTGGTAATAATAGTTTTACACAAACATCATGGGGGATTATTTGATATGCAGGGAGCTAGAATTTTTTTATTACTATGAGGGCACACTAGTTCAAATAAGACCATAAAACACATTTACAAATCTCACACATACACACATTATTCATGAGAGAATAAACATGGTCCTGGTTATGAATACCTGATGTAATCTTAAACAACAATAAAATCAACAATTACTTTGACAACTTAAGGTCATTTGAAACACTTAGATTTTAGCATATCCATTTCTTGTGTACATTTAATTTGGTAAAATCTAACTGATATTACAATATGTATTTACATACAAGCCTGTCAGTGTTTGAAAGTTGCATAACTCTTCAGTATTATAGGTTAATAATGTTGAAGTGTTAACGCTGACCTTAATTTACTGATATTAAAAACATACAATCCTGTAAGTGTTTGAAAATCATGGAACTCTTCAGTAATATAAGATAATAATGTTTAAGTGTTACCACTGACCTTAATATTTTCATTTACATTTCATTATTCTATTTTCAGTCATCTTTTGAATTGTACGGTGCTGATTTTATGCTGACGGAGGATTATAAACCATGGCTTATTGAGATCAACTGTAGCCCCAGCATGGAAAGCAGTACTGCTGTCACAGCCAGATTGTGCACTAATGTTTTAGAAGACACAGTCAAAGGTTTATTTTTCATTTTGAAAATTACAGGACCCTTTGTAGTTTTTTTTTTCCGACATGTATGAAGTAGCGAAGAGTTATTGTGTATAAAACACTTGAGCAACAGTGTTTTTTTGTTTGTTTTTTTTTTTTCTTCACTTTTTGATTAAAGTTCTTTGATAACAAATGTTAAATGTATTTATTGGAATAGATTTCAGCAGTTTTTAAACATTTCTTGAAAAAAGTTGTATTGATAGAGTTGTATTGTTAAAGATAGAAAATGAAAATAGTAAGTTGTAGTTTCAAAATTATAAAGTCAAACGTAAAAATTTGCCAATTATAAACTTACCATCGGAGTTTTATTATTGTTTTTTTTTTTTTTTTTTTTTTTTTTTTTTTTTTTTTTTTTTGGGAAAATTTTTATTAAAATTCAAACAAACTGTCAAAAGTTATAAAATTATTTTTTGTATCTTGTAGTGGTTGTTGATCGGAAATACGATAAGAACTGTGATATTGGTAGATTTGAGTTAGCCTATAAACAGCCACTGGTAACTGTACCTCCATTATGTTGGAATAAGTCTTAGTGTGGATGGACAAGCAATCAGGAAACCTGGTGGATTTGTAAGACGTTCAATAGACAATGAACAATTCTTTTCTCCAAGGAGGCAGGTTTTAACAGATAAATCACATGACTCAAATAAAGTGAATAATGGGCAATCAAAACGCCCACATAGCGATAATCAGGAAAATAATCATAAACACGCTACAAATTCCGCTCCAGCCAAACCTGGTAAGTCAAACTCAAATGGAGAGCAAAATAAAGCACAAACCAAATCAAATAGATATCACGGCTCTAAATCCAAGTCACCTACTACAAGTGGAAATAATACTGTATCAAATTCTGGTAGTAATACAAGTAACACTTCATCAGACAGCACAAATACTAGTAGTAACAAAGAGAACCATCCAACAAGTGGTGATAGTAGTCATGGCAGAGGTAGTCATGGTAACAATAGTGCTGGTGGAGGGAGTAACAGTGGTGGTGGTAACGGTAGTAGTGGCACGTCACTATCTTCATCTCATCCAAAACCAGAAAAATCTGTTTCACTTCCAATGACAGCCTCACTTTGCACTACTGCCACACTTTCTACTTGTTCTGGAAATTTCCCTACTGCTGATTCCTTGCCAAGCACAGCACATTATCTAGCAAGTATTCCTGGGAAAAAAATGGTATCAAAAACATCTGTATCTACCAATTATACAATTCCTAATGTTTCAGACAAGCAGGATAAACCAAAGTTGATCGTAAACAACGTAGAATCGACAGATCTCGGAACAATAAAGCCATCAGCATCAACAAGCAACATGTCCCTTACAAAAGGTAATACTAATAATAATAATGAAGTTAACATGCTCTACAAGCTTTCAGGTTTTCCGGCTTCTTCTACTAGGCCACCCAGAACACATAAAAGAATGCGTACTAATAGACCTCTCGGAATGCAGTCTCGCCAGGAAAGATTATTTAAAAAGACCAGAAGTACTAATTAAGCTTCCAAAAGTTCCTTATGCAAGTATTGATGTAACAATTAGTGGACTTTCACCTAAACTGAAGTATTTTAATACTGATAAACCAAATGATGGCATGTATCACCCAAATCTCAGTGTTTTTTCTCTAACTGGTAATTAATTGCCAGTCATGTTTCATTGATGCATTAAAATTTTGGGACGATAATTTTCCAATTAAGGAAAGAAATTATAAGTTATTTATTTGGCTATTGCTATTAGTTAACTGTAGTTGATCCTGCTTAGAAGTTTACCATATATTAGTTTGTACTTGTTGTATGTTACCAATATAATTTTTGTTCATCTGCTGACTATTTTTGTTGTTAGTTTGTGGGTTTTATTAACTTTATTTATTCTTATTTGTTGGTTTTTTTTCTTGAGGCAAATTTTTGTTTTTCTTTTGTCAATTTTTAATTTTGGTTTTGTGTATATATGAAATGCTCCCCCTTTTTTTTTTTTTTCAATTTTTTTTTTTATCGTTTTTTTTTTTAATTCTATTTTATTTATTTATTTATTTTGCTACATAAAGTTTGAAAACAATGTGCAATTGTTGAATGCATTTGTCATTTAAAAATGAGTTTGTTTTTGTGTTTTTTTTAAATAATTAAGTTTATAGTGTAAAAATAATTTCGACATTTACATACATGTGATATGTTTTGTTTTGCTTTCATCATTTTAACAGGATTATTAGTGACTATTCTTTATTTCATTTGATAAGGATTTAGTGCTGTTACTATAGAAATCTTTTTTTACAAGTTTGTCTTCGTTCATTTTTTTTATCATTGTTTTAAAAATGAAAACACATATCAAAAATCAACATTATGTTAAATGTATTATTAAACTAAAACATATCACAAATATGGTCTAAGGGAGACAACCCTACACAATTTCTACTACATAGTAGTCTAGAAAAAATTTTGTATTGTATTTCATAGATTGGCAAGTTGTTTTTATTCTTTTTTTCTCCCCAATAATTTAACATCTTAAAAATAAATATAAAATATTTCATAATTTATGTTTTATTTTCATCCAAGATAAATGCTAAGAGCAAATATACATGTATTAAAAAAGAAAGCAAAACAAGCATATGTTGGCTTAATTGGAAAAGCTGATGTACCAACAAAAAAAATCATCAGTCAGTAATTTTAACTTATTTTGTTTAACTCATTTTGTTTAGATTTTTGTAGTACTGCATTCCCCGTAGAAACTTGTCACTGAAAGAGATCCATACTTTTCATTAATATTTTGGCACTTATTTATTTATCATTGATTTTTTGTTACTTCATTAAGTGACACTCAACCTCATCCAATCAAAAACATACCATCATATTGTACATATTGTAGACTTGGTACATTTTTTACTGTACTATTTTATTTTCAAAAATCTGTTGCTACAGACAATGTGTGAACCTGGCATTTTAATTAAATAAAATTCTGAATCCGCATTTTTAAATTGTTTTAAACCTTGAATATTTTTTATGGTAAAAAAAATTGTGTCAAATTTGAATTAAATTCTGGATCAAATGTAAAATTAAAATAAAAGCAACCTAATATTTTTAGATAAAATCCAATTCATTATGAATTCATATTTCAAATTTCATCAGAAATTTAATCATTATAATGTATTCATTCAAAATAAAACCAGAAGTTTTAAACAGATCTTGCAAAATTCTAAACATATAGCCATTATTATTAATACCAAATGGATAGAAATAAAGAGAAATTTTATAAGTTGGAATTAATAATTTTTGTTAATTAAGTTATTTATTCATTAACTGATTTAAATTTCTAATTGCTGGTAATTGGGTTTTTCTCCTTTTCTTCTTCTTTGGTTTATACAAATTTACATGTTAATCATTTCAGCCATTTTTATACTGAAATCAAGATAGCTTTTCAATATTACTATATATTGATTAAATTTGATTTAATGAGAAATTTAATTTGTGAAACAAAAATATTTTTTGAAGGGAATCGTCGTCGACATAGGAAACGCAATCATCTACCATTTCAGGGAAGAGGCTTACATCATTACACCTTACAGTTCCCTAGACCAACAGTCAAACTACAAATGACCAAAGCAAATCCTTATGCAGTGACCGATAAACTACCAGTTATTAAGGTCCATATCATTAACCATGGTCAAGAACGTATACACAGCTTAGATTGATCTAGTAGTTGCTTTGGTCACTTGGGTTTAGCTATATAAAGGTGAAGGTACATTATAGAGCAAAGCATGTGTTTGTTGTCATGGCAGTAATACTTAGTTACCATAGTGATGATATACATAATTCACTGTAATTGGCTAAAAAAGTACATTATATGTTGTGTGCAAAATTTCAAAGTAACAAATACAGATCATCCATTGAAGTTTTTCTCTCCCCATTTTCTCACTATATTTGACACCATTTTTAGTTCTTGGCTTAATGTATGAGTGCATTTTATATCTCGGCCATTCTCTTATTTTTGTTGAGTAAATCATCCAATAAATTTTACAGAAATTCTTGTTTTAAATTACACAATTTTTAGAATTACATAAAAACTATTAAATTTTCAGGAAAAAATATGTTTCAAGCTTGCTGTAATTGTTACTTGAAATTGCATTCCTACAATAAAAGCATTGGTATCCATGGTTACAAAGCTAATACATATCAAAGGTTATAGGTCGGAATTATATATACAGGTACCAGAATATTTAATTTGTTTAGGGCTCAAGTTTAACTTTCAGTATTTTTCATAAAGGATAATCACATATGGGTATGTATTTTGAAATAAACATAATGAATATTTACATACAGCACCATATTAACTTTACAAGGCTTAAGGGGATGGACTTATTTCTGCTGCGCTTCAATTAATAAGCAAAAATATTTAACTTTTTTTTTTAATTTCATCAATAACTAAACTATTGATAAAGATGTTTTGCATTTTAAATTCATTCTTATAAATCAGAAACAGGTGGTACTATCTTTTAAAAAATTGAATTCTTTTCAAAAACTTTTTTTTTCCATCATGTCAAACTGACAGTGGTAACTTTACATTCTTGTTTCTTTTGAATGCTGAAAGAAAAGCAACACTCTCTTGTGTATGTCATGAAATAGAGACCTCTGATTTGATTTACTTCTCATTTGCTGTATATTTTATAAAACACAAAATTTAAAAAATATTTATAATTATATATCCATACAACAAATAAAAGTTTCTGATAAATTGACCTTATTTTTAAACATTTCTGATGACTAGGTGTTATTTGAAAAATATTGTGTTTTTTTAATTATTTTTTTCACAAGTTAAGAGAGAAAACTAAATATAGAAATGCGCATTTTGATAATTTTTTTTTTTTTTTAAATTTTGATTTATTAAATTCTAGGTGATACATCATACATATGTTTGTAAAATGTATGAATAATAACAAAAATATTTGTTATATTCATTTGATAGGTGTCATCATGGGTCTATCACTACGATATTGAACAGAAAATCAAGATATACTGCTAGACAGTCACAACAGATTTTTGATTTTAACAATTTTAAAAAGGAAAAAAAAAATTGAAATTGGTACATAACTGCAACAAAATTTAAAAGCTTTGCTAAATTTAATTGTTTCTCTAATATCATATATAAAAATTGGTTCTAATCTGTTTTATGTATTTTGTTTTAGTTTAGTTAGAAATTATATGTATTAGCTTGTGATGGATGTAAAATTCTGAAATTTGTCAATTCAAAATGATCACTGTAATTACAATATGCTAGAAGTATATTTCATGACAAGTGGCTCATTGTAAGTTACAGTTTCAGAATTTTTATTCAGAAAACCAGTGGACATCATCGATGTTGTACTTTATATTAATATTCACCCAACAGAGATTAAAATGGTGTAAATTTAACGATAAGATAATGTTTCACTGAATACTGCATGCACTCACAGCTTTGCGTAATTATAATGTACCTTTTCCAATTAATTCTGTGTGAACAGTAAACTGCCACCTTTTTTCATTTAAAGCTTTTTTGTGACCATGATCCTCACCTCTAATCTTGCAGGCACTTGCATGACTTCCTGTCCTCGTTTCTATAGTAACTGCATGCATGTAAAACATATTCCTCAGTAGATTGTGATTAAAATGTTGTAAATTGCATGTTAAACAAACTTTCTCTGTAGATTGTGATTTTAAATGTAAATTCCTGCTAATTTGTTTTAATTTTCTATGAAATTGGTAATATTATAACCATTATGAACTTGTTTAAAATACATTATATGGCAAATCTTAATCTGTTATTATATGTACCTACCCACCCCTTCCCCATATACTTAGTTTTAGGGAGATATATAGATATCGCAATGTATGTCTGTTGCTCTATCAACTGTTTGTCTGTCCTTCTGTCTGTTTGTCCATGCATATGTAAAATTGTTTCTGCTCCATAACCTTCATGTCTGTGGATGGATTTTGACCAAATTTGACACAAATGTATACCAACTGGTACTGAAGAAACAGTTCAAGTTTACTTTAAAACTATCAATTGCTAAAAATATGGAACTAGAATTCAAACTTTAAATTTTCAGAGGTTGGACTCTTGGTATTACCGAGATGTGCACATTTTGTTTTTTATCAAGTGCCCCTTACTATCAGATACACAATGTAAACTTTGTAAAGGATTGGAGTTTTCTACAGGGCGACTCTTGCTTCCTCCACCATCCAAGATCTTTCCATCTTAGTATAAGAAGAAGAATTTTCACTAGAACGTGACACACCATTACTCCACTCCATCCATGTAAAACACAGCTATTGTATATATTGTGGCCAGAATATTAATGCTACTTAATTTTTTGACATTTTCCATTAAATTTCAAAGTATATTCATACTTCTTTTTGAATTTCTGTGTGACATTATGACTACAAAAAACTATGACATGCTGTAGACTGTATGACAAATATTCTGTATGATATAAAGCCATTAGTTATTTACATTACTTTAGGTCTATTTAACACCAAAGTTCAATAAAACATCTTACTTTATAAACATCAATGAAGTTTCCAAAATGGAAACCAGTTTTTTGTCAATATAAAACTTGTTTTAAAAAATGGTAAATTGTATGCAAGGATAATAAATTCTGTTTCAGATTTGTTTATATTAACCAGTTTCAATTCAAGTTTTTATTTTCAAAAGCTTTTCCATCAGTGATGTATAGTGCTGGTTAATTTTATGGATTTAAATTGGATTAACGTTTTAAATATTGAAAATTGAAAACATTTTTGTCTGAAATGTGTCATCAGTTTTCTTTGTTATGATGGGCCACTACGGTAGCTCAGTTGGTAGAGTGCTCGCTCCGTAAGTGGAAGGTCATGGGTTCGAACCCCGGCCGGGTCTGACCCAAGACTTGAAAGTGGGTAGTGACTGTTCTTTAGCCAAGCACTCAGCATTACGAAATGAAAGTTACAGTTCTTTCGGATGGGAACTTAAAATAAACTAGGTCCCATGTCATGGCAGGCATGGCACGATAAAGAACCCTGCTGTATAATGCCATCAGCGCAACGCACAGGCAAAATTTCTGCACTTTCACCTATAGCTGGCGACGTCTCGATATAAGTGAAATATTCTTGACTGGGACGTTAAACACCATTACTCAACTCAACTCTTTGTTATGATGGTTATATTTCTAGATCATGGTGGTTACTTTTCTAGATTAAGGTGGCTAGTTTTGTAGATGATAGATTAAACTTGTTAGTATTCTTTAGATATGCCCTAGTTATAGATATGTCATGCATGGCTCAAATTTTCTAAATATAGAATAGCTAATTTTCTAAAATATATGTACTGGTAAAATTTTTTGATTATGTGCTGGGAAAATTTCTGGGTTATGTTCAAGTGAAATTTATGGATTATGTTCTGGCAAAAATTTTTGGATTTAGAGGAAATGCATGTTGCTGATCAAAACTTTACATCTGAGCTTTTCAATTTACATTTTGATCACTCAACTTTGAACAAGTCCAAAATTCCTATAGTGATGAGAGTTTTAATGTCATTACTTAAAATATGTAAATTCATCCCATATTCAAAATTGTTAGGGGTATAAGAAAATGTTTTTGATTAGTTTTTCCCTGTGGATTATGGGTATTACCCATCTGATTGTCTTTACCCGGCTGTATATTTTCTGAGGAAAAATAATGTGCCTGCGAAAATGATCTTCATGAGTTTCCACATAATTCCACAAAAAACTGTGAACATATTCATGCCTTTGGAATTTTTTCATAAGTAGTGCTAAAATTCGGTCCTTTATCATAATGGAATTCTGTGGTCAGTCATTTGGTTAAAAATGATTGTCATACTTATTATTTTTTGATACATTATGTATTTGAACTTTCTTTGTTTGTATCAAAATAAAACATGCTTTATTTTCAAGAACAAATTTGTTGTTATAAACATAGGGCCTTTTGTTTTCATTAAAAAATGTTTCAAATGCAGATATCATTCATTTTTCATGCGATCACATTCATTTGACATTTATAATCACAAATTTCATAATTTGTGCATTTAATAAATATTATGTGTAAACATGTTTTGTATGCTATCACACTTTATTTATTTATTTATTTATTTATTTATTTATTTATTTATTATTTATTTATTTATTTATTATCTATCTTTTGTTTTTAATTATTTTTGTTTTTTTTTTTATTTATTTTATTTTTTTTTTAATTGAAAAAAATGTACCTTGCTATCATTCAGCAAATTTTTCTGAATAATTATGTTTGTAAAATAAAATTATTTTACTTCCTAACTACTTCACTGCTGGACTAATAATCATGTATTATAATGTATTATTTATATAATCTGTAACAGTAACATGTATAAAAATTGTCTAACACATTTTGGCAGAGCGATTTACATGTCTAATTTCCATTGTTTTAATTTGGTCCTATCTTAAGTACAATTGTACTTATGCATATATATTTCATGCATGAATACAACATAAGAGTAAGAGTCTGTTTGGCCTTGTTCTACAGCTTTTTTCAAAACACTTGATTAAAAATTATCATTCAAAATTACAAAAGATTTGGAATCCATTTGGCTTGTTCTGCATTTTTTTTTTTATGCTATTTACAAATTCTCTGCCAAAGTTAATGGACAATCTGTTATGTGTTTTTTTTTTTTTTTTTTTTTTTTTTTTTTTTTTTTTTTTTGTAATTACATGTATGTGTATATGTAATCATGTGTATATTTATCTATATATGCTTTAAAACTAACGTTAATGCTTTATACGTGTTTTATTCGCTAGTTCACTATAATTATATAACAGTAAAAAACTGTATATGATATTGAAGGATATCCATAGAACCTAACACAACTGACTTTTAGGATAAAAAATTAAAACCTTCTTTGACAGATTCCTAATCTGATATTTTACTATCAAGGTCCATTATATAAAGATTCCTTGATGACTTTGGATTAATATTTTATTGGTTTAATGGAAAGATACAAGAGTGGAATTGTTGTGATATACAAAAGTATACAAAACACTTTTACCACACCACCAGTGAACACAGTTTTGTAATTTATCTAACATGCGATAAATGTTGAGAGAGTATTTTATTGCAGTCATCACAGCAACCCATCAGTCTTTTGGTTCAAACCCCACTCAGGTAGATCCTAGTGTGAGAAAGTTTGTCAGTTCACTTGCCAAATGACTTCAGATTATTTCAGGTACTCTGGTTTCCTCTACCATACCAGATCTTGTAATCTTGATATAAGTGAAAGAATCTTGGCTTAGGCATAAAACACCATAACTTCACTATACACTCAGTTCATATTTCTTCTATGTACTGTATTGTGGCATCCATTATGCCATTTAGATGGACTTTCTTTGAAAGTCATAAACAAAAAATATATGGTGGCAAGTGTGAATTGTGTGCCACATACACAAGGTTTTTTTTACAGTCAATGACAAACTCAAATTTTACAGAGTTTTTAACCAGAAAACCTTGCAAGGACATTTTGTATCTTTTATAATATATTTTCACAATAAGTTATCTGTCTGCAGCTTTTAACATGTCACTTAATTATTGCTGCATGTATATTTCACTGATTATAATTATATAATTAATTTTACTTATAATCTCATTTGATTTAATTTTAACAGATTTGATACTAAAATGCAATTTTTTGTATATGTTCACTGAACTGACACACTGTTTTATTAAGAGACTCTTTTTAAATGAATGAATGGAAAGGGGACAGAATATCAGAGTAAAGATTGAGACTGTGGGTGGAGAATCGGACAAACTTTTAGTATTTTGACTATCTGTTTTATGAGTGGGTAGGATATCAGAAAGTGTAGATTTTATGATCAGAATATTATTAAAGTCTTCCATAAATCCAGTTATGCTTTTGTCTATTAAAATGTCTGCCTTAATGATGAATTGAAATAAATCACATATGATGAAAAAAAGTTTAAAGGGAAATGAAGTCTAAACTTTTTTTAAAGATGAAAAAAGAAAAAAATATAAAATTTAAAAAAGGACATATATTTTCTGTATTCTTTATTTCAATTCAATTAAATTTGTTTGAAGCAGTCAAGCTTATTGACATAGATGAGTGGTTTTGGGAGGGGGGCAATGTTGTAATTGATAATAATACAAATTGCATCTGTACTGTTGAATAGCAGGAAAAATAAAAATAAAAGTTCTAGAGCAAAATGCAGCCAGAAATGTTAAAAACATTTCTGGCATGTTCAGAGTGGCATCTAAATTAAGGAGCTGACCTGTATGATTTTAATTGCCACTTGACAAATACAGGTAGTAAATTTTCAACAGTTGGGATAGAAAAACATATAAAAAGCAATTTTTATTTTGAAATTATGAAAATGCTTATTGATGTTATTTGGTATCCAGATATATAATAAAAGTGAACATGTACAAAATATATGTAATTTGTGGCAAAAAAAATATAACAGGGTTAACAAATATTTCAAGCTGCAGCCATTTTCTTTTATCATGTATGTAACATACTATAATACTTACAAGCTAATTGTTTTTGTTGTACAATGTGTAGTAAATATTGTTTGTGTTTTTTAGATCTTAACATGATATAGTTTTTAATACTAACCTGGTTTTTTCACGATTTTTATTAACAGGTATAAACCCATTAATCGATGGCGCTTGGGGGCGTACGTGCAGTCAGTGTGGAGGTGGTAACAACTTGCATCTTGATATCAGCAATCCTAATTGTAAATGTCGCCAGGATAGTGTTTTGTTTGGTGCTGGTTACGATAACAAAAGTCGCAGTTCTAAAATGTTTTTTCCTCGTCCTAGAAGCAGTTATGGCTCTCCTCGACCCCCTAGTGCAGGGAATAGTTCCAAAGCATCTAGTCAATATTCTAACATAAGTGTCTCTGCAAGCTCTGCTAAATCTGAAAAAATTCTTCTGAAATATACGGATGGAGGAATACAAAGACCTCATTCTCCTGTGAATATGATTGTTTCCAGCCCCTTACCAAAAATAGTCCGTCGTTACATAGGGAGAAGGACTGCCCCCTCACATGAAATGCCAATCATAACTAATGCTGTGCCAGCCATGTATATTGACACACACCAGGTTCATAATCCATTGTCTATAATTTCGCAAGGTGCATATAACTTTTCTAGATGATGACTTAATATTTTTGTTACATGCTTCATTGTTTTTTCAAGGTATGCAAGCCATGTGTCAATAGAGTTACTTCCCTTTGATGGGGGTTACTTCCCATTGTATCAAGAATTGGAAAGTATTGGAATGGCGTGATTTACTGTTATTGTTAATTGTTTAAAATATTTCACATTTAAAAAATAAATGAGAATATATACAAAATTAGAATTTTAAACATTTAACAAAAGTTGGAAGATGAATTTTTTTCACCTTTTTCTTAAATCTACTTTTGTCAATTTAAATAGATTTTCTGATTTATCATGTATGAATATTGTGTTTTAAAACTTAATTTTAAACAATATAGTTTTTAACATGAAGAAAAAATGGCTTATAAGATAGAATTGCAATTAACTCTGGTTTTTTTCATATTTCAAAATGATTATCACACACACACACACACACACACACACACACACACACACCTATAAAGTGCCACCAAATTTGTGTTTTTGGCCAAGAATAATTTTACATCAGAATGTACCAGAATTTGTTAATGTCTTCATTCTCTAACAATATACCCCCAAAGATTCATCATTTGAACAGGTGGGCAGAATAATCAAGTAATGAAGAAGATAAAACACGAAGATAAAATAACATTAAAAATGCATGGCATCTTGAAAACTGTGACAGGTTGTTGCCATCTTGTTCTGATTAAGGTGACAGCTAATAACACTGTTTTTTTCCATACAGTGTTCTTGTTCTGAAAAAAGGTAATAAATAAACTGAAATTATTACACAATGTTCTGGTCCGAAAAAAATGGTAGATAAACTGAAATTATCACAAAATGTTCTTGTCTTGAAAAAGGTGGAAGATAAACTGAAATTATTACAAAATGTTCTGGTCCTGAAAAAAATGGTAGATAAACTGAAATTATCACAAAATGTTCCTGTCTTGAAAAAGGTGGAAGATAAACTGAAATTATTACACAATGTTCTGGTCCTGAAAAAAAAAATGTTAGACAAACTGAAATTATCACAAAATGTTCTTGTCTTGAAAAAGGTGGAAGATAAACTGAAATTATTAAACAATGTTCTGGTCCTGAAAAAAAATGGTAGATAAACTGAAATTATCACAAAATGTTCCTGTCTTGAAAAAGGTGGAAGATAAACTGAAATTATTACACAATGTTCTGGTCCTGAAAAAAAATGTTAGATAAACTGAAATTATCACAAAATGTTCTTGTCTTGAAAAAGGTGGAAGATAAACTGAAATTATTACACAATGTTCTTATCCTGAAAAGGTGGAAGATAAACTGAAATTATTACAGTGTTCTTGATCTGAATAAGTTGACAGAAACACTGAAATGTCACATAGTGCTCATGTTCTGAATAAGAGAACATATACACTGAAATTTTCACACAACATTCTGGCTTATTAAGGATTATTTATATGAATAAGTAATTAAATCTAAAATAAGGTGATTATAGCTAAAAACATGATTTTTAATTATTTCACTAACAAAAATGAGAGTAGTTTTTCTTAATAATGTTAAGTATTAATGAAATTAATTGATAATAAATTAAGTATTTCGATGTAATATTGAACCACTTCTTGGTATTAATTGCAATTACATTTCAAATGCATTTTGTTTATCAAGTGTCATTTGTTCAGTTCTCACCTAAATTCTTTTTAAAACTATGATAACCCCTTACCTAAATGAACATTTTCTTGATTTTGAGGTATTTCAATTTCATTTAAAAAAAAAAATCTGGATCTTAAGTATATCTCCAATAGCTAAAACAAAACAGAAATTGAAAATTAAAACTTTTAAAAATTAATTCAGAAATGCTTTAAAATTAGATTCATTGTTTCACTAAGATATTTTTAAAGTTAAACATACATTCAAAAAACTTATTTAGAGTTTAATAGAAGAATGAAAAATTAATGAAATTGATGTATTTGTACACATGTATTTACTAAGTGCAATTATCTATTTTTTGTTAATTATTTTGTTCTTAATGAATTATGTGCCAAGTATGCTTTGTATCAAGTCTTACTTTTCTTTGTTTTATGTTTTCATAATTTTCGTTCATATCATGTTTTATCAAATGCATATTTGATATCTGAATTGCTTTCAACAATGTCAAAGGTCATGGTTGTGCAAAAAGGGGCATTCTTAAATGTGACATACTGTTGTCAATTCAAAGTAAAATGGCTGATAAGTCACTTTTTTTCCTGGAAAGTTTTTTCAAAGAATTTTTTTTTTTTTTTTTTTAATAGGAATTTACGATTCTTATATCTATTCCTTGTACTCAAATATCTATTGGCTACTTCAGTTCCCCCAAAATTATTTTAAATTTTGCCATTTTGTAATTATAAAAATAAACTAAGAATTAAAAAATATAAATTTTTTGTCTATTTGCTGATGTTTTTTGTTGGAATTTTGGTTAATTGTCTGCAAAATAATTTTTTTTTTTAAATAATTTTTTTTTTTAAATCAACCCCTTGTGCATCCTCTATTATTATATATTTTTGGCCAGCCTCTGATTTTGTAAGGGTATGTTTATACATGTATATGTGTTCGTTTGTTTCTCATCATTTTGTATGATAAATGTTTAATTAAGGTTAAACTTTATGAAACATAATGTTTCCTCATGTTATAGCTCAAACACATTATCATGTGTAGCCATTTTGGAAATGGCCAGTTAGTTTTAGATTTAGAATCAAAATCAATGTATATATAAATGTATATTTATAGGAACAGTATTACAAACAATATATCTGATATAAATAGATGTTAAAATATTTGATTAATGGGATAATTAAATTTATTGTTATTGATATATATATATATATATATTTTTTTATTTTAATACATATATTTTGATTTTAATATTTTTTGTTTAAAAAAAGTTTATTGCACCCACACCACCACACCTATTCCTATAACAAGCTTTATAGCAAGGTTTCAATGGTCTTTCACTCATGTTTCCAGTATAAGAATTTCCCCGAGTTTTTTACATAAAATTACAAAAAAATGTTGCCATACATTTTGAATAGTTTATGTGATTTTAAGCCATTTTTAAATACATTTTTAAACATTTTTTGACTGGTATATTCCTTTCAGATTTTCATTAGAGATTGTTTTTTGCTAATGTTGCTTGCTTTGATGTGAAAATGATTTTATATATTTGGTACTTGTCTGATAATGCATCGGAGAATTGTGATTTGATCAAATTCAAGTGATTCCGAGATTATATTAATCTGTTTGAGTTTTTTTTTCCAGAAAAAATTATATTATTTATTTTTGGATTATGTTTTTAATATCATTATGCTAAGGGTTTTTATTTATTTTCTTTTTTTTTTTCCCTTGGTGAAGCTTTTGAAAATATTGCATAGTTTTCTTTAGATAATTTTCCTGACAATCAATAGAGATTAATAAAGTAATTTCGGTAAGTCCTCAAATTTAACTTCACTTGCTTTGCTGTGATAGCAGTATGTTTACAGTTTTACATTTCATCAGTAAATATTTTAAAAAAGTGCTGTGGGAAAACATTTAAATAGGTAACTGCAAATTTCTGTGATATATTTATTTATTTATAGATATTTTATAATTAATTTTTATTGTTTCTTCTATATAACTGCTGAAACAAATTAATTTTAATAAAAATTTGTTACTGTGTTTTTGAGAATTTTTTATTTATGAATAGAAAACATCATTGACTTAAATTTTAGGTCAAATGATACACTTCAAGTTTTTAAGTTATCATGGTCTGCCTTGTAGAAAGTGTGCAGCCAGGGCATTTTTTTTATGTTAAGGTGCTAGCTCACCAAGCCAGTTGCTGCAGACAAGCAAACCACTCCCCCAGTCATATTATCATGGCACCAGAAGAACCAGTGGATAATTTGCCCTCCTAATGCCGAGTCCCATGCAAGGAAGCAATATCTGAAATTTTATTTACGACCCAGCCAGGGTTTGAACCCTACCCTCTCGCTCTATCACAGAGCTAACAACATAGTTTTTTTTAAATGTAGAAGTAGCAGCTTTGGTATCCATTCAGTATGATAATTATAGGCCTTCAAATACATCAAAGTATACCAAATACATACAAGCTTATAAGTGGGTGAAGGATTTTGTTCTTCTTTTGTTAAGTATATATAAGTCACTAAAGTTAGAATGTACCAAATATCCCTAATAATGTTATAACAATGGTTATAAAATTTGTTTGATGTCAAGGACTCTTAAAATTTACTTAATACAGACCCATGTATTGATTTATTGATTGATTGAATGGGGTGTTATGTCCCAGGCAAGAATATTTCACTTATATCAAAATGTCACCAGCTGTAGGTGAATAGGCAGATATTTTGAGCCTTGCAGTGTGCTCAGGGCAATGTCCGGGTAGGGTTCTGCCGTGACATGGTGTATCAGTTTTTAAGGTCTCCTCTGAAGGACCCCGTGACTTTCATTTCGTAATGCAAAATGTTTGTTGAAAGAACAGTAGCTACCTAATTTTAAACCTTGGTCAGACCCGACCCTCACCTCCCAGATACGAAGGGAACACCCGACCCACTGAGCTACAGTAGTGAAATAAGAATATACAAACTGTCCTTAATAAAGTTTACTAATGGTTTCATGTAACATTAGTTTGATGTCGAGGATTTTTTAATTTTTTAAGTTTACTTGAAACAAACCCGTGGACAGTAGCTGAATAAAGGAGTTTAGAATACTGAAACTTAAACCACACTACTAAATGCTGTTTGTCCTTACATCTAGAGTCAAAAATAGAGTTTTGTGCTAATTATTAATAATTAATGGTCTCAGTATGTTTTTATTTTTAAATAAAAGTAAATAAATGCATTATATCCAGTCTAATAAAGGAGAATCCACATAGGCGTGGCGCACGGGTTTTTCACACACATATATATTTTGAAATAAAGAAACTAATTCTAATGGTAAATAAGATACATATTGTGATATTAAAACAAGTTTCGGCTTTGAAAAGTTTTATCAATTCTTAGTAATCCACAATACAGACGACATATTTGCAGGTTAAGAATTTCAGCTCATGAATAAACAGAGTTGAAAGAAGTAAAAGAATATGGAAGATGTGTAACAATAACTGTATAGAAGATGAATGTCATTTTTTAATAGATTGCAGTGCTTACACTGATGATAGAATTAAGCTTTTTGATATTATAGACAAAACCAACTCGAATTTCAGTCAAATGTCCTCATTTGATAAATTATTTTGGATATTAAACTCTGAAACTACAGAAATCCTACTCAAACTAGGAAATTTCATCTGTAAGCATCTTAACTAACACCCTGAACACCACCCCCCCCCCTGTGGTCCTAACAGTTACAGTATAGCTTTGTTACAATGTAATACATAGTGCATGTATGTACACATATATAACAATATTTTGCTTTTTTGGCATATGTATATACATTGTATTTCTTCTCTTTAATTTTATTTGCTTGTCTAATTAGTTTTTGTTCAGAGAAGTTGCTTCTCATTTGTTGCATTGCCCTTCTGTGGGCCCTTAATTGGTTAATAAAATATCTTGTATCTTGTATATTTTTAAAGAAAGATATAAAAACGTGTCAAGTCTCTTGTGGGAGAGACAGGAATATTTCTATTGTAATATATCCTGTATCAACCAAATTTTTCATTCCCGCCATCTAGATTAAAATGACCATCATAAAAATTCAGCTCATCGACACCAATGTATTGGTATGGCAGGGATACGCATGTTATCTATTTTGACTAGTTCCAAAAGGATTTTCATTTTCATTTGCTTGGTGAAATAACAAAGGTGCTCTCATCTGGTTTAGTTGAATGCTGTTTTACGTCACAACAGCAGATTTTCATTTGTTCGTGACAAAGCATTTTTTATTAATCTCGAAAAATTAACCCTAACGTATGTTCATGTGGTGCGCGAGTGTGCCAGTATTTTTAATCTGCTTTGTACTTTTGGCAATTGGGTTTGCTTTAAAAAAAAACAAAGATTTTAATTTTAAAAAATTGTAAACCAACTGAACCATACTAATTTAACTAAAGAAGAAAAATTTAAATCATTTTTCATTAAAGAAATAACGGAATTACAAGTTCCTTCTTATTTAAACTCTATTTTAGCTAAATGTAGATTTCAAATGTATTGCGGAAAAAATAGGTTTCGATTTTTTAATTCAATGAGCTAATAGTAAGTTGGTATGTTGATATCCAAGTTCACAAACTTGATAACTTTTCTGAAACATTTTAAAAATCGTTGTAATAAAACAATTTCCAACATTCATTCATGTACATATTCAGGAGGTCTTTAACTTGTGGCTTATAAAACTCCAAGGAATATAACTACATGAGAAACTCGTTCTTTTGCTTCTTTTATGCATAATGACATACAAATATACTAATATGTCATTGAGAGAGAGAGAGAGAGAGAGAGAGAGAGAGAGAGAGAGAGAGAGAGATGTGGTCAAAAGGTCTCCAGAATTATTAAATTTATTATTATTATTATTATTATATAATTTTTTTTTGCCAGGGGCTTCGCTTCTTGGGCCCCAACTGGGCTTTGCCCGCTGAGGTCCTTTAGCGGCATCAAGACCCTTCTCTGCTTGGCTTGAGCCTTCGGCGCTCAGAATATCTCATGATAAAATTCATACCCCCTCACCCATTTCATAAAATTCTGGATCCCCCTGTAAGTGACAGTTATAAATAGCTAAATAAATATAAAGATAGATGCTTATTAATGGAAACTAGAAAACTTATAAATTGCCTTGACAAAACAGCTGTAATAACATAACGATTACATACAACACGAAATTGTGTTGTGTCACTTCTTCAAATCCACATTGACAAACGTAACTAATAGAAAATGGCATCTTAAGCGTATTATTGACAACAATATTTCGTAAAAATATTTGGTAACGGAGAGCGGAGATTAACTTGTAGTGATTACAGACGTTTGGAATTTGTCTAAACCTCTATATAACTAAAAAATAAAAAACCTTCCAGGCTTTCATGATGACGGGGAGAAAATAATTATGGTATATAAGCGACAGTACAAAATAAAATTGTTGACATTGCGGAGTATTAAGTTTAGTTGACTGGCGGAATCGGTAACACATCTTGTCTATAGTAATTTTTCACAGAAAAATACAAAAAAAAATCTTTTCATTTTACTCTACGCTGTAAAAATGTACATGTGAAAATTATGTGTAAATTTTCAGTTTTGCTCTGATAGAAATTTAAGGCTTCAAGTCCTGTAGTTTTGATTATTTTAAAATGAACAAAGACCCCAAAAATGTTTAGAGGTTTTTTTCATTTTTACATTTTTTTTCTTGTTTAAGCGTAGTGTATATATGCTTCATCAACAAATAACCCAATTAAATTACGCACTGCTCATCTGAACAAGTTTCAATGTATGTCGTATATATCTCACAACGTTATATATTTTTTCACGGTAAATTTTGCTCGTCACAACCACGGGTAATAATAGTGAGAAAACGACCAATGACACATTTTCATATTAGGCTTTTTTTTCCTAGAATTTTGTGATGTCTTTATAACGTTATATTTTACATAGGCACGTTAGGCTAAAACTAATCTGCATTTGGCCTCGATGTTTGGATATAGAGGTTTCCCAAAGGTGTGACACTGTTTCTTGGCATTTTTCCTATAGACGGATCGCTCGGCTTATTGACACTGTCATGTGCTGATTTTGAATTTCTATTAATATAATGCATTCAAAATCAGCAAAAGTGCTGATTCTGAATGCATTATATTAATAGAAATTCAAAATCAGCACATGACAACACTTATTACGCATCAGAATTTTCACTGGTTCATTCCTTTGATGTTACATAATTACAAGTTAGTTAACAATTAAGATCCAATAACATCAATCTAAAATTAAACCTTAAAATAATAAACTGCAGGTTTAAATGTAGGATTGAATATTAAATATATAAATAGTGAATAATAGTTTTCATGTGTCAGCCAGAATAATCGTAATATATCATAATTGAACATGTCTTTAATTTGACATTAATTCGTTGCTTGTGAAATTCTTGAACAATTGACAACTTGACAAAACCATGCTGCGCTTGTCATCACACTGGAAGAGACCGGTTTCTTCGCCTAAACATAAAATAAATTAAGGTCGTATTCTATGTCTGATTTTTCTAACAGAGCTTTTGGAAGTGTGAAACTGACATGTTGTTTCAAACGCAAACATGAATTTAATTGCTTAAAAACCTACACGCCTCATATACATGGAACATTAGGATGCATACGTTTTTGTTTAGGGAAATTAACGCCATCGTCGTCGTCGTCGCCATCATCATCATCATCATCATCATCATTCGATAATAATCATGAGTGAAGAAGACCAAGAATAGGTCAATGAGTTCAGTACACCAACAATATCAGTTTGAAACTGTTTCTACAGTGTCGTGTATTAATGTTTTATTTCATACAATTTTTTTTAAAAAAATGCACATTGCAATCAATGGTGTTTTACGCCCCAGTCAAGATTGTATCATTTATATCGAGACAGTCATGTCTTTGAAGGTGGGGAAAACGGAGTGCCTGGAGAATACCACCCACTTTCGGCAAGCCGGAACTGACAAACTTTCTCACATCAGTCTAAACTCTCCGTGTGCATTAGACTTGAACCTATGTGGTAAGAGTCGCTGTAATCCAAGCGCGCTCTTCAGTTCAAGCGACATTATGAACCGTTCAAAATGTCCCTGTTCATACCACTTGACTACCAACAATTAACACATATGATGCTTTTACACCAGCGACACATTTAAAACAGATATCGCTGAATTCATTAGAAATTGAAAAAATATCCTCGAGGCATGGGTTTTCGAGGTATTAAGATAAAATCATAAATAAAACACATACCAAACGATTTTGCTTAAAAATTAATCTTCAGTAGTTGAGATCAGGCAATTTAAGATTTTATGTCCATTGTCGTTTCTGAGTGTACCAAATGAATGATGATGTTCGAGTACCGGTTCACTCAAATGACAAAAGGAAAAAAAATTAGTTTAAATGTAGTCTCATACGTAGGATTTATTTATTTATTTATTTATTTATTTATTTATTTATTTATTTATTTATTTATTTATTTTCTTTGATGAAATCGCGGATCGGGTCCGATTCAGCGTAACAGTTTTTGATCTAGTCCGTTTATCCTTCTAATATTTAGTCCTTCCATATTAACATGGTCTTTTGAATGTTTGCTAGAAGCACATTTTATACAAAGCATGTAAATTACATTGAACAACTCTGGAAAGCATTTAAAATATGTTGTTTATTTAGATTTCCAAAACAAAACTGAGATGATTTTGCAACATATTTTACAAAATTTTCACTTTTATTGATTTTTCCTCATTCAAAATCGAATGAACTTTTGATTCTCGGTCATAACATGTACATTAATAAGTAAGTTTACACTCAAAATTTGCTGCGTTATTTTTCTAGCTTCTGGATTTTTCTAAATTATTATTACAGTGTGTAGCATAAGAACTATACCTAGTGTATAGCGTTTAAGAAACTTTTAAATAAATTTGTTTAAGCTAAATTTTAATGGTCGACGGAAAAATAGCTCTGGCATTAATAATTCGCAGTTATGGAGCTACATGATAAATAGTTAAATTAGTCCACCAGACATAGATTCTTATTTGGTTATCAGATTATGATTTCCATGTAGTATGCCACTGGTAAACATCTGACATGAACAATATATAATGACACCCCAAGTCATAACGTGATAAAGTAGTACAACATTATGACTGTTACGCCTTGTGGTATCACATAACTTGTTATGTTGTATAAAGTGGGGATTAGAAATTTAAAACACCCAAATCATCTAATCTAGGATCCATTAAATTTTTAACTAATGTAAATTTGAGCATTAAACTTAACTGTTGAGATATGGTTTTCATGGTCCTGTAGAAATTCCAGGCAAACACATGTAGGATCATAAATTAAAATATCTTATGTCAATTGTTCGATTCTAAAGAAAAAGAGAATAATAAATTGTACATATATAAATATTTTGTTTTTCATTTTGCAGTGTTTTGTTTCTCAACACATTTTCAGTGGTCAGTTGTGTTTATTGTCATAAAATGCTTAGAACATAGTTCAGGACAGGTTACAGGTAATTATAAATAATACAAAAAAATAATAACAATGGTACCTACTATTCATCAAACCACTGTGGTAGCTCAGTTGATACAGTTCTGTTGTGTGTGTCAAACCTCGACTGGGTCTGACCCAAGACTTGAAAGTGGGTAGTGACTGTTCTTTTGTCAAGCACTTGGCATTACGAAGTGAAAGTCACGGTTCTTTCAAATGGGAACATAAAATAAATGAGGTCCTGTGTCACAGTAGGCTTGGCACATTAAAGAACCCTGCTGTATAATGCCATTAGCAAAATTTCTACACTATCGCCTATAGTTGGCAACATCTTGATATAAGTATATATTCTTGACTGGGACGTTAAACACAATTACTCGACTCAACTTACTATTCACCCACCAACAATGTCGTAGATACTGTAGACCATTTAGTACATTATATTGGTACCCTAGCCAACCAGTAAAAAACTATGACAAGAGATTTTTCTTTCTCACTTGTCAAATTCACTTGAGTTTGAACCAACAGCAGTAAAAACACATTGGCTTGAAGATTAGAACTTGAACCATTCAGCCACCTATTTAAGATCTTTCTGAATCTGATATGTACAAATAGGTACGTGTCAGTGTCATGTACAGTAAGTATGTACATGTCTGTCAGTCCATTTGCATTCGTCCTGAAGTTTCTGCTTCCATCTTTGAAGAAATGGGTGGTAATGGGCATATAAGTATATAGATAAATATGTGATTTATATTCATTATATACAGTTTTGGGGAATTTTTTAATACTTATTTTTTTCAAATTTTTGATTTAGAAATTGGAATGGATAATTTTGCTGTATGCAAGATATCGGAACCAAACACCTACTTTGTGGATGAACATATAACTTTAATTGCTGTAGCTAAAAGTATAGAACATTTTAGTCCAAGTCATGTAAGACGCTGTCTAATTAGAATACAACCACTTACTACGAGTAAATCACAGATTTTGAGAGTAGTATTTGAAAGTTTCTACATTACAACTTGTGATGTTAATTTGATCATTGAAGAAAGTTCATTTCAATCTTTTGAAGAGGATGTTACACTACTGGTATGTAGTACAAAGTAATACAGGAATATGAGGATAAATAACATTAGCAACATGTAGTGATAACATTTTTATTTCCTGAATGTTGTTATGTTTGACTACTTCTTGGTTTTCTGCTCTCAGGGTCAAAATACACAAAACCCCTGGTTTCAGTATTAGTGCTTGCAATTTATATATACATGTGTGTGTGTGTGTGTGTGTGTATATATATATATATATATATATATATATATATATATATATATATATATATATATATATATATATATATATATATATATATATATGCATACAAAATATTCATTGCTTTGTTATTACATGTATTAATAAAATGAAAGCTCGATTTATTGTTACAATGTTCATACAAATTTGGAGTTAAAAGGGGTTTGGCAATAAACCAATGGAGACTTGTAAGGAAAATTCAAATTAGAAAATTCAAAATACATTGAGGATCACTGAGGTGGCAATTTTATCAAGGTGCATTATAATGAAACACATTAACAATTTAACTTAACATTTTCATTTTTGATAATAATTAAAAAGTTTGTTTTTATATTTCAGTCAAATTTGAGCTGTAAAGATCTTAGTCCAGGGGTACTCAAAACTAGCAAAGCTGGTAATGGTCTCCAAGTTAATTTAACAAGAATACATTCACTGAGGGATTTTAATTTTCGTTTAAATATAACCACTTTAGAGAATTGTAAGTATGCAACTGATCAATAGTATATAAATTGACTATTATTATTGAACTTTTATGACATAAACGTCTAATCAAGTTGTTTAAAGATTGGTGAGAGATTTGGTAAAATCTAAAAATTGAAACAACCAAGAATTTTAGCTTGCATAACTAAACACAACATCATACATAGACACACTTGTACAATTGTGCATGGCTTTTTTAATTTTTTGGGCTTATTTTTCGTCACATGTATTACAAATCCCATGGTATTATAGTTTTCCATGATGGGAAGAATTCATATAGGGGGAAATGATGCACTCAGGAATATACATAGATTATAATAGATACAACATATTTACTTTTTATATTCTTTTAGTCATGCATATACATTATTTGCCAGTGTTTTAGAAAATATGCAATTTAATGCAAAATGAGTAATGTTAGACCATTAGTTTTTCTAAGATGAAAAATCTTGCCAAACAACTTGGTTGAACTTTAAATTGTTTGTTAAAAAATTATATGAAAAAAACATTTTCTAAAACCTTTAAGTTTAGGAATTCCCCTCTAAATACACCAGTTTGTATATTGAAATCATTCAAGCAGCACTTGGAATTTTCTTGCAACAATACATCCGACATTGATTTTCATGATAGCTGTTAGTTTCAACATGAAAAAATGCTGAAGTGCAAGTTTTGAAGTACAAGCCCAAAGACAAGCTGTCAAGTTGGTGAATGGAAAACTAT
This sequence comes from Tegillarca granosa, assembly GCA_029721355.1. Taxonomy (NCBI): domain Eukaryota; kingdom Metazoa; phylum Mollusca; class Bivalvia; order Arcoida; family Arcidae; genus Tegillarca; species Tegillarca granosa. The sequence continues at coordinate 30,765,149 of CM056599.1, read as the reverse complement.
TACAGGACATGATATCATTGGGATAGGAGTTGGTATCATAGGACTTGTTGCTAAAAAGTCAGATGAGACGAGTTTAAATTAAAACGAGTTTACAGAAATATGTATATGTGAAAAACTTTCTTGTCAGTCATGTCAATAAAAACAGCCAATTCTCTTTACTTTCTAAGTCTTGGGAAATTTCAAATGCAAAATTGGTATGTGAAATGAACATGTCACTAACAGGTTTATTTATTTATTTGTGCTTGAACAATGTCATTATTTTATAGGTATTTGCAATTCTTGTCCTAGTTTTTGTGGGCTGAATACATATTAATATTTGTAATTAAACTGAAATTTTAGAAACTTGATTATTTTATTGTACTTTTTTCAAAAGATTTATAACATTTAATCTTGAGATTTTTGTATTGCTACAATTTAGTAACAACTTTTGTGCCTAAAGTTTTCTTTTTTTTTTCAAGCTAATGAACAATATAATGGAGGTCTTTCTGTGGGAGAAAAGATTGGAATAGGAGTTTTATGCTCAATAGCTGGTATAATTGCACTGATTTTAATTTATAAGATAATTAGACTGAGAATATCTGTAAATAAAGAAAAACAGCAACATGAAATGTTTCAGCTTCAAGAACAACAGTCAGCTGGAAATTCCCCCTCTGTTATGGTTTACACACCATCACAAGTAGGTTAGTATGTTCTTCATTTGTCTGCAGAGGTTATGGTTTACACACCGTCACAAGTTGGTTGGTAGGTTCTTCATTTATCTGGTATTGTGGTTGACACACCATCACAAGTAGGTTCTTCATTATCTGATGTTATGGTTTACACACGATCACAAGTAGGTTAGTAGGTTCTTCATTTATTTGGTGTTATGGTTTACACACCATCACAAGTAGGTTAGTAGGTTCTTCATTTATCTGGTATTATGGTTTACACACCATCACAAGGAGGTTAGTATATTCTTCATTTGTCTGAGGTTATGGTTTACACACCATCACAAGTAGGTTAGTAGGTTCTTCAATTCTCCGGTGTTATGGTTTACACACCATCACAAGTAAGTAAGTAGGTTCTTTATTTGTCTGAGGTTATGGTTTACACACCATCACAAGTAGGTTAGTAGGTTCTTCATTTATCTGTTATTATGGTTTACACACCATCCCAAGGAGGTTAGTAGGTTCTTCATTTGTCTGGTATTATGGTTTACACACCATCCCAAGGAGGTTAGTAGGTTCTTCATTTATCTGGTATTATGGTTTACACACCATCCCAAGGAGGTTAGTAGGTTCTTCATTTATCTGGTATTATGGTTTACACACCATCCCAAGGAGGTTAATAGGTTCTTCATTTATCTGGTATTATGGTCTACACACCATCCCAAGGAGGTTAGTAGGTTCTTCATTTATCTGGTATTATGGTTTACACACCATCCCAAGGAGGTTAGTAGGTTCTTCATTTATCTGGTATTATGGTTTACACACCATCCCAAGGAGGTTAGTAGGTTCTTCATTTATCTGGTATTATGGTTTACACACCATCCCAAGGAGGTTAGTAGGTTCTTCATTTATCTGGTATTATGGTTTACACACCATCCCAAGGAGGTTAGTAGGTTCTTCATTTATCTGGTATTATGGTTTACACACCATCCCAAGTAGGTTAGTATGTTCTTCATTTGTCTGGTGTTATGGTTTACACACCATCCCAAGGAGGTTAGTAGGTTCTTCATTTTGTCTGTTTTAAATGATGCACTTGATAGAGAATAGATACAATATGTATTAGTTGAAGAAACAAGAAAAATTTAAAAATTGAATGAAGTCAGAAATTCAGTTATTTAAAAAATTTTATCTTTCATGAAAGAAAATTTCACAAATTATTATTTCCTATTTAAACTTACTGGAAAATACATGTTAAATGCATATATGCTAATTCTAAAATGATTATAAGAAATAAAAAATTTGCTTAAACTAAATTTAGTTTTAGTATTTTCATTATGTATACAGACCTAATCAACATCCATGCTTCTTCTACCTAAGTTGCTAATTTTCAACTTTATTTTTTTTTTAATTTTACAGATGTTTAAGTTGGCCATTTAGTTCAAGAATGAACATAAAAAATCATATGTATAAAATACATATGTATGAGTTTAAGGAATTTTTCTTTGTATACATGTAATTTCTAGTTTATAAGAGAATTCTGCACATTTTTGCTGTTTACTGATACTATAGATTAACAAAGAATAGTAGACTTACATGATGAACTTGAATATTTTAAATAAAACAAATAAACAAGTAGTTCATGTTTTAAAAGTGTCTGCGTGATCTCTGTTACTTTTAGTAAAAAAAAAAATGAAAAAATTTTCACTTTTGTGCATAAGGAATGCCTAATTAGTCTAAAGGTAAAATAAGGATAGTGAAACTACTTCAGAATACCAAATTTATCAAGCATTTTTGATATTTTAAAATGAAGATAAAAATTTTAACCATGTCATTTAATGATAATGATAAGTACTAGTATTTTAAAAAAATTGCATTTATTTTCCTTTTGCTTGAGAATAAAATACATGTATAATTTGCTTTCCTATTTTACAGATGATGAAAACATGCAGGTTACTATTATACATGCTAATGATGATGCTCCTACATCTGAACACTTACCTGAAGAACATAATACCTATGCAACACCAAGTGACAATAATGACAGTGTAACTTATCCCGATTCTCCACCATCATATGATGAAGCATTAAGTATGCCTTTTCCAGGAGGAAGTGGGCATGAATCTCCGGAATATCAGAATCTTCCAGCATCAAATCCTGCCAAAGAAAATGGGACATTATCTTAGACACCATTCACAGAGTGGAACATTAGGCTTGCTTTTTTAAAGAGGCAGAGGACATGAAAAAGTGTACTACCAGTATCATTATCTTCCAGATCTTCTCTTGAGACCTGACCTACATCAAAAAGACCATAAACATGTTTCCTATCTGAAGCAGTGGGGTCTGAATCTTGTGAATATCTTAATCTTCTAGCATCAAATACTGCCAAGAAAAACAGTGATACATTAGTTATCATTCATATCCCTCCAAATTTTATATTGAAGCATTAAAATGTAATTCTTCAAAGTAATACTTGCCAAATTTCAGCATTAAGAGAGTGGTCTTGGCAATCATTTTGCCAAACAAGCTACTACATGCTTATGCTTCGACTACATGTCCAGCTAGACCTGGATTTCATTGGAGTTTCTCAACATTCCAAGTAATACACCCTAGCATTTGTATGGAATAACTATTTCCATTGAACATGTAACCACATTAATAGACATTTACCATAAAAATTATGTTATTCTGGACATTTGCAAGGTAAATCTTTTCCAAAATATACCCCACAAATTTAAGGGGGTCGAATGTTTTTAAAAAAAAAAAAACTCACAAATTGAAGGGGGGTTGAGTGTTTTCCATAATATACCCCACAAATGAAAGGGAATTGAATGATTTCTAGAAAATATCCCACAAATTTAAGGGGTTATGAATTTATTTAATAATTTTCTGCCCACAAATCTAAGAAGTATTGAATGTTTACCAAAATTCACCCAACAAATTTAAGAGGAATTGGTTTTTTGTACCCTGACTGACCCCACTTTCAAAATTTTTTAATGTAAACATGAAATTACTCAAACTAACAACTTTTGTCAAATTTACATCTCAATGTTAGTCATACAGCAACAAAAATTTGTCTTCCAGCAATTATTTTGGTGACTTGAAATTACTCCAAATAAAAAACACAAATAGGAGTATTTTGGCATCAGAATTACCAATTTGGTTTCTGTCAAAATTACTGGTGACAAATTACTTTGAGCCAGAGCTAATCAGGACAGATTCTAAATATAAAGAATTAAATGCTATATAGAAAGGGGGGGGGGTGGACATTACATTTCTGTAACTTCTTTAGAAAGTGCATTTCCACATGATTTTTATTTCTGCAGTGATTTTTTTACATGTAATAATGTAGCTCATTTACATGATAAAAATGCTACACAATATTTATGGGGTATCTGCAAGCTGTGTACATATAGTATGTTCATTTTTTTTAAATAAAAGATAATTTGTGGTCATTTTACTTGATATTGATGCCATTATTTATATTTATTTATTCCAGTATTTAACCTAAGCTAACTGATAATACATTTTCCTTCTTGTTTATGCATTATAAAAGGCATATCCAGCAAGTAAAACAATCTAGTCAATTACTGGACTTCCAGACAAAATTTTTTAGTCTTTTTTTCATGTGTGTGTTTTTAGGTTTTTAGTTAGCGTATTTTATCCAAGACTGGTATCTAACATCTTACTTATTTGACTGATTGGTTTTTCCTACATATAATTAGTCCCCTATTTATCTGTTATTTTCTTCTTCTTTTTTATGTTAATCTTGTATTTACCATTTTTTCCCAGCTTATTTTCATGGAATGTTGTACATGTACATTTTTCTTTGATTTGGTTTTAGTTGTTGACTTATTATCTGTGCTTTATATTGCTGTAAAACATCAGTAACAAACGTTTCTGGATTTTTTCAACAATATTGTACTTTATATTTTATTGTCACCTCAAGTAATTTAACCGAGGGGAGCCGCAGGGTGACATTAAATTTACCCAAATTCTTATTAGCCAATCAGAATTCAAGAATTTCACAAGAGTGGAGTGTAGTAATGGTGTTTTACACCCGAGTCAAGAATCTTTCACTTATTTCAAGGCAGTTAGTTCTGGAATGGTGGAGGAAACCAGAGTGCCCGGAGAAAACCACCGAACTTCGGCAAGCAAACTGACAAACTTTCTCACACTAGGATCTGTCCCAAGTGGGATTCAAATCCAGGTGGTTAGAGGCACTGTGATCCATAAGCCAGCACTTTAGACCACTCGGCCACAATTTCACAAGAGGTATAATAATTAATATTGAACTACTTATCACATACTCAGCATATCACTCATTATAGATAATTAATGAAGGTTGTCACTTAATAACTTTAAGTTACTTAATTTTTATTTATATACATATTTAATTTTACAGATTATATTTTGATACAGTATTACGTGGTATAGAGTCATCCTCTGTATAAAGACCACCTGTCTATGACAATCAAGCTGAAGCATCTATAATAATTCTCTATATAAAACCCACCTGTTTTATGTTATTCCAGAACCTGTTTATTAAAATTCATTATTTTAATCTTTTTTCTTTTGATTTTCAATTTAAAATTTTTGATACAAACACATCTTAGTTGTTGATCAACTGCGAATTTTTAAAGATTATTTAATAATAGATAAAACTGTATATAGAATGGAATTTTCATTTCAATAATAGGTGAAACTATATAGAATGGAATTTTCTCATTTATACCATATTTTTATTGATTTACCTCAAATCCAATTAAATTAAATTAGGGCATAGAACAAAAAGAGTGTTTCTTGTATCCCTACTGCCTTATATTCTGGCCTAATGTTATAAAAGAACCTGTTAAGATAACTATTTTTAATCTTTTTTAATTAAATTTTTTTATTTTTAAAATTTTTGATACAAAAAAAATCTTACTTATATTGATTAACTTGTAGATAATTATCAATTAACAGGTTAATTGTATGTAGAAGAAAATTGTTTCATTTACCGGTATATCTTGTTGGTTCAGTTTTTCTGAAATCAACTTAGGTAAATAAGGGAATAAAATAAAAATGTGTGTTTCTTGAAACCATATGACTAAATCTTTGGCCTACCTCTTAGTTTTTTTTTTGTTTTTTTTTTTTTTTTTTTTATGGCATTATTTTAACAGTAAAAGGTTAAAAAAAAAACTTTAAAGGAAAATGAATAACTGCAAAGAAAAAAAAACTATCAGAAAGTCAAATAAACTAAAATTCTGATCATTTTAAAAAATGTTATGTAACCACCTTGTGTCATAAGGGATTTGTAGAATTTTCAAAATTCAAATGTTTTAAGCACTTTTCAATATGTAAAAACACCTTTATTTAAAAAATTAAGATAGTTTCAGCATTTTGTTAACAAAAATAATTTCCAATTACATATATTAATGTTACTTATACATGTATAGAAGTGTAAGTAACTTGTGAATGACAGAAACATTGCTGGTGTACATCAATGTAGTTGTCAAGGGTAGCAGGTAATTTGAATACTTTCGGTACTTTGAATTTTTTTCCTTCATTTTTTTTTTTTCTTAAATAAAACTAGAAAGATTTTGATTTTTTTTTCTGATATCATTATTGTTGAAAAATACATTATATCATAAAAATAATTTTTTTTTTGAAACATTAATTAAGCTTTAAAGTGATTTTGTTTAATGTGTTTAATTAATAATTTTTACTATGCAGTAATTGTTCTCTTAATGGCGTGTGTGTGTGTGTGTTACTTACAAATATCATGTTATACATTTATGGTTGAAAATGATTTTTGAAATGTTATGTAAAAATATATATGTTATACTTGTATATTTCAGATGTATTTATTCATGTCAATTTTATACCTTTCTTCAATTTACTGATAAAATTTTACAATATTATAGGTTGTCTGATTTTTGGGCATTGCACAAGTGACTTTTTAGGAAAATCATGGCCTTTTGTCTTCCAAATACTGCCAAGATATGACAATGAACTATGTTGTATTCATTCATGAGTTGAGCTTTTGACCATTTGTAGAATGAACAAAAGCTAGATTAAGTACTGTTGGAGTTACTGTGTTTGTGACAGTGAATTACATGTATGCAAAAATTGAAAATTGCTATGTGCAACTGTAAATACCATAGAATAATTCTGTAGAAAAAAAAACTTGTTGCTATGGTGATTTTACATGTTGAAAATTTCAGAGTTTAAACTGGTGATGTTCTTGGATGTATTAGGTTGTATATGCAAAAGAATTCACCATTTGCCTTGTTTTTATACGTGTAAAATCCTCATAGCAGCAACTTTTTACTGCGTGCAGAAATATGTCAAGGTTATTGTAAATCAGCATAGCAATTTTCAGTTACAACTAGACTCAAATAAGTAAAAAAAAAATACCAAACTTAACTTGAATTATTTGGATTTTCTAGGAAAACTAAGCATAATTCACTGCCACAAGCATAATAACTCCAACATTGGGTAGATGGATCATGCTTGGTCAAAAACCGGTGTCTTTGTCATTTTATCACAACTAATTGTTATCAGTCTAATATTTTCTTAATCTTTAACAAACTTGCTCAGTCTGTGATTTTATTTTTATTTGATGAAGGTTAGAATAAGCATATATACTGTTAAATCATGTTTTATTCACATGCACACTTGTTTTCAGAATGTTTATGATGAGTTAATGAATCACACAAAAAAAAAGTTTGGGGAAATAGAATTTCATAAGAAGTAACTTACAAGTTTTTTTGTATAATGGTTCAGTAATTACAACATTTGTTTATGTAGCGGTCTGGGTAGCTCAGCGGTAGAGCACTAGTCTAGAGTGTGGGAGGTCCCGGGTTCGATCCCAAGTCCGACCCTGCATTTTTTCATCCTCCTGTTACAGTTTGGTGGCCAGTGTGGCCCTCAGAAGTGATGGACTGAATATATGCAGCCATATAAAGTCCATCCGAGGGAATTTGGGGTGGATTTCCAATAGGATCATGGAAACTCAAGAATAACAGGGGAGGAATGTAGCGGTCTGGGTAACTCATTGGTAGAGCACTCACCTATAGTGCAGGAGGTCCCGGGTTGGATCCCCGGTCCAACCCTGCTTTTTTTCTCCCTCCTGTTACAGTTTGGTGGCCAGTGTGGCCCTCGGAAGTGATGGACTAACATATATGCCGCTGTATAAAGTCTATCCGAGGGAATTTGGGGTGAGATTTCCCATAGGATCATGGGAAACTCGAGAATAACGGGGAGGAATGTAGAAGTCTGGGTAGCTCAGTTGGTAGAGCACTCGCCTATAGTGCAGGAGGTCCCGGGTTCGATCCCCTGTCTAACCCTGCATTTTTTCTCCCTCCTGTTACATTTACAACACCTGGTGTTGTGAACAAATTTATGTATGGTCATGTTTAGTAAAAAAAATATTTTAAAAAAGTAGATCACGAGTTTAAACCATGGAAAAACCTTGCTAACTCTTGCCACAATTTTTATTTTCATTTCTGTCAGACTTTATAAGCTTGATATTGTTGAAAAAAAAATAAATTAATCGAATTTGTCATAAGGCATCTTTGATCAACAGGTGTGATTCTAGGTCAAATCATAGAATAATTAGGTCACAGTTTGTTTACAAGTCTACTTTTTTATTCTAAAAGTAGTTTAATAAATCAAATTATAGAAAAGCCTTTTTTACCCTTTAAAGGACTGATTATGTCCTAGTTAAAGGAGATGAAATTGTTACCAAATGAGCTTCCAAGACCCTTAATTTTTATTTAGGTTGTAAATTGAAGTGCAATAACTTAGTATTTATTTGTTATCAAAAATAATCATGGAATAATTTTTAGATATATATATATATATATATATATATATATATATATATATATATATATATATATATATATATTAAAGAATGTTCTTTTCCTTTTTTTTTAATCATTTTTTTAGTTTTTAGTCCCCTCTATCAAATGTTATTTGACTTTGTAATGTGTATGTTTTTATAAGCTAGCTTTTTTATGACTGATTTCTGTCAAGATAATGAAATAAAACAAATGACCGTTTTAAAACTAATACAGTACTGAATTTGTATTTATTAAAAGCATATAACAGTAAAGTCTGTTCTTGGCGATTGTGATAAAAATTAGTTAAAGTCTTTAGACTTTTTTTCTGTTTTATTATTTTTTGAATGTGATGTGCATGGTCCATTTTACATGTTGAAAAATATTAAAAATTAACACACCTGTATTTTTCACTGTACACATTGGGCCAGAACTTGAACCAGATACATATTGATATGATCCAAAGTATAGCACATTGTTTATATAATGTATAATAATGTTAAAAGTTTGTAAATAAGATTATTTTATCACTTGTTATGTCTCATTTTGCAAAGATAAATATATTATTTTAAGCATGAAACACAATGTTGATTGAATTGATGTTTTTGATGAGATTAAAATTTGAAATGAAAATATACAAAGTTATTGTGGAGTTGTTGTTTTTTTTTTTTTTGTAGAAAGGGATTAAACCAGTATTATGAGAATATATTATTATACAGCTGAGGCAATGTGATGTTAAAGAATCTACTACTTCAAGCTATTGAGGCCTTGAATAAAGCTCAAGGTCAACTTGCTTTGCCAACTTGATAGACCTTAATGCACAGATGCTATACATTGTATATGAATTTTCAAGTCTTATACATTATGTGCATGACAAAAGTATGACTAAAGCCTTTATAGTCACTAGGCCTAGAATGAAGGTCAAGGTCAACCAATTGTAAAAAACTTGGTATACCGGTATGCTATTTATAAGTTTCAAATTTATGCATTTCTGTTATTGAAAAGAAAATATGTAAAGGTTTTAATTTTGAATGCCATTGTGACCTGAAGTTAAAGTTAATGTCAACCAAATTTTCAAACACGGTTGTCCTTCACGCACAGACAATGCATATAACTTTTAACTTTTCAAGCTTCTAGATGAGTTAGATCAGTTTGCTTAAATGTTTTATTACTCTGGGCCAATCAAATTCTCAAACTAGAAACCACTGATGCTGTTTGACGTTTTAAACTTGCATACCTTTTGGTTCATGGAAAGACTTGGAAAGTTTTTACTTCTGAAGGTTTAGATTAACCAATTTGGCAAAGGGGTGTGACCAAGAAAAAACATCTTAAAAGTTTCAATATCTTGTTCAATATGATTCTGACTGACTTGAATTTAAATTACAAAATTTAATGTGAAACTAAAGTTTGTCCACTTTACTGCAATAAAATATGCATGAATTCCATTCGAAGGTATATATGTGTTCACTTTTAACAGAACCCTAGAAGCCTGTGAACACAATATAGTGACATCTGATTTTATCTAATTTTAACTTTTTAGTTGATTTAAAGCCGCAAATGACATTTAAAAGTTTTGGTTTGAGACGACTGACTTTAATAGGCTGTTGTTCTAGAGTTATATTTGTAACCAGAAAGGGTCTCTTAAAAGACGCTTCCGTGTCCCCGAATTCTATGAGGGAATATTTTCTGGTGTCAGGTTGAGGTTTAGGCCAATGAAGTCTCCGCCCAGCAAAATTAATAGTAAAAGAAGGTAAAATTATGTGTTGAAAATCTTTCTAATTTCGCTGGACAGAGGGTTCACTCTCCTGTCTCAACAGATCTCTCAACAGGTACTCGAGAAACAACCAAAATTAGATTAAATAACATTTATTCACACATGTAAAAAGTCATTAGTAGAGGGAAAATACAAATTTTTAGTGGAATGTGACACACAGGTGAGCTTCTAAAAAGACATTTTGGTTTAAGAAAGAAAATCAAAGGGTATCTTAATTAAAAGGAAAAAAAGGCAGGTTTGAAAGACAGAAGAAATAAAATTTTCTGTAGAGAAATCCCAGGAAAACCAGACCCAAAAAGTAGGTTCACTTGCAGTAGAAAACTTCTACTTTCTGAACCAGAGAGTAAAACCCACCCCACGGGGGTAATACCAATTTCGCGATTTCCGCATACGACCGATTGGTACTTGCGTTTTCGCATTCGACCGATGATGGTGTTACTAACGACACAGGTACGGTCATCGACCGATGCAAAAAAACTACGTCGGTTGAGGTAAAATAACTCTATAGTCTTTTTTTAAATCAGTAATTCAATAATTATTTTAGCAGTGATCAATCATTTAAAGCTTTAACTTGATACTCATTTATCTGAAAAGTATTTGTTCGTCTGCTTTGAAAGATTATTGCCGTTACAAATAACAGTACCAATTTACAACGAAAAAGTTCAATTTAAGCAACTTTTACAAATTGGGCAATTTTGTTATCTTATCAAATCTTTTATCAAAATAGAATCTTAATTTTGCAACAAAAATACAGTATATAATTTTTGCGGATTTTAAGTTTTTATCAAAAATATTTTTACCGATACGGCATTCGACGAACAAGTATTAGTGGCAGTGCCGTACCATGAAAACACCACCAGTTAATAAATATCAATAACTGTCTTTAATTTTATGTTAAGCCAGAAAAAATGTTTGAATAGATGCAATGTATGCATTAATTAAACTTTGGTGAAAAATTAAATTCAATACATTGCATTAAATGTGGTATAAAGACATTTAACAAAAACTTGCCATAACGGCTGATTAATGCCGATATTTTATATATAACCCTACACTAGGTAAAAACCTTCACTTCCACAGACTCATCAATATCTGTGAACAAGAAAAAACATGTTACCTATCTTAAATAATTATAATCGTTTTGAAATTAATCTCCGTCTTCAGGTGGTATGGTTTTTTTTTTTTGCATCGGTCGATGACCGTACCTGTGTCGTTAGTAACATCATCATCGGTCGAATGCGAAAACACAAGTACCAATCGGTCGTATGCGGAAATCGCGAAATTGGTATTACCCCTGTGCACCCGTGAATATACAATACATATCTTGTTATAAATAGCTGCTGTATAGTGAGAATATTCATGATTACCCATAGATTTATATATCCAATGTACAGTACATAGTAATAACTGTGTTACACGCATTTTTTCCACCGAGACTTTATAATATCATTTTAGCAGGTGATTGACTAACACTATATATGCAAATTCATGCTAATAAATATAGTGTGAAAGGTTTTGATAAAATTATGGACAATAGGACTTATTAAATGGTTTTGAATTATACTGGTGTATAAAAGAAATGACTAAAACATAGCAGTATGGTGAATGGCAATCCTGATCCGTCACACTCCCCCCTCCTTAAGATTAAACTTTACTCTTACATACTTCATATATTTAACAAATATATACATATACAAATTCTTTAACATCTATTATAAATACAAATTCTTAAACATGTAATATAAATTCAACAGCTGTATAAAAGGTAAATAAATGTCTCTGAAAAGATTGCAAAATAGAAAATTGTAAAATAAAACATGAAAACTTGTAAATGTCTGTAACATTAGCACCTAGCTATATAACGGAAAATAAAATAAAATAACAAAAGGGACTTAATTGAGAACATAGCAGTAGCGTGATTCGCAATCCTGTTCCGTCACATATTTTGATCAACTTTGGTTTTTTTTTTTTAGACATAAATGTTTTAATCAAAAGATTAAATGGTTGTCCATGTTTTAATCCGTTTTTGATGCATCTTGTCAGTGTGTTTATCAATCAAGCATCGAACACTACATACTAAGTCGATAAAAATAAAAAGCTCTTCTAGTAGAGCTGATGTTTATTATTATTATTATTTTCGACTATATATAAATATTTATTTTTATTATTATTATTATTATTATTATTATTATTATTATTATTATTATTATTGAGGTGACAAAATCGATGCTTAATAAACAATCCCGCCCTAGAAATTAAAATTCTGGTGATTCTAGACGAGTGATAGGGATAATGCCTATGAACTACAATTACTCGGAATTGTGTTGTACGTGTAACCTCTTTAGATTATACGATATCAAGGCAACTTCCGGGATGATCAACATACTGAAAACTTAAAAAACTTGTAAGTAAATTTGGTAAAATATTGCCACCTTTGGACAATAAAAAGCGTTATCGGTTAATTCACGATATATTTTTAGGTAATGTGTAAATCACAGATATTCCAACTCAGATTTCTGTAATGGAGTTCGAATACATTGTGAAAATGACATAGTTGTAATCAAACAGCTGTTTACTAGAATCACTCCTGTCGCTAGTTATGATTGGTTTACATTCACATTACAGGCGCGGGTAACAACAAATCTCAGCTTTCTCATCCTTTTATAAAACTTGAAGTATGTTTTTATAAAACTAATAATAATAATAATCTTTATTAAACATCAAAATCAATGAGGTAGAACCTCAAATTTAACTAAAATTAAACATTAATTGAAATATTTATTACAAATAGAATGTACCTTTACACTACAGTTTAGCAGTTTTCCTGAACCAGACATTCCCAGCAAATACCATATCTTCATCTTAAGAAATTTGCTGCATAACGCATATTATAATATTAATAATGATAAAGATTTGTAAAGTAATAATAATAATAAACATCTCTGTTTTAAGTAACAGTGCAATGGTATTCATCGTTTATTGATTTGATAGTTCTGTCGCCTATTTAAGGCATCAATAATATACTGACAAGCTTTGTTAATATAATCAGATCTTCATTTGTAAAAAGCCAGAAAAATTTATCTTCAATAGAGAGATTGTTAAAATTTTTACAAGTATTATAAACAACACTTGTAAGATCTTTTCTTAAATCTTGTATAATGGACAAGTTAGAATAAAGTGTTGTTCAGTTTTGACAGAAGTTAGGTTACAAAAATGACATATTCTCTGGCTTCTTTCTAATTTGTTACTTAATTTCTGATATCTGCCTGTTTCAATGTGTAAATTATGAGCACTTATCCTCAATTTTGTTATTGCTTGTCTTAATTTGAAATGTTTTAAGGATAAATAATTTTCTTTGCCAAAATTCTGCTTAATCGTAAAGTAGGTATCCAATTTGCAATTATCTGAAATGATATTACAATTTCTAGTTTCTAGGATCTTTTCTAGTGTCTTGTAGTGGCTATTAGAACCTAGAGAGGTGAGAGGCGACATGATCCACTTTAGACCACTAAACCACCTAGGCCTCTAGGAAGTAAATATGTATAATACTTTTATCTAGCTATATATGTCCCTGTTGGAAGGTATACATTGATTTCAGTGTATCTAACTATTATATAATTAACTTTCCATTTCATTTTTGTTTATGTTTAGAAAAGAGAAATTCAAGGTTTATGGGCATATAGGAGTTTAGAACAGGTCCAATTAGTCAAATGGCTGCTGTTGCTGCTCCACTGTCCATGGTCTATAGAAGTGATCAACAACACAAGCAGCTGGGACAAGTACTGCATGAGTTTTTGAAAAATGGAGAATTTTGTGACATCAAATTGTTAGTTGGATCAGCACAGATAAATGTCCATAAAGTTATTTTAGCTGCCTTTAGTCCATATTTCTATCAGATTTTACAGCAGAATGTCTCATTACTCACATTACACAATTTTGATGAGAGAGCTGTAAGAAGTGTCATAGACTTCTGTTATACTGGTACGATAATGGTAGATACTGTATCTGCAGAAAAACTTCTACCACTGGCACAAACACTGCAGATACGAGAGGTGGAAAAACTATGTAGGACATTTCTCACAGCTCAGCAATCACTGACTGGTTCAGAGGTAAATATTCTTTGATTCATTACAGTTTTATCCAAGTATGATATATCAATTGAAGTATAACAGTTTGTATAAAATCATTTTATCATAACAGTAAATCAAATTTTGAGCTGTGTCTTAACTTTCTCTCTTCATTAATTTGATAATTTTGATACCTTGCACATTCTATATATGCAGATAGAATCCATAAATTTTTATGTCAATGCATTCATATTTTATAGTTTTTTTTAGACATTTATTATTATTTTCATCATAGTAGTAATATAACAGCTTTGTAGATCAAACTTCTATCATGTTATAACTACATATGTCAAAAACGGTAAAACATCTTTTTATTGCAACTAATTGTTCAGTCAGATTTTGGCATTATAGAGAGGTTTGGTGTTAAATTTTCGAGAAAATTATTAAAAAGATAGATCTCGGGACTTAAAAATACTGTTCTAATAAGTTAGATCTATTTCAAAGTGATCAGGGGGTATTATGATCAGTTCTGTTTCAAAATAAAAATTATCATTATTGGAAAACAAACAAGGAAAAAGGCATTTTATATAAAAAAATATTTAGTTTATCACACATCATATATTATTAAATACAGATTTATTCATTTATTCCCACAAAATATTATTCACACATTTATTCATCATTGCAGCATTGTTTGGCAACTCTGCATGGTTGTCATTTACATGAAAATTAATGGAAATATATTGGTTTGCATCAAGCATCTCTTAAAACTAACCATTTCTGACTTTTTTGTTTTAGATTTCACCTAATAGAAGACACCACTTCCCAACAGGT
Organism: Tegillarca granosa; assembly: GCA_029721355.1. Classification (NCBI taxonomy): domain Eukaryota; kingdom Metazoa; phylum Mollusca; class Bivalvia; order Arcoida; family Arcidae; genus Tegillarca; species Tegillarca granosa. Next base: position 30,750,004 of record CM056599.1, on the reverse strand, counting down.
ATTCGCAATAGAGAAGAAAATGAGACTGTTGAGGTTGAAAGTTCTGGAAGATTTAGTCCAAGAGCTAGCCCAAGTGTATCTACCTCTGGTAGACCTTCTTCTGAAGCTGGGTCTGTTGAGAATACTGATTTAGAAGTTATTTCAATTAAAACAGAGGTTTCTGATGAATTTTTAACAGGTAATGATGTTGTAGGCATCTTATAGGACAATTTTTCAAATCAAAATAAAAATTTACAGTTAGACTTATCTAAGATACCGGTTATCTATAAATTTGGTATCAAATCAGCTTGCAGGTTGCCATTTTTGAAGGTATGTCTGTACCAGTAGGTATTATTTTTGGAATAATTTGGGTATAAGAGAAAAAGATTTGCCACTGAAAAACATTTACTTGGCAACAGCCATCACAATGAAAAACATGACATAAAACTTATCATTGATAACAGACAAACATGACTCAAAACTTAAAAAGACAAATGCATATTGTGACCACTGATTAAAATTTAAAACTTTATGGTGGGAATTACTGGAGCGAATTTCTAATGATTTAGGTGGTTTTTTTTTTTTTTTTTTGTCAATTTGTTTTGCAGTACGTAATGTATATGGTACATTTATAAACAACACTGCATTTTACATTTATGATTTTTTTAAATTTATTTTTATTATTATTTTTATTATTAATTAATTTATTATTTTTATTTTTTTAATTTTGTTTTTGTAGATCAGTATATACAACAGAAACAAAAATCAAGATCAGGATCAAAATTGAGAGATGATGAGCCACAGATATCACAGATGTCACCAGTATCATTCAGACCACCATCTGGGTACAACCGACCCCCTCCTCAGCTACAGCTTATATCTCAGTGGAAAGACACCAAATGTACTGGCTCAAGTTATGATGGCACACCAAGACTACAGTTGATATCCCCTCACAGAGGTTCATCTTATGTACACACTGAGCCTAGTCCTGAGTTACTCTTAATGTCTCAACCGAAGGATTCATCTGCTGAACAAAAGTCATCATTACCTTTACCACAAACTCAACAAAAGGAGTCTTTATATAGTAACAGTGAGGTTAAGTCAGGTGGTAATATTGATTCTCTTGATCCAAGTCAGGACAATCAAAGCAGTCAACTCTCAGATATGCTAATGTGTCGTGTTTGTCACCAGGTATTTACAAGTTCAGATTCCCTAAAATCGCACATGAAGATTCACACACAAACATGGCCTAAAAAGACTTCTAAACTTCAACAAGGTGACATAGATACTAGCTCAAAAAATCTTTTTACCTGTGGTACTTGTGGCAAGTATTTTAAAGATTCACAAGCATTAAAATTTCATCGTTATAATCACATTTTAAGATTCCCATGTAACTTATGTGGAAGACGGTTTTCTCGCAGCTGGAATCTTCTCCGACATAAGAAGACTCATTATAAATCAGATGAGTTTGTTTCCATTGATTCCTCTTACTTAGATTCTCCTAATGTGTCAACGAGCAATGATCAGTTGTTTACCTCGTCATCTACGGAGAATGAATACATTATGACGATGTCATCTGTACATAATGATCCAACTCAAACATTATCGTCTTCAAACAACAGCACTGTCTTGGAATCCTCAGTTGACTTGACTACAGAAATGGATACAGGAGAAGATGAAAATGAAAACAGAGGAGAGTTTCAGGAAAGAGAAAATGAAAATAAAGATGTTGCAAAATTACTAAGTTAACTGATTTTAAAAGGCTAAACTAGGTCTTATTTGTTAATGTTACATTATAAGTCAATCCATTATAATTTTTACTGACCTATGGTCAGTTGGCAATACTTTTTATTAACCTGTGAACAGCCAATAATCCTTTTTCACTGAACTGTAGCCAGTCCATAATATTTTTTACTGACCTGTGGTCTGTCAGTCAGTGATTTTTTTTTAACTAAAGTTGGTCAGTCAATAATTCTTTTACTAAACTATGGCTAGTAAGTAATCCTTTTCTACTGACCTGTGGTCAGTCAATATTTATATGAAGATGAAAAATACAAGGTTCTACTTTCAAAAACCTGAACTCTTAGTTCTTTTATCACAAATAAATCATTGAAACATAAGAATTTTAACAATTTCAAAGAATTCAAGATATTCATATAAAATTTTAGGTTTTGTTTTGAGATCACTTTGAGTTGATGCCTATAGCATCAAGATTTATGGAAACTATGAAGGAGTTGATCATTAAGTAATGAGGATAAATAATTTTGTTTTTTCACATGCATTTTATCACAACATACACTTTGTACATGTATGTTACTTTCATGATTTGTTGAATAATACATAGTAAAACTAAGTTATATTGGTCTTCATTTATTTCACCACTTTGCTTTTTTTTTTTTTTTTTCAATTTTTACAGTGTTAAAATTTAATGAAGTTTATATACATATAGTTTTTAAACAGGGTTAATTTTTATTTGTTAAATATTTGTTGATGTAAATCTATGTAATAAATATTTTAATACAATTCAAGGTTTGATTTGATTTGATTTGATTTGAATGGTGTTTTATGCCCCAGTCCAGATTCTTTACTAATATCAGGGTGGTCAGTTCTGGAATGGTGCAGGAAATCGGAGTGCCCAGAAAAAATTTTGAAAACAGCCCTTTGGTCATGAAAATTCAATTAAGAGATTGAAACAAAAAAAAAATTACTCATATCAGTTGATGTGTTATATGTATATGTAACATTAGCTGTAATCTGTGTGTGTGTGTGTGTGTGTGTGTGTGTGTGTGTGTCTGTGTGTGTGTGTGTGTGTAGGGGGGGGGGGTAATGAACCTGCAAAGTTAGGGGGAAAAAGGAAACGACTGCAAAGTTTTTTCTTTGAAGTCAGTTCTGCTGAAACTGTTGTTTGAACCTTCAAACAGGCATCTCCAGCAAATTATTTAAAATCTAATAGGGATCATGTGATCAAAAATTGTACAGTCACAAATTGAAGACATAAATAAACAAATACTGATAATTGTTTATATGAAATGTTTCTAAAGGGTGAACTATGTATAATGTATATTACACTCTTTTTTTCTTTTTTTTTAAAATTATATTTATATGATCTGACATGTGTTTCTTAAGAATATCACCTAGTATGTTATATATAGATTTATAGAGTTTTTCATATCTATTATTATATATGAAATATTTATAAATGTTGAATGAATAAAATAAAAGCTGTTGTTGAGTTTATTAATCTTAGAAACTTTATAATTTAGTTTGGGTAGTGAATGTAAGAAATGAAACTCTCACAGCAGCAAAGACAACACCATTCTTTATTTGCTTGAGTAGTGGTGGTGTAGGTAAATCTCATGTCTTAAAAACTATTATTATTATAATGGGATCATACATACTTCATGAGGTGCCGGATAGGACTACACCAATTGGAACAGCTGCATTCGGTATTGAAGGGATGACCATTCTTTCTCTGCTCTACAATTTCCTATCAAGGAAAGAAAAACATTTGAAGCACAAAAATACGACCCACTTTCCAGTGAAAAAAGAACACATTTCAATGTAAGCTTCAACACTTGATAATACTAATTATCGACAAAGTTTCTATGGTTGGCTCCCATTCGCTTGTGAACATTCAATAAAGACTACAGGAAAGTAAAGGTTTTAGAGCAGGAGACATTCTATTTGGGGGCGTGTCAATCCTTGCAGTTGGGGATTTACTATATTTCCCTCCTGTCAGTGTCGCGCGTTTCATATGTACCAATTTGGTGTACCAATCCGGAAAAAAATAATAAAAGTGATTGGTCAGCCTGTGGAACTAACAGAATCGCAGCGACAAAAATGAGAACCACACTTTGCGGAAATTCTAAACAGAATAAGAGTTGCTTGACAAACAAAAAGTGACATGGACACTGTAATATGAAAATGGACATTTTGTCATCACGTGGAGATGTCGGGAATATCGAACGTCTTCTTAACTGTGCTGCTAATAATCAAGTGGGTTCTTTCAATGAAGAACGCATTGCGTCCCTCATCGGACAAATAATGCAAACCAAAGCTCATGACCAACTTTCCACGCAACAGACATAAAGAGTCTTACAAAACCAACAGAGGAAGATTTTATGATATGTTGCAAAATGGTTTAAGTGAACATGTTTCCTTAGTGAAAAACATTGATGTTTCAGATAGACTGGAAAACGGTGCCGATAACGTTATTGTTGCAATAATTTAGATTATAAATACTCTCTCAGAGAAACCGTCTTTTCACGTTGCCAAGTGTTACATTATCATGCAAATGGATTTTTTTAAATGCAGTGCCAATAAAGACTGAAAACCGTAACATTCTCGAAACTTTGCATGTAACAAGAACTCGATTTCCACTAACACTAGCAAAACTACATAAAGTTCAGGGCAATACTTTGGACAATATTTCTGTGTCTTGTGAAGACGGATTCACTGCATGTCAATCATATGCAGCACTTTGGCGTTCCAAGTCAATGTTTGGACTCCATTTGTAAAACTTGGATCCAAAAATCTGCTTAGGCAGAAATGAACAGGATAAAGAGATACCATACTCTTTGCAAATCTCATTTTATTCACCCAAGGAAATTGATTTTATAGTTGTTGCACATATTAACATAAGATTGCCCAATGCTTACTTTCAAGATCACGCATATAACCAAGTATTGCTATCAGCAATGCCATGAAATCATCATTTATAATTTACCTAATAATAAAGGCATATTAATCTGAGTTGCCCTTGGTTTTCAGTCTTTACATAAAAGTTGTTAGTTATACAAAAACAAAATACCGTTACATATACAATACTTCAGTATGAGGGGATTATTATTACTGTATTTGTGATGCCTTGTTGTTAATTGTATCTTCATTTTTGGAACTGAAACAGTATTTGTCAATAGACAAATACTACCGACGCCTGTTATTTGTCTTGTGATTCTATTGCTATATTTCTCTCTCCTGTTCGCAGACATATTGTGTTTATAAATGTAAAATATTAAACAAAGAGTAACCTTAATAGGAGCTAGACAGGAAATTCTTATCCGTCTGGAGCACCTGGCCACACTTCCCTGGTGGAAGTTTGCTTAACTAAATAGGCCAGTTTTCAATTTGTTTGTTTTTAGGATTTTAGCTTAAGCAACAACATGTATGTTTGTGTTTGATTCGAAAATACTTATGTCCGAAGCTATCTTTGTCTTCACTGGTTATATTCTATCTTTTTCTTGGTGCTTTCCTATATAATAAAACAAAGCATGTTGACTCTATGAAACTGGTTTTTAAATCGATCCATGTTTTTGGGGTCCCAAACGTTATTTCAAGGCGAGTCAAAAACCCTTTTTTGCCTTGAGAATTAGTTTCAAAGTTGTTCTTTAGTGTTATTGGTTTTGAAAATGTAATTCACGCTTAACTGCATTGTCTTAACTTTCCTTATACTTTTTTTTTACTGTGGCTCTGTTTATTCGTTGGTTTTTTATCTTAATTTATTTGGAAATATCTGATTAATTTGGATCACTGTTATATTAACTGAACATCTGGCACATCAAAATTTAACAGGAATTTATGTTATTTATTTATTTCCCCTGAGCGGATACCGCTGATGGTGAAGTAAAACTCCCCGAGGGTATCCATAAATCAGTAGGCAGTACTATGTGCTGTCAGAAAATATACCATTTAGCAAAATTTTCAGCCGTCTTAATTTTTGAAAATTATTTAAAAACTTAGGTATATTACCTCAAGCAAAGCATTCCTTAGCTGGATTTGGAATCCAATAATTTTGAAACTTTAGATTCCTTAATTTTCAACTGTTAGGCTTATGTTTTTTATTATCAAACTTTTCGGTCTTAGTGTCACTGATGAGGAATGATTTTCCGAAATGTGCACATCTGGCATATCAAAAACTTAACAGGTATCTGTGTTATATATTTATATTAACTGAACCAAATAAAAAATATATATATTACAAATTGTGATAAATAATGGTGACAAAAACGATGATGTTTTTGCCCTTTGAACACTATCAGATTCCAGTAAAGAAAGTTAACATAAAACCAGTGACATTCCTACAACATTCTGCCGTTGTTGCAAAGAACAGGATTTAGAAAAGAGCGACATTTATCTGACCATGGCTTGGACACTTTCGATAAAGTAGAGGTTCAAATCAGAGGTCAACTTCGACTGGTATTTATATAGAAAGGATAGAATCACAGACTATGAAATTTGGTCAATATCGTTAGTCTTTCGCAAGACAAGCTTATTTAGGTATGCGATATGTTTTTGTTTTTTACTTGCGATATCATTTCTTGGGCATCACTGATGCACGTATGGTGCATATGCTATGACCAGGGATTGATGAAAAATTATTTCTTATAAAGATAAACTTTCTTCTAGAGCATCAAATAATGAGCTTCAATTTATATACTATTAAAAGTAATAATATTTGTTTTGAGGTAATTATTTTTCGTGGTATTTACACATGAGGAGATACTGTTATGGACAGAATAAAATGTAACAAAAGCTAATGAGGAATGAATTTCAAAATGTGCTCATATTGCACATCAAAATTAAACAGGAATTTTTAAAAAAGAAATTTATAGATATTTAATACACCTGAGGGAGTACCGCTGCTGGTGGAGTAAAACTTATAGAGGGCATCCTTAACTCAATAGACTGTGCTTTGTGCTGTCGGGAAATGTACCATGAAGCAAAATTTTCAGTCGTATCAATTTTCGAAACATTTAAAACTAAGGTTTGTTTCCTCATGCAAAGCATTCCTTAGCAGAATTTTGATTCATATATTTTTGGAACTTTGGATTCACAAATTTTAAACGTTTGGCTTATTTTTATCTATAAACTTTTCCGGGCCCTAGTGTCAATGTTGAATAATAATTTTCCCAAATATGCAGATATGTCACGTCAAAATTAACATACGTATTTTTTTTTTTTTTTTTAGTACAGAGTTACATACATTGTTATTACGAAGTATGTTTTTTTTAGTTTGATCAAAATTGTTTGCATTGTTCTACTTTTGTTTTCATAAAGTTGTTTTTTCAAACGACGTATATTTTGACATTTTTTATTCTAAAATATATTTCTCGGATTTCACGCTATTATGGTTTCTTTTGATCAAATACGAGTTTTGTTTATCCCTTTATTTCAGCTACGTTTACTTTAATTTCCTATAAAGTGATCGTAAAATTGAAGTAGATCTGTAGTTTAATTTGTGGTCTGAATATATGATTATCTAGTACTTTATTCCATTGGTTTGTTACTTTATGTTCCTTGTAACATTGGCTTTCGAAGGCGCGTGTTTTCAGCTTTAAATTCCTTTATACGCTCAGACGCGATTCAACTTTGAAGCACCGGCATAGCAAAACCTGACAGTTTGAATAGTAGTAAAAGCAAGAAAAAGTCGGACTCATATTACGAAGCCCGTTTTATGACACTGAGCTTCCAGCAGCAGTATGCTTGACCAGCTAGTAATCCGTCAAACCATGCAATCACTACACTTAGTGCCAGCATTTACGAAGTTTCATAATCAGTTGCCTCAACGTGTTTATCACTTTTCTTATTTCACTTAACAGGAAAAAAATTGCCATGGCGACTAGGAATATAACGCAGTGAAATGTATAAATAGGAATTACACCGAATTACTTCGAAAAAAATATCTTTAAACAACCAAAAGAAGTCTACCGTTGATGTTGAATTACTGAATAACTGCCTCAAAACAACTTTGTAGAATATTTAAAATGTATTATTAGATAATAAATAAGAGTGTATTGTTACAATACAAAAAAATCACATTGTTTAATATAAGCGATTCAATAGATGTTTACCTCGTGTTGATTATTTTTGTGAATAAATTAATACTTAAATGAATTATTTTATCCTTAATCCAGTGTTTGTATTCATGAAGACGTTTTGCATGACGTCAGCACCTCCCTTATGGTACTTCCTGTAACTACTGGAAACTTACAGAAAAGCAACAAATAATCTTACTTACTTTTGCGCATTTTATATAGGCAATTATATGAATAAGTCATGAAAGTGCATCTGTACTTGCACTCTTTTTAAATCTATTAATTGGTGGCATTAAAGCTTTCTTTGGTTTCATGTTTGATTTTTTATCTAGTTGAGTCTCAGAATTACTTGTTTTCAAATGAGGTACATCTAATTGCAATAATTCCCTATTTATGTTTGCACTTTTAGTTACATCATTTCTATTCACAATTTTCTTTCCTGGTTTTAATTCATCCTTTTGTTTAACAGCCATTAAATTTTCAGAAGAACTAGAATAGTTCAATTTTGCGATCAGCTGTTTAACTTGTGTGTTTTGATATATATGATTGTCTTTTAATTCGTCCGGTGGAATTTCAGCGTTACCCTGTTTTTCCGTTGATTCTGTGACCTGTCTCTTTTCCGGACGTTTTGGTATAGGACTACTGTCTTTCTCTGGGACTTTAGCCAAGCTATGCTCTTTAAGCACGTTTGTATTTGAAATGTTACTTTTTCCAGTATCTTGAGCTGTATTGATTATAGGTAATGGTTGCTTTGCTAAACTATATTCACCGGCTGGAACATCCGGTTGTTTAATATCGATATCATCTGGATTTTCCGTGACAATCGGTTCCGGAATTTCGTATAGCTCTTCTGTTGATTGATCCTCTGGTTCAACTTCTGGATCTTTAGCTAAGCTATACTCAGCACTGTCACTTTCAATCTCATTGACAACTCTAGAATTTACATAATTTCCAGTAGACTGTCTACTATTAGCGGTGTTCTCGGTAACATCCACACTGCTTACTCTAGTATTAACATAATCGTCTGCTGAATGTCTCTTGTGTTTGTCACTATATGCATAATCATAAGTATCACCCACTTCACCGTGATGTGCTGTCTGATTACCCGGTCCATCCAACAGAAGGTACCCACTACTATCTAAAACTGGTGGTCCACACTCTATATTCTCTCTTGTCTGCGTTGGTGGATCGCCAAGGTCAGAAACTGGTGTTTTTGAATCCGGGTAGTCGATGACTATCTGTGATAGTTTAGTCTGTAAAATATGATAGACAAATAGTATGTATATCTATATGATATTGCATTCAGTTATGTGCTTATATTAAGCAGGGTGTTTGGATGAGTGGAATAATGGTGAACAACGCCCAGCTGACTTCTTTTTATTTATATCGAGGCAGTCAGTTTTGGGATTTGGAGGAAACCTTCGGCAAGCATATTGACAATTTTTTCGCACTAGGATCTGTTCTGATGGTGTAGCTGCGTGCCAAAGGGCGATGTATGACAAATTAATAAACAATGATTTTCATCTCAGAAAATAGTGCAGTTATATGCTTGACAAGGGAATATGACAGATAACTGATAACCAACTGTATGTTCATTTCATATGTATTTCGAATTGATACCTCCTGATAACTACGTCTATCACAGGGATAATTTAGTTTAGATAGCACTGTGAAATATACAGCGACCTTGTAAGGACCTAAACATGTTTAAACAAGTTACAAGAAAACTTATTTACATTTATTTAACCAATTTAAAAGCTAAATAGGTATTGTTTGTTGCATTCATATAGCAATATAAAGATGATTACTTGGACATGCAAAGAAAACATGTTTTTCAAGTATCAAAATCAGAATAATCGAAATTAAATTAAATAAGTAAATGCATGTAATTCATTATGTCAATAGGTTTTTCATCCAACTGCATAACATGTTTGTATGCAGGATTTAAGGTCATGGTATTTTACGTCAAGATCATCTCAACTGCATGTATATGGGGGTTGTCAATTAGGAATGATGGAGCAAATCGTCGATCTTATGCCACAAACTTTCCAGAAATTAGATCTGCCCCTAGGGGGATTTAAACCTAGGCAGTAGGAGGCGCCGTGATCCGTTAGCGCGCTTTAAAAGACACAAGTTTACTAAGATGAATTTGAAGACATAACCAGAACATTTGTGGATACTTGCTGATATTAAAATTCAGTCGTTTTAACAAAGAACTGAATTAATAATTACTTGTTTAGACTCTGTGTTTTTATCCTCACTCTGTAGATTTGTCTGGTTACCTTCTGGACAATTCCCATAGGCATAGTCATACACAGGAGGCGGACTCTTTTGACTAATAATACGTTTCTTGAATCTGAAATAAATTAGTACAAGCAATCTCAATACAAATGTTAATTATACATCTCAAAATTTTAAGTAGGGCTTTCTATTGTATGAATCGAATCATGTGAATTTCATTTCAAATATTTGATAAATCACTTTTACACAATTGTTCAACATGGCTTGATTCCATCATATTTCCATTCGTGAATACAAAAGCTGAAACACAAAACTAAATGTGTAATTGTATTTTGAGAACTTAGTACTAACGTTCAAAGTCGCAAGGTTTACTTCCAGTGGCGTTATTTATATACACACTGAATCGTTTCATTTTATTTATTTATTGGTTAAAGTCCAATAATACAACTGTTCAATTTCATTGTGAAATAAAGGTGGGGTATATCGGTTCTTTTACCGAATTTCGGAATTTTTCATTCACTGACCGCGTCGAGACACCAATACCTTTTCGATATGCTTTTAGATGTTGATAAAAATTATTATACAGATAGCTAAAATTGTGCTTAGATGATGAAAGAGTGGTAAAAAAGTTCAGATTTCGTTTTATTCTCCTGTCATCCGGTTTTTTTCTGACTAAATAATGTGTTTTAGAGGTATCATCAGGGTATAATTGCCGTTTCCGGTTCATAAACAATCTGCGTGGTAGACTGCGACAGACTTAACTCATGGAATAGTTGCATTATAATTTTACTACAGAGTGCAATGCATAATCTGGCTTTTTTAGAGTAAGGCAAAGTTTGGTTCTAAATATAAACATGTCCAACAAATTAAAGGTTTAAAAAATGACAGCAACATTTTCTTGTATACCAATGTAAGTTTTTTTGTACAAACTATTTTGTATCTAATTGTAGGAGAGAGAGAGTGTGTGTGTGTGTGTGTGTGTGTGTGTGTGTGTGTGTGTGTGTGTTACCTTGATTTTGTTCTTTGATGAACTATTACAACAATTAAGACGATCAGGACTAAAGCAACCACTGCTCCACAAACAGCCCCACCGATCACAGCTCCATCCACTTTACCTAAATCGTCTCTGGTCCCAGTCGTAGAATTGGAGATGGTGTCCGGAACAGTATCACTCACTGTAGTAGACAAGGTGGTAGTTAGTTCCGGTGTTGTCCGTCTTGTTGTTATTCCATCTGTAGTATACAAAAGTTCCTGAGAAATATTTTCACTTTGAAATGTAACATTTACAGACATTTTGTGCGATCACAGGAAGCAAATATTTATACGTATCCGACAAAGCAAGTTTTATAACCGACAAGCATTTATCTATCAACAACAATAAAAGTGATCATGACGTATTTAATAACGGTGGGATAACTTTAAAATATGGCACACATATCTCCCGTATACCTGTCCCACGCAACAGGTATAAACATTTGAGTAGTTGATAAATATTTGATTTCCTATAAATCAATCCGGGTGCATTTAGTATGTTACGGTGTATATTTAAATTCCTGATTTAATTTTACCCTAGTTTAACGCAATAAAATTTGACCTCTTGACCTTTGAATATTTAAAGTAACCGGGTCTGATAAATTGTATAATTTTAAACTAAGATTTTATATTTGCTTCACGTTCTATTTCCTTTAAATATGCAAAGGCATTTGCGGCCAAGTGTGTAAAGCGCGCGCTTACAGATCATATTGCATCTCATCGAAGAGGTTCGAATTTCTACTATGGCCTGTGACATCTTAATAAAAGTTCAACCTTGACATAAAACGCAATTCAATTAATCAAATTTTAATATAAGTTGGCCCAAAATTTTAATATATCTATGTTGTGTGCTCTAGCTGACTTTGGCTTTGTCAGGTGCACTCTTTTCAACTTCAGCTTGTAATTTTAGATGCTTTTTAGTACAAACTTCTAGATTTGAAATAGATTTTGTGTCGTCGGGTGGACTACGTTCAACTTCAACTTGTAATTTTAAATGCATTTAAATACTTATACTTAGATTTTAAGTTGGTGTAGATTTGTGTGCTCAGCTAAATTTGGCTTCGTCAAGCTCACTGTTTTCAACTTCAGCCTGTCATTTTTAAATGCATTTGAATACTTATTTCTAGATTTAAACAAGGTGCTGTGCGCTCAGCTGACTTTGGCTTTATCAAGCGCGAACTATTCAACTTCAGCTTGTAATTTTAAATGCATTTGAATACTTATTTCTAGATTTAAATAAGGTGTTGTGTGCTCAGCTGACTTTGGCTTCATCAAGCGCACACAATTCAACTTCAGCTTGTAATTTTTCAATGCATTTGAATACTTATTTCTTAATTTAAACAAGGTGTTGTGTGCTCAGCTGACTTTGGCTTCGTCATGCGCGAACTATTCAACTTCAGCTTGTAATTTTAAATGCATTTGAATACTTATTTCTAGATTTAAACAAGGTGTTTTGTGCTCAGCTGACTTTGACGTCGTCATGCGCGAACTATTCAACTTCAGCTTGTAAATTTAAATGCATTTGAATACTTATTTCTAGATTAAAACAAGGTGTTTTGTGCTCAGCTGACTTTGGCTTCGTCATGCGCGAACTATTCAACTTCAGCTTGTAATTTTTAAATGCATTTGAATACTTATTTCTAGATTTAAACAAGGTGTTTTGTGCTCAGCTGACTTTGACTTCGTCAAGCGTACACTATTCAACTTCAGCTTGTAATTTTAAAAGCAATTTAATCCTTATTTCTAGATTTTAGGTAGGTTTGCATGAGACGAAAAATATTGTAACACCACTGAATTTAACCCTTTAGGTTGATGTCGGATATAAAAATAAAGTAATGGTGTGTGTGTGTGTGTGTGTGTGTGTGTGTGTGTGTGTGTGTGTGTGTGTGTGAAGACAAAGACATTGTCATATACCACTTTTTGAATTTAATTATAAAAATACATTTAAAAAGTGGTATATGACAACATATATAAAACTATTACACTAGACATTGACAAACAAGTCTCCCACCGCCGAAACATTTTTGATTCCCGAATTAAGGACTTGCAAGAATATGGAAATGTATGTATCTCCAACAATAAAAATTTGAGGGGGGCATTTTCTTTGATTAATATAGCTCTTGTTTATTTAAAACACTATATCGTATGAAAAGGCAGCTGTATTTTCACTATGATATGTGTGAAGTATTAAGGGATAAAGACCTGTTTAATAAAAATATGTTTTTGGAGGGGCATTAAACTCTGATAAATGTAGCTCTTGTTTGCGAATTGCGAAAAGGTACTGTTAGCACACCTTTAGATGATGCTAGTTATCTGCAGAAAGTTTTTAAGTTGATTTGACTTTCCATTCCTGATAAAAGTGTCGGAAAAAATTTGGGTGAAAGAAAAATAAGAAACAGTACAAAGACAATTAGTCTCCCCCCACTTAAAAATATTCTGTACCATAAGCAAAACATTCGGGATTACAGTTCGCAGCATAACGTAAAAACGGCCGTCGATGAAAAATCTCTTCATTGCAGAAATTTTATGAAAATGTCGTTTATATATTTGTATGCTTCTTAATACATTACTTGTAAGGTTATTACCATTTTAAACAGTAATTATGCAATAAAAAAATACTTTTCCAAATTACATGTATTATTTATTCATTTGGTCTGCCAATTGTGGTTTATATATTCAAAAAAAAAACGCACTGGGTTCGAATCAACAGATCTTAGTGTGAAAAAGTTTGTCATTTCGCTTGCCGAAGGTCGGTGTTTTTTCTCCTGGCACTCTACTTTCCTCAATTACTTCAGAATCGACCTGCATAAAAAACAAAATCTTGACCGTGTGGTAAAACACCATTACTCAACCCCCCCCCCCTTCTCTCTCTCTCTCGGATTAAAATATCAAAATTATATTGATTTTATGTGTTTGACAAACGCAGCAGTCAGTGGTTTTGTTTGCCTAAAATTACTACCGAATAAAGGTAGTTTCCCCTTGAGAAATAAGACTTAAAATTTCCCAATTTAACAACTAAAATTCCCAAAAGGCAACAGTGACATTCAATCAAACAGTTTAAGTTAAATCCAGTTGTCCAAAACTGTTCTGACGGACAAAAAATGTTAGATATTGTCACAATTCTGAGCGTAATATGTGACACAAAAAGGGTCCAAATTTCCCCAATCTGAAAAGTGGAAGGTTGTTTTTAAAAACCATACCAAAATCACTGTCAGCAATTTATTATGGTTGTCGGTTTAGATATTACTACCTTAATAAAACAAGTGTCAAAACATATCTTTTTTGGCAATTGTCTAAATTTTAAAAGTTCTTAACATATGTTAAAAAGGTTGTTGCAAACATTGGTCTTAAAAAACATAAACATCATGTTAAAACCACAGTGTTTTCAATATTTAAACGTACTTATCGGGAAAACACTCTTTATATTTATAAACAGCTGTATGGAAACACTGATTCTTCAGACAGCTGTGATAGCCAAATTAGTGGGAGTATGGTAATGGTGTTTTACGCCGTAATTTTTCACTAATAAAAGTGGGATATATATATATATAAATATATATATATATATATATATATATATATATATATATATATATATATATATATATATATATATATATATATATACCGGTATATATATGGTAATTCAACCATATACTAGTGCAGTAGAACTTCGATCGCTCGAAGTCCGCAGGACTTCGGCCACATATTCGAGCCATCGGCGGTTCGAGCGATCGATCATCGAGATACAATCGGAGGTTCAGGTTCCGTTGTTTATCGAGGTACAAAGTTTGTAATACGTGAATTATATTAAAAAGTCAAATAATGATATATCCGAATTTTTTTTATATCATTATTCATCATGAAATATTTTAAAAAATTATTACAGAGAATGAAATGAAATGCTCCAATTAAAAAAAACAAAAAGATAAATATTGACCTGCGATCTGCAAAATGATGTTATATTGGCTACGGGGCTAGAATATGGCACTTTATTTTAATTTTAACAGGTGATGATAAAAAATAAACTTACTTTATTCTAATTACACATATAAGACTTAACAAGGCCAAGTATTGAGAAAAAAATACAAAGCACGGTTATATTACTATTAAAATAACTTGGCAATATCGCTCTTGGTGCATTTCGTCCATCACAAATCCGGGAGTTAACAATAACATGTTTTATTTGTCGACTTTTTCGGGGGGGGGGGGGGGGTCGGGGTAAAATTTCCTGCTATTATTGATTTTATACATTTTAATTACATAATAGGTCACGACAAACGATTTAGTTAATGGTCAGAACGTGTGATTTATTAGACCTGAGTCGTGGTTAGGAATTTTTTTTTATGTAATTAAAATTCAATAATATTTGTTTAAAACTCCTACTTTTATCAGAATTAGACACATATGGAGTGGTCAGTCTGATAAGTTACGTAGAAACGGAAATAATTCACAGCTATGACCAATGTATTACTTATTTAATCCTCTTAATGTTCAGTTTTATGTAAATACATTACATCACTAAACTGTCTACGTTACAGATTACAACATAGAGAAAACTTGAATTATGTTACGTGGACTTTCACTGATTTACCAATGAGTGTGACTTAACCGATTTTATAAACAATATTCATTGACACATAAGGATAAAAATGTCTCAAAACATTCATGTTGTGACATAAGCAGTTGTTCAGGGGCGAACCTAGAATTTTATGGAAGGGGGGGGGGGTGTAAGAATTTTATCATAAGAAATTGCGAGCGCCAAAGGCTCAAGCCCCCAGCGGCAAAGGGTCTTTCGGTCGCTAAAGTCTCTCTGCAGCAGGTGAAAGACATGGGGGGCCAGGGCGAAATGACGAAAATTAGTTTTTATGTTTGTTTGTGTGGTTTTTTTTTTTTTTTTTTTTTTTTTTTTTTTTTTTTTTTTTTTTTCTCCTTAGAATTCTGGGGACGCTTTGTGACGCACCATAAAGTTGACATACCGCAGATAAGCATACAAATATCCAACACATTTTTCCGACACCAAATGATCTAGTCGTTACTCAGTCTTCTGAATGCCCGATTAAGCTTTGAACCTACTACTTCCTGCTCTTGAGGCGGACGTTTTACAGCTGAACCACCGAAAGTTTAGCAAGTCATGCATAAGCAGCATAACCACGGTTATGTGTTTGGCACTAGTGTCACGGGCATATTCCTTGTACTAAATTGAATTAGGGAGTATATAGACGTTTTACAACATACCTGTATAGCAGACGTTAAATTTAGCTTCACATCCTTTATTGACCCATATAGAATTTCCAGAGAAACCATAAGCTCTTTTCCTCCCACATCTGTTGGTATAGGATTTGATTAATTTCATACATGTTACGTTTACAGATGGGGCTATCACGCATGTTGCGTCATTTCTGCATATAGATTCTACACAGACATCTGAAAACGAAACAAACATACTGGTAACATTTAGGCATCTATTCATTTTATGCTTGTTGATGGTGCATGTGCACATTTTTGTTTTTTATTATTGATCTGATCAGTAGTTTCCTCCACCATCTAAATACCGACTGCCTCTTTATAGGGGAAAAATTCTTGACTGTTACGTAAATGTCATTAATCAACTCAACTAATGCATGATTGGACGCAAAAGTAACTAACTCAACTAATGCATGATTAGACGCAAAAGTAACTAACTTGATCAATTGACAATTTGCATACATGCGTTTTAAAGACTGATATTCAAAATACGTAAGCGAACTTTTTGTCGTATTATGATTTTCGGCAAGGTGGATTTAAATGCACATTATAAAACGAGATTTGATCACGAAATAAATAAAAACGAAAGTATTTGATGAAAAACATGAAATAGTAGTTGTCCATGTACAAGAAATTTTAAGGGCGGACATAATGAAGAATT
This sequence comes from Tegillarca granosa, assembly GCA_029721355.1. Classification (NCBI taxonomy): domain Eukaryota; kingdom Metazoa; phylum Mollusca; class Bivalvia; order Arcoida; family Arcidae; genus Tegillarca; species Tegillarca granosa. The sequence goes on along the minus strand of CM056599.1, from coordinate 30,733,030 downwards.
CTGAAACGTTTCCTTTTACTGATGTTAACTCATTGGTTCAACTAATTGTAATTTTTTATGCAAGACATGTGGGAGGTTTTAAAATATTTTATGTTACGTTTTCACAAAAATATCAATTTCCTTTATACAATTTTTTTTTATGAAAACAAAGAATAGAATCAATCATCTTTCTATGTTTTGACAGACATGATCTTGTTATTGTCATATATCACTTTTATAACTTTAAAAATAGTACATTTAAAAAGTGTTATATGACCCTTTTAACTAGTGTCATATTATAAATTTTTGAATTTTCTGAATAAAATATTCAAAAATTTATGACATGATAATTTTTTTAATATTTCATTCAGAAAATTCAAAAAATTATAATATGACACTAGTATCAAATTGTACTTATCATAGAAATAGAACAATTTTACCATTTTTATGGAGTGGAGTAACAGTGTTTTACGCTCAGTCATGATCTCAATGATCTGAGAAACATAATACTCAAGAAATAAAAACTGACCTTCGACAAGCTTAGCCAAATGGCACATCATTTTTTTACAATACGATCTGCCCAAATTGGATTCGAACCCGACTCGCTATGGTCTGTCAGTGCGCGCTTAACCATTCGATTGTCGAGCATCACCCGCAACACTTTATAACTAGAAATTATATTGATACCGCTTTTTTTGTTCATAGTCGAAAAAAAAAACCAATTCAGTCAAAAAAAAGGAAAAAACATAGTTTTTTTCAACTATGAACATAAAAAAGCGAGCGAAGCGAAGCGAGCACACTCTACCAATGTTGACACCACTACGGTAGCTTGGTTGGTAGCTCGGAGTGCTCGCTTCGTAAGTGGGAGGTTGGAGATTCGAACCCCGGTCGATTATGAACGACAATTGAAAATTGGAAGTGGCTGTTCTTTCGCCAAGCACTCGGCATTTCGAATTGAAAGTCTCCGGGTCCTTCGGATGAGACCTTAAAAACTGTTGCCCCGTGTCACGGCAGGCGTAGCATTCTAAAGAACCCTCCCTGCACATTGCCCTGCAAATGTCAAAATTTCTGCCACTTTACTTATACATGGTGACGTCTCGATTTAAGTGATTTTTTTTTTCTGGGAGGTAAAACCAAATTAAATCAATGAATCAAAACAATCTTCGCATAAATTTACTAGTACTGTTTATGCCGAATCACTTTGTATGACCGAATAAAAAGTTTGACGCAAAAATCTGGCAAATCCTATCTGAACAATGTATTTTATGGTATCGATGTCAGAAATAAGCCACTATAGATAACTCGAATAAAACGTTTCGTAAGATTTATGTAATTGTATGGTGGCTTATTTCTGACATCGACATAATTTTAGTCGACATAAAATTATCTCAACATGTCGACTTAATATCATGACTTGTCAAGATATTATCACGGAAAGTTGTGATACTATGGTGGCTTATTTCTGACATCAACATAATTTTAGTCGACATAAAATTATCTCAACATGTCGACTTAATATCTTGAAAAAACGAGATAATATCATGGAAAGTTGTGATACCAAAATAAAAAGTTAAGATAAGTAACACGACATACCGCGATACTTATGTTGACCAGTCGTGATAATTATCTCGATATCTCGACTTATTTTTATCGCGACAAGTCGTGTTACTTATCTCAACTTTTTTTTTTTTTTTTTTTTTTTTTTTTTTTTTGGTATCTATGGTGGCTTATTTCTGACATCGACATAATTTTAGTCGACATAAAATTATCTCGACATGTCGACTTATTATCTTGGCAAGTCAAGATATTATCATGGAAAGTTGTGATACCAAAATAAAAAGTTGAGATAAGTAACACGACATGCCGCGATACTTATGTTGACCTGTCGTAATAATTATCTCGATATCTCGACTTATTTTTATCGCGGCAAGTCGTGTTACTTATCTCAACTTTTTATTTTAGTATCACAACTTTCCATGATAATATCTTGACTTGTCAAGATATTAAGTCGACATGTCGAGATATTAAGTCGACATGTTGAGATAATTTTATGTCGACTAAAATTATGTCGATGTCAGAAATAAGCCACCATAGGTATCACATCTTTCCATGATAATATCTTGACTTGTCAAGATATTAAGTCGACATGATGAGATAATTCTATGTCGAATAAAATTATGTTGATGTCAGAAATAAGCCACCATAGTGATACCAAAATAAAAAGTTGAGATGAATAACACGACTTGCCGCAATAAAAATAAGTCGCGATATCAAGATAACTATCACGACTGGTCAACATAAGTATCGCGGCAAGTCTTCTTATTTATCCCAACTTTTCATTTTGGTATCACAACTTTCCATGATAATATCTTGACTTGTCAAGATATTAAGTCGACATGTTGAGATAATTTTATGTCGACTAAAATTATGTCGATGTCAGAAATAAGCCACCATACACCATAGTTATCAGACTGAAAATGAACACTGAAATGGCACAAAGTCAGTAACTTAACTAAGGAACGTCACCGAAGCTTAACGATTATCTATTAAATATTTTAACTCTTTGTGAATCATTACGATAAATTAAGTTGAAATGACGTTTTCGTAATTATATCCGGTTCAGTAATGGCGGGGTGTAAACATCTCCTCAAGATCCCGTCTCAGTACGTTGAACACGGTTTTGTACAATGATCAAGACCCTTGAATGTAAACGCCTTTAGAACTGCAAACAGCTGTGAAATAATGGATTTCAAAAAGACGTTTTTTTGTTTGGAAAAAAAAACAAAACAAACTCAGAACTTGAACTTTCTGAACGTTTACCCCTTTCATTAGACCATAGCGAGTGCAGACACCTTATAAATACCCTATACTTGACTTGTGACATTACTTCTTTCTGACTATTATTCTCTCTCTCTCTCTCTCTCTCTCTCTCTCTCTCTCTCTCTCTTACCTCCATAATTTGTATCGCAATCAGACATATTTTACGATATCAATCCAGTCGATATCATTCCTTTTACTGACCCTGTCGATATTTACAAACACGATATGTACAAATGATTTGTATGGTGACTTGAGTCATGCATGAATTAATTCAAAGCCCTTTATCAATGGATTACAAATAAAAATAGCTACACTAAAGGTTATACATGTATTGTTGTCCACTTAAATCTTACCTGAGCTCGTTACCACCCACTACAACGATACCATACAAAATAATTCAGTAATAATTACCTGTAGTTATTTAAAGATCCTTGCTAGTTTTATTTAATTTACAGTCCTACGTACAAGCCTTTAAAAACTGCTCAATCTGAGCAAGGGTCTTATGTCATTACATTTACTTTCACCTCCTTCAAAACTTGAAAGATACAATGGTATTGGTCATTTTTTATAAACAGAGGAAAACCACAAATGTTTAAATCCAATTTCAAGTCTTATTTACCTTGGATGACCATTAAACATCAATACTGAGATGTCCTGTCGATTCTTTAAATGATCGTTTTAAAAATTAATTCAAAATTTGAAATTAAAATTGACATTACATTTCCCCAGGTAAAAATTCAGATTTTCACTGATCATTTAATTGTTGGGCTGAACTCAATATTTATTTTTCTGATTAATGACATAACACTCACAAGACGGAATCGCATCTTTCAGCACCTTTAAGCCGAGCTTAAAGATGCTTAAAGATGCGCTTAAAGATGGCTTAAAGATGGCTTAAAGGCACTGTCATCCTTAAGCCATCTTTAAGCCTGGCTTAAAGACGGCTTAATGGCACTGAAATTTTAAGCTCCTTTACACCATTTGGCTTAAAGATGGCTTAAAGATGGCATTAAATGATATTAAAAATAAATCAATGAATCATTTAATGGTCTTTTTAAAACAGAAATTTGAAGTTAGTTGCAGACTACATTTTAAAAATGTAAAATATAAATAAATAAACGATAAAAATGAAGTTGAAATAAAAAAGAAACAAGCAAATTTATTTATTTATTTATTTTTTTATTTATTTATTTGTTTCTTTTTAATTAATTAATTAATTTATTTATTTATTTATTTATTTATTTATTTATTTATTTATTAGTTAATTTATTAATTAAAAAATCAGATTGGGAATTAAAATCAAACACTGACATATATTTAAACATGGCACAATACAGGTAAGTAACTTGTTTTGATAACCAAGGTTTTATCTAGTTCTGTGCAGGTAGTATTTATGCAGTAATTATACAAATCACAGAAAATAAAATGAATCTGGTTTGACTTGCAAGTAAATAGTTTACAAGTGATTTGTTTGACTCGGCAAAATACAATTTTACTTGGAAACATCATATACATTTATTGAAGTCAATAAATAATTAGAAATAATTAAAATTAAAAAAACGAATTCAATAATACATAATTCAATTTAAAAAAAATAAAATAAATAAATAAATAAATAAATAAAGGATGGATACTTAAATAAACAGATGTGTGGATGGATAGATAAATCGATATAGAAAGAATGAAATAAGGAAAAAGAAAAGAATGGGTTGAATAAAAAAAAATAAAAAAAAAATAAATGAATGAATAAACAAACAAACAAACAATCAAATAAATAAATAAATGCTTAAATAAATAATTAAATAAAGATGGATAAATGCTTAAATAAATAAATAAATAAAGATGGATAAATGCTTAAATAAATTTAAAGAGTGGATGGATGGTTGAATGCATCCATGGATGGATTAATGGACAGATAAAAAATAAATAAATAAATAAATAAATAAAGGATGGATAGTTGAATGGATGGATAGATGAATTAATAAAAAATAAAGTGTACTAAGAAGGTGAATTTTCAGTGATTTAAGGCTTATCCGTGGGACTGTTTATCAAAATTTGCAGAAAAAATTTGTAAGAATATACAGAAACTCAATTTACTGAATGAACACATTTTAACTTTTGATGAGAGAGAGAAAGTTGATTTATTTGTCCATACCAATCTGTATATTATATAAGTGAAGTTAAACTATTTTTGTAAGCGGAGGCATAACACCAGTTCAAATCATGATCTGAAATCTTTAATTTATCAACCGTTGATGCATTAGGCATCTCAATTTGGAAATACATTGATGTATGTGTCATGTTCAGAATTTTGAATATTTCTCTTTGTAAAAATTCAAAATTCTGCACATGACATATGCAAAAGTATCGCTAGGCACACTGACAAAATGTTAAACCAATCTTTTATTTTTCAAACACGGTAATTCTAGATTTTCTCAATAATAAAGATTGACTTTTTTCAAAAAAGTACCATGCAACATTCGCATCACAAATATGCAAATTGATTTACCGGTAATCTTTAAAATATTAAGATTATATCGACTGAATATTCGAGTTTGTAACCTCTGACCGTAAACTATGAGAAATCGCTGCAATTTTTTTTTTTTTTTTTTTTTTTTTTTTTTCTCTATTTAAAAAATCATATGAATAAGCAGAATACCGGTAGATACATCGTCTAAATATTTGAACGCGCCATGTGTTAATTTTTGAATACTTTATTTTATGAAAATTCAAAAACTAGAAAGCAGTTACCAACTTTATTTTCACTATGGTCCTATATTGATATCAGGACTCTGAATCTGGGAGTTAAAGCGTTCTTTTGCACGAAATCCATAATCAAATAGATATCTTAATTTTAGACAAGAACTTTTTTAATTAGGTGCATATTTATCACCTTTTTTTCCTTTGAAAAAATGGTACATTGTTAAAATTGGATGTATATCATTCAGATTGGCATGATTAAGCTTTCGTACAACGAATAATGATAAATCATTGCATAAATTTATTTTATATCATACATGACACGTGGGTGACAACACGCTCATGAATTCATGATGGTAATCAGTGAAGTCACACAATCACTTATATATATAAGTATATATGTATGTATCATACATGATATAAATTGAAGTGTTGATTATTTTATTGGTGCTATAGATTTTCTTCATATTGTACAAAACTTTCATATTTTGGAATTCAGTAAACTTTTTTCTGATATTCATTGCCCATTGGCATGTGAACTTATTTTTAAGAATTATGTTAGACATGATAATGTTACTGATCTTGTATCAGATCCTATTATTAAGTCATGGGATATTGATAAGTCAAATGATTTTTGTAAAAGTTTTGATTTTGTTAAAATTGCTAATACTATTGATATTCTAAATAGAAATTGTAATGATGTAGATGCTAATTTTATTAATGAACAGTTTACCAATGTAGCTGATGTTATTATTGATGCAGCTAAAAAAACATTTAGTACTTTTTTACCCAAAAATTCAAATTGTGATTCAAATGTTAGTAATTGTAAAGAGTGGTTTAATGGTGATTGTTATAAAGCCAGAAAAAAATATAGAAGGTCACAAAGGTTGTATAAAAAATATAGATCTAGTATTTTTAAACAGGAGATGTGTAATGAAGAAAAATATTATAAAAAAGTGTTAGATAAAAGTTACAGAAATCATAGAATATTATTACAAAGAAAACTTAAGAAACTGAGATCTTCAAATCCAAAAGTGTATTGGAAATTGTTGAATAAATCTAATAAGTCTAAATTTGGTGGTGTTAATATTCAAGAATTTTATCATTATTTTAAAGATATTAATGTTGATAGTAATGAAACTGTTGTAACAGATAATTATGCATATGTACATAATGACAGTAATACTAGTAAATTAAATGATGTTATTACCAATGAAGAGATTTTGTCATGTGTAAAATCATTGAAAAGTAATAAATCTCCAGGTATAGACAATGTTTTAAATAAGTATATAATATATTCAATTGATTTTATGTTACCTATTTATAACAAATTGTTTAATTTGATTTTTGATACAGGTATTGTACCTGATGCTTGGACAATTGGCAATATTATTCCTATTTATAAAAATAAAGGTAGCAAAAATGATGTGAAAAATTATAGACCAATTACTTTACTTAGTTGTATCAGTAAACTATTTACCTCTATATTATGTAAAAGATTAAATACATTTGCTGTTGAGTTTTCTATATTGAGTGAAAATCAGTCTGGTTTTAGACATACATATTCTACTCTTGATAATATATTTGTACTTTATAATTTAATTGATATACTTTTTATGAAACGCAAGAAGTTATTTTGTGCATTTATTGATTTTCAGTCAGCCTTTGATAAAGTATGGAGAAATGGTTTATGGCAAAAGTTGTTTAAATATAATATTACTGGTAAATGTTTGAGATATATTGTCAATATGTATAATACTACTAAGTCTAGAATTAAATTAAATGGTGGTTATTCAGATTTTTTTGTATGTAACACTTGTGTTAGACAAGGGGAGAATTTATCTCCTTTTTTATTTGCTATTTATTTAAATGACTTGGAAGAATTTTTTATTGAAAATGACATCAGTGGTCTTACAACTGTTTCTGGTGAATTAGAAAGTATATTTGATGTTTATCTTAGATTGTTTTTATTACTTTACGCTGATGATACTGTTCTAATGGCTGAAACTAAAGAAGATCTACAATGTCAGTTGGACTGTTTTTCAAATTATTGTAAACTTTCGAAAACTATGCTTCATTAAAAGTTTATTAAAAATGCACAATTCAAAATATAAAATGTGTGATATACTTAAACTTATGTACTAGTTTGGTTTGTAGGGGTTGATACGACGTTTATTTTCTTCTGAACGCATAATATGATATGGTGTTTAATAATACTTTTTTACATCATGAAAAGAAATATTATTATTTAAAAGTTTATATGTTAATGAATTACAAAATTAAACTATTTGACTGATTACAATCTTAATACTTTGTAGTTGTATTTTTAATTTTTTGAAATAAATAAATTAATTAATTAATTAATTAATTAATTAATTAATTAATTAATTAAATAGGATATAAAATAAAATAAAATAAAATAAAATAAAATAAAATAAAATAAATAAAATGAAATGAAATGAAATGAAATGAAATGAAATGAAATCATAAAATAAAATGAATTGAAATGAAATGAAGTATTCATAGCTTTAAATTGAAACTAGTAAACACGAATATTCTTTCGCTTGTAACAATTTCAGAGATTTCGGCATCATTTTAGCACTAGAATTTATTAATCATTTATTTTCATTGTCTTTTCGGTATACAGTAAAGAAAATGTAGCAGTAAAATAGTGTATTAATGTGTCACATGTCATAATTTAATGATATTTAACAGTATGTACAAATAAATACATTAAATAAGTGTGACACCCTGTCTAAAACACATACAACATAATTTGATTCACAATAATTGACTTAAATACAAAGTCGAAAATAGAAAAAATTTAAAATACATATTTGAAAGTTTTTGCTAAAAGAGATTGTGTAATCGATTAGCATAGAAATTCTACTAGCATTCCTATTTTCTGTTAAAGCAATGATAAAAGATTACTTATCCGAAAAATGAATCGCTAACAAGGTTCTTCATCATGTAACTCATACGAACAGGTCAATAATAAAAACAAAAAGTGTTTAAAATTTTGATATAACATGCCAGGTGTTAAGCTTGTTTATAAATTCGAATGCATGGCTTCTTCGATATTATGCCAGACTCCGTTAGATGAGGACATACTCACGTATCTACTTGAACAATACAGATGGGGACAATAACGTAATTTACTAGTATTTACTAATATTTACCGATGTCAAATTATTATCATTATTATTTCCTTTTTGTCTTAAGATTTCACGTTATTGTTTTGTTAATGCTGTACATTTTCTTTATAATATTTTTTATTCACACGAATGAACAATGCTTTATTTTACCCAAATAATTTTTTAAAAAATATTTTAATTATATTTTTAATACTTTATTTACTATTGATTACTTGTAAAAATAAAGTATTTAATAGGTAATATTTATACAACCAGTGATTTTTAAACGGTTTTAATGTCGCTGCTACAACCCAGTCAGAGATATGTAATACTCTATAATATATCATAACACAAACCCTAATACTAATAATTTTTATGGCCTTATTCGATTTTTTAAAAATTGCTTTATTTAGAAAATACCACAAGCTAAATTGTTTATTATTCAATAGATCGATTAATGATTTTGATCTTATATTGGTGACACATACACTTTATCCAATCAAATAAGGGGTTACATGACATTAAAAACTATTAACCAATCAGATAACGTAAATGTTAATACTGTGCACAAGTATTAAGTAAATCTATCATTTACGACGTAAAACTTGGTTTTGCGACTGATAATAAAATTAACGATCGTGAAAGTAGGTTTTATGGTGTTCATACATGTTATGATACCGTAAAACTTAGTTTTACAACGCAAATTGCACAAGAAATAAAAATATGCATTTGCGATCGTAAAACCTACATTTACGGGCGTAAAACCTAGTTTTACGGCGTAAATTGCACAATAATTCGTAAAACTAGGTTTTGCGATCACAAAAGTAGGTTTTACGGCGCAAAACCTAGTTTTACGACCGTAAAAGTAGGTTTCACGACCGCAAAACTAGGTTTTACGGCGTAAATTTAGGTTTCTCGAATTATTGTGCAATTTGCTTGCCATATTAATACGGCAGATATCAAGAACTACTCGGTTATTTTCTCTACTATAACGGTAGCCAAATTACCGATATGTGATTTCTTTGATCGTTTTATTAAACGAGCCATTGATCATACACTGTTAGAAAAAATTCGATTTTTTAAAGTTAATTTTAATTGATTTTTAAACTACAGACCAAATTTTTACTTCGAGTTATCGGGGGTATTCGAATTATAGAAATTTGAGTTATCGAAGTTTTCCTAATATAGTTTATATAGAAAACCGGTCGGGACAAAATAAAGACTTCGAGTTATCCGTGGTATTCGAGATATCGAAGTTTGAGTTATCGAAGTTCTACTGTATGACATATGGTACATCAAAATTTAACAGGTATTTTTGTTAGATATCTACAATTCACTGCAATGTTTTAATGATATCATAACGACTTCAACAACACTAAAATTAACTGTATAGAAACACTTAATATACTGTTGTAGAAAGAATGTTTTGAATTATCACTAGTGAGTTTTTTCCCTTTCATTCTACGACTCGAAAAAAGCCGTGACTCGTTGGTCTAAAGCAATTTACATTTGTCTATTTCATGTGCTGATTTTGAATTTCTATTAAAATAATGTATTCAAAATCAGCACATACAATAATGCATTCAAAATCAGCACATACAATAATGCATTCAAAATCAGCATATGCCTAATATATGGATGTTATCTTTATTGTACTGGAAACAGTTACTTGGAATTGAGTCGAGTTGAATAATGTGTTTAACGCCTAAGTCAAGATTCTTTTACTTATATCGAGGCGCTCAGTTCTGGGATGGTAGAGAAAACCGGAGTACCCAGGGAAACCAGCAACCCTTAGTAAGCGAACTAACAAACTTTCTCACTCTAGGACCTCACACGAGAGGGATTCAAACCTGAGAGAGACACTATGATCTGTAAGTGTGCACTTTAGACCATTAGGCCACCGAGGTCCCTGTAACTTAAAAGTTAACGTGAAATTTCCAAAATATGCCAAACCATTAAAATAGTCATAGCAACAATTACAATAATTATATTTTATCACAGCCTTTAAACCTCAAAGAGAAAAGAACGAGGGCACACAAACATTTTATAACGTCAATGTGAAACGGACAATGTCGTTTCATCCAATCAAAGAACAAGATGTCGTTTCATCCAATCAGAAAACATGTGATGTACTAATAATGCACTCGTGTCATAACAAGGTTGTGGATAGAATTGATTTTGTACATTACATAATTAAGGAATATAAAATAGGTGTTAAATTTAAAAGGATATTACAAATAAAATGCCTATCCGGGCACGAAAATACAAAAGCAAATATGGTGATGAATGTCTGTTTATATTAAACAAAAATACCTGTTTAATTTTGCTGTGCCATATGTGCACATTTCGAAAATTCATTCCTCATTAGTGACACTAGGGGCCGAAAAAGATGTTTCAATTTAGCATCACGTTTTTTCAATACATTTAAAACAGGTTGTTAAAATATGTGTTGACTGGTTTATTCGTATTTAACTGTAACTTTTCTCTGTTCACGATAGGCAAATGGCACATCAACCCCGGTCAACCGCAAGTGCGAAAGATTTACCTTGCCGTTGGTTTTAAACCTGTTGTCAAGATATTAGTATATCAGACTGTGTGGTCTGCAATGTTTATCTGCGAAATAGCGAGCAAATGTATTAGTATTTCAAAAGCAGACATAAGTGCGTACTAGTAAAATGCAAAGCAGAATCACCGACACATTTACATACCATACGATCTGGTGTTGAAATTAATCCTCGAGATCAAAAATTGTCAAGATAAGCTGGAAAATACCTGACGTAAAACAACATTCAACCAGAAAACTAACCAAAATAGTAAATAATTTTGCTCATGTGACGTAAACATCATACAACAAACCAGTTAACCAAAACTGTACATCATAATGCTGATGCGATGTAAAACAACATTCAACCAACCACTTGACCAAAACTGTACATCATAATGCTGATGTGACGTAAAACGTCATTCAACGAACCAACTAACCAAAACTGTACATCATAATGCTGATGTGATGTAAAACAACACTCAACCAAACAGTTAACCAAAACTGTACATCATTATGCTGATGTGATGTAAAACAACATTCAACCAACAAGTTAACCAAAACTGTACATCATAATGCTGATGTGACGTAGAACATCATTCAACCAACCAACTAACCAAAACTGTACATCATAATGTTGATGTGACATAAATAGAGGATCTTGCATTCGTGTTTATGTAATATTGAATTTATTAAACGAGTTGAATATTTTTTTTTATGCAACGAGCCTTGACGAGTTGCATAAAACATTATTCAACGAGTTTAATAAATTCAATATTACATAAACACGAATGCAAGATTCTATTTATTATATAATCCCATAAAAACGGCTTTTTCACAGATTTAAAACTAGTCTTCTCATTATATAAGAAAACAGCTGATTAACCGAAACACAACAAGTTCACGTTACCGTGTACATGCGCCAAAAGTAATCCTGCTGAAATATTAAAAGTAAACAATAGTATATCCGCAGGATACAAAAACAAAACAAACATTTTCAATTTAAATACTTTTTAGAAAAAAGTACAAAAGTATCAGCTTAAATTATGAATCAACAAACAGTGTGCCACTGTGAACTAGGTCAATTGTGTGAAGTCATAGCGCGCGCACTCTGGAATGTCAACAACATGGACAAGGATTTACAGACACGTGTTACTCGGAATCGCTATCCATGGTTATTCTGGCCCGTTTTTTAGGAAATGGTGATTTGTTTTGATAAATATGTATTTGAATGTTTCCTCCGGTGACTGTTCCTGCAAAAATGCTTTGGAATCCGCCGTGTAAATACCGGCGTGCGTAGTGCGTACGAATATAACTTTATTCACACGCTTTTATGACGTCACACTCATTCAATACGATTTTTATTGTATGACCGTATTACATGGATAATTGAGTAGATTATATAATAAAACAACATTCAACTTACCAAAACTGTACATCATAATGCTGATGTGATGTAAAACAACATTCAACAAACCAACTTACCAAAACTGTACATCATAATTCTGATGTGACGTAAAACAACATTCAACTAACCAAAACTCTACATCATAATGCTGATGTGACGTAAATCAACATTCAACTAACCAACTAACCAAAACTGCACATCATAATGCTGATGTGACGTAAAACAACATTCAACTAACCAAAACTGTATCTCAAAATGCCGATGTGACGTAAAACAACATTCAAACAACCAGTTAACCAAAACTGTACATCATAATGCTGATGTGACTTAAAACAACATTCAACCAACCAGTTCACCAAAACTGTACATCATAATGCTGATGTGACGTAAAACAACATTCAACTAACCAAAACTGTACATCATAATGCTGATTTGACGTAAAACAACATTCAACTAACCATTTCACCAAAACTGATCATCATAATACTGATGTGAAGTAAAACAACATTCAAACAACAAGTTAACCAAAACTGTACATCATTATACTGATGTGACCTAAAACAACCTTCAACTAACCAAAACTGTACATCATAATGCTGATTTGACGTAAAACAACATTCAAACAACCAGTTCACCAAAACTGTACATCATAATGCTGATGTGACGTTAAACAACATTCAACCAACCAGTTAACCAAAACTGTACATCATAATGCTGATGTGACGTAAAAAACATTAAACCAACCAACCAACTACTTTAAACTGTACATTATAATGCTGATGTGATGTAAAACAACATTCAATCAACCAGTTCATCAGAACTGTACATTATAATGCTGATGTGACGTAAAACGTCATTCAACCAACCAAATAACCAAAACTGTACCTCAAAACGCTGATGTGACGTAAAACAACATTCAAACAACCAGTTCACCAAAACTGTACATCATAATGCTGATGTGATGTAAAACAACACTCAACCAAACAGTTAACCAAAACTGTTCATCATAATGCTGATGTGATGAAAAACAACATTCAACCAACCAGTTCATCAAAACTGTACATTATAATGCTGATGTGACATAAAACAACATTCAACCAACCAACTTACCAAAACTGTACCTCAAAATGCCAATGTGACGTAAAACAACATTCAACCAACCAGTTCACCAAAACTGTACATTATAATGCTGATGTGACGTAAAACAACATTCAACAAACCAAATAACCAAAACTGTACCTCAAAATGCTGATGTGACTTCAAACAACATTCAAACAACCAGTTCACCAAAACTATACATCATAATGCTGATGTGACGTAAAACAACATTCAACCAACCAACTAACCAAAACTGTACATCACAATGCTGATGTGACGTAAAACATTATTTAACTAACTATAACTGTACATCATAATGCTGATTGGATGTTAAACAACATTCAACCAACCAACTAACCAAAACTGTACATCACAATGCTGATGTGACGTTAAACATTATTCAACTAACTATAACTATACATCATAATGCTGATTGGATGTTAAACAACATTCAACCAATCAGTTCACCAAAACTGTACATCATAATGCTGATGTGACGTAAAACAACATTCAACCAACCAGTTAACCAAAACTGTACATCATGATGCTGATGTGTCGAAAACAACATTCAACCAACAAGTTCACCAAAACTGTACATCATAATGCTGATGTTAAGTAAAACAACATTCAACCAACCAATTCACCAAAACTGTACATCATAATGCTGATGTGACGTAGAACAACATTCAACCAACCAGATTACCAAATCTGTGCATGATGAGTTGATGTGATGTAAAACAACATTCAACCTACTAACCAAAACTGTACGTCATAATACTGATGTGACGTAAAACAACATTCAACCAACTAACCAAAACTGTACATCATGATGCTGATGTGACGTAAAACAACATTCAACCAGAAAACTAACCAAAATAGTAAATAATTTTGCTCATGTGACGTAAACATCATACAACAAACCAGTTAACCAAAACTGTACATCATAATGCTGATGCGATGTAAAACAACATTCAACCAACCACTTGACCAAAACTGTACATCATAATGCTGATGTGACGTAAAACGTCATTCAACGAACCAACTAACCAAAACTGTACATCATAATGCTGATGTGATGTAAAACAACACTCAACCAAACAGTTAACCAAAACTGTACATCATTATGCTGATGTGATGTAAAACAACATTCAACCAACAAGTTAACCAAAACTGTACATCATAATGCTGATGTGACGTAGAACATCATTCAACCAACCAACTAACCAAAACTGTACATCATAATGTTGATGTGACATAAATAGAGGATCTTGCATTCGTGTTTATGTAATATTGAATTTATCAAACGAGTTGAATATTTTTTTTTATGCAACGAGCCTTGACGAGTTGCATAAAACATTATTCAACGAGTTTAATAAATTCAATATTACATAAACACGAATGCAAGATTCTATTTATTATATAATCCCATAAAAACGGCTTTTTCACAGATTTAAAACTAGTCTTCTCATTATATAAGAAAACAGCTGATTAACCGAAACACAACAAGTTCACGTTACCGTGTACATGCGCCAAAAGTAATCCTGCTGAAATATTAAAAGTAAACAATAGTATATCCGCAGGATACAAAAACAAAACAAACATTTTCAATTTAAATACTTTTTAGAAAAAAGTACAAAAGTATCAGCTTAAATTATGAATCAACAAACAGTGTGCCACTGTGAACTAGGTCAATTGTGTGAAGTCATAGCGCGCGCACTCTGGAATGTCAACAACATGGACAAGGATTTACAGACACGTGTTACTCGGAATCGCTATCCATGGTTATTCTGGCCCGTTTTTTAGGAAATGGTGATTTGTTTTGATAAATATGTATTTGAATGTTTCCTCCGGTGACTGTTCCTGCAAAAATGCTTTGGAATCCGCCGTGTAAATACCGGCGTGCGTAGTGCGTACGAATATAACTTTATTCACACGCTTTTATGACGTCACACTCATTCAATACGATTTTTATTGTATGACCGTATTACATGGATAATTGAGTAGATTATATAATAAAACAACATTCAACTTACCAAAACTGTACATCATAAT
The DNA here is from genome assembly GCA_029721355.1 of Tegillarca granosa. Taxonomy (NCBI): domain Eukaryota; kingdom Metazoa; phylum Mollusca; class Bivalvia; order Arcoida; family Arcidae; genus Tegillarca; species Tegillarca granosa. The sequence continues at coordinate 30,717,297 of CM056599.1, read as the reverse complement.
GCTGATGTGATGTAAAACAACATTCAACAAACCAACTTACCAAAACTGTACATCATAATTCTGATGTGACGTAAAACAACATTCAACTAACCAAAACTCTACATCATAATGCTGATGTGACGTAAATCAACATTCAACTAACCAACTAACCAAAACTGCACATCATAATGCTGATGTGACGTAAAACAACATTCAACTAACCAAAACTGTATCTCAAAATGCCGATGTGACGTAAAACAACATTCAAACAACCAGTTAACCAAAACTGTACATCATAATGCTGATGTGACTTAAAACAACATTCAACCAACCAGTTCACCAAAACTGTACATCATAATGCTGATGTGACGTAAAACAACATTCAACTAACCAAAACTGTACATCATAATGCTGATTTGACGTAAAACAACATTCAACTAACCATTTCACCAAAACTGATCATCATAATACTGATGTGAAGTAAAACAACATTCAAACAACAAGTTAACCAAAACTGTACATCATTATACTGATGTGACCTAAAACAACCTTCAACTAACCAAAACTGTACATCATAATGCTGATTTGACGTAAAACAACATTCAAACAACCAGTTCACCAAAACTGTACATCATAATGCTGATGTGACGTTAAACAACATTCAACCAACCAGTTAACCAAAACTGTACATCATAATGCTGATGTGACGTAAAAAACATTAAACCAACCAACCAACTACTTTAAACTGTACATTATAATGCTGATGTGATGTAAAACAACATTCAATCAACCAGTTCATCAGAACTGTACATTATAATGCTGATGTGACGTAAAACGTCATTCAACCAACCAAATAACCAAAACTGTACCTCAAAACGCTGATGTGACGTAAAACAACATTCAAACAACCAGTTCACCAAAACTGTACATCATAATGCTGATGTGATGTAAAACAACACTCAACCAAACAGTTAACCAAAACTGTTCATCATAATGCTGATGTGATGAAAAACAACATTCAACCAACCAGTTCATCAAAACTGTACATTATAATGCTGATGTGACATAAAACAACATTCAACCAACCAACTTACCAAAACTGTACCTCAAAATGCCAATGTGACGTAAAACAACATTCAACCAACCAGTTCACCAAAACTGTACATTATAATGCTGATGTGACGTAAAACAACATTCAACAAACCAAATAACCAAAACTGTACCTCAAAATGCTGATGTGACTTCAAACAACATTCAAACAACCAGTTCACCAAAACTGTACATCATAATGCTGATGTGACGTAAAACAACATTCAACCAACCAACTAACCAAAACTGTACATCACAATGCTGATGTGACGTAAAACATTATTTAACTAACTATAACTGTACATCATAATGCTGATTGGATGTTAAACAACATTCAACCAACCAACTAACCAAAACTGTACATCACAATGCTGATGTGACGTTAAACATTATTCAACTAACTATAACTATACATCATAATGCTGATTGGATGTTAAACAACATTCAACCAATCAGTTCACCAAAACTGTACATCATAATGCTGATGTGACGTAAAACAACATTCAACCAACCAGTTAACCAAAACTGTACATCATGATGCTGATGTGTCGAAAACAACATTCAACCAACAAGTTCACCAAAACTGTACATCATAATGCTGATGTTAAGTAAAACAACATTCAACCAACCAATTCACCAAAACTGTACATCATAATGCTGATGTGACGTAGAACAACATTCAACCAACCAGATTACCAAATCTGTGCATGATGAGTTGATGTGATGTAAAACAACATTCAACCTACTAACCAAAACTGTACGTCATAATACTGATGTGACGTAAAACAACATTCAACCAACTAACCAAAACTGTACATCATGATGCTGATGTGACGTAAAACAACATTCAACTAACCAAATCTGTACATCATAATGCTGATTTGACATAAAATAAAATTCAACCAACCAACTAATCAAAACTGTACATCATAATGCTGATGTGATGTAAAACAACATTCAACCAACCAACTAACTTAAACTGTACATCATAATGCTGATGTGATGTAAAACAACATTCAACCAACCAGTTAAACAAAACTGTACATCATAATGCTGATGTGATGTGAAACAACATTTAACAACGAACTAACCAAAACTGTACATCATAATGCTGATGTGACGTAAAACAACATTCGACCAATCAGTTCACCTAAACTGTACATCATAATGCTGATGTTAAGTAAAACAACATTCAACCAACCAATTCACCAAAACTGTACATCATAATGCTGATGTGACGTAGAACAACATTCAACCAACCAGATTACCAAAACTGTGCATGATGAGTTGGTGTGATGTAAAACAACATTCAACCTACTAACCAAAACTGTACGTCATAATACTGATGTGACGTAAAACACTATTCAACCAACTAACCAAAACTATACATCAATAACGCTGATGTGACGAAAAACAAAATTCAACCAACCAGTTTACCAAAACTGTACATCATAATGCTGATGTGTCGAAAATAACATTCAACTAACCAGTTCACCAAAACTGTACATCAATAATGCTGATGTTAAGTAAAACAACATTCAACCAACCAATTCACCAAAACTGTACATCATAATGCTGATGTGACGTAGAACAACATTCAACCAACCAGATTACCAAAACTGTGCATGATGAGTTGGTGTGATGTAAAACAACATTCAACCTACTAACCAAAACTGTACGTCATAATACTGATGTGACGTAAAACACTATTCAACCAACTAACCAAAACTATACATCAATAACGCTGATGTGACGAAAAACAAAATTCAACCAACCAGTTTACCAAAACTGTACATCATAATGCTGATGTGTCGAAAATAACATTCAACTAACCAGTTCACCAAAACTGTACATCAATAATGCTGATGTGACTTAAAACAACATTCAACCAACCAGTTCACCAAAACTGTACATCATAATGCTGATGTGACGTAAAACAACATTCAACTAACCAAAACTGTACATCATAATGCTGATTTGACGTAAAACAACATTCAACTAACCATTTCACCAAAACTGATCATCATAATACTGATGTGAAGTAAAACAACATTCAAACAACAAGTTAACCAAAACTGTACATCATTATACTGATGTGACCTAAAACAACCTTCAACTAACCAAAACTGTACATCATAATGCTGATTTGACGTAAAACAACATTCAAACAACCAGTTCACCAAAACTGTACATCATAATGCTGATGTGACGTTAAACAACATTCAACCAACCAGTTAACCAAAACTGTACATCATAATGCTGATGTGACGTAAACACATTAAACCAACCAACCAACTACTTTAAACTGTACATTATAATGCTGATGTGATGTAAAACAACATTCAATCAACCAGTTCATCAGAACTGTACATTATAATGCTGATGTGACGTAAAACGTCATTCAACCAACCAAATAACCAAAACTGTACCTCAAAATGCTGATGTGACTTCAAACAACATTCAAACAACCAGTTCACCAAAACTGTACATCAAAATGCTGATGTGATGTAAAACAACACTCAACCAAACAGTTAACCAAAACTGTTCATCATAATGCTGATGTGATGAAAAACAACATTCAACCAACCAGTTCATCAAAACTGTACCTTATAATGCTGATGTGACATAAAACAACATTCAACCAACCAATTCACCAAAACTGTACATCATAATGTTGATGTGACGTAAAACAACATTCAACCAACCAGTTCACCAAAACTGTACATTATAATGCTGATGTGACGTAAAACAACATTCAACAAACCAAATAACCAAAACTGTACCTCAAAATGCTGATGTGACTTCAAACAACATTCAAACAACCAGTTCACCAAAACTGTACATCATAATGCTGATGTGACGTAAAACAACATTCAACCAACCAACTAACCAAAACTGTACATCACAATGCTGATGTGACGTAAAACATTATTCAACTAACTATAACTGTACATCATAATGCTGATTGGATGTTAAACAACATTCAACCAACCAACTAACCAAAACTGTACATCACAATGCTGATGTGACGTTAAACATTATTCAACTAACTAAAACTATACATCATAATGCTGATTGGATGTTAAACACCATTCAACCAATCAGTTCACCAAAACTGTACATCATAATGCTGATGTGACGTAAAACAACATTCAACCAACCAGTTAACCAAAACTGTACATCATGATGCTGATGTGTCGAAAACAACATTCAACCAACAAGTTCACCAAAACTGTACATCATAATGCTGATGTTAAGTAAAACAACATTCAACCAACCAATTCACCAAAACTGTACATCATAATGCTGATGTGACGTAGAACAACATTCAACCAACCAGATTACCAAATCTGTGCATGATGAGTTGATGTGATGTAAAACAACATTCAACCTACTAACCAAAACTGTACGTCATAATACTGATGTGACGTAAAACAACATTCAACCAACTAACCAAAACTGTACATCATGATGCTGATGTGACGTAAAACAACATTCAACTAACCAAATCTGTACATCATAATGCTGATTTGACATAAAATAAAATTCAACCAACCAACTAATCAAAACTGTACATCATAATGCTGACGTGATGTAAAACAACATTCAACCAACCAACTAACCAAAACTGTACATCATAATGCTTATGTGATGTAAAACAACATTCAACCAACCAGTTAAACAAAACTGTACATCATAATGCTGATGTGATGTGAAACAACATTTAACAACGAACTAACCAAAACTGTACATCATAATGCTGATGTGACGTAAAACAACATTCGACCAATCAGTTCACCTAAACTGTACATCATAATGCTGATGTTAAGTAAAACAACATTCAAACAACCAATTCACCAAAACTGTATATCATAATGCTGATGTGACGTAGAACAACATTCAACCAACCAGATTACCAAAACTGTGCATGATGAGTTGATGTGATGTAAAACAACATTCAACCTACTAACCAAAACTGTACGTCATAATACTGATGTGATGTAAAACAACATTCAACCAACTAACCAAAATTGTACATCACAATGCTTATGTGACGTAAAACATCATTCAACTAACTATAACTGTACACCATAATGCTGATTGGATGTAAAACAACATTCGACTAACCAACTAACCAAAATTGTACTTCAAAATGCTGATGTGACGTAGAACAACATCCACCAACCAGTTAACCAAAACTGTACATCATAATTCTGATGTGACGCAAAACAACATTCAACCAATCAGTTCACCAAAACTGTACATCATAATGCTGATGTGACGTAAAAGAACATTTAACCAACCAACTACTTAAAACTGTACATCATAATGCTGATGTGATGTAAAACAACATTCAACCAAGTAACCAAAACTGTACATCATAATGCTGATGTGACGAAAACAACATTCAACCTACTAACCAAAACTGTACATGATAATGCTGATGTGACGTAAAACAACATTCAACTAACCAAAACTGTACATCATAATGCTGATGTGACGTAAAGCAACATTCAACTAATCAAAACTGTACATCATAATGCTAATTTGACGTAAAACAACATTCAACTAACCAAAACTGTACATCATAATGCTGATGTGACGTAAAGCAACATTCAACTAACCAAAACTGTACATCATAATGCTGATGTGACGTAAAGCAACATTCAACTAACCAAAACTGTACATCATAATGCTGATTTGACGTAAAACAACATTCAACCTACTAAGAAAAACTGTACATCATAAAGCTGATGTGACGTAAAACAACATTTAACCAACAAACTACTTAAAACTGTACATCATAATGCTGATATGATGTAAAACAACATTCAATCAATCAGTTCACCAAAACTGTACATCATAATGCTGATGTGACGTAAAACAACATTCAACCAATCAGTTCACCAAAACTGTACATCATAATGCTGATGTGATTTAAAACAACATTCAACCAATCAGTTCACCAAAACTGTACATCTTAATGCTGATATGATGTAAAAAAAACATTCAATCAATCAGTTCACCAAAACTGTACATCATAATGCTGATGTGACGTAAAACAACATTCAATCAATCAGTTCACCAAAACTGTACATCATAATGCTGATGTGATGAAAAACAACATTCAATCAATCAGTTAACCAAAACTGTACATCATAATGCTGATATTATGTAAAACAACATTCAACCCAACCAGTTAACCAAATCTGTACATCATAATGCTGATGTGTCGAAAACAACATTCAACCAACCAGTTCACCAAAACTGTACATCAAAATGCTGATGTGACGTAAAACAACATTCAACATACCAGTTAACCAAATTATTACATCATTAAGGGTGAATAAATAGATTTACCGTTAAGTCAAGAAAATTAAGATAACACACGTAACCACAATGGAGAAATCCAATTTTTCAACAAACCTTTCATTGTACGAGTATTATCTTTATAAAAACTAGGTCTGTTATTTCTTCATAATAACTTATGAACTTGTGAAAAATATATTCATAACATACTGTATTTTTATGGAAAATATTGGCATAGTTGAGTAAAAAAGAAACATGTGTTATTTAAGTATCTATTGTAATATTACGGTAGCACAGAGGTGACATGAAATATATTATTCATATTACGTGCGCACGTATGAACCTATTACGTGCGCACGTATTACCTTTTACGTGCGCACGTATTACCTATAAGTAATACGTGCGCACGTAATAGGTTTACCAAGACGTGCGCACGTATTACCTATTAGTAATACGTGCGCAAGTGAAAGGTAATACGTGCGCACGTAATATGAAAAATATATTTCATGTCACCTCTGTGCCACCATATAGGTTCATACGTGCGCACGTAATATGAATAATATATTTCATGTCACCTCTGTGCCACCGTATAATTATTTATTAATTACGGTTATCTTTTTTTTCTTAATCTTTTAGACCAATCAGATGGCTTAATTTTTAGTATATGTAAGTATATATTTAAATATATCTAAGAGAACCATGCTGTGTCAGCAAATGAACGCGTAGATTTTCAAGACTGGTTGCAGCATTAGGTCTTTTCATAATGGAGAATATAACGGTTCTTATTTTTAATTTTTCAACAAATTCTTCAATGAATGTTTCGACAAATTCTGGAACAAATATTAATCCTACGTTAAAGAAAGCTTTAGATGTCCTCCTAATAGCGGTAATGGCATTGATAATGTTATCTTTGGGCTGTACAATTAAACTTTCTGTATTGAAACAAGAAATTCGTCGCCCTATTGGAGTTGGTATAGGGCTGCTGTGCCAGTTTATACTGTTCCCCGCCGTGACCTTTGGCTTGGCTCATGCTTTACGTTTGCAACAATGGGATGCTTTAGGCATGATTATGTTGGGAACCTGTCCTGGTGGTAGTATATCAAATCTAGCAACATACTGGAGTGGCGGCGATGTTGCCTTGAGGTAAGCACAAAAGAGAGCGAGAGAGAAACAAAGAGGGGAGTGAGAGAGATTCAATAACCATTTTAAATTCAAGTTATTACACTGTTGATAGTTGTGAAACAACAAGAGAAAACTATACAGAATTTATTTATACAAAAGCCGGAATGTTTTAGATTTGGTAGTCAAAAGTATCTAATTATTGACGTTCTGAACTTTTTTAAATATCAATTGCACTTTTACCTGTAGTTTATTTAAACAATTATTATTTTTATTATTATCATTATTATTTTATTATTATTTTTTAAGTGCGATGTTTGCAATTGTTTGAACATATTTAATTTGTAATCTCAGCATATATATTATCAACACACACACACACACACACACACACACACACACACACACACTTGAGTAAGACAAAAACATTTAAAAACAAGTTATCTTATCCCATTTATTTGTCTTCCTAAAAGAAATTTAATATATTAAATGTACAATTAAATCTTAGGTACGTAATACTGTTGTGCACTTGCATACGGTATCAAACTAAAAAACCATTTAAGACAAGTTTGTGCATTAAAACAACATATAATAAATAATCATTCGTTTTACTAATCAAAGAACACTTCATAGACTTGCGAGATAAAATTTTTTTTAGAAATAATATGAAATAATTTTTATTCATGTAAGAAAGTTTTTTAAGTCTCCCACCCACTTGATAAGTGGGGGAGACTTATTGTTTTTGTACGGGTTCTTCTTCTTATTTTTTCTTCGGCGTTTTTAAGCCACTTTTCTCAGGAATGGAAAGTCATTTTTACTTCAAACTTTCTGCAGGTAACTACCATCATCTAAAGGTGTAATATCAGTACTTTTTTCGCAATTCGCAAACAAAAGCTATGTTTATCAAGAGTTTAATATCCCCTCTAACAGAGGGGACAGATCATGATCAGACTATGCAACAAATGATATAGTAGTGGGAGACATTTTTCCTGAATACACTTTTAAATGTTCTACAACCACAACAAACAATATAACCACAACAAACAATATTGGAGAGCAGTAGCGAAGTACTTATAAATGTTAAAGTATATAGTGTTAATAAGAAACAGGTTAACGAGTGAATGAGGTACAAAAGTAATACTAATACACAAAGGGTAGTGTTTATAAAAAAGATGTTACAAGTAGCCAAGGAATGCCTGGATGAAGTGTTATAATAATATACATGATTTGGGTCAATGTTCGTTTTAGTGACCATGAACTTTAGATGGTTGAATTATAGCTTATTAGGTACATTTACTACATTTGGAATATTTTATGCTTTATTCACGATTTATTAATATAATTAAGTTTAATTTTTGAATTTTTAAGGCTAATTTAGCACAAATTATGGAATTTTCAGCACATTATAAAAACACTTTAATACTTAAATATAATTTCATGATTGTTGAATTAATTACAATTGAACTTAATTAAGAAGCAATGTTATTGGTCTCTCTGTAACTGCTAAAATGTAGGTCATTTGTGGCGTCATAATACTTATAAACAGCTTGATTTTTCATCTTCATGCTGTGCCTCATTTCAAATTGTTCTATTTCATTAGTCTGAGATACTAAAACGAAATACTTACAGAAGTGTTTGAGGGAGATAACCTTTTGATGTAAATCCGCTTCATCCCAACAGAAGTTTTGTTATTATCAGAATAAGTAATAACCTTATGAACATGCATCCGTGAAAAGACTTAGGTTGATTAATATATACACACACTAAGTTATCGTTTTGATTTTAAAACAGACGTCAAAATTTAAAATTTAAAAATAAACTGATTGATAACTAAAAATTATAGATGAATGAAAATTTAAATAGTGCAAACTTTAAACGTTGAATGTAATGATCCAATAAGCGTATAGCTCAAACGTCCCTTAAATCTTGCAATTTTGGTAGTATCAAAAAAAAGTGTGTGTGTGTGTGTGTGTGTGTGTGTGTGTGTGTGTGTGTGTGTGTGTGTTTTAAATCTTTCCCAAATACGTCTGTAAGAAATAAACAAACAGAAATAGTACATTATTCAGATTACAGTGGACTCAAAGATGCCATTAAACCGAGTAAAGAATAACACAGATTACAAGTACAAAAGAAATAACGTTGTTGTGAGAGGTGACGTTGATAGGCAGTAACTGCAAAAATGTGAAAAGACGATGTTTGCCATAATTCAGAAATACAATTTTCGGAAAATGATATTTGTTATATTAATTTTTTTTATGGTTCTGTGTTTATTTAATCTTTTACGATGAAGTTTATTTTTATCAAGGTTAGTGTATGATAATTTGTTACTAAACATACCATTACATTAAATAACATAAATGATTTAAACTTTGTACATCGCTAAATTAGTTTGCATGTGTGTGTGTATGTGTGTGTGTGTGTGTGTGTGTGTCAAATTATCATCCTTTACTAAATTTCCTCATTGTCCCGAGTTTCACATTTTTGGTACATTCATTTAAGTTGCCCTTCTAAGCCTTGTACAATTTATCCCTGTATAACATATTCTGAGCACGCGCAACCTTTGACATAGCAATCGAAATTTACGGAGTTAGAACACTCATGCTGTAAGCGCGTTAAGTGGCCCTCAACCATATACAGTTTATTTCTGAATACTATACTTTGAGCACGCGCAACCTTTAGCACAGCAATCTAAATTCAAGGAGTTATGTCTCTTTTATCGTCAGTTTTCAAATAATAGCTTCGAAGTTCTGCGATAAAGAAGTGCCGTGGAGTGATACTAGTAATTGTTAACGTCACCATATTTCACACAAATTGAAGCAATCAGTCCTGGGATAGAGATGGTGTAGAAAACCTGAGGTATAAAACATGATGGTGTAGAAAACATGTCAAAAACAGCTTTCTTCGACAGAACTGACGAACTTCATTTCACTTGGATAAGCCCTGAGTGGTAATCGAAACCTAAGCGGTTAGAGGCGCTCTGATCCGTAAGGTTGTTTAAGATCACTCGGCCACCAATGCTCCTGCGATAAAGATTTGGGCACATTATTTTTCAGATTGCTTTTGGAAAAAAAGAAAACGTAAAATACTGCCGCAATTTAAGTACTGTATTTATGTTCGGACAGTTTACTTCCCTTGAGAATATTAAACCAGCACAACGTTAAAATATATCAATTTATTCGTATGATAAACTAATATTTTTTAAAATAACAACTTGGACATGAAACATTTTAATAACAAAAACTAATGATAAAAGTTAGGTTAAAATAGAATTAATTAATGGACATAAGTGATTTCTAACCATTTTCGACAGTTTATCTATTGCAAAAAATTTAACATTTAAATTTAAATTAAGTGCTATATAAATGCTAACAAACTTATTTTTGGATCTTTTTGTCTATATTATATAAACTGTTTCTACATTTTTAAATCTGACGTGCTTAAAGCTGGGTGTAGCTCCTTTGCTTTTTTCAGAAATTTAAGAAGGCAATGCTGAAAGCAATCAGACTACCAATTCCCACCTTAACTCAGTAAATACATATTGTTCAGTGTCTGGTTAAAATTAAAACTATTTTTTACTTTAATAAGATTGAGATCCCCAAATACCAATGGTTGTCCCGGAGTCAAAATGGTATGTCCCTTTATCTTGTATGAAGTTGTTTCCTTAGTATACTAGTATAGCTTAAAATTCTTGCAAGGCAATAACTGCGAATCAAGATTGCCATAAAATATTACTGCAGAAAATAAATTCTTGCTGCTACAGAGATTTTACATACAAAAAATGGTGATGTTTGCACCGGAAGTTATGTTTTTTGATGACGCTTTATGTCACATGCGCACAGGAACCCGCAATTTTCTTTTCATTTTTACTATTAACATGTAAAATCCCTGTAGCAGCAACAATTTCTGTTTTGTTACAGAAATATGTAATGGTAATCGCGGATGCGCATAGTGATCTTCAGTTACGAGTAAACTAAAGTAAATGAAAAATACCAAACATAATGTTTATGGGATTTTCTATGAAAATTTTCAATAATTTATTGTTACGAACACAGTGACACAAAAAGTAAGCTTCTTGCCATAAAACGGTTTCCAAAATGCTTAACTGACAAGATAGACGGTGCCAAACACTAACTTCATAGTAAAGAAACTATTTCGAAGGTCTGACGTTTTGCTTTCTGACAAGCCTACGCATTCAGTCACTTTATTGGATGGAATAAGTAAAAAAGTGTTAAAAAGCGAATAAAAAGCTGAATTATGTTTATTATGAATATTTGAATACGTTTGTATTAGGCGGCGTGTTTTAAATAAAATGTAAGACTATATCAGACTAAGTAAATTTTCTAAAAATTTGTTCTGCAAACCTTTTAAACAGAGCTATATAACGAAAAAGTAAGGCAAAAAATATGATTCACTTAAAACTGCATATAACAAATGTCTAAATCAAATTTATTGGGAAAAATGTTTATTGTCATACCACAGACATTGCAATAGCTGTATTGCATACAAATAATACCTGTTAATTGGCGATCAAATGCATATGAAATTAAATAGCCTACCACAAATGGGTCTTTATCTAAATTAATATTCTTAATTATTTTTGTCATATTTTTGTTATAATTTGCGAAAACTAATTAGTTGCTCCTTATGCGACTTATCATGACCTATTGGCGGTAATTTTTATCTTCGTGCCTTAAAACATGTTCCAATAGTTATGTGCCACAACGATTGGTTGAAATTAAGAACTAAAGTTTTGTTTTTTGCATTCTTTTAACACATCCGTTTCAAATGACTACTTGGCACTTGACCTACTTTTGACAATGAAGTTATTTTGGGGGTGGTGGAAGATTTTTGTTATCATCCTCTTCATGAAAAAAAAAACGAGGTTTAAAATGATTTTCTACGGATTTTTTTTTCAGTGTCATTATGACTGCAGCATCCACGGCTATTGGTATCGGTATGATGCCACTAAATCTGTGGATCTACTCTAGAAGTTGGACGGACAAGAAGGCAGTTATACCATACATCGGCATCGTCATAGCTTTAATATCCATTCTGGTACCAGTTTCAATAGGAATGGTTATCGAATATAAGTTTCCCAAACCAGCTAAATGGATAACAAGGGTATGTATAAGTGCTGTTTAGTAAAAAAAAAAAAATAAATTGAAAATCACATTTTTTGGTCCACCAAATAATTGTTTTAAATACATACAGCTAGCGCATTTTCGACTGCCTAGTATATGTTTTACAAACTGCAAACTTTCTCTATCATCCTTTAAAGATACATGTATTCCTGTATTATTTATTTTGGCTTCGTATTATATGTTTAGGACAAAAGTAAGTGAATTCTATCGAATTAAAATATTCGCAAAAGTTTAATTTTGCATCTTATTACACTCGCTAGTTAACGAGGGAAAATGAACGAAATAGTTTCTCGATCTGTTAAAACTAAAAAAAACTTGTCATACATAGCCTTTAAAAGGCAGAAGAAGTGTGAGGGAGAAAAATATTTTGAATATAAAATGCATTTCTCATGGTTGTAGTTTCGACTTTTTCGGTGAACTCCTATTGTAGAAATTCGAACAAAGATTCTGTATTTTCTATATGTGTTAATAAAATTCAGAAATTCAATAATGACACTGGAGTATGAGAAGCTTAACTTTCATCTTAAATAGGTTTTCTCCGCACAATGTTTATACTCATTCTTAATTTCTAATAAATAATTATTTCGAACACCAGAATGGGTTTAGATTCTTTAAGTAAAACCTTGGTGTCTCGGTAGCCGAGTTGTCTAAAGTGTGCACTTGTAGACAACAAACGCTGCTTATACTACTTGGGACGGATCTAAGTGTGAAAAAAGTTTGACAGTTCACTTGTCAGGTCGGATGTTTTCTCCGAGCACTTTTCTTTCCTCCACCAAAGAAGGGGGGGGGGGGGTGAAACTCCACTCTAATGGTACTTATTTAACACTATTTGCCATGGTTATTATGACGATGATCTGTTTCCATCTAACGTTCGAGGTTTGATCGCCCATAGAAGTTTTATTATTATTATTATTATTATTATTATTATTATTATTATTATTATTATTTTTATTATTATTTTTATTATTATTTTTAATGCTTTATTTATTTTTTTTTTTTTTGGTTGTAGCACTTCCATGTGTTACCTTAAATGTTTATGAAAAAATGCATTCAAAAGTAGCATATGACCATTAATTGCCATGTGCTACTTTTGAATGCATTATTTCATAAAAGTTCAAAAGTAGCACATGATCGTATTAATCGTACGAGGTTTTCGATGTCGCAATAGTGATGTGTTTTATTTTTTTATTTCAGATAGGAAGCGTGATTGGATTTCTAGCTATAGCTGCAGCAGTAATTATAAATATAATTCTGTATCCGAATATATACACAACATCTACTGCTTGGGGTACGTGGTTCGGATCCGCTATACTACCATCTATTGGAATGGGAATTGGATATGTTTTTGCATTCATTGCACGTCGGCCAGAATCTCAGAGACGAGCCATTGCTATAGAAACGTCAGCTCAAAATGTAGCGCTATGTTTGACTTTGATTTTTATCACCTTTAAGGGCGTAAACGTGTCTAGGATGATGGCTTATCCATCAATTTTCGGATGTTTTTCGGTAATTACGCTGGTAGTGTCTTCAGTCTTATTTCGATTAATTGACTTTTATAAAAGAAAGAACACTAAACTTGAAAGTAATAGAGAGTTAAACATAATGGAGGACCCTTCAAATAAACACACAGAGGCGTTTTTACACTCTCATGAGTCAGAAATCAAACAATCAAAAATTTAGCGCTGAATAAAATTAATGATGGTATATTATTAAACATTCTCCGTAAAAGTTTAAGGATGCAAATACGTATGCACGATCTGTTCTGGTTTAAACTATTTCTTGCTTGAGAAAAAAATAAACATCGAGTGATAAATTTATAGACAATTTTAAGGAGTGAAAATCTTCTTTTATATCCCGGTCTGATGTACCACGTGATGTATGAATTTTTTTTTTTTTTTTTTTTTTTTTTTTTTTTTTTTTTTTTTTTTTTTTTTTTTTTTTTTTACAATTTCAATATTTTTTGGAAGATATAGTGACTTTGCTTACCGTCCTGATGTATTTTTTCTGCAATTCTAAAAAAATATGTATCTTGGTTGTATACCTTTCAGATTCATTTATAATTCCATTGGTTTTTGGAAATAAATAATGTTTATTTATAATAATGTTTAATTAAATGTACATTTAATGCTGTTTTGAGCTCTATATCCTTGGCATTAAACAGTTGTATTCCTTACATATGAGAGATGCTTCATTGGCCGAGTAAATTAGAAGCACCTCTCATAGCCTAGGTTCTTATCTTAGGATACTAAGGTGATCTTAGTATGAAAGAATTTGTCTGTTCCGTGAATAAAGATCAGTCTTTTTCTCCAGGCTTTTCGTTTTCCTCGGACTAATCGCCTCCTTAGAAAACACGAGGCCCAAGAGAGCCTGTGCTGCTCAACTGGCAGGCCAAACATGGCAAGGCAATGAAAAAAGTTACGGAAAAACCAATTAAATATATTAAATGGCCAGAGTTCTACATTCCATGTACCAAATTTGAACTAAATTGATCAACAAATAAATATGTTATGGCTATTTTCCTGTTTATTATATTTATAGTAACAGCGGCCATCTTGGATTTAGAATCGGGCCGAAAATAAAAAATTTAAATCTACTCCATCTATGGACCTTCCACATCAAATTTGGTTTTATTTGGTCATGTGGTTTCGGAAAAGAAGATTTTCAAAGAATCGACAATATTTAGCTGCTAATTTACATATTGCGCCAATAACATGCCAGGAAAAACCTGTTAAATATATCAAATGGCCAGAGTTCTACATTCCATGTACCAAAAAGTTGCATTTCTTTGCTACATTCTTACACTTAGCATCGAAGTTGACAGTGCGTCTGTAATTTTTATATTTGCACCAAAGTAAATACTAGTATTTGTTGTTATACATGTGTAAAAACTTGAGAACACTAACTTGTAACTTAAAAACAGCTGAAAAAAACATGTACGTGGCATTAGATCGGTAAAGTTAGTAACTGGCTACTAGTAGCTAACTTTTCTTCTACAAGTAGCCAGCTACTAGTAGCCAGTTACTAGTAGCTTACTTTACCGATCTCGTGGCATTTAATAATAATAGGAATAAGTCATGATTTATTATTGTAAGTTTTTCGTCGGCTCTAAGGCGATGTTCCTAAAGATTATAACGTTTCGAAATTCTCGCCATGAATGCGTGTTTGCGTTGATATTTTTGATTTTTACCTCAAGTACCTACTCATAAATTAATTTCAGAAATTTTAATCTATAAAAAACGCCTGTTAATTTTCAGTGCTGTTGCCTGTTATCCGTATATCAAGCAGAAAATCTCACAACCTATTTTAGGGTAACTTTGTTCTACGGGGAAGCTAGCCAGACAGATAGATGCTTACCCTTCTGGAGCACCCGGTCTCACTTCCTTTATGGAAGTTGGTTTGTACAACTAACTTATTAGCCATTTATTAAAATTTTACCTTGGTTTTTGGGAATTGTGATTTGAACATAGACTGGAATGTTAATGTTTTATTTTTATTTAAAATTAAAAGTGTTAAAAGCTATGGCAGGAAACTTGGTTTTTACCGATTTTCCACGAAAAAAGGTTTTTCATTGCGAAGTTCCATGCTTTGTTCATTTTTTATCGGACTTTTTAAGTGTTTTTGTCATACAGTTGTTACAGATGCCAAATATAATGCTTTCAGTTGGAAACTTACCAAAACCGTTGTATAGTTACTTTGATTATTTTGAAATGCCATAAGGCAGAAACTAAACCAATTTGCGTTTAATGAACGACTGGTTGTAAAACAAGTGGGATGGTTCAACGTGTAAGGTCCATATAAGAGCTATATCTACACCATGGGACATTTTACCAGTCTTAAGACGGTAGTTTTATAATCAGTGTTTTTTTTTTTTGTCTTAGTAATGTTGCACGCCAATAAACAAGAAAAAAATTATCTATAACATTCAATTGAAAAGAGTGGAGTGGAGAGAGTGGAGTAATGATGATTTACGCCCCAGTCAAGAATATTTCACTTATTTCGAGACGGCCAGTTCTGGAATGGTGGAGGAAACCGCAGTGCCCCCTCAAATGAAAAGAAAGGAAGGTGGTAACACATAACATGTCACACTGTTGCTCTATATCCATGCTATTGCAGATAACGGACATTCCATGACAAAGAGGTCTTATATGTGTAAACGTGTAGTTTACATGCAATTTAAATTAAAATTATAAAATAAGAATTTGAAACTTGAATTTACTATCTTAACACTTTCTTTCATAGTTGGTCGTGCGACCTGGTCAGTTCCAAGGCCACATCCAAACTGAAGATTAAAAAAAAAACTATATTGTTAAAAGCACTATGGCAACAGAATGTAGATAATGCGTAATTAAACAAAAGTAGCTTAATTGCAATTAATGTCCGTTTGGCTAATTATTGTCAATACTTTTGAGTCTGTGACACATCTGACTTATTTACATATTTACTGGGATAATCCATGGATAAAGATTAAGGTGTGATTAGTCCATTTACGTTTTGTTTAATTAGTGACTTAATTATGGCTAAATGAAATAAATCCGAAAGAAAGAAAAGATAGAAAGATAAATTACAAACGCTGAACATAAAAAAATTACATAATTGATATTATTGTAGATGAAAGTCTGACTTGAATTGTTCTCCGTTTACCAAAAATTAAAATCTAAAATTAATAAATATAATATATTATAGAATTTGTTCTAAACATGGTACCTTGTTATCACTTTAAAAAAATTAGCAATTTTTGCGCTGTTACATATGTGTCCATGATTGACAGAAGGAAAATAGAGGGCGCTGCAATGTTCGATCACGTGATTTCACCGATTTATTTCAGATCTGTTTACTTGAAGCTCCGTTAAAGCACTTGTAGTACTGTGTTTGGCAAAGACCAACCAGCATCAATTCATCATATCCATCTACTTTAAAACTGGATTTTATGTCTTAGTTCTGAATATACCACTTATATCAAGATGTCACTAGGTACAGATGAGGTATAAGAAAGTTCGACATTTGCAGTGCGCTCATAGCAATATACGCAATAAAGAGGTACGATTCTTTTGTTTCCTTCGAAGAACCCCGCGACTTTTATCTCAAATTGTTTAGGTACTTAATAAAAAAAACAATATTTCCATTTTTAGCCTTAGTCAGACCCGGTCAGGTTTTAAAACCGACCGTGGGGTTCTCTGATAAATAAGCAAAATTATCCAATACTCACTATTTTTGAAAGATGTCTCATTAGCTTTCATAAAACATAAAACACAATCAAAGAGCCCCAAATAAAAAAATATTTAAAGAGGACCACGACTAGATCAAAATTTCCTTTAAATAAAATTTAACACACTTTAGCACTTTATTATTGTGACAAACTCTTTTAAATATGAAAGAAATTTCTCTTTTTATAAGAGACAGTCTGTGTTAAAACAAGAAATTCGTCGCCCTATAGGAGTTGGTATAGGCTTACTATGCCAGTTTATACTGTTTCCCGCCGTGACTTTTGGCTTGGCTCATGCTTTCCGTCTGCAACAATGGGATGCTTTAGGCATGATTATGTTGGGAACCTGTCCTGGTGGTAGTATATCAAATCTAGCAACATACTGGAGTGGCGGCGATGTTGCCTTGAGGTAAGCAAGAGAAAGATAGAAAACAAAATTTCTACAAGATCTGACTCCTTTTATAGATTTGATCAAATGTTTTTGTTATGTACATAATCTTTAAATCCACACTATTCTCTCTTTTTCTCTTCATAAATAAACAAAATATAAAATATATATTAAAATCGTCAAAATGTTTTTTGTTATGGAATTAATTTTAGAGCTAATTTGATAGATTTTATAGATGTGTAAGGTCTGTACGTGAACATATATGATTGATGGAAATATTTATAGTGGTTTTTCTTGTGACTCATCCTTTATTTTAGACATAGGATGTTTAAATGGGATCACAAATTTAATTGTAAAAATTTCATTTAAAATGAACATATCTGTACAAGCATTATTTAGAAGTGGAACGATTACTGTTCTTGAATAAGTTTAAAAAGAGATTTGTTTTTTATCAATTTAAAATACATGTGTATTGTGATTCATGTTTCCCTAACTGACAAGTGTTTTGACTTTTTTACAAGCAGGAGATAAGACAACATTTTTACTTAATGTGTTCCAATAACCCTTAGGCTATAAACTTAATGAGGTTTTTATGATTGAAATCTATCTATAATTGTAATTGGTAATTATATTGTATCATCTGTTTAACAATCTAATGTTTATATATATATCTCGTAATGTAGTTTATTTAAGCTTGACAAGGCGTAGAGTGTATTCGAAATATTTTGCAATATGAAAAATCATACTGTCGTTAGTCCTTATTTTATTATTATAAATAAAAGCTTTTACAATACCAAGAATATCTAATATACATGTATATAAATTTTAAAAAAATATTCGTAGGAAAGTTGTTCAAAGTATTACCTATTTGCCAGTTTTCATAGTTAGGGATTGTGATTTAAACGTGAACTCACATTTTATATATATATATATATATATATATATATATATATATTGAAGGATTACTAAGATAACACCCGACATTTAAATAGTGGTTGGTTTCCCTAGCACTGGAAAGGAATATTATAAAGCAGAGAAACCAAAATTTTGTAATTGCACATTTTGAAATTCAGCCTCAAAAAGTATATTAAACATTTCCTTTTGCTGAGAAAAATATAAAAGTTTGTAAAACGTGTGGTTGGTATAAAAGACCCCTCCCTCCCCCCCCCCCCCCCCAAAAAAAAAAGAAAATAAATCAATCCAAATTATTGCATAAGGCTGATATATTGATATTCTTGAACAAAGACTTAAATTTTGATACATGCCGCATTACATGTAAATAATTTAAAGAAGAAGAAAGATTGAACATTTTTTAAAAAAGACCGCAATTACAACAGAGTAACATATAAAATACTGCCTCATGGGATATCAATCTCTTATCGAAGACATCAGGGAGGTTTGAATTTTGAATCCTCGTTTTCCAAAAAAGTATTTGATACATTTTGGGGAATTGAACCTCAGAAAAACAAGATAAATTCTTGAGAAAATGATTATTTTCGGTATCTGCACAAGCAACTGCCGTATCATGTGTTTTTTATAATTTGTTCTTTAAAATGGAAATATCCCGTTATGATTCCCTTTTATAGAAGACAATCATTTTTAAGTTTTAATGATGTTGACATACTTATCATAATAAGATTATGGTACTAAGCATAACTAGATGATAACGAGTTATTTTTTACTCGATATTGTCTCAGCTATTTTGTTTATAATATCATTGTTTTGTTTCATTAATATTAAGATAATTTCTATAACCGGTTCAAACAACCTAATATCATTATTTTACTAGGTTTTTTATTCATAGATACTGTTCTGGGTTGGTTTCATGGGAATGTTAAGAGATTGCCTTGGATTGGCTTGGTTTATAGTTGGGCGTAATGAACAAATTAACCATGTCTTTAGTATGGTAATAAATCAAAGACAATAGTTCAACATAAAGATTAAGATTAAAAACTAAATAGGAATATTTTTTCTATCTTTTACCAAGTGCATTTGTCAGATGATTTTAACATTTCAATTATTTTCAATGTTTTAGTGTCATAATGACTGCGGCATCCACAGCTATCGGTACTGGTATGATGCCATTAAATCTGTGGATTTACTCTAGAAGTTGGACGGATAAAAAGGCAGTTATACCATATGTCAGCATTGTAATAGCTTTAATATCCATTCTTGTACCAGTTGCCATAGGAATGGTAATTGTGCATAAATTTCCTAAACCAGCAAAATGGATTGCAAGGGTATGATTATTACTTCAGATTCCTGCAAAATGCTACATATAAAACACATTATATAACCAAAAATGATTTCAGTTTTTTAAAATGTTCCCTCTCGTCATTGACTATGAAATCTGCGAAGCAGGCAAAACATTTTAAAGAAAAAGCACAAAGCATTTAAAAAAACCAAAGTTGCCATGCGTTCCTTTAACTATCTTTATGAAATAATTCATTTCAAAAGTAGTATATTACTTCATAAAAATTGAAGAATACAACTTAGGAGAACGGTTAGCAAGAAAAATCCATCTTATACAAAATGAAAGTTTAAATTAATCATAATTGCAGGTAAAACGTTAACCAAAGTCCACGTTGGTTGCAAAATGAGCACGATTTCTTTATTAAAGATAAAAGTATTTACACTTATTGTAACCGAGAAACTTATAATTAGGGGAAAAATGAAGGGGAAAAATGAGATTTCTGACAAAATAATATCCACTTATATCAAACAAAAAATCTTTGACAATACCTAGGAAATTATCATCAACAAATTATACATTAAATTGAAAAAAATATCAAAATATCGAACAAAAGAATAAATTGTATTCTAATTCTGATAATAGGATAAGAGGCCTGCAACAGTACGTTTTCATTTTTGAAACTGAAAAAAGTACTTTTAATTCTTTTTCCTATGCTGTTCTGATGATATTTTCATTAATGAAAATGTCATTAACTAAGCCTCAAACCATTGTTATTTATATTCCTACATATGGATTATTAATTAATTTATTTTATTTTTTAAATATTTCTTTTTAAATGCGTTGGGTTTTCACGGAAAAACTTTCTCGTACATCGAGAATGCCTAGTACCGATAGCTTCGACAAGACATAATGAGATAGATGTTCTTAAACGAAGTATTTTATAAGTTACATTTTATTTTTATCATAAAA
This sequence comes from Tegillarca granosa, assembly GCA_029721355.1. NCBI lineage: Eukaryota > Metazoa > Mollusca > Bivalvia > Arcoida > Arcidae > Tegillarca > Tegillarca granosa. Next base: position 30,695,905 of record CM056599.1, on the reverse strand, counting down.
TTTAAAATTTAAATTATAACATTAAATATCATTGCAGACTGTTTAAAAGCTGTTTAACAAATATGTAGTGCTTGGTGATAAATGGTTTTGATATATTTTAAATAATATTATAGTCTCTAAGTAATGGATCAATAATCTATTTAAAATGTGATGAGCAAGAAATCTGTGGTAATGAAGTAATGCTGGTTGATCATTTTCACATTTTTTGTTAAATAAAACTTTGAAGAAAAACGCCAGAAAGTTTAATTTATTTAACCTTGAGGCTTACAATAGTTTAAAAGATCCAGATTATGCATGCTGTTCTAAACCTTGGTCTTATCTGACAGATGCCCCTTGGTAGTTTTTTTTACTCAATTTGCAATTAATAGTTTTTTTTTCAAAATTAAACAGATAAAATATTAGGAAGTCAAACTGAAATACTTACTAGTAAGTTAAAAACCAAGGGTTCAGCTTCTTTAAATAAGAAATTTTAAGATTTACTACTAAAATGACGACGGTGAACCTGATGTATTCAGATGTTTAATGCTTGTTATATAAACCATTTGATAGGTCAAAACTTTTCCTGCATATTGATCAACAGTAGTTTTCAATTAAAAATAAATAGTATTTACTAAACTTAGACATATTGTTTCTCTTTTGGTGAAAAAATGACAAACATTTCTGATCACATATTGCTAAATTTATTACAATTGAATTTTAAAAAATCACGATATAAAAATATAACCGATGAATGATCTAGAAGGTGTGTTTATGGTACTATGAATATGTTGATTTAACACTGCAAACGTCATTTCTTTAGAGTTTGGCGGACAACCGTTGCTTTTCTTTACACATGCCATTTTTTTATTTTCAGATAGGAAGCGTATGGGACTTTTAGCTATTGCTACAGCAATAACATTTAATGTACTTATGTATTCCGAAATCTACACATCGTCTGCTTGGGGGACATGGCTTTAGGACTTGCAATTGGATATGTAATGGCATTAATCGCACGTCGACCAATATCTCAGAGGCGAGCCATAGCTATAGAAACGTCAGCTCAGAATGTTGCGTTATGTAAAACATTGATTGCAGTCACTTTTGAAGGTGTTAATGTATCTAGACTAAGCACTTACCCGTCGCTTTTTGGTTGTTTTTCCGTGTTTATTTTGCTAACGCTATCCGTAATAGTTCGATTATATGACTATCGGATAAAAAAGAATTATACATTTCAGTGTCAAGAGAAATCAAAGAAAATAGAAGGCGGTCTTAAAATGCTGAATGCAACTTGCTACCGTTTGTAAAAAATGAAAATGTAGGTAAAGGATGATTTGAATAAGCTGAGCATACGCCGGTAAGAAAATATCAAGAAACAGGCAAAACTTTGTGAATACCCCTATGCTTAACATTTGATCGAGACAAAAGAATAAATGATGTTTAATGTTGCTTTATATTTGTTTAAACAAAAATAAAAGAAATTAAAATAAAACTTTGATAATTCGTTTTGGGGTTAAAAACAAATAAGACAGAAGATGCTAGTAAAACTACAAATTACGTCCAACCTCTTCGCAAACTTCGGCATGTAAAAATCTTAATTCCTAAATTATAATGTCAGAGCATCACTCTTGAACCAAAATTTGCAAAACAAACGACAATTTAAAAAATGCAGTTAAAATATTTTTGATGGAACTGAATTCCCCCTATATGTATGAATTTAAATATTGTTATTTGTCATTTAGATTTTAAAATTCTATATTTGCATGTAAGTATGTGGATAGCAACATGATAAATTGTATGTTTCAATAAATCAAAGTATAAACATTGCCTAACCATTTTATTGTGGAGCTATCTTTTGGTTTATTTCAGCGATGAAGTGATTACAATAATGTTTGAATTCAATAGGCGAAAACATCCTCCATTATAGTATTCAAACAATTTAATACTTTGTATTTTAAATAATATTGATAACATAACCCTAATATAAAACAATGTATAAAACTCACTAACTAGCATTTTTGTAATCCCTGTGTTGTATATTATATTTTAAATTTTCACCAGTCGAAACCTATTTTTATTTCATAATCTTTCGGTGTAAATGGTTGCAACCGCGTTCATGTCATTGTATTTTTCTAAAATTTATAAACACGTCTTTGTAGCCAAGTTGATCTATTTTAAAGAAGCTTTCCTCAAATTTACTCTTTCTTTGTTGTGTGTAAAATCTTAATTATTCATTGCTGATTTCTTTATTTATTTGAAGCAGAATTTTTGCATGACCTTGTCAAATCTGGAGAGAAGATTGTCGCTAAATCATGTAACTCTGCATACAGATGAGATCACGTTCTTTTTCTTAAAATATTCCATCCACACACGAAATTTTACATCTGAAGCTATATGACAGACGTAATTACTTCCAATTTTTGTTGTCATTTTTCCGTTTCTTTGCATTAATATATGTGCTTCTACAGGTATTTGTTGCACAATTAATACGATATGTAGGACTTGTTTCCATTGCCTACCTCGAAGCCTGTAGTCAGCTGCTTACAAATAAATTCTTGTCTTATTTTGCAAGCCTAGGCAAATAAAGGTCCTTAAGAAGCTTTATGACCGTCATAACAATATTGTTGATAAGTATAAAGTCGCTGTATACAAACTTACACTGGATATATTTTCCAAGTTCCTTCATTCTCAAATTTGATTTTGCATGTGTCGGGTCTATCTATCTAGAGGTGCGTATCCTTCCGTAGGTATTTGTGTTATATATTTAGACCTTTATATGTAAAATTAGAGTGATTTGCTTTGAAACTAACCTTTAGATAGACCTGTTAAAACGTTAAATATTTTGTTTCGCTTTTTCGTATTTAAAACTATCATCTGACCTTAGGATTACAATAATAAAATTTACAAAGGAATTTCGGTTAACTTAAGAATTCAACTTTGTTTTATATAATTATTATATCATTTTTTATTTATTTTTATATAAAAAATAGTAAATTATACTGGATGGTAATTAGATGAATTGTAAAATAATGAGATAATGCAATAAAGATATCAAAATCGTAATAGGTCATGATTTTTAGTAGTTTTTGTTGTTAAATTTTTAAACAAATCTTGATTTAATTTCAGCCTGTATTTCAATTGCTTTTCTTTTCCAATAAAACTTCACTCTTTGCCTTGATTGAAATCTAAATCAGACAGTTTCAGGTGTTGGAAAATTTTAAGTTCGCTTTCTAAAGGTCCCTTGTTGTCAATATTTACCATCATTCAACATAGGTGTCTGGGTACAGGAATCTGCATATTTCTAGATTTTTTGTTTTTTTCAATTAATGTGAGAACCAAGTATTCTGCAGCTTAAAACTCAATATATCAACCTTTAAAACAAACACATATAACTAAAAAACAACAAGGTATTTAACTCGGTCATGGAAAATTTGGGTACCGCTTACGATTCAAGGTCTAAATCTGGAATCAAATTTATTTATCTTTTAAAAAACGACATGGATCGTTCCCTGAAAGATTTTTCTTATCATTTATGGCGACATTTTAAAATTCCTAATCGTATTTTCATGGCTGCGATTGATTTTTCTTCGGTGTAGGCTAATTTTAAATCTCCGTGAAGGGAAGTCAAAGAACGATAACTCTAATTTACTTACGGGTTCCCTGTCTTGGAGTTTTAGAGGACTTCCGAAAGCCATTAACGGTACCAAAAGGTAAGAGAATCAAAGTTCTCTATTTTTGCGGAATTTTTGAAATGAAAAAATTGACGTAGAAAGTCAAAATTCCTTTTATATTTAATTGTAAGTAAATAGTTCTTAAATTATCATAGTCTTAATCTTTTTATTTTACAAATTGTTAAATGCTCATCTGCTTTAAAAAACTTTAAACTGATAAAATGAACTATGATTTTTTGAGTACCTATAAAAAGTACAGGTTGGAATATTGTTTCTGTTTATTTTATTTTTTTAATTTTTTTTTTAATTATTCAAAAGTTATAAAGTTAAATATATATAAACATATGAAAAAGATATTCCCTTAAGGTCAAGTTCAATTTTTTTTTTTTTTTTTTTTTTTTTTTTTTTTAAATATTTTTTTTAATTAGGCAAATTCAAAAGTTATATATATGAAAAACATACCCCATTAGAAAAATAACATATTATTGTAGCCCCTTTTTTTATCTTTTTTTCCCTTAAATCAGTTAGCACTTTTTTTAAAATTTAGCAATGAAAAGTTATACATATGTAAAAGATACCCCATTAGAAAAATAACAGATTAGTTCAGCCTCTTTTTAATCTTATTTCATTTTTTCTTTTCCTTTTATTATGAGATTATTTTATGAAAATCAACCGAAGTATTAGAATATAAATTGAAATCTACTGACTTTCAATGAAAAACAAAAGGATTGTAGAAAATTTTCTAACTTTTCTCACTAGGCTGTATTCAACAGACTTTTCAGTTTGGTTTACACTGAATTATATTACATAACATCCTTCATCGTGAAAATGGATAAAGACCAAAAAATTGCATTCGATATGTCAACCCGTCACCACAGTTTGGTAATTTCTGGAAAAGCTGGTTGTGGAAAAACATTTTTAGTGAAACAAATTGTGCTTTCACAGCGGAAGAATGTACGAAATGTCTCTGTTGTCTGTTCCCCTGGAATAGCATCGACACACTATGGGGGGCTAGGCGCACAAACTTTACACAAATGGGGGGGGGGTCGAGGATGGCCGGCACTTAAATGAAGAGCTTGTACATCTAGTAAAAACTGATGAGCGATTTATTCAGGTAAAGGACAATATAAGATAATCTGATCTTCTGATCATTGATAAAGTTTCAATGATCAGTAGTAAGTTACTTGGCCAGATGGAGTTTCTGTGTAGAAAATTGAGAAATAATGACATATATTTTGGAGGAATCCAAGTTATCCTCATAGGGGATTTTTATCAACTACCACCAGTTGCTAATGAACTCATAGGGGATCCTGGGTATCACTGTTTCCTTCTGTCTTGGATTGATCACTGTTTTCCTCATAAAATCAGATTAAATATCATTCACAGACAAAATGAGTCTGAACTTATCACATGTGTTCATGAATTAGAAGAAGAAAATTCATCTAATAATACCAAATGAAAGAGCAAGAAAGTGTGCAGCTGTTTGCTAGAAATATGGATGTTGATCTTTTTAATTATAATAAACTGATAAGATTGCCAGGTGAAATGAATGTTTTTAAATCAGTTGATGAAGGATCAGAATATTACTTAAATAAATTCCTAGCTACAAAGAACTTAGGTTTAAAGGTTGGCTGCCCTGTAATGTTGGTTAAAAATTTGACAAGCAAGCTGGTGAATGGTTTGGGGGGGCACTGTTACAACGCTTGGTAATGACACTGCTTATGTTAAGTTTTACTTTGAATCTAAGTCAGTCACTGTAACTGTAAAATGTGAAACATTTCAAATTTTTGACCCTGTGAACAAATCAGTGTTGGCAAAAAGAGTTCAGTTGCCACTGAAAGTAGCCTATGCCATAACTTTTCATAAGTAACAGGGCATGAGTTTTAAAAGTGTTGTGGTCAATTGTCAGAACTGTTTTCAACCTGGACAAATAGGAGTCGCCGTTGGTCGTGCAGAATCAATTGCAGGGCTAAAGATTGTGAATTTCAAGAAATCACTATGTAGAAATCACCCATCCCATGTTACAACTTTTATGAAACATTTTCCATTGGAGTTGTTGAAGATGATTTATCGTGTTGTAGATTAAAAAGATGACAGTTGCAATTTGCAGAAATGTTGATGATTTGCTAATAAAATTTTCTGATTCAGACTTTTCAGACAGTGAAATTGACAATCTAGAATTTGCAGATTTTTTTTAATTACTGAAACTGTCATCATGGATGATGATTCTAAATCATCCTCAAAATATATGCTTGATTCTGCATTTGATGAATTTTCAAACACTCCAATGGAAAAAGAATTCTTAGGCTTTAAGACCCTGATTCTAAAAAATTATGAATGTTACAATGATTGGGATAGTAATCAAGTATCCATGATTGAGGACATTGGGTTAAACTGTTTTCCTGAAGGGGACACAACTTTCTCACCAAAACAACAAAATGACTTGTTTTATTAAATTTGATAAATATCTTATTTCTGAAGATTACAAAAATAGTGCTACAACACTTCTAAATGCTTTCAGATCAGAAAAGCACAGCCAGCATTTAAATTTTTTAACAACACTTTTGTTTTGCATTGAGAAAAAATATTTTGAGTCTTTTCATGTCACCTTGACTTGCAATCTCCAGAGTCAATAAAGAACATCACTGTCTTAGCAGATCTCTCTGAACCTGGATGAGGAAAAATAAGGTATATAAGTGGCTATGCCATTGGTAAATGCAAATATAATGTATCAAAACGGATAAAGCAGTCATTATTTATACCCGGTAAGGAAATGGTTTTATCTAAACTACAAAATCAAATGACTTTATTGAATTCATTTTGCATTTCATATGATGACCTGAAGAATACATCAAATGATCCAGATGGTCTAAATGAAATCAAGAGAAAACAAAATGAACGTGAAAGTTTAATAAACGTTACAAATGCATGTTTTCATTTTTTCACAAAATTGGAATGTTTATGTAGGGAGAAAGTAACCCATTTAAGCTTATCAGAACAGAGAAAAAAATTGTTTAATCATGTGAAAGAAGAGCTCTTAAAAGATTCTAATTTGTTCAATTGCTGGTTGAAAGAATTCAGTGAACCAAATGTAGGTGAAGATCCATCTGGTGAAGGAGACGAAATTGAAAACATTGTCTCCTCAATGACTGAAATATGTGAAAATTGCATTGACTTATTTAACTTTGTTGTGAATTTATTTCTTAAAGTCAGTTTTAGTCAGTTTAGAAGGGATTACCTGGCATTTCTAAAGAAAGAAAAAGGTAAAGCCTTAAGTAAAAAAGTAAAAGAAAGTACAAAAAAAACACTACAGACATTTAGTATGCACTATTTAATGGAAGATAAATATGTGAATAAGATAGCATCACACCTACAATTAAAAGCTGAGCTTTTGCAGAATGAAAACTTCCTTGCTGAAACTTCATTAAAAAAGAATGATTTACTTCTGTTGTGTGAATTATATAATAAAAATATCTCATCCTCTAAGAAAAAGAATGACATAAGTACAGAACTGGTTAGTGTAATTTTACAGAATAATATCAGAGGTGATATGTGAAGTAGTTTCACCTTCCTCTCCTCGCAAAAGTGAATCTGCTAATTTAGACCCCAATATAGATTTAGAGATACCGGGATCAAGTCGTGACTCAAACACACCACCCCCTTCCATTCCAGCCACAATACTTACCCAAACTAGTCCAGATAATCCAGTTTCTAATGTAGCCAGTTCTAGTTCTGCTGTGTTAGAACACCAACCTGCAATAAAAAGAAAGGCTAGTGCCAAAGAAAAAGGGAAAGGGTAGGCCTAAAAGACGAAAAACAATTATTTATGACGATGCTGAAAATAATGAAAATTGTGCGGTATGTAATGCTGTGTATGTTGAGGGAGAAAATTGTATATGTTGTGACATTTGCTCTTTATGGTACCACAGAAATTGTGCAAATTTACAAGACGATGAAGAATGGTCTTGTCTCACAGAAGAAGGGGAAACATTTACATGTCCATTATACCAGTAAATTTGGGTAAAGAATTACATCAGTGTATTTAAAATAAATCATGGTTATTTACTGAAGTGTATGTTTTACTTGCATCCCATATAATAATGGGTGTTAAAATGCATTTGAAAAAGCACACTTAGAAATGAATTTGAAACACAAAGGCAAGACTACAAGCAGGAAAAGGTAAACACAAAGACAAGTATTAAGCTCAGTGGCTGTAGTTCACAACTGTGGACTTGCACTGAACATGAATATTTTAATGATGTTGTTAAACTAGTTTTAATAATAAATGAAAACAAACATGAAACAATTTCAAAGTGAGAACATGAACATTTGTTTCTGTAATTGTGAACATCGCCTGCTTTGCATGTTACACCCATGCCATAAGATAGTAAAAACTCAATTAAAACTTAAAACATGTCCAAGGCATGATGTGAAACTGGAAGAATATACTGTATTTTTAGAAATTCAATGTATAGAAAAGTTCAAAGACATTAAATTACTTAAACTTTAGAGTTTTGTTTTGTACTTTTTCACAAGAAACTAACAAACCAAAATAAATAATATTTAGTATAATAAAGCGTGAATTCCCAGACAACTGGAATGGAGATCAGGTGCCCCGGAAGGGTGAGCATCTCCTGCGGGGCATGCGGCACCTGTCACACTTTTATAATAAATGTATAAATTAAAAATCCATCTAGGTGGTATGTTAATATTATGTGTAAGTGCTGCAGTTGTAAAACCAGAGTCTGGAAAAGAATCCATCCGCATTCTTCATCGAAATTAAATGTTACCTTTCACAAGCATCCCACCAGTAGACTCGGAAAATAAAACAAAAACAAACAACAATGAGAAACAAAAACAACTTAAAAAGAGTAAATCAGAGGTTATATATGAGCCGACAGAAAATCAAAATGTTACTGATAGTGATAACACATCTAGTGATAGTGATAGCTCGGAGTGCGAAATACGTGAGTATGCGATACCACAACGGAGAAACCAGCACTGTAAAGTGCCAGAGTCCCATTTAAATGAGTCCTGAAATACTAGTGGTATTGCACTGCAAAGTGAAGCACAACAACCACAACCATCTCATTCTAGTACCTTGAGCTCTGAAGTATCACAATCAAATACAACAACAAATCAAAGTTACAGTACATCAGATAACACTTCAAGCAATGTAACATCCGATCAGTCAGTTAGCAGTCTAAACAGTTATAACAATAGTGCTGGGATTCAGGAACTTCAGTAGTCAGCCAGGAATTAACACCAAGTAACCACCAACTAAGAAAATCAAATAGACAACGTAAACCACCCGATAGATTCGGAACTTGGGTTAACTCTCAAAACAGCAAAATAGAAGAGGAAGTGTTTGTGTAAAATTATACGAAGTCAGCGCATCTTTATATATGATTTATTAGGCAGTAATACATAATTATAATCAATATATATTTATGTGAAATGTGTTATATTACTCTCACTGGTTATATTATGTAATATATTAGTTCATGTGTGTTAAAAATGTAAATTTGATCCATTAGTAGTAGTTGGTTTTGAATTTAGTTTAGTAATACATTCATGTCGGTGTAAATAGTCTAAAACCACTTGGATAACTGAATCTGGATTTGAGGTTGGCTACACTTCGGATTCAATTATAACACCAGTTGAAAACATAACAATGTGTTCCCTAATTTCAGTTATATGTAACTAAAATCTATTTTATTTGATACAGGTCCATCTTGTTTCATATATTTCGCATGACTTGTGCTCTAACAAATCTTATTTTCTGTTTTAAGATTGGCTACATGAAATGTCGGGAGACACTTTTCTCCTTTCAGGGGAGTATGTAACCAGGTGATATGTATATGTGAGTTTTATGTGTAAGTGCTGCAGTTGTGTCATGTATGTAATAATGTCTTTGTTCCATGTGTATTTGTTTATATATATATATAACGGCGACCTATGACCAAAACCTTGACCTGTCAAATCCCGGTGCATGCTGGGTTATTACACCTATTCCCGCCATCATTTCACCATTGTAAAATAGTGTAAAAGGGAGTGAGAATTGGTAACACATTGCAACATTTTAAATCGCCTTGTTTAATACTGCAAAGTAATAATCAGACGTCCGGTAAGCTTTCTGTTATTTTTATTTATCTAGATTTTCAGATAATTTATGTTTTAAAGTATTAGACTTATTATATTTTTGATCGTCTTGGGATTATTCCGTCGTTAATTCGATCTTTTAATTTATATATTGTAGGTTAAATTTGTACTTTGATTAGTTTGTAAGCTGTACAACATATTGGTAGATGTTAATAAATTTTTAAAAACAAAACCATCGGAGTCACTTAGTTTTGAATATGATGGAACCCCAGGTTACACAAAGAAATTAATAATCCATCCATCAGTAGATTAGTCCCTCCATTCATCATTTATTAAGTCCATTCATCATACATTCAGTCCATCCATTCATCACTTATTCAGTCCATTCATTCATTACAGTGCAATGGAATGGTTTATTAACTCATCAATTGTTTAATACATCCATTCATTACTCATTCAATTCATCCATTCATCACTCATTTAATTCATCCATTCATCACTCATTCAGTCCATCAATCATACAGTCAGTCCCTCCGTCAAACATAATAGAGAATAGGCCAGACAGAGTAGGTGTGTTGCCATATTATGAGAAAAGTTGGTAGGTTGGAAAAAAATGGTTTTAATTCACTACAATGTACAATTGATATTTTTTAAATTAAATATCAACAATGTTTAAATTACATATGGGATAGGAAGCACACATGTTTGCTTTTTGGCCTTTCATGTGTATATATTGCCGAAAAAATAATTTCAAAACATTAGTTCCCCTCATACCTTTCGCTTCAATGACTTTGTACCTCTTCTGCTAGGTGAATTCTCATTTTGGAATCAGACTTCAAAAATAAATGCTCTTGTGAGAGTTTCCTGTGTGCAGGGAAGGGGTTTGTAGAAATGTCCAAAAAATAAGCCTTTTTAAAATGGTCACATTCTATAAATTTTGCATTTAATTTCAGATTCTTTTTAGCAAATTTACTGTCACCACTTTTATAAATATTGTTTCTAATTTTTTTCACTACATGGGAAAATCGATGATGAAATACAATTTTTATTATTTGTATTAAAAACAATTTGGAATGAACATGTAGATGGGTTTGAAGAGTCAAAATTTGGCAATAAAATTTTAGACAAATCCCTGTTACTTTGAGCTCCATCTGTGCTTACAAATTGAATTTTTAATCCATACACTGACAACATCTTTACTGCTTTCCAAAGCAATAAATAGAGTTCATGACCAGAGGCAGTAATAGAAAGAAAATGGACAATTGGAAATCTAAATCCTGTAAAACCTAAGAATAACAGTTGTAGTACATGTGTTGCAAGTAGGGGCTGTGATTTATTTGTTTTCATTTGTTCAATATCTACAGTTTCAGGAGTACACTCAGTGAAACCAATCAACTGAATTTCACCATTCCTTTTCTTAAATTGCAAATCAGCCTGAATTGACATTTCATCAATTAGTAACACCCCTTCATAACCCTGAGGAGGTATATTTTTTTTATTTTGCTTTAACAGCCATCCATTGTAACATTTCTTTATTTATGCCAGTATTTTGTTCAACAGAATTTTTGTACCTCTTTAATAAATTTTTGGAAGGTGAAATCACAAAATTACTGTCTTTCAACTTTGTATATCCCCTCGGACTTCTACAATAAAGTGAGACAAAGTCTAATAATGTCCTTGTTCCACCTTCTCCCATGAGGGTTCCTCTCCTCTGCCATTTTTTGGCCCAAAAAAAATTTTACCATTTCAGATGGACAATCAGGGATTATAGACTTAAAAATTTCTGTCATATCTGCATGATCACTTTCACATAAAGTTATTTCCCCCAATCACCCTCTTTTTCATTATTAATATTTTCCTCAGTGGAATCATCAAACTCAGTTTCAACACTTAATTTACTGCAGCTAGTGCATGATGGGGAGGCAAGATTTGATGCCTTAAATGGCAAAAACATTGATACAAGCTTTTGATCTATACCGGATTTTCTCATGGTTTTATCACCTACGAAGGAAACATGTTCTTTAAAAATGGTAAGTTTTGTTGAATTTTGCCAACACCGCAACAGTATCTCAGTTTTCTAATTGTTTAAAATAATGTGTAAATGAAATCTGTTTGAAAGCAATATTTATCATTTCCAATTATTTTTTTATGAATTGAGTTTCCACGGCAATGTATTTCAAATTTTCCATTAGACATAAGGTCCATCTCTAAAAGCACTCTACTACCATTTATGGCTTCTCCTGTAAAATGTCAAATTCTGATGGAGTCAACATTTTTAGAATAATAAAAAAAACTCACTTGGAATTAAACTAGGAGGAACTTCACATTCAATTTCAGATGTATTACTTTCATGCCAATGCAGACCATAATATCTCTGGGTACATTTTCCGCAGTTGTCCTTGCACCTTGCTCGTTTTATTTTTACATCATTGAACAACTGTCTAATCAAATTCTCAATGGCAGTACTTGTGATATTAGAGTCATATTTTTTCCTAATTTCACTTAAATCAATAAAGTCAGTATTGCTACCTATTTCTAAGTTTTGAAGTAGCCAAAAAAGTCTTTTGTTCACATTCTGCCATTTTCTTAAAATATTCTGGTGTTATGCAGCTTGGTGTCAGAACTGAGAAAATTCAACCATCCTTTTGTATTTTATTGAAAGTCAGAAGATTTCAATTGTTCATATTTCTATACTTTGGTTGATTTTCATGATATATTATCATTTTAAAAAAATAAAAAAAGAAATAAATAAAAAGCTGAGAAGCTGAACTAATATGTTATTTTTCTTATGGGATATCTTTTTCATACATATAGCTTTTGAATTTGCTTAATCAAAAAATTGCTAAATGGTTCAAGAAGAAGAAAATAAGTCTAAATTCAAGAAAGACAAAAATAACTTGACCTGTTTTTTCTGATGGTGGATATCTTTTTCATATATATATATATAATTTTTGTGAAAGGATTAAGACTATTTGAATTTAAGAACTATTGACTTACAATGAAATATAAAAGAATTTTTGACTTTCTACGTCAATTTTTTCATTTCGAAAATTCGTGAACCGTGATTCTCTTACCTTTTGGTACCGTTAATGGCTTTCGGAAGTCCTCTAAAACTCCAAGACAGGGAACCCGTAAGTAAATTAGAGTTCTTTAACTTTCGTTCACGGAGATTTAAAATCAGCCTACACCGAAGAAAAATCAATCGCAGCCATGAAAATACGGTTAGGAATTTAAAAATGTCGCCATAAACGATAAGAAAAATCTTTAAGGGAACGATCCATGTCATTTTTTTAAAAGATAAATAAATTTGATTCCAGATTTAGACCTTGAATCGTAAGCGGTACCCAAATTTTCCATGACCGAGTTAAATACCTTGTTGTTTTTTGGTTTTTTTTAAAGGTTGAAATAAAGAGTTTTAAGCTGCAGAATCCTAATACTTGGTTCTCACATTAATTGAAAAAATAATAATAATATCTAGAAATATGGAGATTCTTGTCCCCAGACACCTATGCAATTCAAATGACTTTAATACAATAAGCATATAGGGTTAAATCAAAATAAAATTATCTATATATATTGTGGTAAAATTATTTTAATCTGTTAAAATCTAGTCATTTGCATCATGTTAAAAATGAATACATTGTCAAATATGTCTATGATTTTACAAAAAATACTTTTACTAAACATGAATAGACATAGATCTTGCATATGCTGATGAAATAAATTTTGTGTGCTATGACAAAAAGAAATGGTGCTTTTGATATGCACATCTTTTCACTTTGTTTAATTTAACCAATACGTCGTGACGTGGCCAAATCAGTGACGAAGTAACACACAAAATAGATAGATCATTGTTCAAGTTGAGAATAAGTGGGTGGGATCACTAAAATTAGGCAGTTTAAAATTCACCAATTACTGAATGAGTTAAAAATAACAAACATTAAACAGAATCATGAATCAGCTTTTGGTATTGCACGTTTGTAATTATATTTTTACAAGTAACAGGATTGCATGGTCTTACTTGTAATGGATTGATTCAAGGCAAATGATATACAAGGTATTTTATAACTTCTTTTATTTTGAAGTATAAATCTTTTGGTTTTTAAATGTAATGAATTTTAAAACATAACTAGATAAAATTATATCATACCTGTCTACATAAGATGCTTATCGTATTTAAATATGATAAATGATAACCAAACACAAAATCTGATGACAGATGTCACCAAGGGTGTCGTTTTCTAAATTTGAATAATGAATATGAAACATTTATACTTGTACGTAAAAAAAGTGAAAAAAATCAAACATGCATAATACTACAGAGAAAAACCCTTGATTTTTTTTTTTTTTTTTTTTTTTTTTTTTTTTTTTTTTTTTTTTTTTTTGCAATATTGACCACAGAATATGACCAATCAAAACGTAACTTAATATCTCCATTAAAACGCACTTTTTTTAAAATTCAATAAGTAATACAAAAAAATGCTGCATAATAATAATATTTTCATTGCTTTGAAAAGCGTGATTTACATACATATAAGTAACATTAAAAATAAATGTTTTAAAATAGTTATGATTCTTTGAGGGTTTCGATGGGTTTGAAGAAGGCGGATGAAAAGTTGTCACATTGTTTAGTGCTTTTTTATGAATGATTTTAGTTTATAAAGTCAGGATTTTGGTTTGTGAAAGTGTTTAAATTGCAGTTAAAATAGTTTCTTTTTTTACTTGATTAAAAAAAATTCAAATAATTTAAATCGTCCTTTTGTATTCACTTTAATTGCTTATTTACCCTATAAATCATGTTTTGCACGAGAGTTTCATGTTTTGAATACCTTTCACAATATCGATATTTGCAAAATGAGGCAAAAATACCATTTTTGCCCCAATTGCACTAAAATCAATGTGTAAAATAAAAACTGTTTCAACGCCCTCCATTACAAAAGTCAGATATTTAATCATTTTAATTTCTTTCATTTCCAAATATTTAAAGCTTCTGGTTGACCTATAAAACTTCATTTGTATTTCAATGCTCCAGTGTGACAGATATCAAGGAAAAGTCCCCAATATTTAATACATCGTCAAACGGATGGAAAGGTGTGTACCAGATTATTTATTTAGACAAACATGTGGGAAATACATAATAATTTTATGTATGTTACTTAGTATTGATTATCCTTCGGATATAAAACCAAGAGAATCTTCAAGTGACTTTAGAACGTGTATATCTCTTACACTTGTTACATCGTCATCTTTTTATAAAATGGAAAATATAACAAAACTTTTTCAAAATTGTTCAACAATAAGTATTGGTAACTGTTCTACAAATAATTCAACGAATGGTTCATCAAATGCTGGAACATATCTTAATCCGGCGATACAGCAAGCTAATGACATTATTTTGATATCATTAATGACGTTGATCATGTTATCTTTAGGCTGTACAATTAAACTTTCTATGTTGAAACAAGAAATCCGTCGCGCTATAGGAGTTTTTATAGGATTATTTTGCCAGTTTATACTGTTCCCAGCCGTAACCTTTGGCTTGGCTCATGCTCTTCGCCTGCAACAATTGGATGCTTTAGGCATGATTATGTTGGGAACCTGTCCTGGAGGAAGTATATCAAATCTAGCAACTTACTGGAGTGGCGGGGATGTTGTCTTGAGGTAAGCAAGAGAGGTGATTTTAAGTAAAAAATTTATGAACGATATTTTTATTCATTTAATCGGTTTTCTGTTGGTTGTCTATAAACTCGTCTGCTTGGCTCTTTCATTTACAAGTACTGATTAAATTCACGAAACGGTAAATAGAACATATTTTTAATGAAATCAGTGTTATTTCTAACCATTTGAAATATTATAAAACAATTAAGTAAAATACATAACGCTATTTAACTGAGTCTTACACAATCTTCAAGTGTGTTTGGATTGGATCGGCCAGCGAATCACGTGATTCCGCAAACTTTTGTCTTTATCAATTTTTTCTGTTTAATATGGAATCGCATTAGTTGAGGGTTTCCTAAAAACGACACATTCCGAGGTTTACACCAACAAAAATGTTCCGTAAAAACGTTGGACGTTTCATCACGAAAAATGCTAATAAACACCATTTTTAAAGGTCAATAAAGAACGCCACGTGATATATAGTTACCTAACGTAAAGAAAACTAAGTTAATTGCATATTTTGTAATCTTGAGAAAGCTTAAATCAGCGAGAATACTTAAAGTTTGTATAAAAAATTATCGAATAGAGTAAATTAAAAATCAAGAAATATTCGTTCTTTTTTATTACCGGAGTAAGTGTTTCTTATGGAGAGAAGAAATCATTAAGTTATCTCACTGACGGTTTTATTCACCTAAAAAGTTGTGTATCCTTAATTCTGGATATATCATGTCAATTAACACACACACAC
Source organism: Tegillarca granosa (assembly GCA_029721355.1). NCBI lineage: Eukaryota > Metazoa > Mollusca > Bivalvia > Arcoida > Arcidae > Tegillarca > Tegillarca granosa. The sequence goes on along the minus strand of CM056599.1, from coordinate 30,679,750 downwards.
AGGAATATATATATATATATATATATATATATATATATATATATATATATATATATATATATATATATATATATATATATATATATTGTATCAAAAAATTATTCGTTTGAATTTTTATTTTGAAACAAAACCTAATAAAGGCTGATTAGATAACAAACGCTTTACTAAGAATTAGGGCTTTAGTACATATTGGAGGAGTGCATTTAATCGACAAAAAACATGATGTCCAAAAGTTTAAACGTGCATTGTGGTATTACATTTTATCCTTATTCTAATAATGCGTGATGTAATACATCAACATTTTCAATTTTACCAGTGTTATTCTTAGTCTAAGTGTCATTAGTTTTTTACTTTTAAGTGTCATAATGACGGCGGCATCCACTGCTATCGGTACTGGTATGATGCCATTAAATTTGTGGATCTACTCTAGAAGCTGGACAAACAGAAAGGCTGTTATACCATATGTAAGCATTGTAATAGCTTTAATATCCGTTCTTGTACCAGTTGCCATAGGAATGGTTATCGTGTACAAATTTCCTAAACCAGCTAAGTGGATTACAAGGGTATGATTAATTTTTTTTTTACATCATCAGAAAGGTTTTAAAAAATAGACATACAAACAATTGCGTATTAAGTAATCTCAGAATAAACTCTTCAGTTTGTTTAAAATAAATATTGTTAGTCATAAATACATATCAATGTAAACAACCACACCTTTGTTCAAGATAATTGAAATAGAACTTCCATCTGATTCTTTTTGATTTTTATAAATTTTACAATTCGAAAGTAATATGAAATAAAAAAAATCTAAACGTTGAACGTGGCAAAAGTGTACAAAACAGAATTTGCCTTGTCATTTAAAACCAGGAAGTTATTATTTGACCTTAAAAATCCATAACGATAATTTTAGAACTATTGCATCCTTACAAGTCTACATGATTTGGGTCTAAGACGCCAATCATCTTTTAGATATTATTTTTTTTATATATAATTGAATCTTTCTCGAAAAAATTAATGACTCATCCAATTTCCTTTTGAGTTTACCTCTCCGATCTTTTCTTCAGACATGGGCTCACATAATGCTGAATGTGATAAATTACTAGTATTAAAATAAACAACTTATCTAAAGTTTTATGTTATAATCATTACATAACTTTCATTTTATAAAGATCTTGCATATACGTAGGCATAGGTAAAATCTGGTTGCTTTTAATTATAATTTGTCAGTAAGTCGATCAATGATGACTCCTTATTTGGTCGGTTCTGCAATAATTCCCGCTATAAGTCTTTTGATTGCAACGTTTACGTCGAAAAATACCTGAGAGAAGAATTATTGCTTTAGATCGTCAGCTCACAAAGTAGTGGTTTTTTAACAATTCTACTATTTTTGATGTTGTAAGTGTAGCTTGGATGATTCTCAATTTCATTAGTTCGAAAGTGTTCAACCTTCAATATTTCTGAACAAGAAAATGGTGACCTTATAATACAATATTTCTGTTGATCTAGCAGCTTCATTGGACAGCTTAACTGAAGTTTCCACTTCCAATGCAGACATTTTAAATTTCCGAAACATTTAGACATTGGTGAAAATGGTATCAAGGTCTTTTAATATGGTTATCATGGCCATCAATAATTGGTCTAGGATCAGTTGTAGACTTGTTGTGATATCTTCCCAAATTATGATGGTTGATCACCTGATTTTGTTTTCTTTAAAACTTTTCAAAATTACAGATTTTAGAATTATTTTCAATAGTTGAACTGTATTGTATAACAACATTCAGCATGTCTATTTAGGACTTCAAAAAAGATTACGGCGAACTTGGACAAAGTTGTCGAAACTTGAAAAGTTTAATCATTTGATCTTTTAGTGTGTGTGTGTATGTTACATCTATTTATTTATTTATTTATGGCGCTACAATTCGGGCCAACGAGCTAGATTAATATAAGTTGCACAACTTGTTTCTAAATCGTTGTAAAAGAAATAAAGTTTAAATTAAAAGAAAATGGAAAAAGAAGTCTACTAAACAGACAAAATTGTTTACAGACAAAGGTTTATTAACTATGAATTTATTTTTGTCAATCCTTTAAACTTCTGACAATCATTGATAAATTAACCAGATCTGACCAGCTTAGACGATAATTAATTCCGTCTTTTTCATTTATTTATTTATTTATTTATTTATTTATTTATTTATTTATTTATTTATTTGAAAATTTTATTTTACATGTATTTTTTAATAGTTCCAAATTTGAAAATTTTATTATTTTATTGATTACATTTTTTATGTTTTTCTTTAAATAAAATATTGTAATTGACTTCAATTTATAATGCATGTTCTTTTTATTTTTTTATTTTACAGATAGGAAGCGCATGTGGAGTTTTAGTTATTGGTATAATTATTTCTTTAAATGCCACCATGAATTCGCAAATCTTCACAGCTTCCGCCTGGACGACATGGATAGCTGCAGCAACCTTGCCCTGTGTTGGACTTGCAGTTGGATATCTTTTGGCATTCATTGCACGCCGACCAACACCTCAGAGGCGTGCTATAGCTATAGAAACGTCAGCTCAAAATGTAGCACTTTGTTTGACCTTGATTTCTGTCACCTTTGATGGTGTTAATGAATTAAGGATGAGCAATTTTCCATCTCTCTTCGGTTGTTTTTCCGTGTTTATTTTGCTAACAATGTCGGTATTATTTCGATTATGTGACTATCACAAAAACGGGAACTATAAACTTAATGGTAAAAAGAAAACAAATAAAATAAATAAAGTGGAAAACGGGAATCAAGCACAGAATGTTACATGCTCTCGTTTGTAAAAATGAATTTTAAATGATTAAATACATCCAAATCATCGTATGTTTTGATTTCTTTAATTCAACATAAAGCATTATGAGTTATGAAAGTATAATTTTAAAAACTTCCGTGCTAGTTAATTAAAGAATGTTTTCTTCGATTCAAATACTGTGTAATAATAACGACAAAAAGTTGCACTCTATTTTAGGTTACAGGAATGTTTTTTTACATGACTATGAACATCAAATCTCCGCCAAATCACTGAAACCTATCACTTCTAAGTTTGGAATTTAACCGGGAACAACTCTATCATTTGTATTCTCTGGGTTGTATGATTTACTTAAAATTGGTACCAATGATATTTGCCAAATGTAAAATACTTTTATTTTTCCTTAGCAAACGGGATTTTATTGGTACTTTTTTGGTAGTATTTATATTCTAATTTTGAAATTTATTCCTTTAGTCCAATCTATGTATTGGAAATAGGGCTAAACCTCAAGCTATTGCAACTAGTGTTCTTTCACCTCAAACGCATTTGAAAATTCAATGGAAAACATTGTCAATTTTTATGAACGTTGTCTTTAACCAATGACCAGAAGAGAAAGGAGAAAGTTTGCTTCCACAACTTAACAGGCAATGTGCTGTTTATATCTGTTTATGATGCACCTTTTTGTTACAAATAACCTGTTTTCAAATTTCATGATGCTCTAAAAAAATTCTGTTTTCAGAATAGCATCTCAAAATAAGCAAAAACAATATTTGATCATTTTAATAAAATAAAACAAAATTGTTAACATTTGAAGCAATTAACGATTTATTTTTAAAAATTTTTTTTCGAAAGGTCTTGTGACAACTTCCTTGTTCAACGAAAGCAAAAAAAATCTGTTTTGTTGTGGTAATTTTGTTTTTATGTTTATTTTGCAAAATAAATTTCAGGCTAAGAATGAAATAGTGCAATGAAAATGTTACAATAGCTTCTTATAAAATTATATTGGTTTGATATCTACGTAACACCGTAACAATTCGTAGTCGAGAGGCAAGCAATTTGAGTGGCTAAGTCAAAATGTTTTGTCTATTGTTTTATAATCTGATGATGTACATAGGCTTTGATGTTTTCTAACGAGAAAATTTTATATTTCCCGCTGACAAAACAAAAATAATGACATTCAAATTATGTCTTGTTACACGTCTACAAGTAAAAATCCAAGCCATTTACTTTCTGACAAAATCTGCACATCGACTGTAGCTATCCGGAACATTTCTAGACATTCCTTCCGGAACACTTCCGTAGTCATCCGATACCATTTTCCGAGGAGTATTATGTCTGTTCATTATGCTATATTCACTTTCTCTCAGTTTGTTGTATATGTTTTGTTGCTCCTCTTCTGTTTCTGTTTTCTCTCTTCTTTTGACAATTGCTTTGTTCAGATCCTCGTGAAGTCTGTTGTAGATATGATTACCATCCATGTAGTACATCTCGTTGATGTCGGTGTCCTTGCAAGGTACAGAAGGTGCCCTGCTTTTTTTACTTCTCCGCTCATCCAATATGTCAATATCACAAACATCTGGCTTTGGTTTGAGCTTTTTAACTCTTGCGTATTCTGAATTTCCTGAAGTCGCCAATGTTAAAAATTCCGTTGACCTTGACATTTGACCTAAATCGCCGCTACTGATCTGAAATACACAAAAATAAATATATAATTAAGATATACATATAAAGTGAAAAGAATACATATGTAGATATTAACCAAGTCTTAATCAGAGTTCTTAAAAGACAAAATGAATACGGTTTTTTAGCAGATCTAAATTGCTAAATTGTACATTGTAGTGTGTATTTTAGTTAAATTTTACAAATGCAATAATCCATGAATAAGAAATAACAACTTTGTCAAGACATGAGAAAACGTATGGCATAAACTTGAGGTGATTTTCAATATGGGAACTTGCAAATGAAAAACATGTTCTTGAGACCAGTAACAACAAGTTGCAATTGAATGATGATGATACAAGTAGCTAAACAAGACAAGAGAAAAGATGAAAAACCTTAAAAATAAATGAAACAATTTATAATTTATGTTTCCTTTATTCAGTAGTTTAAAAGCGGTTGTGAAACAGGGGTTTGATTAGTGAGGAAAATGTATTACTTTCTCACTATTATCACGATATGGCCCTTTTTGCTCATTTGCTTTCTGAACGTAAATGCACAAGACATTTACACGACCATGTGCCGTACAATCATTTGCCAGGCAAGTTAAATTCGCAAAACCTTTAATATACCTGTATCATATTAGAGTCATACTAAATATTTTTAAAAATGGTGTTGTATGTACATTAAGCCTATTATAATTCCATGCATACCGGAGGGTAGTAGTAAGCTACCTAACTAAGTAACATTATCATTGTTAACGGAATATAGAGACAACAAAGTTCCGGATGACATACCAGAGGGTTGTAGTAAGTTAACTTACTTAATGACATTAACATTGATAACGAAATAGACAACAACGTACCGAATAACATACCGGAGGGTAATAGCAAGATACCAAACTTAGTGATATTAAAATTAATAACGAAATAGACAACGACGTACCGGATGACATACCGGAGTTAGTTACCAAACTCATGACATTAACATTGTTAACGAAATATATAGACAAAAAACGTACCGGATAACATACCGAAGGGTAGTAGTTAGTTACCAAACTTAGTGACATTAACATTGATAGCAAAATAGACAACAACGTACCGGGTGACATACCGAAGGGTAGTAGTTAGTTACCAAACTTAGTAACATTAACATTGATAACGAAATAGACAACAACGTACCGGATGACATACCGGAGGGTAGTAGTAAGTTACCAAACTAAGTGACATTAACATTGATAACGAAATAGACAACAACGTACCGGATGACATACCGAAGGGTAGTAGTTAGTTACCAAACTTAGTGACATTAACATTGATAACGAAATAGACAACAACGTACCGGATGACATACCGGAGGATAGTAGTAAGTTACCAAACTAAGTGACATTAACATTGATAACGAAATAGACAACAACGTACCGGATGACATACCGGAGGATAGTATTAAGTTACCAAACTAAGTGACATTGTTCTAGGCCTTACCGACTGAATAGTTTCATCCAAATCAATATCTGGAATACTATTTGGACCAGAGCCTCTTACATGACGCCGATGTATTATTGAATTAAATCTGTAAAAAAAAAAAAAAAAAAAAAAAACAATAGACAAAATACTCTGATGCATGGAATCAAAATTTATAACCCCTTTCTCACAAACATGACAATTTCACTATGTAGAATCTAATATTAAGTGTTTTGAAATACGCGCTAACGGATCACAGCGCCTCCTACCACCTTGGTTCGAATGCCACTTGTCTACTCGTGTGACTTCTTGTGTGAAAAAAGTTGCCAATTCGGTCGTCAAAGTTCAGCTGGGTTTTTTTTTTTTCAGGGTAATCTTGGGTGTCTTTACACTATCCTAAAACTGAACGAAACGATGGAAGTAAAAGAGAACCTTGACTGGGGCTTTAAACACCATTGCTACACTTTATGCAGCTTTAGATAACCCTGGTTGTTGAACATGGCTTTGTTAAGCCCTGCAAAAGAATTTAAACGTTTAACACTACTTTTAACAAACTGGATGCAACCACTTGTGCCCCACGCCCGTCAAACGGGTAATCTCAGTAATCTCAATGTGTGTTTATTTTGTATTCTTATATATTTCGTTCATTTGTTGATGAAGACTTTTGGCTATTCTTTCTACTATCTGTCCATCTTTTTAATTTACACACATTATTTTCCAAAATAGTGAACTAACGATTCATATCCGTATTCGCAAAGCGTACAACATGGTTAATGCCCATTAATGTTATGTAGAAATGTTTACGTCTTAAAACCCTAAAAAGCGTTAACTAGTACGATTTGGCATCAAACAGAGAAACGTCCTGTATAAACTATGACGTTATGAAATATAAATGACACTCATTATTCAAATATTAGAAAATTTGTCACATGTGCACATAAATGTGAAATTAAACCCCATTTTATTTATATCAGAGTTCGCTAAGGAAACACGTGATCAGTACCTTTAACCAGGGACGTATATAGCCAGTGTTATAGGTCCCTGCTGTAACATAACTGCGGCACATACATTAACGTCATTATGTCCAGAGTTACGCCGCTTTATGAGAAAACGTACACTGAATAAATACATATTTTACACTATATATTATGTACAATAATTGTTTAGCAAAAACTTTAAGAGGTATCACGCGATACGCAGATATATTGAGTAACCAATGGATACTGAACCTTTTGTTTCTTGTTCTGTTTTTACATTGGTATATAACGAGTATTAGGAATATCAGGAACAATAATCCACATATCCCTCCAGTAACAGCTGCTATGTATGTCCTCGTGTTCTCTGATTGTTCTACTGTTGGGTTAGTTGTTACCGATGTTGTGTTCGGCGTTGGTAAAGTGGCCGGTATACTTTTATTTGTAATACTACTGGTTGTTGAATTTCGACCGATTGCATTGTCTACAAATTTAAAATTTTAACCAAATATTAAAAAATTTGATTAAATTATAAATAATAAATTAAGCAGAAATGGCAATGTTTTATTTGTTTTGAACATCTCTTGTTAATTCGGTCATTTATTTGTACAATGATACGTAGTTAGTATCTTAGCATCTAATTCATTAACATGTGTATGCTGTAGTACCCATAATGGAATGTACGGTATTACCTATTTTGAGTACCGTCACAATTAAAAGAGTAAAATTGCGAAACAAATCCTGTTTATACAGTTATACGGATGCAATTTGAAGTGAATCTTAGGCCATGTGTGGAGTGGAGAAAGCAGTTGCAAACCCTACTCAAGATTTTAGAATTTTGAGAAAACTGAAGTGCCCCGAGAATACCACCGCCTATCGGCAAGCGAACTAATAAAATTTTTCACATTACGAATTTGCCCGGATTGGATCCAATCTTATTTGGTAAGAGGCCCTTAGATCCGTAACCACGAGCTTCTTTTTTTCTTCTTCTTCTACTTCTTCTTCTTCTTCTTCTTATTATTATTATTATTATTATTATTATTATTATTATTTTTATTATTATTATTATTAACAACAACAACAACAACAAAAAGATTTCATCGAATGTCCTTGGGTAAACATATATATATATTTTATTTATTATATCAAATAATAATAATAATAATATCAAAGTTCCTTACCTGGTTTGTAACAAACTCTAAAACGGCCTCCACATCCATTGAAAACTACCACAGATTTACCATCTTTCCAATAGGTTCTGTTTTCATAACATAAAAAGTTGGAATATTCCTGTATAAGATCCAAACATACTACCTTCTTGGCTTTCTTAACAATACAAACATCACCCAGTATAACTTCATTGTTGATGATGTTGTTAACACTGATGCAGCGTAAATCAACACACTTTAATCCTAAAGAAAATATATACTATTCAGTTGTAATCAATATGATGAATACATGTATTTTTATTTAAGAAGGCTGAAGTGAAATACATTTTTCTGAGCTTGACGCTAGACAGAGTCCTTTAAAAAACGATTATGTTAAATAGCGTTATTTTTTGCACTTTTAAACATATAATGATATTGATTATATCAAAGATGGTCAAAAGCAAATGTACAATATGCAATTACAACTTCATTTAACATAACGTTGCTAAGGCGCTTGAGGTTAGGTTTTTATTTATGTTATTATTTTGTTTTATCAGACAAGTTTTTATTAATTTATAATTTTGTCAAATCTGGCATTGTTCTGAATTGAATAAGTAAGAAATAAATTAATAATACTGAATTTTAAAATCTTCTTTATTTTCTCTATATAAAAATTTGAAATGCAATATTATCATTTTATTTCACTTTCGAATCTTTTAAACAATTTTGCATTACGGAGAGAGGTCTTGGCTATAATTTATACCACTGCGGTAGCTCAGTTGGTAGAGTGCTCGCTCCGTAAGTGGGAGGTCGTGGGTTCGAATCCCGGTCGGGTCTGACCCAATACTTGAAAGTGGGTAGTGACTGTTCTTTCGCCAAGCACTCGGCATTACGAAATGAAAGTCACGGTTCTTTCGGATGAGAACTTAAAATAAACGAGGTCTCGTGTCACGATAAAGAACCGTGCTGTATAATGCCATCAGCGCAACGCACAGGCAAAATTTCTGCACTTTCGCCTATAGCTGGCGACGTCTCGATAAATTCTTGACTTTGATGTTAAATACCATTACTCAACTCAGCTCTTGCCTATAATACAACACAAACATACGAGACCATGTCCAAATCGCATTCCCAAAAAAAACAAGATAAAGGCTTTAAAAATAGACGAATTAGATCATACACATGAACTCCCATAATTAAGTAAGGTCAATTCAGTTATACACGTGAACTTCCATCAAGGAAGGGAGGCCGGGTGCTCCGAAAGGCTATCCGTCACGTGCAAAATCAGATTGAGAAGTCAAATATATCCAGTATAAGTTTGGATACATTGACTTTACATTTATGAACAATTCTAATTTGTGATGATGGCCGTAAAACTTTTAAACTTTTTAACATATCAATTAAAATTACTCCAACATTGTTTTACCTTGCTTCAAAACTAAGGATTTTTAAAGTTTTCACGAATTTAACTTTCAATTTTAACTTTTGGATAATAACATATGTATTAAGACCAGGGAACAGATATAAAAATTATTGAATTTTAATTTTTTTAAACTTAAAATTGGATCGCACAAGCTATTCTTGAAATTAAAAAAATTAAGAGTCAGAACTACTTTTAAAGCAAAATTCAAACGTATCTCGGATAGCAGTGAAAAATAAAGGTAAAAAATACACAACCACAGCAAACAAGAACACACGTATCCATTATAAGAAACAATGAAATAAATAAGAGACTTGCTATGTTAACACAATTTAGAAACTGCATATAGAAAACCCGTAGAACAGATGGACTTCATAGTTATTAATCATATTTGATTTAAAATAAAATTAAAAACGAATGTTCAACTTTTTATTTTTTTAATAACTCTCTAATGATAGCAAACAGCACAAATGTGATAATTTTTCTGAATTATATTTTAAAATTATTCTTTAATTAAAATATTGATTAACGAAAATATTTATTAAAATGTAAAAAATAGATATCAGTGTAAATATTTGTTGCCTCTTACCTGGTTCTAGAATTCTGTTACACGTCTCCATGTTAACTTCTCTAGATCCTACAAACACACATACTTAAAACATTATATTTCCTTCTTTTTCCGAGTACAAAAATATTTTAAGTTCTTGTCATTTTCACACATAGAATTTTTATTTTTACCTATTAACAGCTGCCTAATTGAATTATTTTTAAACGTGTTATAAAAAGTTGTTATTTTCACTAGTAAACTTCCTTCGGGAAATCATACATTATTCTCGTTAAAAGTACAATATTTACTTCTAAAACACTTTATTTTTTTGTATGAATTAATATGTCTATTTTTTGTTTGCTTTTTATTATTTTTTCTAGAAACTGTAAATGCATATTACATCTGAATGCTTTTTACTGGTTTCAAACGTTGTAAGGAAATGTATTATTTAATTTTCTAAAGTAATTTTATGAAAAATGAATATAACAGAACTCCCGTATATAAAGAAACACTGTAACTGATAGCTCGTATGCTTTCATCTAAATTTCAAACTACGTACAACGACTATCATCCTCCCCCACACCTTTTTACAAAAATTTGACCGAATAAACTTCTTTGATGAAAGACTTCCAAAAAGCGGTTAAAAGTTTCTTTTTCGTTGGGAGAATATAGAATATAATATTAGATAACTTAAAAATATACAAATAGAAATCAAATTGGATCGTCAACCATACTACGACAATTCGAAATTCTGATTCGTACCGGTTAACGATTTATAGAATAGAACATGCATGATTGGTAACCGAGTGGTCTCAACCGCTAAAAGGAAAAAAAAAAGATTTTTAATCATCGCTAAAATCCATCGATAGGGCGGACGTATATCGAAATAAATAAATACATATCTTTTTGATGGCCAGATAAACTGCACATGTAGATCAAGAAAAAACGAATACAAATGGATGTTGAAAAAAATAGTACGAAAAAAAAAACGTCCGACCTTCGGCAAGCGAATTGACATACTTTCTGGTATTGGAATCTGGCCGGAATGGGATTTGAACCTATGCGGTGCAAGGCACTGATTCATGAAGGCGCTTGAGAGCACTCGGTTATTAATCATGCAACTGAAATTTTGGAAATGATTCTAAAGAAAAAATTGATTTGTTAAATGAACACATATTCTTGATATCTTATTTAACAGCAGTTTATTATTTGCATTATTTCAGTAAAATTTCAAAATCAACCAAAAACTTTGCTTTTGTTCTCTTAATAATTGGCACCTCGGTGACTGAGTTTGTCCAAAGCGCGCGCATACAGATCACCACCTAGGTTCGAATTCCGCTCAGGCAAATTCTAGTTTGAGGGAGGTTTTCAGTTCGCTTGCCGAAGGCCGGGGGGGGGGTGTCTTCAACCATTCTGAGCGCCTCGTTATAAGTAAAAGTGAACTGATTTTGGCATAAAACATAATATTTCCACTCCACGCTGTCACTAGTTTGTGTCTATATTTTGTGTGTATTACAGTTGTACTACATAAAAATATTTCATATTCCTAAAAGTCACTTTTGATTTTCGGCCAAGAGTTAGCCCTATTAAATGGTATAAAGTAAATGGACCTTTACCAATGGATCCATAAAATTTATTCATTTTGTCAAACATATACATTTAGAACGGACTTGATTTATGTTTCCGTACGATAGTATGATGAAGTGTTGTCCACAACAAAGGCTAATGTCTACATTTAGTTAATATTGATATCTTATTACTTATGGCAGTCTTTCCGAAAGGAAAACTATAAATGAAATTAGTATTTAATAAGTTTCCTTTCACCTGTTTAAATATAAAAAATAAGAGAGGACTGTCATTTGTATCCTCAACTAAAATTTATACTCAAAATATTACGAAATCAACCAATTTGAATATTTTTTGAAAATAATAATCTTACAAAGTAACAAAGCTATTTGTACTTATTTATTTATTTATTTATTTATTTATTTATTTAATTATTTATTTATTTATTTATTTATTTATTAAATTATTGATTTATTGTTTGTTTGTTTGGTTTTTTTTTAAAGAATAAAAAATAACTGGCATTGGTTATTGGCGCCTCCTGCTAAAATGTATTTTGACAGCCATCCTATTTCGCCGTTAACCAATACTTAAGCCGATAATTTCCACTAAACTATGCACTCAAATAAAACTTTTTTTTAACTAATCAGTTTTATACAATTTTCGTTATCTTGCATTTAACTTAATTTCACATTTATGTATAATTAAAACTCTTGGATCTTTTACATTTTCTAACCACGACAGTCTGCATTAATGCTGAAGCGGCTTTAAAATTGTAAGTAGAAAAATCATTACCATCATCATCATCATCATCATCATTATCACGAAGAGAGATAAAAAAAACATAGTTGGCAGTCCTCAAAAACTTATTGGGGCATGTTTACGCTCATTTCATTGGTTCAAAGTGTTTCGCGCATATTTTGGATGTGTTGTATATTTTAAGTGTATTGGAACATGCGTCTTCTGATCATAACTCGTTGTTATTTTATACCGGTTGCCCAGTTCTATTGCGTCTACCTCAAGAGCAAGAGGTCGTGGGTTCGAAACCCGGGGTGGTCATACATCAAATCGCTTCCTCGCCAGGTGCTTATAATTAGGACAGAGTATCGACTGGTTCATACAGTGCAAGAATATTGAGACTGGAGGAGTGGTATGTCTCTTTGCCGCATACTGACTGTGAGCCAGCACGTTAAAAATCCCCGAGTGTGAGTAAGATCAAGGTAGACCAAAATACACGCTCGCTGATCGCCATAAGTAGCTAAAAATGGCTGTTGCGACGTTAAACAACATGGTCACCTTTTTTATTATTTTTTTTATTATTATTAATTTATTATTTTGATTTTGGGGATTATATTATGGTTTACGATAAACTTCCGTAGGGAAAATTCGCAGCTTCCGGTTTGTTATTGCCAACAGCTGTAAAATGATTCCTCGCAGGTGTTTCAAGTAAAATGATGTTATATAGCTAAAACACGTTCAAAAGTGAGATAAAAACACAAACAAAACATCCACAAGGAACAGGAAAAATAAGGACACCTGTGTTTTCTTCCTGTTCGTAAACTCTTTAACTATTTAGTCATTAACATGTATAGTTTGGTGGTTTTAAAATGTGTTTATAGCAATGTGATTGTCCGGACGTTTTTTTTTAAATAGCAATATAGTACTTTTACATTAATATGGACGGTTCGAAAATAACGAGAAATTTTATATAGGAATATTAATTTGTGATTTCGTATAAAAACCATTTAATAGCTATATAAAGCAATATATCTTGAAATAAAGCATCATAACTAAGGTTGCAAAACGAGCAGAATAGAATTGATGCCATAGACAAGGATATAAATCTTTATAAACAAAACAACGTTAAAACATATGATATTTGCTATCAAAGATAAATAGAAAAGACAAAAAACTTAGTTCATTACTTAATTAAATTGATTTAATTTAAAATTCATGCAGAATAAAATAAACAAAAAATACAATAGATATATTACAACATTACACTAAATACCCGAATTTAACTTCATTTAAAACCTTATGCTATTTCACAAAAGTTGCCATCGACTTTTTAATAAAAATATTCAATTTGAGGAAATCTTCTAGTAATCTGTGCCTTTTGAACAAGAATTAACCATGTCGATATCAGCGGTAAATTCTGAGCTTAGGCCTTTTATCTCTTGAACTCTTTAATCGTTAGAACAACCATATGACTTTTTGAGGAATTTATGAATGGTTCGTTCTAAAAAAAATCAGTTTTTATTTATAAAATTCCATTTTGGCGACGCCGTTTCATTGATGTCAACATAATTTCTTGTTTAACCATAAATAAAATATTTACAATATAAACAAAAGATACTACATATGGTTTGTAAGTAAAAATGTCATTTAATTCATTTGTTAATCCATCTGTTTACTTATTAAATTAGCATTGATTTGCTGATGGATAGTAGTTGAATACCAACTTTTGACAATTTAACCATGCTCACTTATAAGAAATATGATATCTTATTCTTGGGTCAGACTCCATATTTTTCAGTTGTTATAAAACTCAGCGCATGATATCCAATAAACATTTGCCGATTCTATCAATTTTTTTTTTTTTTTTTTTTTTTTTTTTTTTTTTTTTTTTTTAATTTTTTTTTAAATTTTTTTTTAAATTTTCACTCAGTTTTAAGGTGTATATAAAAGAACTTTCAATATAGTTAAAAATGGTGAAATTTCTACTGAATACGTAAAAACTAACAAAATGATATTCATTAGTTTTTTATCTAATCAAATTGTTTTGTAATCCATTTCACATCTATTTGAATAAAACTTATGATAACATTAATTCTTTCAAATAAGTTCAAAATGCATCATCCCAAGAAAATAACCCGATGTCTCTCTCGACCTGTAATGAATAATTTTTCCAAAAACGCCGAGTAAAAACTATACAGAAAACCCTCCGTTAGTTTCCGGAGTTTTTCCATTCGACTGTCCATTTGTTTGTCCGTTGGTGTCTTGTTGATTATAACCCTTATTGTCGTGTCCATTGATAAACTGTTCTTGTGCTGGTTGGTTACCATTACTAGGCTGAAGTCCATTTACTGAAGGTTTGTCATTTCCGTTTGTTGTATTACGCACCGGAAGTGTTGAAATGTCAACACCAGTAGTATTGCCGCCATTCTGAAAATGGTACAAAAGGTAAGTAAAGTATATTACTCAAAGCTGCTAAACTTGCCATTAAAATGATTTGTATAAATATCAAATAACAAACAAGAACAACAATTTTCAAAACAGTTTCAATAATTTGAAAATGATTGTGTCATTTAAAATTCGAAAAAATGATTTGGAAAAAATACACAAAAAGACCTTTCTAAATGGTTTTTAAACTCCATTTTCCTGTATTTGTTCAATATAGCCAAATGTATTTATCTATAAAGGTTTAAAATTAAAATGCAATATTAACTAACAAAAAAATTAATATCGTTTGCTACTTTGGATTTTTTTTATTAAATAATGCAGTCAACAGTAGCACATGACTGTCGTTTACTTACTTGATTTCTAGATTTTCCCGTGTAGTCATCCCATTCTATATCACTAGTGTTACCATTCTTCTTAGACCTTGAAAAGAGATAAAAAAATGATTAAATTTTTACGTTTAAATTTGTATTACAGGCCGATTTTTTTAAAAATAATTTCCAGTGGAATTTGGTATCCTGATTGACACCTATTATAGACACCTTATGTACAACAAATTGTAACAGATTTTAGTGAACCTTACACGACCGTTCTCATGTTATTCTCATGATGAAATAAGATTCCGTTCCAAGACAAAAGATGCAAGCAAAACAGAAGAGAGGTCCAGTTCCCCAACTATGCATTTCATTTGTTTTTAATCATTATATACAAGTTTTTACGTTTTGCTTTTTGCCTATATTTTGTCATATCTATATTTATCAATTTTAACTTAGCTACTTACAGAACAAAAACAAGACAAAGTGCTCTGTTGAAAACATGACATTTGATGTATAGCTCTAAGGGAGCGTTAATGTTCAAAAATATTTAGCGAATGATCTTATCCGTCCGCACTCTCTCAGTGCCAGGAATGCCTTTTTGCTTGTAATGAAAGGCGTTTTTGGCAAAATTTAAGACTTGATCACGACTGACTAAGTGAACATTTCCAAACAAACTGGGGATGAAAAAGCTTTTGACCCATATATTTGTTATTCCTTCAGTAGAACTTATTTTTTTCCTCAATAATTCAAATTACCTTCGACGCCTTAAAAATACAAGAAGAAGAACAACCAGCAACACAAGGATTATCGCCCCTGCCACAGCACAACCAATCACAATGCTAGAATCAACAGATCCAATTTTGTTGGCTGAATTGTCATCAGACTGACTGTAGCGTGTGGGTCTTGATGATGATGTTCTGAAATCTACAAATTAAATATTTACGTTTATATGTGATATTTATAAAAATGACGATGGACCAAAAGTATCCAATATGTCGCATAGCACTTAACTTCGCTGTAATAATTTGAATCAGTAAAAACCGAGACCTTTCGGCCAACTATACTTCTGGTAAAAAGTAAAGTATAACCGATTTACACAACAACTGTTAATAAATATATGCCTATAGGGACAGCAATTTACTGAAAATTAAAATATGCCAGACAATTTGAGATCAGGCAACAGATTTTGAATGACTTCTAAGTTAAATTAAATAAGTGTATCCTTTAAAATTATTCTTATAACCGCTTATGGTTTATTTTAACTTCAAAACAAAAGTTTTCATTTGTAAAAAAAGATCTAGAATTATCACATGCATAATTTTTCCTCAAATATGACTCTTAAACTTAAAATATTTATAAAAAATATTATCCGAGATGTTGGCAAGTATTACATGAATACAAAAATTGCGCTGATGCTTTTTCACGCATTGTGCTAAACATACATTGCCCATGTATTAAATTTATCATTGAACAGAAACTGTAAAATTGCCATCATATATTTTTCTACGTCCGCCTGCTATATTGCAGCAAGCGCTTTAAGCGCATTAAAAGAATTATCAAAAAATTAAAAGCGCTCGCCATACCAGTATGTGCAGTAGTGTACGCTGTGCTGGAGCTTGATATTGCGTTGACGTTATTTGATGCTGGCGTGTTTGTTACTGGACCTACTGGCAGTGGTTGGTTATTTGTAATTGGATATGTAGGTGTTGTGGGGTACGCTGTTGTTGAAGGATAACTCGTTGGTCCTAGCGATGGTGTCTTTGCTGAAAGAAAAAGCGCTTTGTATTTGCTTCAATTAATTAATTTGCAAGCGTATTTGAATGATTTCAAAAATGTGTACAAGAAACAATGATTCAATGAATCAAAACATTTATAAAGACTTGTCAAGAAGAAAAGGAGCCATGGAATGTAGCTGCATTTTGCAAGACTTAGCTTTAGAAGTTAAAAAAACAAGTATTGCAACAACTGTATCTTGCAACCTATAGCATCATATAAAATAAATCTCTAAATAAAACGTCATGTCAAAAATTCATCCAATGACAGTTAAAAAATTTGAAAAAGTATAGTTCTTGACAACTAATGTTAGTAACATTTAAACCTAAGCAAATGTTTTGTTAATGAGATATAAAAAAGTGTTTGTCTTATATCATGAAAAACCGCATCAGTAAGAATCCCAACAAATAATAAATTATGTGTTTTATACGGGGTTTTCTTCTGAAATTAGGAATGACAAAATTTTATAAATGTGTATTTTCAATATCATTTTTTTTACAATGAAACAATTTCATGCATGCCTAAACGAAATTTTTTTCCTGAAGGATAGCATGTGCGTTTATGTCTGACGCGCTTTAATAACCGTCATAAATAATCTCAGAAACTTGTTCAGGCTGAATCTTATCTGGCATGGGACATACAGAAATATTAATATGGCAACTACGACTACGACTATAAGATGCTATATCTAGTTGAAAGCTGATATAAAGTTAAAAGGACTTTCAAGCAGCCGAGATATTTCAGGAATTTCAAAACTTTGTTTTATGCGACTTTTGCTCACCTTCACTTTATAAGATATACATTTGTTATATATTTACATTATATAATGATATATGAATACAAGATATACATTAATATTAGTGAAAAAATATAAATAGTTAGCTATAGGCCGACAAACTTGCTATAAGCGATGTTATTTTAACGGCTATTTTATATAAATTAATAATAAAAAATAGCTTAAAGTTTCTAAATGTTTTTTCTGCCGATGGTTATAACAAACATTACCTGGCATTGAACACACTGTAAAGTTGGCACTGCATCCATATGTCCATATTTGGGTTGGTTGTGTCATCAATCCAAATGACTGATTATCAATACAGAATTGTGATTGGCTACTTGGCATAACATCTGCGCAGAAACGATTATCGGCTGTGTTGATTGGACAGAATGAAAGCTCCCAGTCATTCTTCAAACTGTTAAAAAAACTCTTACACTCTATGATTGAACATTTGGAACCTTTTAAAGAAACAAAGAATAATCTGAGTTAACTCATTCATTTGAGTTAGAAAATGTAGGTTTATCAATAATTACCATATAACAATGTCTGGTTAAAAATGCAGTAAGCGATAAATACTCTAGATCAATAAGAATTGTAGTCGTCAAAATAGCTGAAATATTGCTTATTTAGCGACCATCATTCATTCCTACATTCTTTAATAATCCCACTAAAACTCTTAAACATTTTTGCTTCACAAGTTAATTTACGAACTTAAAAGGGCTTTGTATGTTTTTACAAATCCCTATGTTCTATGGTCGGCATTAAAATGATATATAGCCTTTAATGTATTTGAATATGTATGCCAATTACTTGACAAACAGGTGTTTTGTAACCCATAATTACTTTCAAAAAATGTTTTTTTTGTAAAAGTGTTTAATCACTTTTCGTTACATGTTGCAGCTTAAGATAAAAAAAATTACAGTTGTGACACACTAGTATACATCAAAAACACGCCGCCAAAAAATGTTCAAAAAAAAAGATGAACGTATATTAGGACCAGTGTCATTTCTTTTAATGGACCTTTGTTACTGGGCTGCAATCTGGTCGGTTAAAACATTCACGTTTGAGCAACACAATTGCTAACACTCGAAATACCTTCAAGATTAGGAATGTTCTATAACTCTAAATGGAATTTTGTCAAGATTTATGACACATTGTATGAATTAACATTATTTTTTTTGTGTAATGAACTGAAACTTTTTAGATATTCTATTAACATGCAAAATTAAAAATTACAAAACGATAATCCTGATTAACCCATATTTTGTTTCGATGTATGTATTTTGTTTTGGTGTTTGTAATACTATGTGTTTTGTTTGCGCAGGATTGAGTTTTGTGTGGGTTTTTAACGTGATAAAAAAAACTTTTTTGCAACATCTTCATGAGAATTTTTCAATAAATTGCGATGCATGCTTTATACCCCTTGTATCGCGGGAAATAACATTACAGTTAATAGCAGATTATTGCAATACTAAAAAGATATCGGTAAAATTCGCACTCGCAAATTAGCTTTTTGTTTATATTTATGTGCGTTTACCTTTTTATTTACATTTTTTTGTAAATGAACGTGTCATAAAATCTAATTTTAGAATTTACTATATCTGTCACACTGAATTTTACAAATAAAAATGACCGTTAACCCAGAAACAAATAAATGTCACGTTGGCCTGTGGTCAAATACGAAAAATGTCACAGTAATTCACCATGACTAATTAGAATCACTCTCAAAGTTATTAATCTAATATCTTGCTCATTTTTCATTAACACAACACAGTACGAGATTCAGAGTAATACTACTGCAACAGTTGGAAAAGTAAACAAATGGCAAAAATATAGTTAATTCAATACGAGTTTTGATAGATAGATAGATAGATAGATAGATAGATAGATAGATGTTAGATCATTGTTTGGAAAAAATAGCTTAATTTCAATTTTTGTAAGTTTGCGCCTGTCATTAGTCTAGAGTTTTATACTCTGTGGTCTTTGTTTCATTTGTTCGTGTTCTTGGTTGCCAATGCCATAAAGCATTTTTTGAATGTCTTACGATAAAATCTTTAAAATGCTTTATTACACCAAGAACACTTTTCAGAATTCCTACATAAAATTGCGTGTCCTTTTTGTAATGATAACACATCATTGTCTTGTAGTTATAATTACATTAGTAGTCTTAAGATCTGAAACAGCAAAACTGGAAAATGTAAAATCAACAAAATATACTGTCATAAGTGATATCAAGTCAATATTTGCCAGACATGAAAATCTATTTGTAGTAAGATCTGTGCATACAAAGAATTCGCAAACTTTAGCAATGTCATTTGCTACTATTGAATTGCATTGTTTCATAAAAATTCAGAAGTAGCACTTGACAGCACTAATTGGGAACTAAAACATAAATATCTAGTCCAAATTATCCACAATCAAGCGGTATGGTAAAAAAAAATTCAAACAATCAAAAACATGTTGAATTTATCACAAGACCAGCAGGAATATCCATATATTAGTATTCTAAATTATCGAAACACACCAATAGACGATATAGCATCACCAGCATAACTTCTAATGAGGAGAAGACTTTAATCAAAATCACCACAAACAAAAGAACATCTGAAGCCACAAATTGCTATTAACAAAAAGATAAAGATGAAACTCAATTTGAAATAAGAACGAAAAAATAGGTTTTATGACAATTAAGCAAAACCATCGGAAACCAATGAATCAACGTGAATCGGCTTCACCAATGACTATATTTTTATTTTGGATAGTTTAAAAATAATTGTTTTTAAAAGTGCAATTAAAATTGTTAAAACATAAACGAGAGAAAAATTCACCATGAATATTTTAATTAAGACTTCAATTAACTAAATCTTAATTTTTAATATATATATATTTAGTAAATATTTATTTATAAAATTTACCTGCAGGTGGCGGGAAATTTACACACGATCCCATCTTAACGGATGAGTAATACAAACAATTAAATCCAATTTCTAGGAATGTTTATACTGAAATCTACAACTTCCTGTGTATATTTCACATATAGATACAGATTTTTAGAATAACATTCAATATTGAAAAAAATTCCTTAAAATTTTGCAAACGAAAAGTGATACACTCGCTGTACACTTCTAAAATAATGCAAACAAAAGCAACAAGGCTTTGTTAATATTTAGAGTCACGTGATCAACGGTAACGCATTAAACCAATAAACATTAAAGTAAGTAATGTTTTGTTGCATTTGGTTATTAATGGGTTTTTTACCTTTTTGTGAAAGTTTGGGGAGGTGTTTTTCCTATGTAGAGCATAATTAGATTTTAAGATATATCTAAGGGGTGTTATCATTAAGGAAACGTTGAATGTTTATTTTACTAACGGTTCATGTCAAGAACCGTTCTGATCAGCTTTGTCTTTTTAACTCATCAAATATACACTTTTTTCTTACCCAAAAACAACAACAACAACAACAATAATAATAATAATAGTAATAATAATAATAATAATAATAATAATAATATGCTTATCATAAAGTTAATACAAAAATATATCTGATTCTGATAAAGATATACTATTTATCTAACGCTATCGTATTTTCTCTTTGTAATTTGTAGATATTGTTAATTTATATTTATTTATTGTGATTGTCATTTAAGAATAGTACTATTCAATAAAAAAAAACCCACAACCTTAAAAATAATAATAATAATAATAAACTTAATAATAATTATGATAATAATAATTATGATTAAACAAGGGACTTCGGTCAAATATTCGAGGCATCGGGGGTTCGAGCGATCGAATATCGAGATACGACCGGAGGTTCAGGTTTCCATGCTTATTGACGGATAAAGAATCTATAAATTTGTAATACATAGACATGTATTAAAAAGTCAAATAATGAATTGTCCGAATTAAAATTCCATTATTCATCACGAAAATTTTTTTTAAAAATCAAAAAATACTAAATTCATTTCAACTTAATGCTGACCTACAGTCTGTCGTGTGATGTTATATGGATACGGGGCTAGAAAATGACACTTTATTTCAATTTCAACAGGTGATGATACATTATAAACTTTCTTTATTCTAATTGCACATGTAAGGCCAAGTTATTACCGGTTATTCTAATCACAAGAAATAATGATAATACACATTACTCTACCTACTCTTGTGACATGTAAATAACAGAATCCCGATGCGCAATCATCCATCGCATGTGACTTAGGTAGTTTACCGACCAAACGTTTCCGCAATCGGATTAACAGATTACAGAACTGAGTATATCGAGCACTGTCACATTAGGTTAATTAATAACCCCGAGTAGCACTCAAAATTTCATGCTTGTCTTGACTAATTGTTTCGTTCCACTCAATTACTTTTGGTGAAATCTTTAATATGGGTTCAACTTCTGTTTTGTTTATAATGACTCGGTCCACATGTCCTCCCGGCAGAAATTGTATTCAAGCGAAAGTTGAATTTTAACTAACTTAATACTTTTTGAAAAATGTTCGAGCGACCGGGGGTATTTGAGTTAACGATGTTCGAGCCATCGAAGTTTATTTACATAGGATATTAAAGGAAATTGGTCGGGACCGACAAACGACTTCGAGTTATCCGTGATATTCGAGGTAACGACGTTCGAGCGATCAAAGTTTTACTGTAATAAAGCCATCAAAGATTTATCACATCCCTTTGAATTAAAAAAATCAGAAAAGGCAAATAGTGGCAGTGGCGATGAATTGGAATTTTACAATGCATTCATGCGTTAACTTCTTCAGTATATGGGGCTTCGGTGGCCGAGTTTTCTAAAACTCGCGCTTACAGGTCACAGTGTCTTTCAGATGCTAGGTTCGAATACCAATCGGGATAGGTTCTTGTGTGAAAAAGTTTGTCATTTCTATTGCGAAAGATTTGTTGTTTTCTTATGTCACTCCGGTTTCTTACACCATCCCTGAAATGTCTACATCAATATAAGTAAAAGAGTATTATATAGGGCATTTAACACCATTGTTATTTCAAACTACTACTTTGTATCAACAAGGTCAAATCTTAGTTAGTGCTTATTCAAGAGATGATAATGCATTATTTTTGTTGTTGTCATGACATAAATTGACACATTTCCTTGCTCAGTCATCATTTTGTTGTATGTATTTGTTTATTCGTAGTCAATGTTTTCTCAAACGTTAAAAACAAAAACATTCTTTTGATCAAAACTGACAGTTGTATCTTTTCTTGTTATTGCTACAAATATGATTTGACAAAGACACAAGCTGAAATTAGTAAAGCATTACATTACATGCCATAATGCTGCCGTCCCTTTTAAATAACACTAATTTTCATTGTGTCGTGAAACGTTTGTTTAGATAACATGACACATCAAAGTTTACCTACATATACATGGGTAAAGATGTAATTTGATAAATATATCAGTTGTAAAAAAAAAAAACAAGTAAATGCGCAATAGGGAAAGCAAGCCCTTGTTTCATAATCATTCCTTAACTAAGATTGTCCCTAACAAATTTTGCATAGTGATTTAGTGTAGTCAGAACCTCATATCATAATTAAGATAAAATGCACAACTCTATAGTGACCAAGTAAAAAAGCATATTAAGCAACAGTGATTATGTTAAGTCGAACACATGAACTCAAATCATTAATAATACATTTAAAATAACAAAAATGCATAACACGGCATCTCCAAATAAAATGACAAAGACAAATGGATAATGAGACAACGGGTAAGTTTAGTTACATTCCAAAAGCACTTCAGATGGTTAGTCTTGTAGCATCTTCAGTGATAGTTATGTTTCGTCCAAGCAACTTTCTAAATTAATCGCCCTTTTTTCTGATGCTGTAATGAAGTCATATATAAAACGTTCTGTACATGCTTCGTAAAAACAGTATTTCTTATGTTTTTTTTTTATTTATGAATTTATGTTCCTTTCACGTTTGCATTTAACAAGCAAGTGTTTTTGTTTCAAGATTTGTTACAAGAAAAAATGCGTGACCTGGAACAAACAAAGCGATTGGAGAAAAAATTTGAAGAACTTCACTATTAAGCGTAATATAATATTTGATAAGTAGATGTTGCTGTAAGAAATGACAATACACATTTATACACTACTAAAGAGAATGTGACATCTTGAACGTCTTGACCAAAGGTCATCTAAAAACGATGTTTTTGCACTTAAAATATCAAGGATGTGACAAATACCCCGTTAGGCAAATATACCACATAATTTAATTATCACATCGTTCATAAAAAAATTATAACAACAACACTTCATCAACTGAAAAATAATTCGTGTAATATTGCGTATATACTTTTTGTGTACCATCTGGTGTTATTCTGTAAAGCGTGGACAATAAGAGTACAGCAATGTTAGACGTCGTCATTATTAATATTTTTGTACACCACTACGGCAGCTTAGTTGTTGGAGTGCTCGTTTCGTACGTGGTCGGGGTTTGAAACCGGCAGGGTCTGAACAAGACTTGAAAACAGGAAATGACTGTTCTTTCACGAAGCACTCGGCATTTAAAATTGAAAGTCACGTGGTCCTTCGGAGAAGACCTTAAAAACCGATGCTCCGTGTCACGACATGCGTGGCAAGGTAAAAAACTTATTCTGCAGGTTTTTGTAAGCGCATGTCAACGGTCAAAATTTCAGCCACTTCACCTATAGCTGGTGACGTCTCGATATAAATGAAATATTCTTGACTGGAAGTTAAAACTTTATTAAATCAATTAATCAATTTTTCTATGAACAAAAATGGATACCCTCATTACTTATGGGGCCTCAGTGGGCGTGTGGTCTATAGCGCGAGCTTAAGGATCACAGTCTTTCACCACCTAGGTTCGAATCTGGCTCGTGCAGGTCCTTGTGTGAGAGAGTTTGTCAGGTCTCTTGCCAAATGTCAGTGGTTTTCTCTGGGTACTCTGTTTTCCCCACCATCTTAGAACTAACTACTCGATATAAGGGAATGAATCTTGACTGAGGTGTCCAACACCATTATCCATTCCAATACAATCCATTTATACCTAACGAGTTACATTGATTCCCTGGCTCTAATTATGGGGGTCCTGTAAATTTCCATGGAAATAAAACAAATAAGAGAATGACACAGGGTAAATGTTACATTTTAATACAAGTTCTTGAGAATAAATATATCGCTGAGGGGAGGACAATACGCCCCAAAAAAGGAAAAAATATATTTAAAAAACTAGTTTTTTTGTTAAAGAAATTGGCAGCTGAATATACACTCTCGGATTTTCTGAAAAACTGGAAACATAATCTTTTTTAAAGCTGTTTAGAAATAAAAGTATACCCGAGGCTTAGATTGTAAATTACAAGTCCAGTCGCGATTTACCGAATGTCAAAGAAACTGTAACGTTAATGATTTTTAAATACATAATAAACTTGAAAATGAAGGTTTCTCTTGGCAACTTGCCATTTCCGTCAAAATGTTTCTTTTTCTTATTTCAAAATAAATACATAAATGAATAAATAAATAAAAACAATACAGTAAAAATTGAAATATCAAATAAGTGGGGGTCAGTGAATATGACATAATATTTTATTTTTTAATGTAATGTTTACAGAGATTCATCATGTTTAATTTGCTTAGTTGTGCAATAAGGATTATTAGGTATGATATAAGGTTCACTGGATTTTCTTGCAAATTGCAATACGTCATAATTATTTGAGTAATCCTCGTCGTTATAATATATTCTTTCAGTATCTGTTTGTTGGTTTTCATGTAGAATAGTTTCCATGGTATCGTAATTTGCAATCGCAGACACAACTGAATTGTTCCTACTATTTTCACCTAGTTTATTATACACGTCATCGTCGTCTTTTCCAGAAGGTTCCCGTTCTTTTGAAATATTTTCTGTGCCTGTTGGTTGGTCTTCTAGCGAATTTCCGCTATCTACAGTCCAGGGTGCTTTTCTAAGAGAGTAAAAATTCTCTCGTTTTATTTCACGACTATTCACATTATCACCCTGCTGAACGCAGTTTTCATAGTATTCTTCCTCAATATCACGATCGTTGTTCATATAAAATTTCTCAAGCATGAAATAATTATCACCAGTTCCTGATATCTGTTTTTCCGACATGGAAACATTTTTCTGTTCAAATGGAATTTTGTCAGTCGTGTTATTTGTGATAAAATTAACGTTGTTGTCTGGTTGGTGTGTTTGTTCCAAGGACTTCCATGAAATGTTGCGTGGAATGCCGGTCTTGCCATCGTCTTCTATGGAATGTGCCACCTGGAAATATAAAGTTCCATTGAAGCGACATAAGAACGCAAAAAATACAATAAATATAATAATATGAGAAAAATGGAGTTGTTTCTGTTATATATATATATATATATATATATATATATATATATATATATATATATATATATATTATTTATCTTTTATTTATTTAAAATTTTTGTCCTCATTTTTTTTTACATTAGTCAGTAACGCGAATGAAACGTATATTGACGATGAAGCTGTTCAAACTGTTTAAACATATCCAATGAATATAGGTGTTACATACAGATTAAATTATAATCTTCATTAAAGTTTTCAAAAATGGCACTGGACATTATGTGTAAATTGCTTGGAAAGCTTAAATCATAGTTCATTGGATATTTGTTTTCAGGCAATAAGGCCCGTTTTTAAATGACAAATATTCTAATTTACAAGACGTATGTAAATAAACAGAATTGATAATTATGACATTATGAAATGTATTGTCAAAATAACTCGCCTTGGTTAGAATTCTTCGAAAATTAATATTTTTTTATAAATATATTTTCAACCATTTAAACCATTTGAAAGATTCGTCATTCTGTCATAATGCATTTTTTAAAATTTTATCGTAAAACACATTCAAAAAATGTTTTATGACAATTCGAATCAGGAAAAACGCATGTAAAAATCAATGTACAACGATCATTTGGGACAGACACATTTAAGGACGTCACTCGAGTTTTTGACCTCAGTTTGACTTTATTACTTGTGTGGGAGTGTAAATCATTATAACTTGACGAATTTCATCTTTCATTTCAATTTACGAATTTAATATATAATAAATACCTTTAACCGTAAAATCTCATCTTAACTCATTAAATATAAGGTACTTACTTAAGCCTTTTTTTTCTTATAGTTTTTTTTTAATTGTTTAACATTATGATAACATTTGTAACATACATTATTATTTTTGACCACATCACTGGGCATCTTTTTTCGCCAAAAGCCTGTACATTTTATAATCATTTGTTTCGGTTGTGTCCCATTTTTTCTTTTCATTTCTTATGCGTTTATATTTTTAATGTTCTTTGGCTTAAAAGCAAATCCGTTATGTTGAGACAACTTGACGGTAGATTTGTTTGTACATAATATTTAAATTGGGTCAAAAAATTTTACTACAGAGTTTGCTTTTTATATATACTTTAAAATCTAACGTGATTAGATTTGGAATACAAAGAATAATAGATTCTATATTTTTGCGTTTGTACCTATCATTTTAATCCTTAACTTATTATTTAAAAATAATTATTTATAAATCAAAATATTAAAAATACAAGAATTCTCTCTCTCTCTCTCTCTCTCTCTCTCTCTCTCTCTCTCTCTCTCTCTCTCTCTCTCTCTCTCTCTCTCTCCAAAAGTCTATATCAAAAAGATTGTTTATTATCCAACTATTTATTTCTAATTTGTTTCAAAAGTAAACACGCAATTAGTAAGATAAAAAGATGTCACATAGCACAGAAAAACAAATAGCTTTAATATGAGTTAAAGAGGGTAAAGAACGTGTATATATTCCAGAGGGGTTTGACAATATTACTGTCCCATTACATTAAATGTCATCATTTAATGCTTTTATAATGCTATTTGGAATGATATGTTATTAGTTAATGCGTTATATTGCCATCACTTCCATTTGTAGTAATAATTCGGTCAGAAAAATAATTACAGCTCCAATGTAGGAGTATAAAAAACATGTGTTACCATTAAAACCGAGGTCTATGTAACCGAATGAGGATAAAAGTAGAGGTCAACAGAAAGATTATTTAAAGAGTAGCCGTTTTACTACTTTTATATTCAGTTCTTTTCACATATCTCATATTAGAATTACTATTATCACTTACTTAACTAGAGATGTCACTTATTAAAAGAAAAAAAAAAAGAGAACAAAAAGTATCATTTATTCGAATGAGTAGTATCTGATTTATCGATATCAATAAATCGAATTAGTAATAACACCTCATAGCAGCCCGTAGCTCAGTTGATAGAGTGCTCGCTTCGTAAGTGGGAGGTCGTGGGTTCGAACCCCGGTCGGGTCTGACCCAAGACTTGAAAGTGGGTAGTGACTGTTCTTTCGCCAAGCACTCGGCATTACGAAATGAAAGTCACGGTTCTTTCGGATGGGAATTTAAAATAAACTAGGTCCCGTGTCACGGCGTGGCACGATAAAAGACCCTGCTGTATAGTGCCATCAGCGCAACGCACAGGCAAAATTTCTGCACATTCGCCTATAGCTGGCAACATCTCAATATAAGTGAAATATTCTTGACTGGGACGTTAAACACCATTACTCAACTCATAGCAGCCCATAGCCGCGAATGGCTGCGATTTTAATGCCGTTATGACTTTAAACAATTAACAATAATTCACTCACTCATAGCACCTCATGTTAGAAGGCCTGAAGTCCGTACATTCACGCCTGGTTATCACATTTTATAAGGTAAATGAATAGTAGAAGACCTCAGCTATAAATTGACAATGTTCAGTAAATATTCGGTTTGTTCAAAATAACTGTAGCATCCATGTATGGTCATTTTCGCACCGAATGATAAATTTAATTTCATTTTTGTTTAGCCATCTCAATGAATACTTTATTCACAATTGAAACGCTTTTTTCAAAAATAAAAGTACATGTATTTGTTTTCATTTTAACCGATATTTTTCACTATAGTTATGACCATTAAACATTTCAGGACCTTCTTTTTGATAATTTTTAACTTTTGTTATATTTGTGAATCACATCAGAAATTTTTTCAGGTTTACCCAACAAGACAAATTTTCCTTTTAATCTGAAGAATTCGTGAGACACTTGCAGTCGACCGGACCGAAATGGTTAGGGTACAACAAATTATTTAAACCGAACCATATTGTCATGTTCTCAGTTCCCGTAAAAAGTCAGAAAACACACAACAGAATACAATTTTTTATTGTCCAGTGCCTTGTCCAAAGTTATGAACCACATCAATGAATACCATTTTGTAATTATATATATATATATATATATATATATATATATATATATATATATATATATATATATATATATATATATATATATATATATATATATATGTAGAGTGAGAGAGAGAGAGAGAGAGAGTGTGTGTGTGTGTGTGTGTGTGTGTGTGTGTGTGTGTGTGTGTTTCCGTCTAAAGTCAAAACAAAAACCACAGCACCAAATGCCATTTTGTCATGTTTCTTCGACTCAGTCAAAAGACAGGAACATCAACACTGGATAGTATTTTCCCATGCTACCAGTGTCCGTCTAAAGTCAAGTATTCCAGTACTCCATTTTATCACGTATATGTATTTAGTATCCGTATAAAGACAGCAACTATACAACTAAATACAATTTTGTTTTGTATCCACTGCTCGTTCAAAGTCAGATACCAGAACACTTAATACAATTTTCTATCCAATGTCAGTATAAATAACAGCAACACTGGATATAATTGTTATGGACCCTGTGCCCGTCCAAAGTCAATAACCACGCCGCTGAATACCATCTGTTCAAAGTGTAAACAGCATCCTACCGAAGTCTGGAAATTTAAAATACTTGTTTTTTTTAATTTGTGTGTTTCATTGTATTAAATTATTTCCTTGTGTTGGCTGTTTTACAAACATACGTATTTTCCTAACAAAATAAAAAGTAATGTGATTGACAGTATCACCGTTTACCATGAATAATCAAAGCATCTTTCCTATTACGGCAATGCATTTTAAAATGCATTAAATATCAGTTTTGGTTTAGTTTTTGTTGGTTTTTAAAACTCTTTAAAACTTCCCTTTAACACTTTAACTATCTTACAAAGTGAGCGTTTTACTACAAGTACTAATAGATATTTAATGAAATTTTAGTTATAAACTTACCACTCCGTGATTTACGTAGATCTGACCATGTGAGACACGGTCCTCTGACTTCTTTATATTCCTACAAAGCAAAATGTGTAAGCATATTTGTTATTATTAATTTAAAATAAAATGAAAATATCAGTCATTGAATAAACCTATTTGAAAAGAGTACATGTATATAGGTAGTTTGTTTCGTTTTGGGGGAAGTTTTATGCCCTAGACAAGATTCTTTCAAGCAAACTGGCAAACTTTAATATCAAGACGTAAAGTTATTGAATGCTAGAGAAAACCGGAATGTCCAAAACCATCTACCCCTGAAAAACAAACTGAAAACTCTATTTGGATCCGCCGGAGGGGGAATCGGACCTAGATGGCAAGAGGCGCTCTGATCTGTAAGCGAGGAAACAAAATTTCCTTATACTCTAGAATACAACCGTTGTACTGTGTGAAAAGGAAATCACACAAATGTGTAACTGCAAAAAATATCACCCTTTTGGAAATGTGTTATAGCTTTCACAAATAAAATCCGAGGTTTAAGATAATGCTATTTTTTAATTCTGAAGTTCCTATTTAGTGTATTACATAAGCATTGATTTTAGAGGTGTTCAAATTTAAGCCCTATCATTCGGAATCCATTTGCCCTTTTTGGATGTACATTTCAAGACAACTCTGCTTATAACAGTACGTCTATTTAACTTGTAATGCTGGGGGCATCTAAATACTTACTATATACTTCAATACATATCATATCATATCATATCATATCATATCATATCATATCATATCATATCATATCTACTAAGTGGATAAACCTCTCCAATAAAGTCGATTCATTAAACATATTTCATATATAAGTATTTTGTTTTTGTACTGGTATTGGCAATAACCAGAGCCAAAAAGAACAGCTACAGATACTATCATATAAAAATGCCACCCATATATTAGAACATCCACAAACAGTGTGGCTGAGAGACAGCAGTTGCCTAGTGGATGAAGAATTGTCTTCAACAACAAGGTTTTGTCCCTGTTGATTGCAAGCAAGAAAGATAAATTCATCGTTGTATGTCTTTACAGCTTGGATCTGTACCTATAACATGGTGTGAATGGTCTGCGATGTTTCTCTGTGACATTTGGGACGATGGAAAGAGCAAGTTCCCAATAAGTGCACACTAGTACAAAGTCATCAAAAAGTACTAGAACAAAGTAAGACACGACATGAAACCGTTTTTGGATCAATTATTGAGATAAATAAAAAAAATTGTCTCGTCGGAAATAGCTGAAAAATTGTTGATTCGACGAAACAAAAATTCAACCAACTTGGCATGTTGCTGAAAATTAAAAAAAAAATTGACCATTACACACAAACCTCTAATGTTATGACAAAAGATTTTAAATACCCATACACTTACCGATGTGAAAAGAGACACAATACAAGTAATACAACGATGCAGGCTATAACAACCAGAGAGCCAGTTATAGTTCCCGCGATGATAGCCGCTAGTGGAGCGTTTGTGCCCTGATGACTCGTGATGTTCAATGCAGTACTGTTGTCAGTTGCAAGTGTTTTACCTAGAGTCGTTGTTTCATGACTTATCATCGGTATTGTTGATTGGGTTACAGTCACTTTATTGACGGGGCTGCTAGTCGTTAAGGAGTTTCTTTTTGTTCCATCCCTTTCCGTATTTTCTGTAGAAGTAGGGTATTGTTCGTTGGTTTCCTCTGTAGACATTGTAGTCTGAAGTTAAATTTGAAAAAATATATATGATAAATAATTTAAAGTAGTCTTGTAAATTTCTAACTTAATCATACATTTTATTAATTAAAATTAACAAATAAAAATCTAGAAAAGGGTGCTATATAAATTAATATAATATCTCGATGTCATAAATGCGCTTTACATTTTACCATCAGAAAACGAACATTTCTTAAGATCTCGCATATGGAACAAATTTTTTCTAACCGCCTGGGTTCGAATCCAACTCGGGACACATACTAATGTGAGGATGTTTATTAATGCAAAGGTAAGTAATATCTTCCGACCATTCCAGTTTCATCCAACTTCCCTGAACTGACCGCTTCGACCTTGATGAAAGAGTATCGACTGGGTCGAGAAAAACGCAATTACAAGGCCAAATGAAATTCAAAACGGGGGTAATTTTTTCCACGTGTTAAAAAAGAGCTTAAAAAGATGAAAAATTCCTTATCAATAACATATTCCAATTTACAGTGTTTCCTATTTATTCGAAAATTCAATAGATGATTGACTGTTCTAACTAATATATTCAAGAGAGGAGTCAAATCTTAACGAATTCGTATTAACAAAGGATAACTAGGTCTATACTCACATCATACATCAGGATACATATAAAATTTTTAAAAAGGCTAAATAAATCCTTCAAACCAATAGCTTACAAACATTTAACATGATATAAGTTCTGAAGTGCCTTTGTGTGTTGCGGAACATTCGGTCAATGTTTACAAAAGTTAAGTTCCTGGTTTCAACTAAAGTGGGTACGTTTTATAAGGCTTGATCACCCAGTAAAATAAACAAATTTTACATCTAAATATCCATCCATCCGTATACCAAAAATTGTGAAACCCACATGTAAATTTACACAAAAAATTGCGTAAGCTAAAAAAATGTAGCTTATCCTCAATAATGAATCAATTTGTAATGTCACAAATAAACTTTCACGTGGTACTAAATATAGAAAAAAAAAACACGTGCAAAGAAGTTTTAGAAAAAAAACTTCAGGAAGTATTTTGTAAATTATTTATATTTAAAAGCAATAGATCAATAATAATTTATAATAAAATTGACACAACATTTTTAATACGCTCACTGCATACTTTGAAGCTAGTCAACTATCGTTTGATGTTTTAAATCATTTTATTTATTTTAATTTTTCCCCCTTTTTTTTCTTTATTTTTGCAGTCTATATTTTTTATGTTTAAAGCTTTCGATTGAATTTTTAACTAATTGAATAAATTTATTTTTTCAAGAAAACCCGAAGTTCACTTTGTCAAAAAAGGATACAAATAAATAGAAACCAGTGAAAATTCCGATATTATAGGTGGGGAAATTTATCACTATAATGATGAAAACTTGAAAACAAATGTTATCTAAAACCATAATCAATAATGTCTTATGCATTTTTTTTTGAATTTTTATTTTAAATCAGATATTCAAGAATTTGTATATAACAAAATCAAGTACATTCAGAGTTTGCTTAAAAACGTCTAAACTTTGATAAATTTTAACATACGTGTACATAAGTAAAATATGTTTAAATAAGGTTGTCTTACCAGCATGATTTTCGTCTTTTCATTCCTTATTCTAATATAGGAGTAAGTAGCAGTGTATTTCTAATATCACATTTTTTCAGCATGATAAAGATGGATCTTTAAATTCCCGTTTTCAAAAAGAAAAGCTGAAAAATTGCTGAAGCGACGTTAAACAACAATACAATGAACCGCTAACTAACAAAAATATTTCTTTAGTTTCGAAAAAAATATTTATACCTGTTTTGTCGAAGGGTTAAAGAAAGGCCATGAGAAAGATAAATTTCTGTTTCAAAACAATTAACGAACAATTTCCTTATATAAAAATGTATATCGATAAGGCTGTAACTTAAATAAATATACTTTACGAGTTTCATTTTCAATTTTTCTCCCTTAAAACTGGGTAAAGAACGTTAATGATAAAGTTAAAAATTGTTTAAATAATCATTTTAAATGCTTTAAGTGAGAGATGTATATGAATGGATAAAATGCCTTTATCTACTGTAAAATCACAAAGTTACATTAAATTTCACTATTTTCGTTGGAAAGTTTAAAAACTACAAAATTTTATGTTAATGAAGATTTTGATTTACCAAGGCAACCAATGGGAATTTTTGTCACAAAGCTCAATCGATCAATCTATCTATCTATTGAAATGATTTTTTTTATATATTTTTTTTTTTTTTTTTTTTTTTTTTTTTTGAAATGAACATTTTAAAGTTGAACATGACAGTTGTAAACTTCAAGTTACTTTTTGAAAATCTTTAGAAATTCAGAATAAGTTTGATAAAAAAAATTATTTCAATTTTTGATATAAAATCAAGTTTTAAAAAAAAGACCAGCAATACGCCATGTGTGTTTTGTTTTACATATATAAACGTATTACAAAAACATGCCAAACTCCCACACACAAAACTCGCTTGTTACCCTGTGCGTGTGCGAGAATGAAATCTACAACTTAATATTAATATCAATTATAACTGACCGCATTTTGTTATTTTTACAGAATTGACCCACCGTTAGAACATAACAATAAGAAAATGATAACTTTAGTTAATCATTTGTGTCAAAGACGTTTGTAAGAACATATTAAATTAATCAAAAATCTCTTCTCACCTGTGCCCAACCTGAAACCACACATCTATACAGAGTCGTAAATGACAGTTGATATTGTATCAGATATTCAGGCCATTTCGGCCATGAACTTAACATAAATGTTATACTCATCATAAACACAGATAAGCCATTTATTGTAGGTGTGTCGAATTATGTGTTACTACATTGCTTTATTAAAGCTTCTGTTTACTTGTTTTCTACTCCTATTGAGTTCGAGTTGCCGGGTGGTATTAAACGTATGCTAAGGGATCATGGCGCTTTTCACTCAGGTTTAAATCCTACCCACTCCTAGTGTTAACTAGGAAGTTTTTTTTTTCAGTTCGCTTGTCCAAGGTCGGTAAATATCTCCAGGAACTCCGGTTTTCTCCATTTTCCTAGACCTGGCTGAGTGAATAAGTTTTTAATGTGACATGAAACATCGTTACAACAACCCACTCTTCTCTTTTATAATTTTGAATTACTAATTTCACTGTAATCTTTGATTTAGCAATATTTGTTATTTTAAATTTTTAATATTTTTTTTAAGTCGGTGTTGGCTTTGGCTATTTTTAGGATACATGTTTTGCGGTTGCCCATTTTCCTAAATTCATTCAGTTTACACTTGGGCTGAGAGTTTTATTAACACAGCGAGGATCAGACTGTTATACTCACCGAGATAGATGATATGTTCTAACAGACTTGAAATTATGACTCTACCAAACCATGATTGAATAAATGGTGTTTAACACCTAGTCAATTTTCTTTTGATATATATTTTACTTAGTACATGTAAAATCTAATTGATAACTTTAAGTGTGAGGTGCACTAGACTGATATTTTTTATATTTCCGTGTTTGAAGTAAAGGTGCATATTTTATTAGTTTATGATTTATTTACATTTGATCTTATCGTGTGTTTAAGATGATTTTTGAAAATCTTCTGTTTAGTTTTATTACTAAGAATCATATAATAATCAAACTTTAAACTGATGTCGATGATAAGTTTTCACATTATAAAGAAAACAAATCACGTTGAGCGATACGCCAAGATGAAAACCATGAGACTGGAATAATGGTGTTTCACGTTCCAGTCAAGATTCTTTCATATATCGAGACTGTCGGTTTTGGGATGGTGGAGAAACCCAAAGTGACCGGAGAAAACCACAGAACCTCGGCAAGCAAACTGACAAACTTTCTCACACTAGGATCTGTCCGTGCGGGATTTGAACTTAGACGGCAAGTGGCACTAAGATCCGTATGAGTTTTTATTGAGGTTGACATTGAATGTAATAATGATTTTTTTTTAATGTATAACCGCAGATGATCATGAAGTAGGTATGTAAAAAAAAACAAATCGTGCTACTGTAATAAAAATAATGAATTGAGTATTGCGGATATAAATTATAAAATTCGTATGAACGATTTTCAAAGAACACCAAACTATAAATAAACAAGCATTCTGAGAGTATTGCAAAACAATACATAGTCCCCTACCGGTCGCATATTTCACTAATAACAAAGTTTTAGGTAAAATGTACCTTATTATATCGTACAAAGATTTATAGTTATAAATTATACGTGTTGTTCAAGATGTAAAGCAAAACTTGATCATAGTAAAATCAAAAACCAGCAAGGAGTTCTCAAAAATTTTAAGTTTAATCATGAATAGGTTAATTCTTCCAAAACCTTCTTATTTTTGATATTGTGTGGAAAGAAAATAATTACTAGGTCAATTGTAATGCAATTTAGTTTTTGTTTTATAATATATCATTATACATGCATTACAGATGGCACTAGTCTAACAGTTCTTGATAGGAGTGTAATAGTGACCTGCATACCAAAAAACAATTCATTAATTGCAAGCGTGTAGAAAAAAAGAGCGGAAAACTGAAATTTCAGTGAATTTTCAAAGTTCAAAGGGCCATTACTCCTGTAAAAATTAGCGAATGGAAACGAAACATAAACTTGATCTGTAACTCATCATGGTAGAGTCACATACCAAACATTAGTTCCATGTCTGCAAGCATGTAGAAAAAAAGTGCGGAAAACTGAAATTTCTGTGAATTTTCAACGATCAAAGGGCCATTACTCCGGTAAAAATTAGCAGATGGAAACGAAACGTAAACTTGATCTGTAACTCATCATGGTAGACTCATATACCAAAAATCAGTTCATTATCTAAAAGCATTTAGAAAAAAAGAGCGAAAAACTGAAATTTCAGTTAATTCAAAGTTCAAAGGGCCATAACTCATGTAAAAATTTGCGGACCAGAATGAAACGCTAACTTGATCTGCAACTCATCACGGTAGAGTCACATATTAAAAATCAGTTCATTATCTAAAAGATTTTAGAAAATAAGTGTGGAAACCCAGGCGTGACAGACGGACGGACGGACGGACAAAGCGCAAACCTAAAGTCCCCTTCGGCTTTCGCCGGTAGGGGACTAATAAATAAATAAATAAATAAATAGAATTTAAAAAACGTTTATTTGTTATTAAGAAATATTTTGCATAGTAAAATCTAATTTGCGACTCTTAAAGCGTGAAAAAACAATGCACTAGACTGATATTTTTTTTATTTCCGTGTTTGAAGTAAAGGTGCATATTTTATTAGTTTATGATCTATTTACATTTAAACTCATGATGTGTTTACGATAATTTTCTAAAATTATCAGTTAAGTTTTATTACTAAGAATCATCATCATAATAATCAAACTTTCAACTGATGTCGATGACAAGTGTCATGTGCAAAATTTTGAATTTTGACAAAAAGAAATATTCAAAATTTAGCTTTTAATAAAAATTCAAAATTTTGCATATGTCACTTGTGTGTCACTGCGGCAAATTTAACAAACTTTTCACACTATAAGGTGGGGTTTTGATAACAAGGCCTTTAAAAAACTAACAATGTTGGCGATACAACAACAAACAAACAAACAAATTAATTAATTAATCAATCAAAAATGGCAATATATTATTAAGTTTATTTTACTTAGTAAAATCCAATTGATAAATTTAAGTGTGAGGTGCACTAGACTGATATTTTTTATATTTCCGTGTTTGAAGTAAAAGTGCATATTTTATAAGTTTATGATCTATTTACATTTGTTCTTATCGTGTGATAAAGATGATTTTGGAAAATCTTCTGTTTAGTTTTATTACTAAGAATCATATAATAATCGAACTTTAAACTGATGTCGATGACAAACAAATTTAACGAACTTATCACAATAGAAGGCCAGGCCCCAGTTTCACAATCGTTCACTCAACTGAGTGTACACTCAACTCAAATATTCCCATTTTTCTCTCATCAATATTCTAAAAAATTTATGTTTTATGAGACAATATTTTGCTTTATCAAACAAAACTACACTAAACAATTTAGATATAACATTAGATAGTCAATTTTTAACTGCTAATGTCTTAAAGATTGACTTTGAAATATTCCCGAATTTCAGTTGAGTGTACAGTCATTTGAGTGAATGATTGTGAAACTGGGACCAGGTTTCGAAAATAAGGGCTTTAAAAAGCTTGCAATGTTATCAGTACGCCAAGATGAAAACCATGCAACTGGAAAAATTGTGTTTTTCGCTCCAGTCAAGATTCTTTCATATATCGAGGCGTTCAGTTCTAGGATGGTGGAGGAAACCAGAGTAACCGGAAAAAATTACCGACCATTCGCAAACAAACTGACAAACCTTCTTATACTAGAAACTCAAACAGGATTTGAACACAGGCGGTGAGAGGCACTGTGGTCTGTAAGCGCGCACTTTGGACAATCGGCCATCGATGACACGTGAATACCTTAATTCGGCAAGCCAAATAACTTTCTTATTCTAAGATCTGCCCTAGCTAGATTTGTACCTAGACCGAGAAATGCACTTTAACCCGTAAGCGCGAGCTTTAGACTACTCCGACTCCGAGGCCCCAATGCAAAAGAGAAAAACTGTCGGTTTCCTGGAATAATGTTTTACGAACCAGACAAAGTAATTCCGGTTCATTTAGGAACCTGGAAAACATGGATAGACAACTTGAAAAAAAAAAAAAAAACATCATTAAACATTAGAAACCTAGAAAACATGGAGAGGGAACATGGGACAACATCATTAAACATTAGGAATCTGGAAAACATGGATAGAGAACACAGAAAAACATCATTAAACATTAGGAATCTGGAAAACATGGATAGA
This sequence comes from Tegillarca granosa, assembly GCA_029721355.1. NCBI lineage: Eukaryota > Metazoa > Mollusca > Bivalvia > Arcoida > Arcidae > Tegillarca > Tegillarca granosa. The sequence goes on along the minus strand of CM056599.1, from coordinate 30,641,434 downwards.
GAACACAGAAAAACATCATTAAACATTAGGAATCTGGAAAACATGGGTAGAGAACATAGGGAAACATCATTAAGCATTAGGAATCTGGAAAACATGGACAGAGAACATGAACAAACATCATTAAGCATTAGGAATCTGGAAAACATGGGTAGAGAACATGGAAAAAAATCATTAAACATTAGGAACCAGGAAAACATGGATAGAGAACATGGAAAAACATCATTAAACATTAGAAACCTGGAAAACATAGATAGTGAACATGGAAAAACATCATTAAACATTAGGAACCTGAAAAACATGGGTAGAGAACATGGAAAAACATCATTAAACATTAGAAACCAGGAAAACATAGAGAGGGAACATGGAAAAACATAACTAAACATTAGGAACCTGAAAAACACGGAGATGGAACATGGAAAAAAAATCATCAAACATAAGGAACCTGAAAAACATGGATAGAGAACATGGAAAAACATCATTAAACATTAGAAACCTGGAAAACATGGAGAGGGAACATGGAAAAACATCATAAAACATTAGAAACCTGGAAACATAGAGATGGAACATGGAAAAACATCATTAAACATTAGGAACCAGGAAAACATGGATAGAGAACATGGAAAAATATAATTAAATATAAGGAACCTGAAAAACATGGAGAGGGAACATAGGGAAACACCATTAAATATAAATAGAAGGCGGAAGAAAATAGTGTCGTCCGTATAGTAATCATTTATCTTGCCTAGGGTTTTTTTTTTGACAGTAACAAAGTCAAGATCCTGGCCTTAGATTATAAAGTCAGTTATAATTCCCCAAAGGGTCTTATAACTGGAGAGGCAATGCACTCATCTATAAAATATACAATAACAGAAAGAAAGAAAGAAAAAACATGTTATGACAAAAAATGAAATACAATTGGATAAGACCATGACCTAAAATTAATAACAAAAGGTTCATTGCTTTATTGTAAAAATTGGGCAATTTAGTTACAATCCCGAATCTTAGTCTGCGTCCGATTCTGAAAATATCCAATATGTCAGTCCACACACACACACACACACACGCACGCGCGGGCGCGCGCGACCACAACCAATCAATGTAATAGAGTTTTATGTTATTATTATTGTTTTTGTTGTCGTGTGCTAATTTAAAATTGAAATAATGCATTCAAAATCAGCACCTGACGTTGTCCAATTTATAATTACGTCTTTTAACACAGCTTGCAGGAGACTCATTGCTTTTATTCCGTTTCTCTTCTTTTTCTACATTATTATTATTATTATTAATGGGGGATTTCTTGTACTTTTTCTAATAAGAATGTTCAAGAAAATCATTCCGTCATATTTTTCATCTTTCACTTTTTGGACGCAAATTAGTTGATCTACAAGTCCCTTGATCATTCATTGGTTGATGAAGATGACAAAATGAAACTTGAAAATGTCAAGCACTGCGACTGGACATTTATGATGTAGTTTCGAAACATTTGACCTACTTCTCAAGTTTGGGTGATTCAGTTGGGGATGGGAGAAACTTTGTTTTCTCGTAACAGTCATAACACTAATACAATTTAGACTACCTCCACTATTTGAAAACATTGCCCATATTCTTTTTCTCCCTTTTATTTAAAACAAATTTCTTTCACTTTTTGTAAATGTTTGTCCGTCACTACTAGAACCATTAAGATATTGATTAAACTTACGATAAATCCTAATTTCTATTACTACTGGTCACTTGATGAAACAAAGCGCTTTGATGGGCTAAATACATGACCAAATATAACAACTTTGATATGAGAGAAAGACTTGATACTTAGTCTGCTGCAATTGGCTACAAATTTACTTTAAATAGTGATTTTTTGCTTGTAATAGTGTAATTATTTCTCATATGTTTAACCTTGCTGGATCGGTATAAATTGGCGGGCTTTACGAGCAAGACCTATAATGGTCCTCGGTCGTTGTGCTGGTGTCCCAGGCAGGTGAGAGAAGTATTTTTTTCGTTCAATTTAAAGATCATCTACACTTGCAAAGTATTAATCTTATGAAGTCTTGTCGATAAGTAATGTAGGAGTGAAATAGAAACAATTTTTTTGCGTAGAGGAATAATAATGACAAAAAGTGGAGAAACGGAATAAGAGCGATAAAACTCGCACTAATGATGGAAGATTTATATTGTGACGGACACAATAGTTGAAGTAGCAAATTCAGCCTTTTTTTTCATGTATTTGCAAAGTTTCAAAACATTTTTAATAAGTTGCGCCTGGTTTTGTTACTTTATTGCCAACAAGCTTTGTTGTAGCGAATACTATTAAGGCCTTTTAGGGTACCAGTCAGTGCCCAATTGGAACCAGTTAATGATATTCGTACCGTCAGTACGACCCAGACCGTCGGTCAGACTAGTATGTTCATCCAATAGTTGTCCGTGACGGTTTTAACAGACATTCTAGATCCGTTATAACTTATAATGAACTACCAAGTAAAATTATTTTAAGAACTTTTAAAATTATATTAAGTATTTTAGATATTCAAAACCAAACACGACAGAATGAATTTCTTACAGAAATTTATAAATCTCTACACATAGTTCTGTGGATGCGTTTCGAGTGTGCTTGGGCGAATCTCATTTTAAATTTTTTAAAAAATCATATTCTAAGATTTTTAATTTTTTCTAACCCTAGTGTGTCATAAAATTATAATCTTGTCTTTATTTGATGTCAACAGTATTTGCTGTTTTTTAATTAATCGGCAGGTGGGTCAACAAGTCAATGGGTTAGTGAAAAAGATTTTAAACAGTTGGCCTATCTAGTTCTGGTTTGCGGAGGTGTTATTTTACTGTCAAATTGGGTTAAAACCTACTAAAGCTATGGTTAATTTCTATATAAAATTCAATCCATCTTGGCCAAATTTTAAACCTGCGACTAGGACTACGACATGACTGGCCATTATGAGCTGACTGAGCATCACTATCATGTCAAATATCAAAAATTTTCAACCACTGGCCATACTACTCTAGCTTTCGTTGTGTTGATTTAACATTTCTGAACAAGAGATGACAAACACAAAATTACACAAATAATGAACAAAAAACTTTTAAGCTTTTATTATTACAAAGACATAAAATAAAATTAAATACACAAATATCAATTTTGACAGATTAATTTATAATTCATTATTTTAAAATAGACATCAAAATTACTCTTGATTCCTACAAAATTTTCTTGAATCAAGATATTCACTGTCCCAATAATATTATTAAGAAACCTTCTTTATCAATTACCGTAAATGGTGTTGTAAATATTTGAACAGCCATTTTTAATAAAAATCAATAAATATCGATATATAAATGGCTTTCATATCCTTTAAGATTAAAAACACTGTTTGAGTAAAATGGTTATTTTCCGGCAGTGTCCAGTAAGTGTTGTTAATAGTTTTCATTTATCCAATGTCATTTCTTGCCTGATTTCTTAATTCCTCCACCACCTAAAAAAGTAAAAACGTCATTTTTTAATAAAAAAAAAATAACTCAAAATGCATCTATATACATGTAGATGTGCGATGATTAGGTGTACAATTATTGGCAGTTCAAAGAATTGAGACCGTCTTACTTTTTTATCAGTATGAGTCCTTGGTCCTTAGAAGTAGAAAAATAGGGTTGTTTTATTAATTTGGGAAAAAACTTATGGGGAAAAAATATATACCACAATAAAAATGTAAAAGCTACATTTCTGAACTTAAATTACTTGTAATGGAACAATTTCCAAGGTATTGTGAAAAAAAAAAATAAGGTACTGAAGATTAATGGTACTTTCTCCTTGGTTTTAGTGCTGAACTCTCAAATTACTATTTAACAATCTGTAAGACTTATTCTTATTCATGTGTGTTTATTTCTATACTTTCACATGCTTATTTGATTAAGAATCTCACCACAAACAAAACATTATATTGTAGAATCATTAATAAAAACAAAGTTAAAATTTTGAAATTTTGCAGTTTAAAAAATTCCTGTTTGGAGAATATTTCATGGAATTGTGTTTTTGAAAAAAAATCCAATTTGGGCTTTTGCAATTTAAAATTTTTAATTGACATATAATTTTGGTGTTTTTACTAACCCACAAAAAAAGTGAAATTTAATCCCCAACAAGCTATTGTGATTTTACAGTAGATGTATTAACTTACCCATAGGTCCTTTACCAGCAGCTTTTGCTTTTGCCTCTTGTAATGCTTTCTGTTGTTCTTTTTGTTTTTGTTTAAATTCTACATCATCCTGTAAAATATATTTTGGTACACTCTATACAATTTAAATACTTTTAAGCAAACACACAACTTTAGTAGCTTCAATGGTAGAATGTCTAGAGAGAGTAGAAATGAACCAACAAGCAACAAAAATTTAAAAAATGTCAATAATTATCTTTACTTATCGCAGGCAACCTAACTTAGGCAACAAATTAGGAAAATTCTGTAACTACAACAATTCATTACTTACATCATCCACATCTTTTGGGCCTTTCTTTGGCTGTTTCAGAGGTTTCTTTTTTCCACCTACAATCAATAAAAAATGTAAGTTTTAAATTACAAGTTTAAATTATAAATTGTAAGTTTGCTTACATAAAGATAATTTATTATTTAGGGTGGGGGAATATCTGATAACATAGAACCCAATAGATCTACCAGTTTCAATTTTTAAAGAAAGGAAGTAACCCAAGCCTGGCAAACTCCAGTAAAATCTGACAATATTACAAAGTACTGACTTGACAGATTTGTGCTTGCATATCACAGCAATCTTATTGTCTAGATTTGATGTTATCTAGTCAATTTGTTCTAATTCCAATCCATTCCAACTAGTTTGTCCCAACACTTCAATCAATTTGTCTCAACTATGTTGATGAGTTCATCCCAACTATTATTATAATAGGGTTAAAAAAAATTAATTTTTCTCCCAAAAACTGTTTCAAGTCATTTTGTATTTTGTAAACTTTCAGTAACTTAATATTAATGTTTTGTCTTTTGTATTTAAACATAGATTTATGATAATAACAATAATCTGTAGACAAATTTTCTTTGGTGAAACTATCAAAAGAAACGAGAGCCAACCAAATTTTCCAATCAACATTGCTACAAATGTTAACTTTGTAGTACAGCACACACAAGTTTGGAATTGGAAACATATGGAGATGGGCAATTTTTGATGGTTAGTATTTACAAAAAAAAAAAAAAAAAAAAAAAAAAAAAAAAAAAAAAAAAAAACCATTTTATCTTGTCACTAAAGATGTATATCTATGGAAAAGCTTACAATTAGTGTGCAAGTTATGTTTTACAATGGACTTTTCATTCACTGTTTGTCAACGACTGATTTGCATTAAACATGAAGATATGCTTTCTTCTGTATATTGTACAATTCTTAAACAGGCACAACCTTTAAAACAGGTTAAGCACAGGATCTAAGTGAAATGTTTATTTCATTTTTTTTCTCATTGATAAATGGTCTATATCAAGATGCTCTGATCCTAGTGTGGAAAAGATTATGAAGTTTTCTAACCGAGGCTTGTGGTTTTTAGAAGTCACTCTGGTTTCCTTCTCATCCCCAAACTGTCTGCCTTGACAATAAAAAAAACCTTGACTAGTACCACAGTACTTGATGCTAACAAGCAAATTTATGTCCCCCACTTTCAAATTAAATAGAATTCTGTAATTGTAATGATATATGAGGGGTAATATGGACAGTCCTAGCATAAAATGCAAAGAGGGAAATTGGAACTATGGTATATCGTTTGTTTGTCTTCTTTTTGGTGAAAGCGGGGGACAAAAATCTTAAATGGTTAACGTTTAAATGACCGGAAACAAATTTTCTATTTAAAGTCAAGGTTACCTTGACCTTTGGCCTAGTGACTCGAAAATCAATCCCAAACGAGCTCTTGTCATAAGCTACCTCTATGCCAAGTTTCATTAAAAAATCTTGAATGGTTAACCTTTAAATGATCGGAAACCAATTTTCTATTTATAGTCACATTGACCTTGACCTTTGGTTTAGTATTAATAATATTAATCTAATATTATTCAGAAACGTCGGCGGCGATCAAAAGATTTTTAATTAAAATGTGACGACAAATTAATAAACAAAATTGTTTAATTAAAAAATAAATAGTTTTGTTTGACAGTTTAAGTCCCCAAGGCTTGCTTTGTCGGACCGATAAAAACGTAAACAAACACACTCTGTACGCTATGTAGTCAAATCACTGTCACACTCTTAAATGTTTTATTAACCGGATAATCCTTTTGAAGTCTTCTCATTACCAATAAATCGTCTCCTTGTTGTTTCGATAATCTAATTATCAGTCTAATTATCAGTATTTAGCGATCATTGAGTAAGATTACCTTTACATACACACGTGCTAAGTCAACCAGATCAATAAAATTGAACTGATTTCAAGGTATTCAAGATGGCGGACCCAGTCAAAAAATAAAAAAAACTTGGTGCTATGATAAAATGTCATTAGATTTAATTGTATAAAATTTGAGCATCGCAAAATGAATTTTTTTTTGTCGCAGATGTAAAAAAAGTATCGCAAATTGCGATTTTTGCGATCGACAGCGCCAGTCCTGTGTTATAATGCTGCCATTTCGTACCATACATTGTACTTTTTCTCCCCATCAGGCCTTAGATAGAATTTTTAATGCCACTCGGCACAGTGCCTAGTTAAAGAAGAAAACCACTCGTCACTTTGAAATTTCACTCGGCACAGTCACTACATGAAAACGAGAATTTCTTCTCTTAAGTACAGCCAGAGCTTGTACCAATAAATAATGTTTTTTGACTTTTTCTTAGGTTTTCACGAACTTCGGATTTTCCACTTTAAGTAACCAGTAACTTTCGTTTTGAAGTTGCAGGTTTAGAAATGCTTCCACCTGCAACTGGTTTGTCATCAGGATCAGCGGTAGTCTAATTAGTGTCTTCGAAAACTTCTTTATTAGCTGTTTCATCCTTGTTTGTCTTTAAAAAGTTATACAAAACAGTTTGTCTACTTTTATTTGACATACTTAACGGACTGACAAGTATATAAACACTCGGAACATCGGTTGGATTTTACATTACACTGTCTAAGTAAATTCCGAATGCGAAACAATAGGTTTGCGCATGTGATGCAAACGTTTAAATGATTTTGTTGATCGACGCTTGTAACAGAACGGCCGATGTTGTTACAACTGACCTCCTTTTACAAGATTTTTCCGACAAACACTATAGTATCTATTGTTTATTAATTGCAACAAGCCCCTTGATGTATATGTCTAATAAATTTAACTTGGCACCGTGACGAGTGGTAGTAACAATATCACTCGTCCAAGTACACATTTCACTCGTCAGGACGAGTGGCAAGTGAATAATCGAAGCACTGTCCATGTTGAAGACAAAGTTCTCTCTTCTATAGATACCATTTCTTACCATCTAATTTTACTATGATTGTCCTTGAAAAACTTTTCCACTGTGAGTACTGTTAGCATGTAAACATGTTTTGTTGCATTTTGATTATTTTGTAAAGTAATAATAGAACCGATTGAAATAACTTGGCCTTTAATTATTTCTTATATTCAAGTGATATTCAGATTTCTCAATATACATTCATTACAATAACAAAGTGGGTTTTTTTAAGTTCGAATATTTTAACACCCTGAAAAAATAACGGAGTGATTATTCACACGTACGGTAGAATAACGTATGTTGTTGGCTGGCATTATTTACACGTACGCATGTGCAGTACGATAACTTATATCAGCCGTATACGGACAAGGTGTATGTTCAATGAAGTATATCGGACCTATGGTCCAATGATTTAATACGATACGGTGAGTAATATAAGAATACATGAAACAAATTATCAAACTAATAAAACCATTTAAGATAAAATTAATATTGAATAAAAAGTTTGATAACGACAATATGTATAGAATTAAAAAATTATTATTTATAATAATAAAATAATCATGTATAATATTAATATAATTATGTCTAAAATACTAAGATAAAATAGTTATTAAATAAAAAGTTATTATCAAATAAAAAGTTGTTATTAAATAAAAAGTTATTATCAAATAAAAAGTTGTTATTAAATAAAAAGTTATTATCAAATAAAAAGTTGTTATTAAATAAAAAGTTATTATCAAATAAAAAGTTGTTATTAAATAAAAAGTTATTATCAAATAAAAAGTTATTATTAAATAAAAAGTTATTATCAAATAAAAAGTTGTTATTAAATAAAAAGTTATTATTAAATAAAAAGTTATTATTAAATAAAAAGTTATTATCAAATAAAAAGTTGTTATGAAATAAAAAGTTATTATTAAATAAAAAGTTATTATCAAATAAAAAGTTGTTATTAAATAAAAAGTTATTATTAAATAAAAAGTTATTATTAAATAAAAAGTTATTATCAAATAAAAAGTTGTTATGAAATAAAAAGTTATTATTAAATAAAAAGTTATTATCAAATAAAAAGTTATTATCAAATAAAAAGTTATTATTAAATAAAAAGTTATTATTAAATAAAAAGTTATTATCAAATAAAAAATTGTTATTAAATTAAAAGTTATTATTAAATAAAAAGTTATTATTAAATAAAAAGTTTGATAACGACAATATGTATAGAATTAAAAAATAATCATGTATAATAAAAAAAAATAATAAAAAAAATCATGTATAATAATAATATAATTATGTCTAATATACTAAGATAAAATAATTATTAAATAAAAAGTTTGATAACGACAATATGTATAGAATTTAAAAATTATTATGTATAATAATAATATAATCATGTATAATATTATAAAAAATCATGTTTAAGAATAAAATAATCATGAATGATATTAAAATAATTATGTGTAATATACTAGGTAAGATTAAAAATAAATCATTAAAATATCATGAAAACCGATAAATCAATTATTAAATGTGAAAAATTTGATAACGACAATACTAATTATATTAAAAATGTTATATATAGAATTTAAAAAAATAATTGAAATACACTAGTTACAATTAAAAATAAATTATTACAAATTATTTAGAAAAATTTTTTATTTTTAAGTAAAATTTAAATTTAAAGACATAATCAAATCAAGACGTGTGTACGGATAAAAAATTAAGTTATTAATTTATGAATAGTGTTCATGAATCGTATTCAACTAGTTAACGCAATCGTTCGCTTTGATTATTATTGTGATAAGGACGTGATCACAGGAGTCCGCTAATGAAATAATGTAATTAACGCCTTGAACACAGGATGCTGAGTAATTAATTGAGCGTTCGTGTCAACAGACGAGGTTTTTACGGCGACACAATCTCTGCTAAAATCTCAATTCAAAATTCAGCGTTTCAAGACAACTTTGCATTCGCAAAATATAAACTTATTTACACCCGTGTCTGGTCCTATGGTTCAAATTTTATTTGAAGGTTCCAATAGTTGAGGACATTGGATTGTAGTTTCAACGATCGATTGTGAAGACGGTCATATAAATCTATATGACAGTCTCAATAAACCAGCTTCTATTGAAATGATAAAACAAATCTGTGCAATTTTGAAAAGTGAAAACAAACCTATCGAAATAAACCATAAACTAGTACAACAATCTGGTAGTTTAGATTGCGGTTTATTTGCAATTGCTTTCAGTCTTGTTATCTGTTAAGAAAAAGATCCGGCAACTTTCTTCTTTTATCAACAAGAAATGAGAGCACATTTGGCAAAATGCTTAGAATAATCTGAATTTACCCCATTTCCACGTTTCATAAAAGCCAAATAGACGTAACATAACAAAACATGGTCGGCAAAAGGTAGAAATATATTGCCGTTACAGGAATATGTATGACCGGAAAACTGACAAGATGGTTGAATGTACAAATTGCGGTGAATGGTTTCATGTATCTTGCGTAGATTCTGGACCAATTGAGTCTTTGGCCAAGTCTGATTCAACTTATTTTTGCAGCGATTTTTGTAATATGGAAAAACAATTGAATGAGTTATTAAAAGTACTCTGTAAATAGTAGTTAAGTGATTTTTTAAATAATTATTTCATAAATAAATTTGTAAGGCCGACACAATTAATTATCTGAGGTGATCAGTTGCGGCTTTGTTTGTGAGATCCACATTCTATGTGTAACTTCAGATATATTAATTGACCATCATAAGTAGATCTAATTCCTTGTAAATATGTAAATAGTAGTTAAGTGATTTTTTAAATAATTATTTCATAAATAAATTTGTAAGGCCGGCACAATTAATTATCTGAGGTGATCAGTTGCGGCTTTGTTCGTGAGATCCACATTCTATGTGTAACTTCAGATATATTAATTGACCATCATAAGTAGATCTAATTCCTTGTAAATATGTAAATAGTAGTTAAGTGATTTTTTAAATAATTATTTCATAAATAAATTTGTAAGGCCGGCACCATTAATTATCTGAGGTGATCAGTTGTGGCTTTATTCGTGAGATCCACATTCTATGTGCAACTTCAGATATATTGATTGTTCATAATTTTTTTCATATATTGGTCATCCATTTTAAACAAAACACACACACACACACACACACACACACACACACACACACACACACACACACACACACACATTCAAAATAAACAGTAAAAATTTTATTAAATCAAAATCATCGGGATGGATAACTAATCAAATAAATGGATCCCGTGAGAACCACGTCCTCGTCGCGGGATCTGGAAACATGACAAGTTATTATTTGCAATATTATACAAATATTACAAAAATATTCATTAGCAATACGATGTTTTAAATAAATATATAGGTAATTATTATATAATTTATAAATATTTATATTATTGCATATAATAACTCTTCATGGCTAAGTGTTCTCTATAATATTAAACAAGTTATTAAACGCAATATTATACAAATATTATAAAAATATTCATTAGCAATATGATAAATATTTAAATAAATAAATAAATATATCAATAATTATTATATAATTTATATAATATTACATATAATAACTCTTCATGGCTAAGTGATCTCTATAATAATAAGCGTATTAAATAGTCCGATATACTTCATTGAACATACACCTTGTCCGTATACGGCTGATCGCAGTTATCGTACTGCGCATGCGTACGTGTGAATAATGCCAGCCAACAACATGTGTTATTCTACCGTACGTGTGAATAATGTCGGCCAAAAAATAATATAATAAAAATCACACTTTATTATTACGTTTAAAGTAAATGGTACCAAATGGTAACATCACTGGTTTATACATGATACTGTGAGGTACGAAATGTCCATATGACATGGACCGATTTGGGTACAAGAAATGGTAGTCCGAATTTCCTCTGACCCTAACACACAAGGCTACACACAGCCGTTAGGCATATTGTGTGTTAGGGTCAGAGAAAATTCGGACTAAAGAAATGGAAAATTTCAGGTACGAATTGGTTATGGTACGAAATGACTAGCTCCCATCGATCAAATACCGAATCGGCAGTAAAAAGCAAAAATGAAACATTTTATTTTTCTAAATATATTTTTATGGATTATAAACACTATTTACAGCATATATAGCAAGGACCGATTCGGTAATTACTAGCTGATCCGGTCCGTTCCGGTTTTTCCAGGGAACGCGGTAACATAAAGAAAATATCTGGTGGATGTGGAGTAATCTATGTGACAAAACAAAAAACGGAATTCTGTATGGCAAGGGAATAAAAATTATTGTGAAAAATACATTTGTACCTTCTCTACCAGACATCTTGAACGCTTTAAGACGATTTTTAGATTGCACAATATCTCACTGCCACGAGCGGACACCTGTTTACTAAAATTACTAAATTGTATAAAAATATTCCAAAACGAAATTGTCATAAAAACTTCGATTTCTACTTTTTGTATGTGATGATTTTTTTACAGAAATAAATAGCTTTTTTTAAAAAAGAAGGAAACTTATTGAATTATAAATTATTTTAATTATTGAATCATTAAAGATCAATTAAGTTTTCGGATTTCATTTAAAAAAATCTGAATTAAATACCACAACGCTCGTTAAATGGCGCGCTAAAATTACGAATGTAACGAAAATTTTCATTGGTTTATTTCAGTGACAGGCTCAGTAGCAACCAAAATGGCTACTAAAGTAAAGAATTTTCAGAACTTTTTAAAAACACTTTCTCAGACTGCCTGTCATTTTGAATGAATTTTGGTTTAACTTCAAATTGGGGATAAATCATAATGAGTAAAGTCATTACAGGGAATGCAGAGGATAGAATTTGACTTAACTTCATTGTATTCGCATGTTGTTTATCGTTTTAGTTGTTTTTGAAAATATGCTGACATTGATTTTATCCAAGAAAAATTGAAGAGAACAGAAGTTCCATTTGCAAAGATGTTCAAAAATGATTACCAGGTATTTTTTCATCCTGTTTTGACATCATACGTGTGGTCATTTTCTAAAATCGTTAGTATCTCGACAAGATTGCTTGCTACTCAGTGCCCTTCCTCTGCAACTTCTACATGTCTTGCATGTCCTAGAAGTTCGAGGAGCTATCTTAACAAGACAGTTGTTAAGGATATTGCTTTTCCACCTTATTCTTATGTAGCAAATGATGGCAACAATGAGAAATGAAGGGTCTTGCATATAGTCATAAGATTGAACAAACTGTATTTAGATTCAAGATTCAAACGGTCATATTAATGATGGACAATCGGAACATTTCCATAATCGATTATCGGGAACCAATCAGATGGACTAAACCGATCAATCATCGCGATAATTGGAACTTATAAGTTTATAAACCGTTACAGTAGTTTCAGTATTTTAGCATAATGTTACTATTTATCATACATGTAAACTTTCACTAGTTCTTTATTCCTTTTGGTTTGAGTCATTTAGTCATTCAGCATTTCGTTTTTTCCCGGGTAGGGAAAGATCTCAGGATCTACTTGTTGCAATAGATCCCCCGTTGCCTCATGGTGATGATGGTCAGCCATTGTTGTCTTCTTGTTCTCTCTTAGATTCTTCCGGCAGTTACGCATACCATACACTAAAAATGGAACGATCTTTTACTAGCGACAATTGATTATTGAAAATTTCAATCGATAATCAAAATCGTGACTGATTTAGCGATCAACTTTTGATTATCAGCGATAATCATTTCATCACTAGGTCATATAGTCATAAGACTGCTGTATCAGATCAAGATTCAAACAGGGTCATATAGTCATAAGACTGAACATACTGAAATTCAAGATTCAAACAGGGTCACCATGCTGTATCATAATTCAAGATCCTCGCCTAAGGACATGAACTCATGCCTGTTGGAATATAGAAAACGCTGTCTATTCAGAAAGTTTCCTTCTATGATATTAACCTACAGTCATTATCACATTAAGCAGGCACTATTATGCATGTGTCAAAGAGCATGTACAAATACTTCAAAGCATAATAAAACTCTACAGATTTTCATGATATATTGACACACTGCTTACATGAAGCATTTAACTATTTGTGCCTGTAAGGAGTCTGCTGTGGTTTTTGGTATAAAGCCCTAATGTAGACATCAGTGTGGTGGGAAAAATAGTTATGATGATGCTTCTTTTTTTATTTTGTCTTTTAACTAGTTCCAGTATGTTGATTGCAATGTTATCATGTGTAAAAATGTTGATGTTCTATCATTTTTTGTAGAAGGGGGAGCAGAGTCAATAGTTCCTTTTGGTTCTCCATATCTGACTTATAGGTTGCTGCTCTCACATTTGTCCACATAGTTATGCTATGCATTTTGGTTAACCACCAAAGTCTCATCTTAAGAATTGAGTTGAGTAATGGTGTTAAACACCCCAGTCAAGAATATTTCACTTATATCAAGATGTCGCCAGCTATAGGCGAAAGTGCAGAAATTTTGCCTGTGCATAGTGCTGATGGCATTATACAGCAGGGTTCTTTATCATGCCATGCCTGCCATGACACGGGACCTTGTTTATTTTAAGTTCCCATCCGAAAGAACCGTGACTTTCATTTCGTAATGCCGAGTGCTTGGGGAAAGAACAGTCACTACCCACTTTCAAGTCTTGGGTCAGACCCCGCCGGGGTTCGAACCCACGACCTTCCACTTATGAAGCGAGCACTATACGAACTGAGCTACCACAGTGGTTCTCATCTTAAGGGACCTTGTGTTATTATTTTCGAATTCTGATTGTTTTGTAAAAAAAAGTTATTACATTTGTTCCAAGATTCTTAACCTTGAGTCAAGACTAACAAAATCTTGTAAAACTTGCAAAGCTGAGTTGTACCAACTGAACTTTATATACAAATGTAGGACAGTATTATAATTCCATGTGATAGATTTCATAAAGATATAATTTTCCTTACATAGATTTTGAAATAATGGTATAAATAGATTTTGAAATAATGGTATAAATAGATTTTAAAATAATGGTATGAATTCTTATGGAATTATCACATGCTTTTTTTTTTTTTTTTTCTTTTTTTGTTATTAAAGGGAGGTCCATACTTTGAAATATTTACTCCTCAAGGAAAGGATGTTACTGCTAACTGGAAGATCAGTGGTGGAATTAAAAGGGTATGATTATAATAAGTAATGCTTTATTTTATTGAAATGATTGAAGATTGATTATTTCAACCTAAGTAATAGATGTTGAAAATTAAAAACTGATTACATAGATTATTAAAAAGATTTTGATCACTTAAAACAATTTCCTTTCATCTGATTAATTTATGTCTTTCTAATTTCATAGAAAATGAACAATGGTTCCCCCAAAGACATGCTGCTTCTGTTGCAAGATACATAAACAATTATTTTAGAGTACTTAAATAGTAAAGCTACTATATTAACTATGTATATTGGTACATATATTGTCTGTCTGTCTGTTCAGATTTGTTTTAATTTTAGTTACTTATTCTTGTATAGTCAGTACACTGCTCAAACTCTGTGTACTTGAAAAATAAATGAATTGATATTATTTGTTAAATATATGTCATTCTAGCTCTTGTTAGTGGTACATGTATTTACAAGATAAAGACAAGAGAAAGTATAATGACAAATAAAACAAATGAATTCTGAAAAAGTGTAATTATGGCTTTAATTTTCTTCAAACAAAATAGTAAAATAATACGGAAACAATCCTGGTTTTTATAAAATAAGATAAATTACTGCTATAGCATTTAGTTATAAACCATCACTGATTGAATACTTACAGAACTGATAACCAGTTGTCAATGATTGTATTTTTAAGATATTAAAAGGTTGATTCAGTAGTAAAAAAGGTTGATTCAAGTAGTTAAAAGGGTTGATTCAAATACTGTAGAATTAATCTCATTTATTGTTCAAGCCACTTCCAACAGAAAATCAGCTTGTGTAGTTGGTACATACAATTATAAAAATACCACTCTGGTGACTCAGAGGTAAAGCATCTGCCTTGAGAGTGGAACGCTTGTGGGTTCTAGCCCCAGTCAAGTTATACATAAGTCATTAAAATTTGACATACCCCTGGTACTATTGTTCCTCGCCTGACACTGCATTAACAGGATAACTTATCAGCTGGTTTATCTGATGTTGGAATAATGTCACTGGAGGAATGGTACGCTTGTCTGCAGCATACTAACTTGGTGAACTAGCATGATAAAGATTTCCCATGTGCAAAGTAGTACAATACAGACCAATAAACACACTTATTCATCTCAAACACACACAAACTTTTTTATTTAATCTGTAGGGATTACTAAACTTGCTGTTGTTGAAAATGGTTGAAAAATTGCTGATTCAAAATTAAAACATTACACCCAACCAACCAACCTATCAATACACAGAATATTAATATAACATAAAAATGGAAATCTTCTCATAATAATGTTGAGTAACACATGTTTATGGAAGGCAGTCGAAGTTGCATGAATGTGATGAATTAGTATTTGCTTAATGCTAATCCAATGAAACTTTACCTTTAGAGTCGGCACATTATTATACAAAATGATTAAAACTACTGGTATATAAAATTTTTGTTTTGTTTTAGATGTATGATAAAGAAGTAAAGAGTTATGTCTACAGTTTAGAAGGTACACCAGCAACTACCAGAATGCAGCTTCCAAAGGATTCCTCTAGGCATTCTTGTAAGTTAACAACTGCAAAAAAAAAAAAAAAACATTGTTAACAATGTATAATGGTAATGTCCAGTATATAACATTATGTATTGCATGGGTATTAGTGTATTAATATAGATACTGAACAGTAAATATGATAAAGTGACCACCTCTATATTAAGACAATCTGTTCATTAAAATAATTAATTCAAGACTTCTTTGCTTCTATTTCCACCCAAAATTCCTGTTATAAAAAGACATAGTCCTTATTCTTGGGTGGTCTTTATGTACAGGTTTATCTGTGTAATAGAGGTGTAAACGTTAAATTCTTTTATAAAAAAATAATAAGAAATAAGAGAACTATAGAAAAAATTCATTTAAAAAGCAATCAATACAATAAAAATGTCTTTTTACATGGTTTTGTCTTGTTTGAAAGTGTTGGACAATTGCAGTCAAGTGAATGGCATCCCATTTTTTGCAGATTTTTAATTTTTTTTTTTTTTTCAAAAGAATTAATTATTTGAAAAGGAAACAACATGTACCAGTATGTATCATGGGAGATTGATTTCTACAATATATCAAGCCCTTTTTATGAAAAAACTTTTTAAAATTGTATATAACAACACTTATAGTTGAAGTACATTGAAAAACTCTTTAAATATTACTAAAGCACATTGATCAGACTTTAACGAGATTTGTCATGGTGTTTTATCATAATTTTTATGGTATTTTGTTTTACAGTGACTTTGGTACAACGATTTTTGATTTTCCAAATATCTGTTGCTAAAGGGCAAGACTTTTCCATAGAAATTGGGTAAATATCCATTTCCTGGTAAATTCCTATTAAAATTACTAACTAAGTGTGACATATAGGCTAGTATATACAGAGGAGGCAGAGTTTTATTACTTAGATTAAAATTTGGATTTCAAATGATGCTATTAATTAATTAGCTACATAGACAGTATTTCAGATTGATTGTGTCTCTTACTTGCATTTGTGCCATTTTGACTTATTCATCTAGAAGTTTTCTGGCCATTTTTGGAAACTATGGTCTCATAGATAAGGTATTTATTATGGTTCAGGAGAGAATTAAAATTTTTTGAATGTCCATGGAATATTGAAAAATAAAAACTTCACAAAAGTGAAGTAAATAATTTACAGACATTTCAAAGAAAATGAGAAAAGCCACAAAGCAGATTAACTTACAGCCATAGACTTTTTTTTAGTTATCACATGTATATGACAATGGTGTTGACTAATTCATTTGTCATGTTACAATAGGTTTTGTGATCCATGACCCACAATACTTTGTTCTTTAAGTTACTAAAAAGTTCATCAGATATTGTTAATATAAAACTTTACATTTATAATTTTACTTTTAATGAAGAGTAACAGATCTAGGAAATAATAAAAGAAGATTACTGTTTTCATCGTCTCAGAAAGAAATGCAAGTGACGCCACTTCATGCCAAGATTCCTTTAGCAGTTCTGAGACGGAGCACAGTAAGTCATCTTACCTTAAACTTTTTTTTTATGGTATTTCTCTTTTGAAATACTTATAATTAATTTATAATGTGCTTTTTCACTTTGTAAATTTGCTAATCAATTAATTACTTATATCTACCATTGCAATATCATTGGTCATGCAAAGGAACAACAAAGACTTGTGCAATCGTTATTCAAAAATAGCAAGAAACCAAACTTTCATGTCTTCCTTATGTAAATGGACTTGATTTAATGGTGATTTTTAAGCTGAAGAGAAGATATTTAATGATAATCAAATTTAAAATCTTTTTGAACTCATTTGTATAATCTGTTATTTCAGAAATTTGAATATATAAGTTGAATGACACATGAAACTATGTACATTGAGAGAAACTTGAAAATTACCGACTTCACAAAATTACTCCATAAAGGTACAATAAAATTTTATAGCATTGATGAAGAGGTGGGCATACCAATGTAATTAATATCAAATAATTTTTTTAAATTTAATAATTTAGTGGGTCAATTTTTGTGTGGATCTGGTGTCAATGGTTGGGGAAACCTGGAGGTCACAGACATTTAAATGCATAGAAAGCATTTGTGTATCAGCAAATTGTAAACTTAGAAAGATTTTTACCATGAAAACACAACCACCCGATACAGCTGGAGATGAAGGTTAGTTTGAACATGTTTAATGTTATATGTACTATATTATATTTAGTTCTACAAGACTTTAAACCACATCATTCAGTAATGAAAGATGTTATAAGATTTTCACATAAATTTCCACTGTCAGTTTTATTAACACTAGAAAATTTACTTATGGAACAAATACCTGTACTTGCAAAGTTTACTTATTTTTTACATGAAGCATAAAACAGTTGACTGCCAAATAATAAAAATAAACAGTAGAAGATGTTACTTTGACATTTCCAGTTATCATTTGCTTTTAAGAAATTTTTTTATCAGCAAAAAACTTTAAAATTGAGATAAAGATGCAAATAATTGGAAAAATTTCCAAAAGTGAATCAAAACTGAATGTTTGGAAACAAGAATAAGAAATTGACAGATATTATAAAATTATAAGGGGTATTCTGGTACCCCATTTATGTTAAAAAAAGAGTTTTAAACCTGGTCTAGACCTAAATTTTTTATTTGGGAAAAAGAATGTGTAAAGTGCTCATGGCTATCGATGGTCTGTATCTTGTCAGGGCTACGAACTTGGACAATTGGTTTTAAAAGTCACATGGTCAAGAATAATTCTTGTTGAAAATATACAAAATATTTTAACAAGTCTATTCATTTTTGCAATATTTTAGAATTGTATGGTTGTCCATCAAGTAATGCTGTAGAATTGGATCAAATACCTAAACAATGTCAGTTTGCTTCAGATGTTCATCATATTACACAGGTAAGTCAGGTATAGATGTCAGTTTGCTTCAGATGTTCATCATAAAACACAGGTAAGTTAAATACTGATTTCAGTTTGCTTCAGATATTCATCATATTACACAGGTAAGTCAGGTATAGATGTCAGTTTGCTTCAGATATTCATCATATTACACAGGTAAGTCAGGTATAGATGTCAGTTTGCTTCAGATATTCATCATATTACACAGGTAAGTCAGGTACAGATGTCAGTTTGCTTCAGATATTCATCATATTACACAGGTAAGTCAGGTATAGATGTCAGTTTGCTTCAGATATTCATCATATTACACAGGTAAGTCAGGTACAGATGTCAGTTTGCTTCAGATATTCATCATATTACACAGGTAAGTCAGGTATAGATGTCAGTTTGCTTCAGATATTCATCATATTACACAGGTAAGTCAGGTATAGATGTCAGTTTGCTTCAGATATTCATCATATTACACAGGTAAGTCAGGTATAGATGTCAGTTTGCTTCAGATATTCATCATATTACACAGGTAAGTCAGGTATAGATGTCAGTTTGCTTCAGATATTCATCATATTACACAGGTAAGTCAGGTATAGATGTCAGTTTGCTTCAGATATTCATCATATTACACAGGTAAGTCAGGTACAGATGTCAGTTTGCTTCAGATATTCATCATATTACACAGGTAAGTCAGGTATAGATGTCAGTTTGCTTCAGATGTTCATCATATTACACAGGTAAGTTAAATACTGATTTCAGTTTGCTTCAGATGTTCATCATATTACACAGGTAAGTTTAATACTGATTTTAGTTTGCTTCAGATGTTCATCATATTACACAGGTAAGTAGGTATAGATGTCAGTTTGCTTCAGATATTCATCATATTACACATGTAAGTTAAATACTGATTTCAGTTTGCTTCAGATATTCATCATATTACACAGGTAAAGCAGGTACAGATGTCAGTTTGCTTCAGATGTTCATCATATTACACAGGTAAGTCAGGTATAGATGTCAGTTTGCTTCAGATATTCATCATATAACACAGGTAAGTTAAATACTGATTTCAGTTTGCTTCAGATATTCATCATATTACACAGGTAAATCAGGTACAGATGTCAGTTTGCTTCAGATGTTCATCATATTACACAGGTAAGTCAGGTATAGATGTCAGTTTGCTTCAGATGTTCATCATATTACACAGGTAAGTCAGGTATAGATGTCAGTTTGCTTCAGATATTCATCATATTACACAGGTAAGTCAGGTATAGATGTCAGTTTGCTTCAGATATTCATCATATTACACAGGTAAGTCAGGTATAGATGTCAGTTTGCTTCAGATATTCATCATATTACACAGGTAAATCAGGTATAGATGTCAGTTTGCTTCAGATGTTCATCATATTACACAGGTACAGGTCAGAAACAGATAAAATGTGAATAATGTACATAAAAGAAATTAACTTATCTCATAAAAGGTTTTTTCCACATCTGGTTCTAATTAAAGCTGTATTTTAATTTTTCCAAATTTATTCAAGAACAAAATTTCAAACAACATGTTAATCTTAATCTTTAGAAATTTGGTCTGTAGGAATCTCTATGTTTGATCATACATTGTAAATAAACTTGACAGAAGAATGATTTTCATGGTCTGCATTGTGTCAAGATCTTGAACTAAGTCAGTGTTTTCTCCAGAGTGCGTTTCTTGTGTTTTTTACATGATTTTTTTTTTATGAATGGCGCAACTTGGTTTTGCTGTTGCGTTATTTTTGACGCAATCATTTTTATGTAGCTTGAAATCGGCTACTGTAAATTATAAGGGGCGACACGAAAACGAAAAGTACTGAACGGAAATTCTGTATTGTCGTACCACATGACTATCGTACCATATTACAGGAAGCTAATTATTGAAACAAGAACCTGTCTATATTCTTAATCTTTGAAATGTTTGTATTGAACGCTTAATTTATAAAGTTATTACAAGCGCTCATTGCACCGGGCTTAAAGAAAAGTCAAAACAATCTCGTTTGACAACATTTTTACATGTAAATGACTTGTGTCAAAGTCCTGCACGGAGCTCTGAACATGACTAGGCGGCATCTGGTAGTAACTTACTTGCCGACAACTCATCGTCTACTTAAAAAGCTAATGTAAATTGAGATTTTAATAAAATTTGGTTAAACAAATATCCTTTGATGATTTATGAAAATAATAAAATTATATGTAAAACAGGCATATCGGAAGGGATGGATAATAATAATGAATGCTAATGGTCTGTTGACTTGGGTTGATGGTAGAACATTCAGTAATTTCTGTTTTGGAATAATGTCTCAATTTTAATGTTTCAAATATTACAGATATAAGTAGCATTTGGAATAAAACACTTAAACACTGACAGATTAGTACAGATCCTCTATCAAAATATCCCCTTTATTGTAAAATATCAAAAAAGTAATTTTTATTCTAAAAATTTCATAACCCCTTCATTTTGAAGAATGACCCCCTCTTTTCATGTAAGAGGGTCATTGATGACTCCCTGTTTTAGTAAGCTGGAGAAAACACTGCTAAGTCATCATAAAGTCCCAGGGGATGTTTAAATATCATGTGAAGGTAATAACATACATAACTCATAGTAGAAGAAGTTATGATAAACTTGACACAAATGATCTCCACCGTGTTCCAATAGTTCCTCACAATATTGAGCAAAGTCAATAACACCCTTATAGTAAAAAAGCACAGAAGTGTATTATTTCCTTTACAAAAACTCTAGTGAAAAGGCCTGTCCCAAATATACTTAAAAACACTCTTTATCATTTCTTATTTTTATAGGTTCTATAGATTACTTGTTAACAAAACGGGGACAAGTTTTTAATGTGGTCACTAGTTTATTGACATTTATATTGAGTGTTATTTTTCTTTATAATGTCACTCTCAAAATAATAATAATAATAATAAGGTTTTATGATTATTGTATTTTTATTTTTCAGTTATTGACTTTAACTAAAATAAAGAATGCTGAGAGACTAAAAGGTGGAAGTGACTCACATCGTCCAGGGTCAACTTTAGAAATAGGTAAATGCATAAATTCACTGTGTTGGTGTTAACTCGCACTTTCCAGGGTCATCTTTAGAAATGAGTACAATTAGCAAACGCAGATAAGTCTTGAAGGGGCCTTAGTGGCAGAGCAGTATAAAGCATTTTTTGTGAGTTCCTGTTATTGAATTTAGTTACAAATGAAAAAAATATGGAGAAAAAAATGTGACTTTGAATTGTCCATTGAAAATAGTTCTATAAAGTTCTTAAAAACATAAATTTAATATTTTTATTATGCATTATAATGGCTTTTTATTATCCTGTACAAGCCTAGTAATAAAATTGATGGAAAATTAAAATATAAAACCACTGTGAGATTTTTGTTTTGTGATTTCAGATTTAAATTCCAGTGGAAGAAGTGAAAGTGGGTCATATCGTATAGCCT
The DNA here is from genome assembly GCA_029721355.1 of Tegillarca granosa. Taxonomy (NCBI): domain Eukaryota; kingdom Metazoa; phylum Mollusca; class Bivalvia; order Arcoida; family Arcidae; genus Tegillarca; species Tegillarca granosa. Next base: position 30,618,961 of record CM056599.1, on the reverse strand, counting down.
TTGGTACTAAAGTACGCAGTGGTCCCACTTCTAATAGTAGTAAGAAAAACAAATCGTCAGAGGTATGTGACTCTAAAAAGTATTGTGGTGATTCTTTTTCTGTTTGTGTTAGAGAGCCTTTGTTGCTGAATGGTCTAAAACATGCATGCTTACAGATCAAAGTGCTTCTCAACATCTAGGTTTGAATCCCATTCTAGATAGTTCTGAGTGTGAGAACTTACATAAGGTTTGTGGTTTTCTCCAGGCACTCCCTTTGCATCATCTTGGTTTATGCAAATATGTTGGTTTTTTTTTTTCGCAAATGCTTAAAAAGCATCATTTTCACAAAACAAATTACAAATAATGTAGTGTTACGTGTATCTATTACAGCAGAGGTGATAATTTCAAACACATGTTATGTTATTATCATTTATACAGCTGTTTTGGGGAAAAAAAATTAAAAGCAGAAAAAAATGATAGATAAAAACAAAAATACTTAAAAAATAAATAATTTTGAAAAAATCAGTATTTATGCTAAAGATTAAAATACTAGTATTTTAAACTTAGGCTTTTTAAAGTGACATAAGTGTGAATTAAAATTGTTATTACATACACGTGGATTATCAAGAGGTGTACCCGAGTTTTATTGTCTGTTTTATTTACACAGGGAAGTATATCAAACAGAAGTGTAAGAAGTACACAATCAAGAACTGATGGTAATTATACTTTATAATCATAATTAATTTTGAGGAAAATATAGTTGTGATTTTGCAGGTCGTCAGTGAACAAAAAATTACGTTCCATAATGTTAATTAGTTAATTATTTAGATTAAGGATTAATAAATTTAATCAAGTCAGCTAAACAATATAATCAAATAATTGACAACTGAAGATTGTATAGTTTAGGTATTGACATGCATTTGTAAAAAAAAAAAAAAAAATTATGTACAAAATCTCATATACAGAAATGTTTGAAATATAAGATGGTTGATTAATTATAATTATTATTATTATCTTTTTTTTTTTTTTTTTTTTTTTTTTTTGCAAAAAATAAAATTAACTTCACTTCACAATGTACATATTACTTTGATCTGCTAAGAGTGTTAAGCTTTCAAGTCAGTTTTAACAACTTCCAATATTTAATACTCAAATATTTCAAACACGAAAACAAAGTGTTAATACACCACATAATATACATGTATAAAGCAGAAATACATAATTTTATTGTGTAATCTCAAAATAATTGCATATACATACACATACATTTTTTGGATTTTTCATTCAAAAGTCTTAACACATTGAAACTGATTATCTGTTTTAATTAAATTCTTAATTAAATTATTAATTAATTAATGTATTTGTTTTACAGATAGTTTAAACAGTTCTGGTTACCATGATTTCTCAGCTAGTATAAATACTAAAGATGGTTTCTCTACAGGGAGATCTGATCATAAGAGAGTGTTACATCAACGTCAGTTCTCGGATCCTATGTCACAGGAAGAAGTAGAAATGTATTCTAGATTAGGTAAAGAAGAAAGAAGGAGTTCCCTTCTTGATGACCAGAATCACATTTGGCAACATAATTTCATGAAATTCTTTCAGAAAGTAAATCTGCTGTAGAAATTTTTTTAAATTGCTTTACAATAGAATACAGAAATTTGGAGCTGAAAAAACTATACTTGGGCAATATTTTATAGTCTTTAGAATTTTAAATTCCATTGATTTCAAGTTTAAAGCAACTCTTATCTATTTTTTCCACAATTGTTGTACATATATCAATGCCTCGCACTGTAATACATGTAAAATCATATTTAGTTCATAAATGTTGCTGCTTGCTCAGTCTCTATGAAATGGATTTGAGCAACAGTGTTCTTTATCTTAGTCAAGTTTCTTCACTTGGTTTTGAGATGTTGGAGAAAAACTAGAGTGCCTAAAAAGAATGACCAAGCTAAGGCAAGAAAATTGAAAATATTTCAATTCCCCTAAGTGGAATTCAAACCAAAGAGAGTAGAGGAAGTTTGATCCATAATCAGGCACTTTAGACTACTTGGCCACTAAGATCGTCTTAGTAAGATTTTTTATAAAGTTACCAAATAATACATAATCAAGACTTATTTCTGAAAAAATTCTAAACCAATTTGCTTTTATTTGGATTTATTCATACAGACAATTCGAGATTAGATCATCAGATGGTTCAGCCACACCCACCAAGAGAACCATCATCTGACCGATTACGCAGACGTATCAGAGTTAAAAATGGTAGTGCCAATAAAGAGAGAGTCTCTAGTGCTGGATCAGTCAAAGGTATTTTTTGTAACACAACCTACCCTCTCTTGTACTGGTTGCTAGTACAAATGACAGATAATGTCAAGCACAGTATGCGAAAGAGTATCTAGAATGCAAATCTAAGTTTTTAGTGAGCAAGATGCACAGTGGAACTTATATTCACAATTTTTTAAATTTAGAAAACCAATAATATACTGACACTTTAAGGGTGGGTATGTTGTGTTTTTTTAGGGATGATTTGTGACTTGATGTCTATTAACCTATTAATTATTAAATTTGTTAAAATGTAAGTAATGAAGTTGATTAATATTTGTTAGCCATTTATGAATAAAAAGTTTTGATGATGTACTTGACTAAGTAGACTAGACCCCAGTTTCATTATCATTCACTCAACTCAAATATTCCCATTTTTCTCTCAATTTTTTTTTTTTTTTTTTTTTAAATTTTTTAGTTTTATGAGACAATGTTTTTTTTTTTCAATTTCAACAATCCTGCAGTTAAAATTTAAATATTACATATTCAATTTTAACTGTGTAATATCTTAAAAATTAACACTATATGTAATAAATTCCCTAATATCAGTTGAGTGTACACTCAATTGAGTGAAACTGGGGCATGGCATTTTCTTGACAGAAAAAATTGTATTACTTATGATTATAATTTAAAAATTTTTTGTTTTTTTTTTTCCATTTAGATGAGACTGTTGGTCCAGGTAACCATTCTTACAACAGTAACAACTCATTGGAAAATGTTAAAGAAACAAGCACACCTCGTAACAGATTACATTCAGAGGGTGAAATATTGAGACTTAAAGCACCTGTATCCAATACTGAGAGTAGAAGAAACAAATCTGCAGAACTTCCAAGGAATAGTAATGAAACAGCATATACTAATGATAACAGTGCTTCAAAAGTCGGCCCTGAATGGCATGTTCACAGGGGAGGTAAATCTTAAATAAAAATCTGTTGTAGATTACAACATTGTTTTACGCTATAATTTTCTTGTAAAAACTTACAACTTACAGTCACTTGTATTTTCCTTTATTACTATATTTTGCACATAAATTATTTTGAGCGAAATTTTTCTAATACTTTAATTTAATCTTAAAGTTTAGTTCACTAGAGGCTAAAATGAAATAAATATGCATGTTTCCTCTCAAATCTAGTTAAGTTTGAAAAATGATGGGACAGACATGCTAACAAATGAAATTTTAATGTCTCTCTTGTGCTTCAGTGATACACTGAAAATAATCTCCATTTAAAGTATACAAATGCAAGAATTTGGATATTTTACTTTTTACATTCTTTTTGTTTGGTATTCTCCATTTATATTAAATATGAATTTGGGAATCAAAATTTTGAAATATGTTTAAGACTGTGGATGTTGTGGGGTTCAAAATTTTAAGCTATAAACAAAAACATGCTTATTACTCTCTCTCTCGTTTGCTTTTGTAGATTATAATCATAGACATTATCAGGAAGGTGATGGAGCTGAGATAGACGACTCTATAATGAATGTAATAGATACACTAAATCATGCAGATATGCTGGGGTTAGACAATAAAGAATGGGAGGGAGATGAAGAAGATACGTCATCAGAGGAAGGGGAAAATTCAAGTCCATTTAAAATAAAGGCATATGAAGAAAGTGATGAGTATGTCTCTGTTTTACTTGGGGTTTTGTGGCCAATTATTGGTCTAAAGGGCTGGACCACTGATCATGTTTCTTACTGTGTGACTTTGATTCTAATGTTAAAAAGATTGGCATTTTTTCTACTACATTGTATATACCAAGCCACATTATGTGAGACAGTCTAATTTTTGGAGATAAAAATAATTTCTAACACAATTCCTTGTTGTTTGTCTAGTTAATTTTTGAGAACTTAAAAATTATAGACTAAAGGTTTTTTGTAAAACTTTTCAATGAACTTTTATGCAAGTTAAGCTACAGTGTACTTATGACAGTTGTGTAGCATGCATATATTTGTTTATATAAATAGCTTTTTTGTATTACTGGACAAAATTATCCTGCATATATTTTGTACATTTTTTGTTTTATATATATTTGTAGAGAGGAAGGAAATGAGGACAGCATGTATTATTTTACATCACCACCCAAGTCCGCTCCAAGACGACATCTGTCACCAAGTCAATTTGATAGTGCCATAGAGTCGGATATGTCTCAGGTATGTTGTGTTAAGATTATATACAAACTAGTGAAGTGCCATAGAGTCAAACTATCTCGGGTATATTGTGTCCAAATTAAGTACAAGCTGGTTAACTTCGGAGGTTTTGAAGTCTACTTCATTGTTAACAAAAATCACATGGTACTCAGTTACCTCCATTGTTTTTAGACTGTGTTATGACTTATAACTGAACTGAGTCAGTTTTGTTAGATTTTTGTGGTCTGGTTAATCTGTGTTACAGCTTGAGAAAATGTACAAAACTTACTGGAACCAAATAAATGTTTCACTTTTTATACCTCATAAACCAGATTTTAGAATGGTCATTAGAAAAGTTGTAAATGTTGTATACCTAATTTGCTAAAAAAAATTCATTTTATTGCATGAAGCATTTTGTACTTTGGTTTTGATGCAACTGTTTTTGTATTTTATAGAAAATGTTCATTGTGTTTAATTTCAATAATTTTACAGTCCAAAACTGTTAGTTCTAAGATGAGTTCAAAACTTTCAATAAAAGGAATACCATCAGCGAGAGGTCCCAGACCTGAAGATGATTTCTTTAATGATGATGGTTCTAGTAGTGAAGGTGAAGATGTTCAAAAACGGAAAAAATTACCTGGTTCACGACCAACCAGTGGGACAACAAGTCGACCACATAGTGGGACGTCCAGTCGTCCTCACAGTGGAACATCTAGTCGGCCAACTAGTAATACCTCTAGTGTTGGAACAAGTCCTAAACCAATTAATCATAAAAATAGAAGGAAAGATAAGACACAGAGTATAGACATTACTGTTGATCATGTACCAAAAACTGCTAATATAAGTCCTGAATTACGGACCGGTGCTAGTCACTCTACACTTAATGTAGAGCCTGGTAATACCAGCTTCTCCAAAATGAGTCGGAAATCTGTACGTGAAATACCAAAGAATGATGCAAGACTATCACAGGTAAAGGCTTTATTGTATTTCTGGGTTTCATTAGGTTCATGTATATGTAATACTTATGTTCCTGTTTGCTAGTCAAAGTATGTGGCCATAAGGCTAAATGCATTGAATACTGGTAAAAAAATTGCATATTGACACATTTGACCATATGCATTTCATCTATGCAAAATGTTGATGAGCTTATTTCATATCTAAAGCATTAACATCAGTGTTTGTATCTAATTTTTACATGTACATATGAAATTTTTTAGTTTACAGTTTAAAGTTTAAATTTTTGTTGAGACCTACTTCTGTCAAAATGACACCCAGAATTCTAATGCTATAGGATACAAAATATGATGTTTAAGCTTGTTTCATTATTTTAAAATATTTTAGTTTTTCTTTGTGAAAAAAAGGAAAAATTGCAAACACAAGCTTTATACTTCTTGGGATTATTGATTAGGACTATACATCAGTAAATAAGTTGTAATTAAAAATAGTTTTTAAAAGTTCTGTCAAAAATACCTAAAAATGTGAAAATCAATCAAATCTGCCATCTATACTTCACTAAATTATAGTAAAAAGATTGCAATAAAATAAAATCTGTTTTATTTTTTTAAAGATAGATAATGATTTAAGCTCTTCTTCATGTGTACCATTAAATTTTCTTAACTTGCAACTTTTATTTTAGAAAAATTATGACTCAGCAAAATATGCCATAGCAGACGTCACCGAGTCATTTGAAGCCAGAATGTTACTGAGCATGAAAAGACACCATGAAGAGGAGTTGGAGGATGTTACAGAGTCTCCCAGAAAAGCTGACAACAAAACACAAAATCTGACCCCACACAATACACAACAACAGCAACCACCTACAAAAAGTCCCAGACAAACTAATCATGTTGATGCTAATACTAGAAATATGTATGATTTCTCTCCAACTTTGTACACTAGTGATGATGATACAAGTTATAGCACATGGAAAGCTCCAGTAAGTTGTTACATTTTGGCATGGAGAGTGATTGTGACTGTATGGCAAATAGAGTGATTGTATTTGGTATAGAGAGTGATTTTGAGTGCATGGCATATAGGGTGATTGTTGAGTGTTTGGCATATTGGACGATTGTGAGTATTTGACTTATAGGGTAATTGTGACTGTTTGCATGAAGAGTGATTGTGAGTATTTGGCATGTAAATTTATTGTTGTTTGGAGTGGGGTAATAGTTATTTAGACCTAGTTGAGATTCTTTCATTTATATCGAGGCAGTCAGTTCTGTGATGGTGGAGGAAACAGGAGTCTCCTTATAAAACCACTCAGCAAGTGAACTGACAACTTTCTCATGTTAGGATCTGTTCCTCATGGTATTTGAACCTAAGCAGTGAGAGCACTGTGATCCATAAGTGCACACTTTAGAACACTTGGCCACCAAAGCCCCTAAGTGATTGTAAGTGGTAGCCTATACCCTACTTCCAGCATGGATGTGCTTACCAGCAATAAAGGTTAAACTCTCTGTGTTCAAGTTTTTAAATACATGTATATTCCAATTTTTTTTCTCTCCTATTGCCATAAAGTGATACTAAAATTTGACTCTCCTGGACGCATTGTTGTCAACATATATTGTATGAAATTTGTAAGTTAAAAGCATATTTAAAACTTGTTCATTTAGAGAGACATCATTAAAGATGCAGTAAATGATGTTTTGATTGTGAGTAATTAAAAATTTGATCGAGTTTTAAATTGTGGACTTGTCTTTTTTAATGTTAAACTTGTTATGAAATCATGTATTTCAGCGTTTAAGTCCCCATAACTATCAGGATGAAATGAAAACCAGATTAAGTACAGATACACTGACATCATCAAATCCAAGGTAATTTAAAATTTCAAAAAAATTGAAAACAAGTTAATATATCTCCAGTGGTTTTGTTTGCCTAAAATTACTACCGAATAAAGATAGTTTCCCCTTGAGAAATTAGACTAAAATTTCCCAATTTGACAACTAAAATTCCCCAAAAGGCAACAGTGACACACAATCAAATAGTTTAAGTTAAATCCAGTTGTCCAAAACTGTTCTGACAGACAAAAATGTTAGATATTGTCACAATATAAGCTCTTTGCAATGAATTTCAAAATTCTGAGTGTAATATGTGACATAAAAAGGTCCAAATTTTCCCAATCTGAAAGGTAGAAGGTAGTTTTTAAAAAACCATAGCAAAATCACTGATCTCATAGTAATAGCCAAAGGTAATTGTATAAAGGCCATAGAAATTTACATAAAACACAGATTATTTAAAGTCCTTGCAATGAGTACTGGAACTTACTGGGGGCCTGATGACTTGTGACCATCAGATTTTCATTTGGGTTATGATGACTGTCACCTTTAGTTGACAGTAGAATGCTTCCATATCACTAAAGGGGCTGGGTTTGAACCTTAGCCAAAACATTCATGGGGAAGTGGAATTTTTACAGATGTTTCTTCCCTCCCATTACATACACCTTGCAGTGCAGAGATTTAAACAATAGAATTGTTGAAAATGTTTGACAAACTTCATACATTACTTTGTATTGATGTAAATTGCAGAGATTGGAGTGGTGTTTTCAGTCCACCAATAGTCTTTCCAAATGAGATGAAAACATCTACAGAAGATTTATCAATTAGTAGTGGAGCTTCTCCAAGAAAAGAATTTACTGGTAAGTCTGGTGTTGTATATGTTATGTTTGTCCTGTAAAACCCAAATAAATAAAGATTTGTGTGTTTAAATGTTAATTTTAAAAAAAATTGTTTTTTGGTTCTTTAAATTTCATTTTCATTTGAATTGCTTATTTTTCGACAATTTGAAAAACAATTTGTGAAGTATATCAGTATAGTTCTTTAAACATCTGACCCTGACATCTTCATTTGCAAGTGAACTGACAAACTTTCTCACACTTGAATCTGCCCAAATCTGGGCTGTGATTGGCACTGCGATCTGCAAGCATGCACCAAGGTCCCATCTAATGAAAGACAAAAATAGAAAAAGTTTGAATGAGACAAAGTGAACTAGAATTATTAATCAGTAAAGGTTTTGACTGTTGCACATTGAAACCAATACAGTAAATCCTGAGGTAGCGGTCACCTGTCACTAGCGGTCAGTCTGAGTCAGTCGCTAATGTTTTTACCATATAAACGACCAAGCTAGAGCGATATACTTACATGTACTTTTTAAACCCTCTACTGACTATAGTTTTCCAATTAGGATACATTTTTTTTGTTTATACATGTATTTTTCTTAATTTAACAGATACAAGTCCAAAAGAAATTTCTTCAGATGAAATGAAGGAACAACTTGACGATGAAGAAGTACTAGATCTGTTATATGATCCATGTTTAAATTGTTATTATGATCCAGGGACATGTAAATATTATGAACTGGTGTGATGATAAAAATGTGTCAAATTTTTAAGCTTTCCAGGGATCCTGTGGCCAAGCATCTGTTGGCGGAGTAAATAGAGTGAGCAGGAAATTGACCAGGGTGAAAAACATGTGACAGCCCAGTTTGTGATTGTATAAAATTAAACATTATACAAAACCAAATTATCCCAGGTAAAATCAACAGATTTTGGGGAACATTCTGCAGATAATCTGTAACAACTGAATAATCTTGATGTTGACATGTTATTTCTCCATGATGTAAAAAATTTGAACATGACCCATGTTGTGATACAATTTTATTTGTTCTAGGTATTTCTTTCCTAGATGAAATTACATTAAAACACAATACATGTATATATTGGCATTGGCATCCATATGGTTCAAGCTATATCAACATTAATTTGTGTGACAACTTAATCCAAAAATACCATTTACTATCTGGATGGGTGTAATGTGTTAAAAAAAAAAGTCAAAATGTCTGTGTGTAAACATTTCAACTATGATGATGAACAATTGATAAAGAAATGGCATTTTTCATGTAAAATTTGAACAGGACCAACCTATGCTGTGGTTGCATCTTTGTCCATAATTTAATATGTTAATGAGGGCATCACTTTTCCCCCAAGTAATGTGTTGTCATTAGTCATTAAGACAAATCACAATGCGTAAGATGTATATACCGTACATGTCAGGACATCTGAAAATCAGCAAGAAGTGTGACAATATGATTGATCAAGTGTTTCTCCAGTATTACAAGGATTTTTGTTAACCCCCATGCATTTTTACTTCAGTATTTATATTGTTTCATCATCGAAATATGTGTACTAGTATTACAGAGTTCAAATTATGTTATGTTGATCATTTATATGTAGTATACATGTTCATATTTAAGTGATGCTAATAGAGTCTGTATGTCTTGTTTTAAATCTTATCCAAAGGACCCTGCAACTTTCATTTCTAAAATGTTAAATTGAAATTAAGTCACTACCAATTTTCAAGTCTTGGTCAGACCTGGCCAGAGTTCGAACCCTCAACCTCCCACATATGTAGCAAGCACTCTACCCACTGAGCTACCGCATTGCGTGACACATTCAAGAACCCCCCCCCCCCCCCCTGCATATTGCCTTAAACACACTGCGAAAGTAAAAATTTCTGCCACTTCATCTATAGCTGGCGACATCTTGATGTAAGTGATATATTCTTGACTAGGACATTAAACCCCATTAAATCAAATCAAATCAAATCTTGTTTTAAATCTGACTTTGTACCTGGATATGAAGGAGTTCCTTTAGTATAATGTCAGGGAAAATCAGGTGTTGTTGGAAATGTGATCAGTTGTTAATGTCATTTTATATGGTTTCTGTCCATGATTATTATTGTACCCAGAGTTACCAGACAAGACAAGACAAGACATACAGACCCTACTAGAAGTCTTGATGAAATTGTTAGAATGAGAGTATTAAATGAATGGTTGTTATTGTTTCCCATCACACATTGTATACATTTTTTCATATTATCTCATCTTTAACTCCTTTGTGTTATAACATAGGCATTATTGTTGAACCTACAGGGCCCAGTACACATGTTTTTGGTTCTTTAAGATCACTTATTGTATCTATAACATCAGACAACATCCTTTTGTATTAATCACATAGACATAAGTGAAGAAACTTCAGGACTAACACACCTATTTACATTTGTATGATACTGGTACTGTATCAGGTCCTTTGGAGTGGAAGAAAAGAAACAGCATGTTTTGTTTTGTTTTGTTTTTTTTTTTTTTGAGGAAAAACTTGAAAAATTCAAGAAGTATTTTTAAGTGTTTTACTTCATAAATTTTCTTGAATTATGGGACACATTAATGTAAATATGTGTTTTTGAGTGACTAGTTCAGCTCACAGTATTGACATCTGATTTTCATCAAGCTTTTGTTACTCCCAACAAATTCATATTATATGGAGTACAAATATTATAAATAGGGATTACTGTTCATTAGTTTTATTTATGAAAGCATTTTGTTCAAATGTAAAATAACAGGTGGATATGATTACTGGAATAATTGATCTGGTTTTAATTTATTGTTGTCTCGCATGAAAAGGGAAAAATAGCAGTTAGGTGGTCTTTTTTGTCATTTTTTTTTAAATCAACTCCCATGTCAGGAGTTGTGTTAAAAGTGTTTCCAATTTATTTGTATTTTCCATTCTTGTTTGTTTCACTTCATTTTTGTTTATTGTTGTGTGTTTTTGGTTGTCATTGGCTATTGCCAAGTACAAACATACATGTTAACAGTTACAAAGTGCTTTTTTTCTATATTTTAAATGTAGCCCTTTTCAGGCGAGGCTCGTGATCCCATGGATCTCTTGTTAATTATAGAGGACCAAGTGTGAAGACTGTGATATATTGATGTAGTGTGATTGTATTGTATGTTTTATCATACATAAAAAGCCATATCATATGAAATATGTGAATTTTATAAATATATAATTTCCATTCAAGACATTAAATGATTTAATGAAAGGAAATAAAATTATTTATTCTAATTATGGTTGATATTTTTTGTTTTTAGAATACCTGCTCATTATCAACTATTATTAGTTTTTGGTTTGTCAGTTTACAGATTATGTTTAGTTTTATTTGCTAAAGGTCTATGACTTTCACCAGGTACTCTGATTTCCTACCACAATTTCAGAACTAATGAAAGAAGTAATCATGACTGGGGCATTTATAAACATCATTACAGCACTCCATATTGTTGGGGAACACACACACACACACACACACACACACACAATGTGTGTGCACATTGAGTTCCCACCTGTATTAATGCAAAAGTACTGTATTTATTAAAGAAAGATATGACTGTCATAGCCAAAGTTGATACAAAACCATGAAAATTATTTTTCAAAATTTAGTTCTTGTTACATACATGTAGTATGCAAATTGACTCCAAGATCTAAATCTATTAATTAAGTTTGCACAATTCACAGTTTACATTAATGCTTAGCCTCATAGTGCAGTTTAGGCCTCCAAACTCCAAATTGTATTCAAATTCTGAATGAAGTCCCTTTTTTTGAAGACCTCAAAATTCTAAAAACTGATAACAAAATGAATATCGCTCACTGCACGATATTACAAACTAGTGGCATCATACAGGTTGCCTCTGTACCTTCTATGTTTGAATTCTCTGGTTTGATAGGGAGTGGCAGCTCACTTGATTAAGGTCAGTAGTTTTCTTTTGGTTCTCTGGTTTTCTCCACAAATTCACAAAGGTATTATAATATGGGTATACACTAATGTGAAACTCGATCATCTATAGCTCAGTAATATCTTATAGACTTGAATTATGGTGATTTTATACCCCAATCAAGGTTTTATTTTTTTTTTACTCATATTGAGCAGTTTAGTTATTTGATGGCTTAGGAAACTCAAGTTCCTGAGAAAAAAAAACTGACCTTTTCACACTAGCATCTGCCTAAGTGAACTCAACCTACATGTCATCTTTGAGAAGCACTGTAACCTACAAGTTTTCATTTAGACCACTGATAACATCAAACCCCCCACCCCCCCACCCCCCAATATTCATAGACTGGGATCAGAGAAATGCAATATGCAATACTTTTTTTAATTAATCAAGTCAAGTTTTTATTACAATACAAACAAAAATCAAGCAACAGAACAATTTTAATAACATGTTGAATATTGAGTATACTAGTATTAAAATGAATTACAAGTTGTATATGCGTATGTTTTTCATCAGATTTTTAAAAGTTTTTTAACAGTATTTCAGTTGCATGTATATTTCCTACACTAAAAAGCCCAGAATTTGATCAAAATGTAAAAAATAATAATAACATTGACCATGATAAAATTTAGAACCAGAATTTCATCTGATAAAAGCAAGTACCGGTAGCTGATCAAAATAATGTGCCATAGAAAAATTTGGGAGTGTGGGGAAATAACAAAGGTCTGGGAGGTGATGAATTTGTTTTATTTCTTATGACCAAAATTGCAAAAAAAAAAAAAAGAAAAAAAAAAGATTTTTTTCCATTTTTTGTCATGAAGAATAAAACTGATTTAAATTGAAATAAATTAACAATTTTTATTATTGACATAAATGTGGTATTACAGTACATGTATTTTGTCACTTTGCTATTGTGAATACAGTTAAATACAGGTATGTAAATAATGCTTTAGTTAGTTCCTGTTGCTATTATTTTGATCCATTAACCTCTACTGAGGTTTAACTGAATTCTAAATTCCAAGAAAAATAAATAAAACAGGCTTATTTCGGGAATGACATCTTGTTCGTTTCCCTTGAGTCCAGGGAAATGAGCTTTTTTGCACTCGGTGCAGATGAGTAGTACACATAATCCTATTTACATCACAATACTGTACATGTATTTGTAAACTTAAATGTAAATATTTATATGCTTGTGTATATTCGAAGTAGGTGCCTGCCTCTCTATACTAAACTTAATAAATAGTACAACTAAAAATCTCTTTGGTTTGTAACAACGGAATTCATTACTTCACTGGAATTAACACCAGTTTGTAACAGCTGATGTCAAAAGTTTCAACATAACAAATCCTGTCTTTTTTTAATAAGTTTCTGCTTTTCTTCTCCTCCTCCTTCTCAGATGTGATCTTGATAATGAATTATGATTTCTGAAAAAATAAATGCTTATATAGATAAGTAATGAATGATATGTTTAACTTGTCCAAGGGTCAGCCTCATTGAACCAAATGTTGTCTTTTTTTTTAAAAAAAAAAATTGGTAAAATAAAATTACTGTTACTGCCAAGAAGCATTTAATTTCATGTGGCATGAGCTTGAAATCAATCCAAAAGATGTTAATCCAAATAATTTTTTCTGTTGAGACAATTTGATATTTGACTAAGCATAGTACATGAAGTTTAAATCCTAATGCAGGAAGGTTTGTTAGCTCACCTGCCAAAGGTGTTTGGGAGTTTTTCAATGTATGTCAGTTTCCTTTGTTATCTGTAACTGACCATTTTGATAGAAGTGAAATAAAAATACCTCTAACTGGAGTGTAAAACAATACATCTCTGCTAGCTATATGGTTTGTAAAACATCACTAATTTACATTGTTTGACCTTGTGAAATATATACATGTAATCATTAACAGCTTAGTTTTGAACAGTATTTTACCTTCAACTCACTTTTAAAAACATATACACTGGTAAAACCATTGTAATTTGTATAATATATCCTTTCCTGGATTATTGATTAAGGTAACAAATTTTATTTGTCTGCCACAAAGTCTAGAATGGTGACTAAGATTTAATTAGTACTCACTTTATAACTTCTACATTATCTAATGCCCACTGATCATGACCTGTTTTAAGATTTAATTAGTACTCACATTATAACTTCTACATTATCTAATGCCCACTGATCATGACCTGTTTTAAGATTTAAGCCCGCTGATCATGACCTGTTTTAAGATTTAATTAGTACTCACATCATAACTTCTACATTATCTAATGCCCACTGATCATGACCTGTTTAAAGATTTAATTAGTACTCACATTATAACTTCTACATTATCTAATGCCCACTGATCATGACCTGTTTTAAGATTTAATTAGTACTCACATTATAACTTCTACATTATCTAATGCCCACTGATCATGACCTGTTTTAAAATTTAATTAGTACTCACTTCATAACTTCTACATTATCTAATGCCCACTGATCATGACCTGTTTTAAGATTTAATTAGTACTCACATTATAACTTCTACATTATCTAATGCCCACTGATCATGACCTGTTTTAAGATTTAATTAGTACTCACATTATAACTTCTACATTATCTAATGCCCACTGATCATGACCTGTTTTAAGATTTAAGCCCGCTGATCATGACCTGTTTTAAGATTTAATTAGTACTCACATCATAACTTCTACATTATCTAATGCCCACTGATCATGACCTGTTTAAAGATTTAATTAGTACTCACATTATAACTTCTACATTATCTAATGCCCACTGATCATGACCTGTTTTAAGATTTAATTAGTACTCACATTATAACTTCTACATTATCTAATGCCCACTGATCATGACCTGTTTTAAGATTTAATTAGTACTCACATTATAACTTCTACATTATCTAATGCCCACTGATCATGACCTGTTTTAAGATTTAAGCCCGCTGATCATGACCTGTTTTAAGATTTAAGCTCGCTGATCATGACCTGTTTTAAGATTTAAGCCCGCTGATCATGACCTGTTTTAAGATTTAAGCCCGCTGATCATGACCTGTTTTAAGATTTAAGCCCGCTGATCATGACCTGTTTTAAGATTTAATTAGTACTCACATCATAACTTCTACATTATCTAATGCCAACTGATCATGACCTGTTTAAAGATTTAATTAGTACTCACATCATAACTTCTACATTATCTAATGCCCACTGATCATGACCTGTTTAAAGATTTAATTAGTACTCACATCATAACTTCTACATTATCTAATGCCCACTGATCATGACCTGTTTGTAGATTTAATTAGTACTCACTTTATAACTTCTACATTATCTAGCGCCCACTGATCATGACCTGTTCCATCATGTATGGGCTGCCACCATCTAAACTGTACCCCTGATGCCTGAGCACTTTCTGGTAAATCGTATGCGGTCCTTGTTGGATTAAGATAATCTTCAGGATCATGTCTGGCTATTAAATACCAATCAATCCCCTAAAACAAAGTAAGTATGGAATTAAGCCACCATTAATTCAAGCAAACAGGGAATTAATGGTGAATGAAATAAATTAAAAATGGTAGGAATTCAACATCAAAATATACCAACTGACAGCAAAATTTTGATCTAGATCTTGGTGGTGAGAAGATATTTAAATATATGTGCCAATACCTTGTTGTTGTAAATGATTTGAAACATTAACCGTAATGTTGTTTTTTGTCAAAAATGCTGCAGATCATGATGTAATGTGTATTGAATATCATATTGCACATCAAATTTTGCTGAAAGTGGTCAAGTGGGTTTTTGTGTAAAGAGGAATTATGCATGAACACAAGCATAAACACATGCATAAACACATACAAACTTAGCAAATAATTAAATTAAAGTTATATTTATACCTTGTTTTTCGTATACTGCAGTAAAACTCCTCTACCAGATTTAGCATTACATTCTACAGTCTGCTCCTGACATCCGATTCTCAAAACAAACATTATTTTACTGAAATATTAGATAAAATATTGAAATCAACAAACTAATTCTTCTTCTGAGTGTTATCAGTTCCCTCTTTATATAATGACAGCCTTCCACATGATACCGCATAATGTTTAAGTGAAACCATTATTTTCTTTGCATATGAAATTGCATCAGCTGATGTTTTTCCATAAAAAAGACACAATTTACTATTTATTTAAATAAACTCGCACAAACATTAGGGCTTACTGATTATGTGTTATGTTGGTGAATTTCAATGCATTACACAAATTCAAAATTTCATCATCCTTACAAGTAATACAAAAAGACATTCACTACAGATTCTTATTTTATATCAGTTACCTAGCACCTGTCAGGTCCATCTCTACAGTTAAAGCTTCTCGCAGTCCACAATCATTAAAGTACAGAGATTTTCCATGAGCATATGGTAGTAAGGCACCACATCCGAAACCTATACCACCTCCTGAGATCCTGGCCCAGAAAAAGTCAAATAGTCCTCCCTCAAAAGAATCAAACATTTTCTTTATGAGACTGGTGATTCTGGGAACACAAGATGAACCTGAAAAGTAGAGTAGAAACATCCAATCATGTCAATTTAATAATTTGTTAGTAATCACATTAAAGCTGCATTAAGTTTACCAATTTTCTGAATTTTTTTTGATTTTCTAAAAATATATTTTTTTAAAAGTAGATATCTTCTAACCACGATCCGTGACATTCATTTTCTAAAATTTCATTTCTTTTAGCTGTAAATAAACGGAATCCTCTGACCGGTTGGTCAGAGTTCTACGATGATAATTATGAGCTTGGAGCATGCGCACGGATGTAGGGAAAAGCCTAGAATCGAAAGTGAAACATGACAGATTGCATTAATTGTCCTTAATCAATATCCAGATGTATTTGAATTGGTGTTATTTATCCCCTACTATGTCTCAAATGACAAATTCAACGAAGTTCTGTGTTAATTTATCGTATTTCAACATTTTGAAAGTTGTGTTTAAATGACCCGGGTTTTGATGACGTAACCATGTTCTAATATTAGATCCGAAATGCTGCATCTCGCTGGGTAAATACTGTAATTTCTGTATTTATTCGAGCTTTTATCGTTGAATTAAATGTAACATTGTTCATTAGGAACATCAGTTATTAGATTAGCACCGTTTTAATTTTTTTTTTTGGAAAACTTAATGCAGCTTTAAGAGGATTAACAATAATTTTTGTGGGTGTGTGTGTGTGTGTGTGAAATAAATTGTCCAATTTATGAAAATATTGCTGTCTGGACTCAACAGTTGGTCTATTAACACAATCTGTAGAGCTAAATGTGTGTATTACAAGGGTCGTGTACATGAGTACTGGGTTTTTCCTATGTTTACCTTTTAAGATTTGGGGCCTTGTTCAACCTCTGGAAGTAACCAAACGAGATGTTGGTCACAGGGTGAAACCTTGAGGTTATCTTGGTCACAGGGTGAAACCTTGAGGTTATCTTGGTCACAGGGTGAAACCTTGAGGTTTCTTATTATGGTTGTTAAATCTTAAAAAAGGGAAGAATGTGTTGGACAGAACTGAAAATATGACCAATAAGCTAAAGTATAGAGTGTTCCACTAATACTGGAAAGACTTTGGCAAGCAAACTGACAAACTTCAAATTAGTAAGAGATCAATGTATAAATTAGGTATAACTTATTACCATAATATCCTGGATCACAGTTACAATGTCCGTTTACACAATCACCTCGTCCATTACACATAGAATCACATTTCTCACCAACATACACATCATCTAAGGCCCAAATTGGCCCTGTTGTATTAGTAGCCATCTGTATCCATCTAAAACGGGTATTTCTGAAATATTTAAATGAGAAAATCTCACTAACTACAACAAAAATAAACTTGTCTAAAATAGTCAAATTATACTATGATTATTATTACTTTGTTTCATCCCTTGTATGAAACCACTAAAAACATGTATAAAGAATCCATTATTAAAGGGCCACCTTTTTTAATAACACCACATTTTTACTGTAAAAAGGGCCCCTGTGGTTACAAATGAAGATGTAATAATAGTGCTTGATTATTATAAATAGCTTACTATCTCTAGTATGATTGTCCCGAATCTTCTCTGAATACCTTTAACCACTGAACTGTCTGAAAATGGCATTTAAAGTGCTATAACTTCAGTTGCCATTCAATGCAGACTGATTAATGCATGCTAGTGCATTCCGATTGGTTAGCTTTGCATTGGAACAGAAATTAATGTACTGTATAAATGCACAATTTCTAGACATTTCAGTAAAAAAATATCATAAGACTTGATTACAAATTTTTGAAATTGATGTCAGTTGTACATCAAGGATGTCCAAAAAAAGATTGTCTCATAAAAAAAGTTATCCACAGTATGATTTACCTTGAGTATACTTTCTCTGGTAGCTGTATAGTAATTCTGGTCCAAGTGGGTACTGTATCTGGTGTGTATGTACTAGCAGCATGGTAGTAGTTAGGATGACAGTCTATCAGTCTGTTGTTATTAGGGAGACATAGGGGCTGTACTAAATCCCATGTATCAGCAGAAGGGTTCTTGTTGTACTGCAGTTGGACGGGTGGATGAGCTACACATATATTGTAATGATTGTCACAGCCAACAATAATCTGTAAGATAAACAATAAACATGTTGGTACAAGGAGGCAATCAAAGACACTTGCACATCTCACACATACAAAAACTTGTTCTCAGATTAATCCTCAGAGATTAAAAACATGCTCTCTTGGCAAATGGATGTAAAACTGCTGATAGGATATTAAACAACATTACAACCAACCAACCATTTTTGATAATAAGCATTAAGAAACACGAGAAATTCCAGAGAATAACTAGTTAAAGAAAAATCATGTTTTTTACCTTTGTGTGCTTCATATAAAAAAGGCAAATTTGTTATATCTAAAATCAAGGAACAGAAATGTCATGTTGTTAATCACGATTACATATCATCTTTTTAAATATTTCTATCTTTAAGAGATACGATAGTAATGTTTAAGTTCATGTAGTTTTCTTCACAACAGATACTTTAGAGCGACTGATTTAGTTGTTCTGAATTTTAAACTAAAGTCTCTCAAATGGAAATAAAAATTGGCCTGAATTAAAATAGAATTCTTGTAAACTGTTTCAAAAAGAAGTGACTGAATGTAACTTGCCTTAAACTGCAGCATATAACCATGTTGAACAATCAACTGTTCAGTTGTAAAACTTCTTGATCCTTTTCCTTCCTCCCAAGTCAAATAATTCCCATCTTTTGTACAAACTTCACTTCCTATTAATCCATATGGTTTGAACTCCCATGGTGCATCTCTCTGGGGTTCATCAAAGGTCACATCTATTTTGCTTGGATTTATTTCATTTCCACCTAAAAACAAAATATCAAATTGCATATTTTTATTTGATGATGATGATGATTGTGGTGGTGGTGGTGGTATAGTGATAATCATGATTAATATAATCAGTACAAGAATTAGTGATGATGGTGTTGGTGGTGGTGTGGGGTATTATTAATGACGATGATATCAACAAAGTGGCAATAATAACAAAGACAAGTTTATGTTTATTGTAAAACGATGATGATGATGAATAAAAAGCCAATGTTGGAGATAATAAAATAATGTATATAAAACATTGTAAACAGAGTTTGCCAGCATATCAAATGATATTGTGTAACAATTGTACAAAACTAATATTTCTATTAAATTAAGTTAAAGTAAAGGTTCTTCATTTACAATGATGATGATATTCTTGGAAATTGAAATGTAAACATTTTTCATGTCAATTTGTACAAACATTACAATGTAATGATTAAATGGCAACCACAAGCCTTATTGCAGATAATGCTGAAAACAAAGCTACAACAGACTCCATCTGTATATACAGACCTATAAATACATTATCAATAGCCCACTGTGGACCATTCTGAGACCCATCTTCAGCTAATGGCTGCCACCAGCGTATCATTGTACTGAGTGTTCTGGCCTTCAGTGGAAGGTTGATATAATCATGTTTTGGTGTAAGATAGCTAGCATAATCCAGTACATGTAATGTGTTCCATGTAATACCTGAAATACGAAGCATGTAATTTTACATCTTACTAATACATTATCATTACACTATATAAAATGTATAGTAGAGCATTTGCTCCAAGTAAAAGGTTGCAAAATCCACCTTTTAAAGCTAGCTTTATTTAAAGTAATACCATGAGATTTAAAATGATCTCAGATGCATTGTTCCTTTAAAAAACTTTTAAATACAATTTATTTAAGAAAAGAGAAAATATAACTGGCTCAAACATAAAATAACACAATACAACAAAGAAAATATGTTCCTCATTCAAAGATTGTGAGTTTGAAAGGCATCAAGGAATATGTTTTGACCACAGAAAAGTGTATGTAGCCTCTTTTCACATAACTGCTGAGAAAGTTTGTCAGTTTTCTTGTAAAAGATTTGTGGTTTCCTTTGGACACTTGTGTTTCCTCAACAATCCAAGAACTGACCACCTTAATATTAGGGAAACACTCTTGACCCTGTCATAAAATACACTGTATTCAAGATCTGCCAGAATCTTAAATTGCAAGTACAATGCAGACTTCTGTAAATATTTACACCAGCAAAAACCATATAATGTGTGTGTTATGTGATCTGACTGACACTAGGACCATCAACATCATGTGAAAGCATGGAGATATGCAGAATAGTCCTGTACTGTGGTTAGATTAAAACTAGGACCATTATATTTACCTCCATCTACTGTATACTGGAGTACAACACTGTGTTGGCTTGATGTTGGTACAAAACAAGTACCTTGACCTTCAGTTCCTCCTACTGTGGCATAATACTGAATAAATCTGAAATTTTAAAGTTATCCAATAATCACAAGGAAAATTCAAAATAACTCATGCACAAATACCTAGATATTTTAACACACTGTTTGTGAAGCATATGGGACTCTTAAAAATAAGAAAGGACTTTTCTTGACTTCAAAATAGTGTGGCGATAAGTGAGGTGGCATTAAGACTTCAAAATACTGTGGCGATAAGTGTGGTGGCATTAAGACTTCAAAATAGTGTGGCGATAAGTGTGGTGGCATTAAGACTTCAAAATAGTGTGGCAATAAGTGTGGTGGCATTAAGACTTCAAAATAGTGTGGCGATAAGTGTGGTGGCATTAAGACTTCAAAATAGTGTGGCAATAAGTGTGGTGGCATTAAGACTTCAAAATAGTGTGGCGATAAGTGAGGTGGCATTAAGACTTCAAAATAGTGTGGTGATAAGTGTGGTGGCATTAAGACTTCAAAATAGTGTGGCGATAAGTGAGGTGGCATTAAGACGTCACTAGATATGTTTCTTTGAAACAGATGTGTCGCCTGACACTGCATAGTACAGTTGGGTCCCGATTTCGAGGGATTCAGTTTTGAGAGGTACTCAATTTTGAGAGGTATTTTTCAGGTCCCAACAATATTTGTTCTTAACTCTATATTAAAAAGGTCTCAATTTTTGGAGGTCCTATTTTAAGAAGTATTCGATTCACAAACAAATTTGCAGGTCCCAAAAGCCAATAATCAACTTATTTGGGACTAGATGGTGAGAGGTATTATCTCACCTATTGTTGTAAGCAGCCATTGTATCAAATCACACCTTACATTTACTCAGGCATCCAAGTGTGTTAAGGTGTTTTTAATATAGAAGTGATTAATAAATGTCAAACTGAAGTTAACAATATAAAAAGTATAAGTTAATTAAGTTCTGCTATAATCACTTTGTCAGCAAAACACAAAACTGATATCATATGTCTTATTCCCTGCATACGGTTTTAATTTTGTTCGGGACCCAGTCTACCTAGAGGGATAACTGGATCAGGACATTTTACTGGTGTTATCATTCTTATGAAGAAATGGCAACTGAAATGAGGGGTGTAAAGAGAAAGATGAACTTTTGAAAACAAATCCAAATGAAGGACATTTTTTCCAAATGAAGGACAGTTTTTCCTTCAAATCCACAGCACTTATTACTCACATTTCTTGTAAAAATCAATCAAAGGGAAATGATTCAAAAACGCAACAAGATAGAGTTGTAGTTCTTGTGCACTGCACTTCGAGTCATTGCCAGAAACATGTACACCAAGTTTGGAGTCATTTGAACATACTACACCAAAGTTATGCTCCGGACAAGAAATGCTCCATAAAAATCAATCAAAGGGAAATAATTCAAAAACGGAAAAAAATAGAGTTGTAGTTCTTGTGCACTGCACTTTGAGTCATTGCCAGAAACATGCAAACCAAGTGTGGAGTCATTTGAACGTACAACACCAATGTTATGCTCCGGACAAGGAAATCCGGATGCCGTCGATGCCACTGACGAAAGTAATCCCTATGTCCAAAAAAACAGTGTGGCGATAAGTGAGGTGGCATTAAGACTTCAAAATAGTGTGGCTATAAGTGAGGTGGCATCAAGACTTCAAAATAGTGTGGCAATAAGTGAGGTGGCATTAAGACTTCAAAATAGTGTGGCGATAAGTGAGATGGCATTAAGACTTCAAAACAGTGTGGCGATAAATGAGGTGGCATTAAGACTTCAAAATAGTGTGGCGATAAGTGAGGTGGCATTAAGGCTTCAAAATAGTGTGGCAATAAGTGAGGTGGCATTAAGACTTCAAAATTGTGTGGCAATAAGTGAGGTGGCATTAAGACTTTAAAATAGTGTGGCAATAAGTGAGGTGGCATTAAGACTTCAAAATAGTGTGGCAATAAGTGAGGTGGCATTAAGAAAGTTTTACTGTATTTAATTTTAATCTTTTCATTATGTAACAGATACATGTCTTTCTGATACAAGATTTTGTATGAGGCATACGCTAGATACAAGGTTTTTTTATTTTGAATTAAGAAGGTTTTATTGTATTTCATCATAATGTTTTCATTCTTTAACAGACACAAGCCTTTCTGATACAAGATTTTGTATGAGGCATATGCTAGATACAAGGTCATTTTATTTTGCTTGAAGACTTTAATTTTACCATCAAATTGAGATGTCAGAGTTTCCAAGTTTTTTTCCATGTCAAAAGAAATGAATGCAAAAAAACCCAAGATAAACTGTAAAAGAAATACCATCATTAATAGAAAACAAAACAGTGGAATGTGTGAGGTCATGTAATTCATGACAATGGCAGTAAGAAGATTTGTATCAGAATAATTTCAATGTTCTCAAATGACAATTCATCTGTCAAGGCAGACTGTTCCATTCAGATGATTTTTAACTGCACAAATAATTATAAAAATTGTAAAAAATCATAAAAACTGCCATTTACATAAACTAAGGGAGGACAATGAAGAATAAACAGCTGCGCCCGGAGCGCATGATACGCCCGTCAGATATTTAAACTTCTTTTTTTAATGTCTTAAACAACTTGACACTTAGCTGAAACATATTTTTTTAAAAAAAGGTAGTAAATTTATTTCTCAATATTTATTCACAAACCTTTTTGATTATAGGACAAATATAACACAAAAGTTTCATAAAAAAAGTTCATATGATTTTTGAGTTACAACATGCAAAAAATGGCCTAAAATTTGACAATTAAAGGCCAATAACTCTACAACAAGAAAAAAAAAAGAATCTCAAAATTAAAAGGGAGCTCTCTGCCATGAATACCAATATAACACAAAAGTTTCATTTAAATTGTTCAAAGCATTTTTGAGTTATTATTATTCTGATGCATGCAGAAAAATGCCTTAAATATGACAATTAAAGTCCCATAACTCCGCAGTGACAAAAAAAAAGGAATCTCAAAAACGAAAGGGTGCTTTCTGTCATGGATAAAAATATAACACAAAAGAGCCATTAAAATAGTTTAAAGGAAGTTTCAGTTATTGTACAACATGCAAAAAAATGCCTAAAATTTGACAATTAAAGGCCAATAACTCCACAACGAGAAAACATACGAATCTCAAAAACGAAAGGGAGCTTTCTGCCTTAGATACAAACATTTCACAAAAGTTCATTAAAATTGCTCAAAGTATTCTTGAGTTAGCGTACGACGTGTGACCATACAGACGGACGGACTGCGCCATACCATAACACATCCCTCAGAGACGGGCGTAAAAAAATACACAGGAAAATAATTTTGGGTCTTAAAATAATATAATAATATGTGAAGTGGCTTTACAACCACCAACTTTCCACAAGTGCACTGAAAAACTTTCTTCTTACATTATATCATACCTATGTGAGATTCAAACCAAGGTGGTAGTTGGCACACTGATTCGTAAGAACATACTTCAGACCATACAGTTAGCTGTGGCCCAGTAATACATGAGATACCTACCTTGCATTCCTGAGATCAAGTTCGACTGTCTGTATCTGTCTGTTTCCTGGACCATCTAAGACCATAGCAGTATTCTCCACCATCGGACTACAGGCTTTATGTATATGACCACCCTGTACCAAGGACCACTGGGATTTATCTATATTAGGATCCTCAAAGGTGTCTTTTAATGATGTCTAATTTTCAAAAAATTAAAAAAGTTTTAAGTAAAAACCATTCACAAAAATTAGTCTTACAACCTCCCTGTAAGAAATGAATTGATAATTTACTGTAACCAAAATAAATGACAAAGTTATTCATGCCATCAACAATGACAGATCCAGAAAAATAACATCCATGTCTCACCTTTCCTCTTTAATCACATTAAAGTTACAATTGCAGAAGATTTTGAAGAAAACTGAACACCTTTTTCAGATAAAAATAAAGCTTACTAATATTTTAAAACATGTACATGTATTGTAAAGATTTTAAATAAAACAGGATTGATGTACAAATATTTTGATCTATATCTATATCTTACAATATGGTTCAATTATCTTGGACTGCGTTTAAATAATAATAAAAAAAATTGCGAGGTCTAACCAATTTAATCTTTTAATTAACACTGACGTTAAGTTAACTGAATTAATCACCAATTCACTGCACAGTCTTACATAAAAAACACAGTAAATTTTTGATCAATATTTTAAATTTTCTTACTGGATTTGGATTATAGATTGACTGACATCCTACACCTCTGTAACCATCATCACAAAAGCATTGTGGGTAATTACAGTTGCCATGACCACTACAATGCTGACTACAAGGTGGACCAATATAGACATCTCTGATTCCCCATTTATGAGTTGTCCCGTCTCCTCTGTCAGGGCGTTGTTCCCATCTGAATCGTGTAGCACTGTGAAAAATGAAAAAAAATCACTCTGTTTCTTTTGGTCAAGAGCTTTACTTTCATGAAACATGTTGCAAATTTTATTCCAGCAAATTGGAAGTTGGAGAGTGCAGATTTTTTATGGTTTTGAATAAAATGACGAGTTCCTGAAGATCTCCTGCAACTAGTATAACCCCCCCCCCCCTTTTTGGCCTGATAAAAGAAACGTAAAGTTAGATAAGCTTTTGAGACATGTTAATTTATACCAAAATAGTGAGAAGCAAAACTTCCCTGAATGAAACAAAAGTTATTATAACATTACAGCTTGGTGACAAGACTGGATTACAAAGGCATTTTCTTATGAATTCTCCATCAAAAAGATTTTTACATACTTTCTTTAATAGATATCAGTCTATCTCTGAGGATATGATGTAAGCCATTCTACATTTCATACAGGCAAATAAAAAAAAACCCTCACCTTGAAACAGGCAATCCTGTTATGTCATAAATAATTCTTCTCCACATACCCATTGGCTCTCCATGAAACATACTGGCCATTTGTGGACCAGATACACACTGTGGGTCATTAGGTAAGCACTGGGGTGTTAAATATGACCATGTGACTCCATGGTCAGTGCTATACTGCAAGTGTACAGGAGGGACAGATACATTCCCAGGCTGACCACAACCAACATTAATTTCAAACTGCAACATGGAATGACCACCAACATCAATATCACGACTGGTCAAGGCTGAATGTTCCTTTGTCAATGTTGTTCCTTTAGCAGCATCCCATACACCACAATATTCTCCAGTTTCCACATTGTCTGCCATCATCCAATCTGTATAATTGATATTTATCAAGAAATTGCTCTTCAGACTTTCTGGATTATTAGGACTTCCACCCACTCTAACATTATCTATCAGCCAATCCTGTCTCCCCTCCCCAGAGTGGATAGGCTGCCACCATCGTATTCTTACACCATTTTTCTTTGCTCCAGGTGGGAGTGGAATACTAATAAACCTGTTTTTATGCAAGGTTATAATATTTCATTGTAAGTACAAGATTAATTAAACTTCTCAACCAGCCTCCCCCAAAAAAAAAAACAAAACAAAAGAAACAAACAAGCAAAAAAAACCCATAATATTCAAATTTAGTGGAAAAAAGAAACTTTGTAGAAAGTGTTTTCTTCCATATGGTAAATATTCTTGTTCAAAAAATGTCCCAAATATATGTGTATGCAGGTTTTCCACATATACTGGTATGCTAAAGCAAAGTAAATCTTTTTGTTTTATCAAATTTTTTTTATTAAATTCCAAGAAATAAGAGCACTGTCATTTTTGAAAAAAAAATGAAAAATCAAAGTTGTATTTTAGATATATTTTTATATTACCATTTTGAAAGTAGCAATTCGAAAACATATGAAGACATTTAAGCACTTCTATGACAGCATTTTTTTTCTCTCACATTTTTGATCATGGACTTTAACTATAGCAACCAACTGCCTTTTACACATTTGCTGAAATTGTCCATTTTTAGACTGTTTTTTTTTTTTTCCACCCAACATGCACATAAACACATGCTTTAAAATACTGTTAACTCCAAAGTAAGCTGAAAATAAGCTCAAAAATAAAATATTTACATACGTAGGAATTCTGTATAAGGAATAATACAACTCAGTAAGATGTCTCCAATTAATTCCCCCATCAGTGGAATAGTCCATTAAAACACCTTGAACTCTGGATTCAGGGACAGAATTACAACCAAACAAGAAATAAAACTGAATGAATAAAGCCTCCTCAAGGTCAAGGTCTTTTGTGATTAAGATTCTGCTACAGCCCTGATACAAAAATATAAAGATGCTATAATGGTCAAATCAATCATAATAATAAAGATAACAGGTAACTACAAATTCTATATCATGTTAGAAAAGCATAGGCATAGATTCAAGCCGAAAAACCAACATAAATTTCTAATTTTTTATATAACAAAATAAGCTTCAGTAAACAGTCTAAATAAATAAAATCAGACAAGAACTGTGTGAACAGTGTAGCTCACTGGTACATCTACAGTTGATTAAAACATTTCATCCAAAATTTTAACATCAGTTTTTTAGATGTTGGCACTGACATTATGGAATGAAACAAAATCTTTACAATAGCATTCTAGAAAAATGTGTGGGCATCATGATCATCAATATAAAGGGATATTATTTCTCTTTTTTAGCATTTAGAAAAGTTAAAACCTTTGATTTAATAAGATAATAAGAGCTGCATTTGAAAAACTTTAACAAAAAAATTTTACATAATGGCCACAACGACGACTGATTACTGAGAACAACAGCAGTTTAACTACTGACTCTCTCACACTTTTCAGGCCAGAAAAAATAATCAGTGGTTAAAAAAATATTGTTAAAAAATAACCTGAACTGACTAAAAAAATATTGTTAAAAAATAACCTGAACTGACAAATCTTACTTGAGAAATCTAATGAACAAACACGCCCGTTTAAATTGCAACCATATATGACTTCTTGCACTTGATTTTTTTTAACCAAAGATCATACACAGTGATAATGGATGGCAGCTGATTATCTCACCTTTTTCAGGTGAGAGAAAAACCAATCGGTATATTATTTTCTGGAATAAATTGGAAATATGAAAATGGTTTAAAAAAACATACCTGATTAAAATGTAATGCTTTTCCTGAAGCCATGACTTTACAAGGATAGACATCTTTACCTCCAACAACTGTTGACCACAATCTTGTATAATCTATACCTGAGTTAAAGGTATCATATAGGTAGGTAGGTAAAGGTGAGACTGGGATACTACAGTTGTTACCTCTCCAATTACTGTCACACCTGTAATAAAAAACATTTACCTTATATATAAAATATACATATACAGGATGAAAGACACTTGAGCCGATTTAAAAATGGGATGATAGGACATTTGAGCGGATGATTTGATGGACATTTTAGCAGATAAATTTTCAAGTAAATCTTAAACACCACTGGACATTTGAGTGGATTTACATTTGCATTAAATATGGTAATAACGTGTGAAAAGTGTTCATCTTATCACAGCTCATCTGTTAATTAATAAATTAACAAGGACTGGTGCCACTTTTTCTTTTCATATCACCATCAACATGGAGATTGAATTAGAAACAAATAATGGAAAAAAAAAAGCATTCTAGTAGATGGATATACATGTAGACATAGAATTGACAGTATTCTTAAAGGTGGTGATGCACTACAAAAGAATGCAAAGCTCGTTTAAGAACCGATTATGCTGCACAACCAGTCATAATACAGAAGAATGAACATTCCCCGTGGTAACCAGGGGGCAACAGAGTAAGTCTCTCTGATGGAAGAGGTAAATCTGCTCAATTGTCAAAATCATTTTCTAGATCCGCTTAAAGGGTTAAAAATTATCAAATGTCCTATGATATGCCTCTCAAATGTCCTTTTTATCCTCTCAAAAGTCCTATCAATCCACTCAAATGTCTTGCACCACATATACAAATATATATGATTAAGCATTGTATATTTGTATTGTAAATACCTAGGTCCATGATCTAAAAACTGGAGAGTTAAATTTTCAACAAAATTTAAGGAAATTTGTTTACTTCCTTCAATCACCAATGCAATGCTTTATTTTTCAGATAATAAATTTTTTTATTAATTCAATATTTAATTTAATCAGTTTTCAAACGATATTAATCTTTAAATCAGCAGACTAAATTACATCAGCTACCAACCCTACCTATTGAAAACAGCATAACAAACAAGTTACTTCTCTCAAAGAAAATTAAATACAAGACAGGCCCATCTCTTTTATTAATAATAAATAAAAAATAAACATCTTACACACACGATTCTCTGGAACACTTGCCATGGCCATTACACACTGTATCACAATCTCTACCGATATATATGTTTGATACGGCCCACGACTGTGTTCTACTAAAGCCTGGTGGCTGAATCCATCGGAACCTTGTAGCTTTTGATCTGAAATGAATGTATACAAAATATGTAAGTTTGATTGGAAGGACTTCCATTTGTACCCCCCAAATTTACTGTTTAGCTAAATTAATGGTTAAAATGATATAATAATTCAATATTTTACATTTTGTGAAGGAAAATTTTTTTTTAAAAATCTTCATTGGTTTTAATGGGTGGGGGGTACAAAAGGAAGTCCTACCGCTTGATTTGAAATCTAAACAAAGGCTCTCAGAATAACAGCACAAACTGTCAATCTGCAGATCTAGTTCATTAATTTTCCTTTCACAAAAGATATCAAACATGGGTTACTTATTTGGTAGTAAAATGTGACACATGACTTTTTTGTTAAAATATGAAGCAAAGTGCTAAATAAATTGGTCTTTATAGACAGATGGTCTTTGTAAGAAGTTCTTTATTGGTTGAAATATGAAGCCAAAGGCTAAATAAACTGGTCTTAATAGACAGATGATCTTTGTAAGAAGTTTGTTTATTGGTTGAAATATGAAGCCAAAGGCAAAATAAACTGGTCTTAATGGACAGATGATCTTTGTAAGAAGTTTGTTGAAATATGAAGCAAGGGAGAGTAAAAACTCTGGTCTTCATGGTCAAGTGGTCTGTTTATAGAGGTGGTCACTGTGACAGGTGTTACTGTCCATGTATAAAATCAATTGTACCTTGTGTAATATGGTAATGGAACGGTCACTCTTGTCCAGTTAGTGTGCATGTCGGAGGTCAGAATACTTCCAGAATGAAACCTTCCACAATCCACATCAGGAGGAAGGCAAGGTGGAAGAACAATGTGCCAGTTATTACCCATATCATGTGAATACTCAATCTTTATGCCTGAAATAAAATAGAAAATTTGAACATCCACAAATCAGATTTCATTCCACACAGGACATATATTATTCATATATTCATCCACTGGTCACTCATCTGTAACTAAAGAATTAAAAACATAAATATATCCATCTAACTACATGTATTTATTGTTACATTCATTCATCCATCTGTCTATCTTTAAATCAACTATCATGTAAATCCTTCCATCTTTCATTCAAATGACCAAATTATTTAACAATCCCCCACAATCTGTCTATCTGTCTGCCAATTCACATACATATCCATGAACAAGATAAAAAAAAGGCTTAATAATTATGACCCCTTCATCATTTATTTTATTCATTCATCAAACCATTAATGCTTCATCATTTATTTTATTCATTCATCAAACCATTAATGTACCATTCCAGTCATCCATAAACTTATCCATCTAAAAGTATTCAGACACATGCTATTTTTGACAGATTTTTTCTCCTTGATTTCCCTACACAAATCTATCTGTCTTCTACTCACCCCTATCTATTTATCAGTTTACCTATACAGTAAAACTTCATTATAACACCCCTCTTTATCTTTGGCACCTCACTTGCCAAAGTATTTATAAGTGACAAATTCTATTATGAGTCTCTCTTGATTAATTGTAAAATCCATTTTTAACCTCACAATCTGGCTCTGGACCACTATGGTAGCTCAGCTCGTAGAGTGTTCATTCACTAAGCACTCTGCATTTGGAAATGAAAGTCTTTGAAGAAGACATTAAAAACCAATACCCCATATTTGGGCAGGAATGGCATACTAAAGAACCCTCCCTGAACACTGCCCTATGCACACTGGGAAGGTAAAAAATTTCAGCCACTTCACCTACAGCTTATGACATCTTATACATGAAGTACCGGTATTCTTGAATGGAACATAAAACCCTATTAAATCTAATTAAATCAAATTGAATATGGCTGAACAAATGGTGACAGTAAATTGAGTTTTAACTGTACTTCAAATAATATGCATAAACATCAATCCATCAGTTAAGTTCATCTACAAAATATTCTTTGTATAGATTACATAGAATTGTTGTTTAAGGATAGCATACTTACTATAACATTCTTTAGAAGGCCTACAACCCATGGCTAAATCAAACTGTAAAAATGAGCCATCCTCTACAGTAACATCAGCAGACACTGCATATCTCACACTCTCAGGACCTTATATAAGTCAAAATGAAAAGAAGTAATATGAGTGAATGCACTAAAATTAAAACAATTTATAGAATAAAAAATTTGAGGATTTTATTTTCATTACAGGGGCCTTAAAAGCATACTGGCCTAAAGTGTGTATTTATAAATCTCGGTGCCTCTCACTGCCAAGATTACAATCTCACTCATGTTGATTCTAGTGTCATAAAACTTTGTCAGTTTGCTTGCAGAAAGTCTGTGGCTTTCTGGTTTCCCCCATCGTCCACAACAGACAATCTTAATATAATTAAAAGAATCTTGACTTGGCTTCTCCAATCCATCTTTTTTTTCAGGGTGATAACATCATCTGTTCACCTGTGCTTATTTGATAGCCATTTAGCAGGCATAACATGAACTTTACAAATCATTTTCAGAGAAAGAAGCCTGCAGTGTTAATCTGATTTTGAGAGGCAATACACTCTTGACAATAAACAGTTCACTATAACAATGGTAAATCTTTTTCTGTGACTCCAGAGATCTAAATGTTATATATCGAGAAAAAAATATTCTTTTCTGGTGAAAAAATATATAGATAAACAAAAGATAGCATGAAAGATCAAGAAAAAAACAGTACCATTAAAATGAATAGCATTATAATCTGCATCACACACTCTCTGTACTACTCCTCCAGGATACAACAACCAACTAGTCTCACTGGGTGCTGGTTCATCTTGTAATGGTTGTTCTCCATTAATATTACCACCAATAAATACCTTTAAAATAAACGATATAACAATTAAAGTGGAACCTGTCTTAATTCAACACTTCCAGAAATTCAGTTTATATTAAAAAAAAATTTGGTGTACACATAATAGTTAAATTGGGTCCAAACAGATACTTGGTTTACCTTTAATAATTTAATTTGGTTCAGGCATGACAATGTGGATTTACATTGGTTAGTTTAACAAACAATAGTAATGGTATTTCTTAATAAGAACAGTAATACATTTAAACATTGCTGCTGTTTGTTTAGTAAGATTTTAGCATTATAAAGATATTTGATGACAAAATTGAACCTTAGATTACAAACAAAAAATGTGTAAGATTTATGTAAGATTTTTTGTGACTTGAAAATACTGTGGTTATAAATGAGCTAGCAATATGATAAAGAGGCATTATATACAGGGCCTACTTAAAATTTTATTTGGTTGATGGTCTTACATAACACTTCAAGCAGTCAGTAATGAATACTTAAAGAAACCAAGATGTGGACAAAAAATAGCCTGTAAGTTTTTCTTAAAATAATAAAAAATCATTAATATTCATTAGGATAAGATTTCATGGCTTTGCAATTAAAAAAAAAGGTGGGAAAATATTTTGCATAATTGAGTTTTGAGTTTTGTGAAAATAATTCTCATAAGGAGCCATGGTCATTAAAAATTTTCATTGACATTAAATGATTTAATGATTTGGTTTTTACTTACCCAAGAAAAAAGTGAAATTTAATCCCCCATACAACAGATATTGCCATTTGCCTATTGGTTCAAATTACAAGTCTAATAAAGACATGATGAATAAATTGATTATTCATTTATGAAATACAAAAATAAATTCTATTCATCAGTTTAATTATTTTTAACAAGTGTCTCTAAAGTATGGTTATAAATTTAACAAAAATACCTGTTTAATTTTGATGTGCCAGATGTGCACATTTCAGAAATTCATTCTTCATCAGTGACACTAAGGGCCGAAAAAGTTGATGGATAAAAAGGTAATTCAAACATTTGAAAATTAATGAACATATTAATCCAATGAAAAACATACCTGATCAATTGCCCAGTCCTCATCAAATCTTCCATTAAGAGATGGCTGCCACCACCTTAGTCTAGTGGAGTTTGTGTGGGCCCTCTCTGGTAAATGTAAAGCTATGTAGACAGGTTTGTTACTGTTCTTATTAAAATCAAACTGTTCTATAGATGTCCAAGTCACACCAGCATTAGTACTGTACTGTAGATATACTGGCAAAGCTGCACTATTTGGTACATTATCAGTACATCCTAATCTTATGTAAAACTGAACAGCACTGGAATTATATAAAAAAAATCACTAATCTACAGTTCTCATAAATAAGGCCATGTGTAAACAACAACAAATGACCAAGAACAAACATCGGTTTTGAAGTATTTCCCTTAGAATGATGTTTTATTTCAAATTGCCAAAGTTTAATCCAGCTACCAAATCATTAGTCTTATTATGCATTAGTCATGAATTAGAGTCAAGATGGAAAAATGGTATATCCCTCAGCATATGCAGCTTGAAATTTTCTCAGTCCAACCAACTACCAAATGAATCAGAAACAGTATGTTTGGTAAGAGTAAACCTTGTAATATACTGGCATCTCTTTCAAGGATGTGTGTGTGTGTGGGGGGTGGGGGGTGTGTCTGGGACTTTAATCTACATTCAATAACAAACTGAGATAAGCACTTACCTGATAAGGCTGGAAGCATTGAATACGTTCATAATAACATCAAAAATAAAAATTTACCTGCTGTTGTATAATATGTTTTGCTTTCATAATCTTAACTGTTGTATGGTAAAAATTTTATAATTTTAATCATATTTTACAACATATTATGATATACAACATAAATTGAGCAGAAATGAACAATTTTTGGAAATTACATAAAATAAGCTTTTTAAGAGTCATCCATATTACATACCTAGCATAAGTAAGATCCAAATCTCTGGTCTCTAGCAATCTTTCTCCATTTTGTGAAAAGTGTAAATTTTGTCCATCAACCATAGAACCACATCTATCTGATAACTGACCACCACTCCATAACCACCACTTGTTTTCATTTACCTGGTAATCTGAAGTTTAAATTGGTTTTAAACAGATTTCAAATTATAATAAAATCCCTGCTTATAAACAAACATGTGAACTTGCTACAATAGCAAGCACAATAACATACATGTATCTTGCATTTGTGTCTCCCTCAAATTATTTCAAGTTGGAATTGAATTTCATATACCATGTTTTCTTGGGAAAGTTATGTTGAAAAATGGAAGAAAACCAATGAAGAGAAAACTGCAGTACAAAAATTTTATCATTTATCATATGGTATATGAACAAATCTATTTACATAACTCTTTTTGTACTTGTCAAATCCACCTTCTGCAGTTTAACTGACTTTCATTTCTGAAATAAAGAAGTTCTTAAAAAATGTTTGATAGACAAGAACCATAATATAATTAAAAGTTTGAACATCTAACTTATGAATTTAGTTTTCAACTAACAACTTAACCAATCTTTGGTTTCTGAATCAAATATTTTGCATGATTTTCAAATAAACAATTACAGTTTATTGTCATGGGGCATATTTTGCTATTTTGTTAAAACTTTGTATTATAAAAATAAGTTATATTAACTTACAGAATAAAATCTGCTGGTTATATTAAAATTGTTAAATCAAACAAAAAAAAAACTTAAAAACATCTGCCCATCAAATTTTGTGACTGCACTTTGTTATTTTTTATAGCAGTCGGTTGACCATAACTTTGTAAATAGTTTTTAGTGAATACTAGTACCTAAAACTTTAACTCACATTGTTTTTATTTTTCTATGTATATATTACAAGTTTTTGTTTAAGTTTTGTCATCTTTGTATTAATAAAAACTAAATTTGATTCTCAATAAGAATCAACAAAAGTGAGATAAATATCCAGTAAATTCATTTTTTATGCAAATACTACCAAATTTTAGATCCAAAATAACCATTTATATAATACATGTACCACTATAACATCACTTACCAACAGACAGTCTGCCATCACCATTTGATGGAAGAACAAAATCAGTGGCTGTGAAGTCATCTCTCAAGTAAAGCGGCTTATTATTGGAAGGTACACAACTGTCTCCATGGTAACCAGTATCACATGAGCACATCATGGTGTCTGTACACACTCCATGGCCTAGACAGTGATCCATGCAGGCCATTCCAATAAATACATTGTCAATGGCCCATTCTGGGGCAAAGTCATTGTCAGGAATAAATCCCTGGTACCATCTAAACCTCATAGAGCTAATTAAAATAAATTACATTTACGTAATACAACTTATTATCATTATTGTCATTAACTTTAGACATGAGTTGAAATGTGTTAAAATATCAAAATCTTTCTACAAAAAACTACATTTTTTGGACTGTAAATGAGTTAAAAATCTTACACCACCAAAAGAATTTTGTAGAGTTTTTTACATATACATGTACATGTACAAGTATCAATAAAGTTTAACTATTTTCAAACGCTTTGACACCAATTTCTAAATTTGTCACAAACATCATCTCACTTGTGATGGCTCAAATGAGCTTTACCAGGATATGAAGTGATTCCTGATACTTTTTGTGTGAAACTACCGTTTCTAATGGATATAGAATAATATCAGTTGATGTTTTCATTAAAACTTTTGATTTTCAGTGGAATTTGTGCTGTAGACATTTCAAAAAATGTTCAGGACTTACATTATGAGTTATTGATTTTCTGGTATGCAAATAAACTCCATTGACAAAATGAAATCATATAATACATATTTACCCACAAACATAAATATTATCAAGTGGTATAATAATCCTCCTCCAGTAATCAGAAGTTCCTCCATAATACAGGGACGGCTGTAAATGTACATCAAAACAGCGAGCAGACGACACTTCTGCACAATTTGGAACCAACAGTGACCATGTTTTACCTCCATTAGAGGAGAATTCTAACTTGACTGGATACTTATCTGTGGGCTCGGACTCACAACCAACATTTATCTGTACCAGTATAAATACAATATAAAAATAAATAATGTTTCTTTTATCGTGAAGATACAAAACAACAATAAATAAAGAATTTCATCATAAAGAAAGGTTCAACTGCCTAATGAAAAATTAATAACTACTGTAGAATCATAAATATTGCTAAGCTTTAAATTTTATTTTTTCATTTGAAAAAAAAAATCAGTATAAGAAAATTTTAGAGAAAATTTTATGGAATATGTCACTATAATCATTCAGTGTGCTTATGACTTTAAAAGTGAAACTTTTTGTTGAAACTAAATTGGAAGTATAATGTATTTACTTTTTTGTAAAAAATCATGAAAAAAAAAGCTTAATCTAATCTCTCACAATCAAATGTGTTGCTATAGTAACCAATCTCAAACAAATTTATAGATAATTCAATGTAAAACACAGCATTTTAAAATGTTCTCATTTAGCAACACCTCTGATAATATACACACATCAGAGTATCGGTACACAGATGATAGAAAACTGAAAAACTGTTTTTATTATAAACTTTTTCAACTTTTTCATTTTTTATAAAATCAACAAATTCAAATAATGAGTATACTGAACCTTAAAAGAAATACAATCAAATCTCAAAATACAGCTAAAAATTTTTAGTCAATTTTTTGGCATTATTGTGTAGGCATTGGCAATTATTCAGGGGAGTCTTGTGATAAAAAAAAAATTAATTAAAAAAATTTAAAAAAAAAAAAAAAGAGAAAAGAATGGGATTCTTGTATTGACAAACATGGAAGAAAAGAAATTTTGAGACCCAAAAATTGTGTTGATAAGTGAGTTGTCACATTTATTTTGGTGAACATCAAAACAAATTTTTAATGTGTAATGACTAGTAAAGAAGCAAAATTAATAAGGGCCATTTAACGTTACTTACATCAAACTGTAACACAGACATTGGGCCTACATCTAAATCTCTTGTAACAACATAATGTTCACCAGACTTAGGACCTCGACTAAATACCATTGCTGACTGTCCAGCGGTCAATGTGTCCTGTCTAAAGCAAAACAGAATTGATATAGAAACAATGTCAGATATTGACCAGCAGTCCTCTCTAAAGCAAAACAGAACTGATGTTGAAACAATATTAGCTATATATCACACAGCTGGTTTGCACTGCATACATAATAAACTGTCACCATTAACAGAAGACAGCAAAGATGGCCTGCACATCTACATGTAGTTCATTAAAATCCATATACATGTGGATTTTATTTAGACTGTTGTTTGTTAGATTCAACAATGTCTGTGCATTTCAATCATTTTTTTAAATACATGTATTAAACTTATTATAAAAGTCTGCACAAACACCAAGCCAATGAAAAGGATTATTTTCAAAACTTTAAACTAACCAATCATTTTTTTAATGTGTGGTTTATTAACAAAATTTGAAAGATCTGGTGGATTAATTTATTTTTTGTTTTAGTGGTCATTACCTAAATATCTGTGTGTGTGACTAGCATACTAAGCATAAGTTGAGAATCCTTTATGAACACATGTATATGTATCGGTAAATAATACATATAGCCTATGAAAATTTATATAATGGTTGTCATCTTGAAATGACTTGTTATGAGCTGGCCTCTATCTCTTAATTCTCACCACACTGTCATTCAATTTTTCCACCAATTGCAATTGTTCTTAAAGTCAAAAACAAGACATATGTATTTTAGTGATGTTAGTCTGAACAGATATTATACATGTATATAATAGTCTTTTTATATAGGTGTATTGTTAATTCATTTATTAAATGTCTTTTAAAAAAATCTGTCAAGTAAACTGTAAAAGATTTGGTACACATCAACAAACCAGGAATTCAACATCAAAACATCATCAAAAAATTAAGACCCACCAACCTTCTATTTTGTAGAGAAAAACTAATAATTTGTTCATCATTCAAACAACCGCGAGTCTGATAATGGCTGTTCAACAAAACTGTCCAATAGAATCAGATTCATGACAATATTATCCACAAATAAGTTACTGTAAATGTACTAATTTTAGCTTGTACATATTTTAGCACCATTTACATTCTCAACGAATTTGCTGGATTTAAATTAGCACAAAACAGCTTTTGAGAAACAGACTAGAAGTCAAAAATGTATTTTATCAGCGTATTTTAATTAACATTACTGTTCTAGTGCAAAAATCACTAAAATGAATACACCACTAAAATTATTATGTTTACAGTATCAAATTTAGACATGCATAGACCTACATTTGACATATACTGAATTTATCACGTTTAACCTTACCCACCTTGTATTGTGTTGACAATAACTACCGACTTTTCCATCATTTACAAACAACCATGAGTCTGATAATGGCTGATCTTCATCAAAACTGTCTGACATCATCATGGGGTTCATGGCCATTCTACCCACAAATAAGTTATCAACTGCCCAAGTAGACAGAGAGGCACCTTTGAGAAAGTAAATGACAAGATTAATTATAAATAAGAGTAAGAAAAGATTGATATAATGCGTAAAAAATATAGCTGAAAACACAGTAAAACCTGTATGCAAAAACCACC
This sequence comes from Tegillarca granosa, assembly GCA_029721355.1. Lineage (NCBI taxonomy): Eukaryota > Metazoa > Mollusca > Bivalvia > Arcoida > Arcidae > Tegillarca > Tegillarca granosa. The sequence continues at coordinate 30,580,336 of CM056599.1, read as the reverse complement.
CATTTTACATAGAGGTTCTTTTTTTTTTATTTACGTATGAAAAAGAGCCTGTAAAACAGTGATCATAATAGACAGGGGGTCTTTATAGTCGATTTTACTGTACTTTAAATTAAATCTTGCATCAGATATGATTTCCAAATACAGTCTGTACATCTCATCATGTGATCAGTGTGAATTTGAAGTTTCTGCGAACAAGATGTTATATGACATCATTGACAAACTTATCTTTTGATTTAACCAATGATTGAAATCATTTTTGAGAAAAACATTTTAATATCTGGGTTCAAAATCAAAATTTTCAACAAGACTTACGAACCCTTTTGTGTTTGTGCAAGGGAGATAACCTATAACCATAAATTAAAGTGTATTGTACATTTATTTGCAAATAAAGCCTAAATGACTTTTATAGTAGATATTCTACGATATAGGACTGTAATGTTTAAGAATAATTAAAACAAAAAAGGCATATTTTTATACAGACCTCCATTCTTTGGTTGCCAAAATCTAAATCTGGTGGCATTCATTTTGGCTTTCATTGGCAAATCCAGACTAAAATATCTATCAAGAAAATTAAAAGAAATTCAAAATTAGTATTCTAATTCTTTCTTATGAAAACAAAATAGCAAACAGAATAAGAAAAGGAATTAGATATTTTATGGGAAAAAAACAAAACGACGAAGTCATTATCATTGCTAGGGCTGAGTGGTATGAAGCACATGCTTACGGATAACAGTGTCTATAATCATCCAGGTTGAAATAAATCCTGAAGGCATATCAGTTTACTCCACTGTCTCTGAATTAATCGATAGATATTGGTGAAAATATATCATGACTTGGGGGGGGGGGGGGGGGGGGGGGGTAAAACTTCATTACTCTACTTGACTTTCACTGCTGCTAGTTTGGCAGCTAGGAAGAGCTAAAATGCTCATCAGACCATTATTATCTATCCAAGTGTCCATACCTTAAAGTGACTCAAGAGTAAAAGAGTCCATCTAAGACTTAGCCCTAGATAAACTTCCAGAATGTTTGGTCTGTGTTTATTTATTTGTTTGGGATAACATAAATTAAATATCTATTTAGGGATATATATATAAAAAACCACATACATGTATGTGGTTTTCTGAAATATAGGATCACACAAGTTTATTGTGTGAATGGAAACATTACACAAGTACGTTCTATGCACAAGTGTAATGTATGTGTCCACACAATAAATGATAAAATTCTTCCAACTGAACCATGACCTCACACAGGAAAAGTTCTCATGTAATGAATGACGTAATGTCATTGTTGTCAGAAAAAGGACTTCCCCAAAAGAAGTTCCTGGCTACTATGTTGATATGGAATGCTGTATTGCACATGTGCAATAAAGACCATTGTATCACATAGCCAGAAAATGTAATGTATCACTATAGTAAGATTCAATTGGTATGTGATAAACCATGTAGCCCAGGTTTGAATCAAACCCACAACTCTTGTTGAATATTGAGTCTGTAGTGTTAACTATTTGGCCATGTTTTTTTACCTGTACTGGATATAAACAATCTCAATATTTTATACTTTATCTCAGGATGTTTTTACCTAGGTCCTGGTTGATTTCTATAATGTATTTCTTTCAGTAAATGCCATGTTATTCCACCATTTGTTGAATACTGAAGTAGCACACTTTCTGATCTCGGCCATTCATACTCTTTACCATTGCAGCCATATTGAAAGTAAAACTCTATAGTGTCCAACATGGAAGAGTCTATGTCTCGACTAATGATCATTCTTAAATTTTCCTGTCAATGTATACAATGTAGCAGATTATGTGTTAATATACAATCAACATTTTTATGATAATTTATAGTCAAACTTCACTTGGAAAAGAGTCTTGTGTGAGGAAGTTTTTCAGTTTACCTGCTAAAAAATTGGCAGTTTTTTTCTTGTTACTTTCGTTTCTTTCACCACCCTTGAACTGAAAGTGAAAATACCTTGACAACACATAAAATGCTATTTCTCTGCCCCACTCCAAAATACTTACATTATAAAGATAAGCTTGATCTTGGTTTGTAACTCAAGTGAAAGAATTTGTAATGAAGCATTATATTCAATTCAACATTGTCTTAGAAACAATAAACAATCAAGATCATTTAAAATATATACCTTGTGAAAAACTAGTGCATTTCCACTCACAACTTGCCCACAGATGTCGGAATGATCACCACCATAAACTTCCTTCCAGTTATTTTTATCCACTGAATCTTTGTTAAAGTCATCCCTAAGCATCATGGGAAGTGGTTCATCTGGAACACAGTGTTCACCAGAGAATCCTTTGTCACATCTATAATAAGGTAATTATAATAATTACTCTTGATTGTATGCCACTTGTCTCCATCAAGATAGAAGAATTGATATGATTTGAGAAACATTTGATAAGATTTGAGATAGGTTTGAGAATTTGGCAAGATTAGAAAAAAGCTTTAAAAGTGTATAAGATTCTAGAAAGGTTAATAGATTTGAAAACTTTTAAATATTATTTGATAAGATTTGAGAAATGTTTTAGATAATTTTGATAAGGTTTGAGATAATTTTGATAAGATTTTAAAAATGTTGGAGAATGGTTAAATAAAATTTGAGAAAGGTTTGTCAATGGTTTGATGTGATTTAAAATAAGTTTTATCAGAAGTAAAATTTATCACACCTGCACCATTAGTTCATCCAAAACTTTTACATTTGTCCATTTAAAAGCTTAATTTAAAACTGTAAATTGGATGTTTATGAGATGCTTATGTCAGGGGTTTGACATAAAATCTTGTGTACCTTATTTATCATTAAAAAAATATAATAAAGTTCAATATGTAACCAAGGACAACCTAAACAAACATTGACTGGAGTTTATAAATTATGTACTGGTAAACATAAATTCAAACTTACACACATGCACCATCTCTGCAGTACTCATGTCATCATAACCAAGGACAGCCAGTACCTTGATATACAATATTGAGGGCCTACATGGAATTCATATGTTCTATATATGTACATAGAAATTTAAACTTACACACATGCTCCATCTCTGCAGTACCCGTGTCCAGAACATAACCAAGGACAGCCTGTTCCTAAATATACATTGTCCAGGGCCCATACATTCCCTCTGGGTACTGTATTAAGTTGTTTCCATCTAAATCTGGTGGCAGGTGATCTTTAAAAAATTAAATATATCAACATAGACAAATTATGGAAATAAAAAAGGTATGTACTTGGCAAACAACAGAAATACAAATAGCCTACCACAATACAATTTATGGAAAAAAAAAAAAGTAATGTATGTGATACCAGTACTTTAACTAACCAGTTTATGTAACAAAACCAGGCTCCATAATGCAAACATCATAAAGTAAAACATTGATATGCCACCAATTACTCAGTCAGAATTGAGCATTATAAAGGAGTTTTGTGGCAGAGTTTTTGAGAGAATTATTAAGAAATCCAGTAAAGAAAGTCGGTGGGGCTTCAAAATACTGTGACATTAAGCAAGGTGGCAAAATTATAAAGCATCGTTTTAAGAAGGTCCAATGTATACCTATGTGGAAAAAAGTTGATAAGTAATCTAGCATGTTCAAGTAAATGCCATCAGCTCAACGTACAGGCAAAATTTCTGCACTTTCCCCTGTAGCTGATAACATCTCAATATAAGTGAAACATTCTTGACTGAGACATTAAACACCATTACTCAACTCAACTCAACTCTCATTGGTCTTTATATACAGGATTTACTGTATTACAATAATCATCACAGTACTAGAAAAGTTAATTTACTGTGTTTTTTATAAAAGTGAACAATTTCAAACTGTTTATAATTAATATACTGAGCAGTGCTATAAATAAGACTTACACAGCTGCAGGAGGAAGATACACACTGACCCTTGTCCAGTTCCTGTGTTGGTCAGACATATATTCACTACTCAAATGATATCCTGTACATTGGAAGTGTGGTGGTGCACATTCCTCCACCACAGACCTCCAGTTCTGTCCCATATCCACAGAATATTCCAACATAACACCGTACAGTGTGTCGTATAGAGAATCACATCCCATAGCAATGTCAAACTGTAGAAATGTTGATGGTGTAACATCATAGTCATGGGTCTCTGCAAATCTTAGTTCTTGTAAAAAAATGTAGAATAATTTACAAGAATCGTTATCTGTGCATCATCAAATATCAATTAGATCAATGGAAAATTTCATGGGCAACTCTCACACATATGACTGGTGATAGAAACAAAACCTTTATAGAAACCCAGTATATGGTTTTATTGAACCATGTATTTTATTACATATTTTGTTAGTCTTTCCTTGACTGCAACAGCAAAGGCATCTAAAAATTCTTCTCACCCACTGACAACAGATTATTTTTATTTAGGTCTTACTCTGATTCTGGTGGTTTTTATAATGAGGAAATAAATTAGTTTTTATTCTTATTAAATTAGTCAAATGCTTTTTTTTTAAAAATAATTATTCAAATTATGTAAAATTTTCAATAAACCCATGGCGTTTTATGCTCCAGTCAAGATTCTTTCACATATATAGAAGAGGTCAGTTCTGGTATGGTTAAGGAAACTGGAGTAACCAAAGAAAATCACTGATTTTCAGCATTGAAACTGAAAAGCTTTCTCACACTAGGATCTGCCCAAGTTGGATGCAATGAGTGTCATTGTGATCTGTAAATAAATGCTTTAGACCACTCTGCCATCAATGCCCCTAACTTATCATTTGTATCTATGACAACTTACTATTATCTCTGCTAAATTCTAATGCATTTCCTTTAGAACTACAGGCAATTCTCGGTAAAGCACTTTCAGTGAGCATCCATTTGTTTGGGTTGGGCATCATCATGTTGAAATCATCCTGGAAGCCTCTGACATTTGTCTCATTCACACCCACAATGACACTGTCCAGACCCCATTCAGAGCGAGGCATTGCTTAAAAAATAATGAAATTTTAATGTACATATTGTTATAATATCAATGGAATGCTCTATTTCTTCATTATAATTAAGAGAAAAATTGTCATGATAGTCCTGCCTAAGGTTTAATACATATGTATGGAAACATACAAGTGTAAATTCTTATGTACCCTAAACATTCATCTCTGTAAACTTTGATAGACAACTTTGGTAGTGTAAAGACATTGGCTTTTATCAGAGAACCTTTCAGTGAACCACATCAAACATATTTTTTTGAATTGAACTCATTCTAGAAGAATTAATAAACTCAACTATTTTCCCAATTATTGATAAACTTGAGACACGTTGGTTTATTTGCCACAGTGTTCACAAATATGTTGCCAAAATTACTAAATCTACCTCTACAATCAAAAAGGCAGATAACGCAAAAAAGTGCATTAAAACATTATACTGTGAATACATTAAATAAGTGAACTCCAATATTTTATGTGTTAAAAAATAAACAAATAAAACATAAACAATTCTGTTGAATTTTATATCTTTATGTGGGATACCTGCTTTTTTTCATGTTTGTACATATATATATTTTTTAAATGTTTGTGTAGTTCAAGTGTGTCCCATAAAAAAGAACATTAAAGCACTACAAAAATTAATTATTTCTCAATAATAATTACCTCCATATCCTAGTGGCTGCCACCATCTAAATATAGTTCTCTCTGTTTTGGCTTCAGGAGGAAGCTCTAGTGTTATCATTTCTGTTGTCTCATTGTAGATCAAAGGTTCCACCATTTTCAAAACATGCCAGGTGATTTCATTATCGGTAGAATAATCTACTATAACACCTTCATTTCTACCTGTTGGCTGCTGACATCCAGGTGTGTTACCTGTACTGCCAATTTTGATTACAAACTGTAGCATCCTGAAATAAAATTAAAAGAGGGTGGCTGTACATGTTTAGGCATAACAGTATATGACATCAAACACTTATAGTTTATATTCCTTATGAAAGACTGGACTTTTTTAAAAAAAAAAAAAAAAAAAAAAAAAAAAAAAAAAGAAGCCAAACACACACACATACTGTGTGAACAATTTATCAATATTAATAAAACTTTAACTAAGTCAGCATGACTGATATAGATAGATAATTATTGTTGCTATTTAAAATTGGTTTCCAAATCATTTTGCTTTGTTCTGTTTTAAGTGTTAATGTCTATTTTATGTTATATTGTCTTGTTTTTATAATTTTGTGTTGGGCTTTTCCCACATTTTCTCAGCTGAAATTGATTTTCCACCCTCACTGTGCTATGCTGTTGCATAAGTAAAATATTTGTAGTTGAAAAGTGTTGTGTTGTGTTGTGTTACTGTATAAGTAGACTATTTGTACTTGTGTAATGTTGTGTTGTTTTGTTGCATAGGTAGATTATTTATACTTGTGTTATGTGGTGATGGGTTCTTGCATAATTAGGCCATTTGTACTTGTGTTGTGTTGTGTTTGGTTCTTGCATAAGTAAAACATTTGTGCTCAAGATGTGTTGTTAAGTGGACTATTTGTATTCGAGTTGTGTTGTGTTTTGTTGTTCATTTGTTGTGTTTTACACTACCTAAGTTTTGTTGTGTTGAGTGGTACAGTAAGAACTACTCTAGTTCCATCTTCACTAAAATACAAAGCATTCCCATAATCCACTGTACCACATCCCAGTCCAAGTTTTCCTCCCATAATCCTCCTCCATAACTGGGATGGTTCATGGTTGTTGTCAAACCAGTCTGCTAGACCATAAGGTGTTGTGTCATCTGAGCTACAACTTGGTCCTAATAAATAAATAAATAAATAAATAAAAAAAAAAAAAAATAAATAAATAAATAAATAAATAAATAAATAAATAAAACTGTTACTTATATTATTTCAGTATGCTGCAGACAAGCATACAACTCCCAAAGTCACATGATCCTGGCACCAGGTGACATTCTGTCCTTCTAATGCCGGGTAATAGGCAAATAAGCAGTATCTCAAATTTTAAAGTCTTATGTATGGCCCATCTAGGGTTCAAACCCATGACCTCCTGCTCTCAAGGCACACCCTCTACCACTGGGCTACACAGGCCATTTTTAGTATAAAGGGCTGTGGAACTAAAGGCTATCCTAAATACAATAAATAGTAACAATCTATATTATCCTATAGACAAATTTTTAAATACCATCCTCTCTCTCTCTCTCTTTTGGTTTCACTTACCATAATATCCAGTATTACACAGACAAGCTCCATCTTGACAAACTCCATGTCTATGACAGTTATCTGGACAAGGAGGTCCTACATATACATCATTCAGAGCAAAGTGGTAAGCATATCCTCCAGGTTGCCACCATCGTAAAAGTACTGGACTGATAATAAAAATAAATATGTTTTTAGACTACATTTGTAAAAATAAAGTGTAATTCTATTATAACATATCTAGATTATAATTCTGTTATAATGCACCTAAATGATTTTATTACAGCACACAGACTGAACTTTTACAGTTGGTTTCTTTTTTATTCTTTTTGTACTTGTCTCTTTCAACAAGATACTCAGCCTTTGGCTAATACTAAGGTAAATAAATCCATTTTCTAACACACAACAATATGAAGTATCAGTTTTGAGTCCAGTTCATGCCTTAATACAAAAGATCACTCATTACATACCTCTGTCACACTGGGATTGAAACCCAAGACCTAATACTTATGTAATAAGCAATCTATAAACTGGAGTCTAAAAGAAACAAATTCTTCCATGAGACCTTTTAGGTAGCAAGGTCAAAGGTCATCAATAAAGACAAAAGGTCAAAGGTCATCTTACTGCTAAGATTAATGGTAAAAACTTACTGCATTGCTACTTGTTCTGTTACAGGTATAACAACTATTTGCCAGTAACCATGGGGACCAGAGTAATATATTGAACCCTCTGTATGTATTTTACACTCCATTTCTTGATAACATGGTTCTTGTATGAGTTTCCATGTCTGTCCACCATCATGGCTGAATTGTAACATCACAGGATGATTAAATCTGAACTGATTACTACACCCAACATTTATCTGAAAAACAGATTGATTGATTGATTGATTGATTTATTGGTTGATTGATTGATTGATTGGTTGGTTGATTGATTGATTGACTGACTGACTGATTGGTGATTTAGTGATTGAGGGATGGATCTGAGTTATAACAGTAAAAAATCATTAAAAATTGATTACTGTCAAAAGAAAATTGAATGGGCAAATATAATTATGGCAGCCATTTTTTAGATTACAACAAATCTCAACTGCTAGAAAGAATTATGTTTCAGAAGACCTAGAAATTGTAATTTTATTTTTGGTTTCACTTCAATCTGTAATTTCTTTACATCTGCTTGTAAACAAGATTGACTAATGTACCATACCTTTTAAAGTTAGTGAGCTCAAATCTAGATTAAAATATCATGAATCAAAAGTAACAAAATATTTAAATGTCTTTATGTTAAACAGCAAACATATCTAAAAATAAAGACCTCCAATTACTCTCTAGCCTAAAACATGGCAACTGTAAACATATTTTTTTGCATGATGTATTTGATTTTCACTTATTTCACAGTCATTTTTGCATAATAATTAATACAAAGCAAAAAATAATATCATAATACTGTAAATAAATATATTATAGTCTTTAAATAAATATAAAACTTTAACCATTCGCAAAGTTTAATTTTATAATAATGTGAAAATTAATGCACATGAAAATAAATATGTTTACAGTATTAAAAAAAATTACATGAGATATCTATTGTTTTGAAGTTAAAAATCACCTTGAACTGAATGACATCACCTGGACGAAGGTCAAGGTCTTTTGTAATAGCATATTTATCATTTTGTTGATTGGCTAAAATAAGAGTAGGGTCTGCTGCTTGACAATATTTCCCAAGTACCCCTTCTGTAACAGTAGACCACACACCAGAGTCCTGTACATTAATGTGCCCCTACAAACAGAAAGATAGCAAGATTACATGTAATGTATTTTATTTAACAAGCACTTTGGCATCTCTTGTATTTTATTATACAGAGGTGCTCAGGCAAAAAACTTTAAAATATGTTTCATTTTTTCATTTTAATGCTTAAAATTGATGCTTACAACCATAGTCAAGATTTAAAGTCATTAGTTTACAAAAATATTGTGAAATCATCAATTTTTGTAGTGGCCAAATTTTTGTTGTTTTCATGGACACCTCAAACCACGAATTTACATGTCAACGAAATAGTTTAATATATGTTTATATCAACTTACTTTTTTGATGACATGAGTGAAATAAGTAGAGTAATCTGGTAGCATTGAACACATAAGACGATGTTTTTACAACATGCGGTTCACTTTATTACAGCGATCATAACCACGAATTCATCCCCCAAAGAAAGGATATTTTTTCTTAGAACCACGAAAATTGATGATTTCACAGTAATTAGCTAGTTTTAAGCCTACTATAAATATTTAGTTTTTAGTGGAATATAATTTTTTATTTAGTTTTCTACCTACTATAAATATTAAGTTTTCTCCTTTTATACATCACAATGAATCATTTACACTGAACACATTTGTGTTACCTCAAAACAAATTTACTTAATCATAAATCACTATTGAACAGGTATTTCGTAAAAAATATCAGGTCAGTAAAATGCACAAAAGGAATCAAAAATAGAATCTTGATATAATCTATAAGAAAAACAATAGTATTAAAAGTTCTTTATTTCAGTGCAAAAAACATTTAAAAAAAATATCTACTTCAATGCAAAATGTATTTGTATTTATCGACATTCCACAGAACCATATCAAGTATGACAAAACATGGTAAACTTACATCAAAGTTGTCTTCAATCTTCCTAAGCCTGTCATAACTTCCAATTCTAACTTCATCAACAGCCCACTGATCCCGACCAGCACCAGAATGCTTTGGTTGCCACCATCGAAAACGAGTGTTAGAAGTTTTTGATTCTTTTGGTAAAGACACATGAACAAATCTAAATAAAAGAAATAAAAATGAAAGTTTTCAAGCAGTTGAGTAAATACTTCTGTAGATATTTGGCTGGTTTAAAAGGTGTTTTACGCCAAGTCAGCACTATTTCATTTTAAAGGAGTAACAATAAAAACATCAGTGAACAAGTTTTCTCACTCTAAGAACTTTGCCTAGAGAGGTTTGAATGTAGGCAGTAGGAGGATCCATAGGGTTCATAAGCCAACACCTCAGAAAAACTTCCCAATACAATGTATGACCTTTGAAATTGATTGCATACAAAATAAGAAACTAACCAAGTCAATATGGTGAATGAAGAACAAATCAAAAGGTTAAAACTATTCTGCAAGAACAAATCAAAAGGTTAAAACTATTCTGCAGTTATTCAATTTACAATGAGTTCATAATAATAAAACTGACTGATAGATTATATTTATAATTCACAAAATTAATCTGAAAATGCATTTGTGTCTCTAACATTTTAATCAAAATCAAATTTTGAAATTACATATGATTCGAATTGAGTAATGATGCTATCTACATACAATGTACATGTATAACAAAATTTTTACACTTATATTGAGGTGTTCAATTCTAATATGATTGGTAGAGAAAACCTAAGTGCCTACAAAAAAACCCCACCAACCTTTGACAATCAAATATAGACTTTCTCATGTTATGATTAACCAGAGTAGTATATGAACCTAAGCAGTAAGAGGTGCTATGATCTGTAATCTAGCATTTTAGAAAATGCCTCTAACAAGGCCCCTTATAAGGTTTGAAGTGGCAAACACAGACTTCAAGTCAAGTATAAGCTATGTGGTACATGGATAAAGGTCATCATACTTTGGAGATCTATACTGTGATGGTACCATCTCCTCCAGTAGATGCCAGGTGATCCCTCCATCAGTGGAGTACTGCAGTAATACACCCTCAGCTCTGGTCTCTGAACCACTACACTCCTCTAGGGTACCACCAATTTTGATATAGAATGAAATATAGTCAGCAAGTCTTGTATCAAAATCTTTTGTCTGTAATTCCCTAACACCATCCTGAAGTAATATAAAGGTAAATTGTAAAATCTTTTTATGAAAATCACCCAGAGGAACAGGGGTAAACTGGCCATTATCAGTAAACAACACTTCTTCATATACACATGCCTGAATAACAAAATGCTTTTACATTAAATTTGCAAACAGCTTTTAAACTGAGTTTGCCAGCTGCTTTTACAATGAGTTTGCCTTGCTCTTTGATACTGGGTTTGCCAAGTGGTTTTAAATAGAATTTGACTTATAATTTTAAAGTTTGCCATGTGTATCAATAAAGTTTGTCATATAGTTATAAATGGCATGTAGTGGAGTAATGTGGTTTTTTGCCCAAGTAAAGACGATTTTGTTAATATCTTGGCTTTCAGTTTTGATATAGTAGAGAAAACCGAAATTCCTCAAGAAAACCACTTATCTTTGGCAAGTTAACTTGCAAGTCTTTTATATTAGGACCTGTCAGAGTTGGGTTTAAACCCTGGAAGTTTAAAACAATTTTTGTCAATACTAAGCTAAAAATACAGTTATGTTTATGAAAAAGATTTTTTTTTTTAAATTTTCTTCAAAAGTTGACACACTTCAAATATTATTTTTAAATTTTTTATGAGATGATTGACACTTAGTGCACAACACAAACCACTAAGTAAACACTTTGACATGGGACCTTTATCTCTTTTACTCATCTTTATCTATTTTTCAAATATGCTGACAGGAATAGGGAACAAATCCTTAGTCTTATAATAAAGTGTGTGCAAGATGGGACTGAACCAAAAAAAAAACACGGATAGCAAGAAAATTAAAGGTCAGGACATTAAACTGTACAGACATAACAAGGCAAAAATCAAGACAAGTGTGTATCTACTCAATATTCACCTTATAGAAGTATAGTGACTCCCCAGATAGAAGAGTTCCACATCCTTTGTTGCCATTGACAACCTCACCTCCCCAGATATGTTTGAAATCCTCCTCTGGTTCATATCTTATACCAAAGTCAGCCTGCATGGTTGTATCCATATCACCCAAAGGCTGACAATCTTCACCAGAGAAACTTCCATCACATCTACAAGAAAGAACCAAATAAATTCTATTATATATCAAAAATTGGATACCACCCACTTCTATATGATGTTACCAAGCTTCTACCTTGAAAAAGGGTGGTGTTAACAATGGCAGTGATGCCTTTGGTGACATTTTTTAATATCATATGCATATTGTTGTTATCTAAGTTAGAGATGATCACAAGAGTCTGCCTAATTAAAGAGTAATGTAAAGACCTCTTCCTGGAGAAACCATGTTTTTCAACAAGTTAAATCTGCATACTCTGTTCAAACGAATTTACAAGTTAACATGTACTAGTCAAGTTTACCTCTCATCACTTGGAAAGAAAAGGGTGAAACACACTCTGTTTCTGTTGAAGACTGGTTGAAATAGACTTCTTTTGCTAAAGCCAACATGATTAAAGCAGTTAGTTATGGAATCTTAAATCTTACAGATATTTTTCAAACTGGTGAGGATTTACAATTTGATCTTGAGAGGGGTCTTTCTAAAGTGAGTATACTATGCCAAATAGACTAAGTCAACATTTTTACAAAGTTTAAAACTTAGCCATACTTACTGACATGTACCTTCTATACACTGACCATGTCCATTACACATAGATGGACAATGTTGACCAATATAAAGCCTGGACACAGCCCAGGAATCAGTTGGACCCCAGTCTGATTGTCTGATTCTAAATCTTGTTACTGGACCCCTGAAACAAAATATTCATAATTAATCTTTTTCTTCTTCTTGAGATAAAGTCAGACATTCAAATTTGAATGGAAATTGATACATGTACATTTAAAATTTAGAAAGGTTTACAAAAGTTTAATCTGAAATAAACTCTGTTGTTGCAATTGGGCCTTAATGTCAAGTCATCGAAAGAGCTAGATTTCAATGCATTCTACTGCTGGGTTTGAACCACACTTTGAAAAATCCCAGTGTGAGAAAGTTTGTCGGTTCACTTTTTGAGACTTATGGTTTTTCTCCATATACTCCAGTTTTCTTCACTATCCCAGGACTAAAGTCTTGATGTTAGTGAAAATATCTTGACTGGGCCATAAAACCCAATCATTTCACTCCACTCCATAATAAACAATCACACTAAAGTCAATACATATTTATTATTTTTTGACAAAGATAAAGGTGGTACTACATTTTGATTTTGGAATGTAACACATTTCCTTACCATGTAGCTGGAGGTAGTGGAATGGTCACTTGTGTCCATTCTGTATATTTAGATGGTTTATAGATACTTCCTTCAACATATTTATCACAAGCTGCTGGTGGTACACAGGGGTCAACAACGAGTGACCAACTCAAACCATGGTCTGTAGAATATTCTAGATACAAGTTGTTATCTTTACCCTCGCTGTACATGACACGACATCCCATCACGAGGTCAAACTCAATCACGTAAGACGGTCCGACATGCATTGCATCTGTCTGTAACAACCTAACATCACCATTACCACGCTCATCATAAAAACTGAAAATTAAAAAATTTATATACATCTCAAAATATTGTAAAAAATACAGTGTATACTTATAATATGAATGTTTGTTTTAAGACTGTGAAAACTAGTTAAAAGAGTTCACTTGAGGTACTGTAATTTTTTTCTTGTAATCCTAATATATTTAATAAAACTTTTGTCAATACATGTACTGATAAAATATTAGTCAAAACCTCAGTACAATATACTTCGAGTTTTTGAAGTTTAACGAAGGTCCTGTAAAAAATTACTGTATTAACTAATCAAGAAACCAAGAGTAAATTTATTGCATATTTTTTACAACCAGAATAAGTGTGCTGTGCTAAATGTCCAAATCTTGTGTTTTTCCATACCAAAAAGAAAGATTAATGTCACTCTTAAAATTCAATTTATTAAAATTTTTAAATTAAAAAAATCAACACATTTAATACTTGTACAACTTAAAAAAGTAACCAACTGACATTGTGACACATAGAAATACATTTACAAGTTATAATGTGTAGTTCATGAGGTCAAGAACTAATTCTTTTATAGAAAGTTACAGAAATCTCTGACCAATTAAAATGCTTGATACAAAGAAAAAAATTATTATTTGAGCATTGATTGAAAATGTAAAGAAATTGGGAGAAAATAATCAACAATGATGAATATGAAACCAAACGGGCTGGAAATGAATGGAAAACATATAAGCAATATACTTACCTAATGCTCCTACGTCTATCACAGTAACCATCAGTAATCCTTCCTAAATTAGCCGTGACTGGTCTGGTATCATTAGTACCATCTCTCAACTCTATGTTTAATGTGTTAAACAACTTGTGATTGAGACTGACATCATCCAATGACCATACATCATGTCCTGATCCAGAGTGACTTGGTTGCCACCATCTAAATCTACATCCTGATTTCTTAGCACCGTCAGGTAACATTACCATATCAGACCTGTTAAAATGAATTTTAAATTTTTTAATGAGTATTATTTCTATGTAGATCATAGCATTAACTGTATAAAAACATTCAAATGTCAAAAACAGTTTGATGATGATGATGATGATGATGATCACTGATCTGAATATAAGGTATAAATAAAGTACAAACATACAAGTCCATGTCTAAATCACAATTTCATCCCCCCCCCCCAAAAAAAAGTATAATATATACTATTTGTCAATAATATATACTATTCGTCATTCAACTTAGAGTTTGAATCTTGTTTTGTTGAAAATAAATTTTTAGCACTTTTCATGCACTGATTAAGAATTGCACTCATGTTCTATCTATAGTGTTTTCAAAGTTTTCCACAAGTATTGGTAGAAATAATAAATGAGATTCTCAAAGTGCAAGTCTTTTGTGCTGATACAACATGTACAATAATGTAAATTTATACATTTTGTTGAAAATTTTCTTACTGTGGGTTACGAAACTCCTCAGAATTAAAAACCTTTAACAATTTCCAGGTAACTCCACCATTACAAGAGTAATCTAATATGACCATCTCGGATTCAGTGTCTGGTGGAGGACATCGTGAGACTACAGAATTACTACCAACTCTGATATAATACTGTAAATATCTGAAAATAAAAATTATAAAAAATTACTGCAAATTACCATGAATAAATACTTTTGTACTAGTGCCATTAAATAACTAATAATGTCATCTTACATATTACCACAGTATTTTGAATTCCCAAAATCTATTTCTTCAATTTCAGGGGAAGGGGGTGAAGACGATTAAGAAAATTGTCCCTGCCCCTTATTTATAACATCAAAATCTGACTGAACAAATGGTGAATACATTGGATTAATTTAATGGTGTATAATGCCACAAGCAAGAACCTTTTTCTTATTTCCAGGCAGTCAGTTCAAGGGTGGTGGAGGAATCCAGAGTGCATGGTGAAAAACCACTGACCCTCAGCAAGCAAGCTGACATTTTCTCACACTTGGATTTGTCTAGGTAGAATTTGAACCAAAGCAGTGAGATAAACTGTGCTCCTTAAGCTCACTTTACACCACTAGACAACCAAGGCCCGAAATGGATAGATTTTACTACAATCACAAAATACTTACTAAGTTTTGATTTCCCAATACATGTACTTTGTTGAGTTATATCTTTACCATGTTTTTATTGACTACTCATGAGTTTAACACAAAAACCCAGATACTTAAATGTTCAAAGCTTAAATTGCTTAATCAGTTTACATGCCAAAATTCTGAATCTTGCCCAGGGGCCTACATATTGATAAACTAGTTTGAACTAAGGTTTGTTTCCTCATGCAAAGCATTCCTTAGCTGGATTTGGATTTATATAATTTTGGAACCTTAGATTCATTAATTTTCAACTGTTTGGCTTATGTTTTTATCTATCAAACTTTTCGGCCCCTAGTGTCACTGATGAGGAATGATTTTCCGAAATGTGCACATATGGCACATCAAAATTTAACAGGTATTTGTGTTATATATTTGAACAAAAGGAAACTGGGATATTTTTCTCTTCATTTTCCAAACTTGCAAATACTCTTTTTATAAGTTTTCTTAAGTGTTACTTAACTTACAAACTTAAACTGGAGATAAGAATTTTTAAAAGTTCTGCAAAAAATAAAAAATAAAAATAAATAAATAAATTAATTAATAAAAAGATAAAAAAAATCTTTAACAAAACTGTTCTTGACAACTTCATAAAACTTGCCCATTGGGTATAAAATTTCTTTGCCAAGAAATGTAATACTTTATATATTTTATCTCATACCTGCTTTCTGTAGTGTTAAACTCTGCTGTGATAATCTGACGTGGGCCATCCTGATTAAATACTAAAGCTTTTCCTGAAGATAGTACACCACAGTCATAGTTCAGTACAGCTCCCTTCACAGATAACAAACTAGATGTTGTCAATACGGTATTGTCTACAAAATTCTCTACTAAAATATTTGGATTGGGCACGACTGATTGACTACATGTAGGACCAGAGTATCCAAAATCACAACTGTAATCATAAAATAATAACAATTATTATTTTTAATAGAAAAAGGGGAAATGTACAATGGAGGGAACACTTAGCTACAGCCATGGCAACCTATACATGAAAAATACAATAGATATTTTGGCTATTGGGTAGGAATTTCCAAACTTTGAACGGGCACTTGAGGCCATGTTTATTGAGTTGTTATATCAATAATGGTAGGTCCTCAATTGGCCCAATTACTTAATTAACAGTAGTCCATAAATATGCTCTAAAAAGAAAACAAAACAAAAAATTAAACAAACAACCTTTGCATCTATATTTATCACAAAAAGGTTTGCCAGTGTATGACATTATATCCATTATGTATTTTAACTAAATCACTTACCTACAACCTTCCTGTGAACATTTACCATGCCCACTACAGCCATCTGTACAGTCACCTATATATACTAAAATAACAAAACAACATTATAATGTTCATTTTTATTACACTTTAAACCTATGATTTGCACGTACATTTAAGTCATTGTTATGTGAAAATGAAAGACATATTGTGGTACCTTTGTAATAAATACTTATAAACTCTAAACAACAAATAGAGCTTTCTAAGAGACAAATAACCTCTGGCCTACTCCCAAAATATCCAAATGATTTTTTTACATTTGACCTGCACACCTATATGTGTTTTGAATAAATTTATAACAAGTTTGATCCTAATCCATCCATACTTGTTTGGAATGATGTAGACCACACAGGTGATTCTAATAAACTATCTTTGCAGGGATTAATATGATGGTTCTAAATTGACTTGTATGGATTGATAAAAAATTATTCTGCAAAAAATTTAGTTCCATCAATGTAAAGTGATTTACAGTGTATGTTTAACAAACATGTGGTCAACAATAAGAATTTAAATAAATTAACAACATCAAGTCATTCCTTATAAATAGTATAAATTTAATGTCTTATTTCAACTGATAAATTTCTGTACAATAACACAATGGAAATTAATGATTACTGTAAGGAATATTTGCTGTAAAGACTTTATCAAAGTGTGAAAATAATAACAAAAGCAAAACAAAAACAATCTTTACCATTGTCTAATGCCCAGTTTGGTGTTCCATCAGATAGCTGACTCCAGCGAAATCTGACATGTGGTAGCATGGTACTATAAGGAGCTGGATAGGTGACTCTCTTCCACCTAAAATAGAAAAAGCATCAATTAACTAAGTTTAATTAATAGACTAATATACAGCTGTAGAGGTACAAGTAGCACAAATGACAAAAAATCACCATGTGATAGGTGTTGGGATTGAATCCAGCTAGTCCATCTTTACTCTCAGGAACTCTACAGACTTTCTCAATTAGCAGAACCAAGCCCCAGTTTCACAATCATTCACTTATTCAATGTACATTCAACTTAAATTAGAGAATATATCAATGTCAGTTATTAAGACATTACACAATTAAATAAAATATTTAATGTATTATTTAAATTGTTTTGAGTAGGTTTGTGGAACAAAATAAAACATTTTTTCATGAAACTTAAAAGTTTTAAAATAATGATGAGAGAAAAATGGAAATACATGTATTTGAGTTCAGTGTACACTTAATATGAGTGTATGATTGTAAAACTGGGGCCAGGTGCAATATGGTTTGAGTACCTCTAATGAGAATCTTGAATCACTGAAATGCAGAAACCGCTAAATTTAATCCAGGTCTGATCTATTTTTTTTTTTCTTTTTCCTGTTACAAAGCCCAAAAAAGGACTATAGAAGGTCACTGCATCAAGCTAATGAACTCTGGTGCACAAACAACAAAATATCAGCTATATATGATACATACCCTGGATATTCTGTTGATGACATGGATGAGTCAAGTGGTTGATGTTCTCCATTACAAGAACCATGTAAGCAAGGTACATATAATTTATTCCAGCTTTGTCCAAAATCTGTAGAATATTCTAAATCAACCCTATATTCAAAATATAAATATTTTTATTAATACAAAGTTAAAACTCTTTTATTTTTTTTATTAACTTTAATACAATTATACAGGATGTAACTATTGTATTGTTTTTATATCTTTCTCCCTAACCATCAAAAAAGGGATTAGATTTAAAATCTATTGTCCAAGTTTAGTTGCTTATTATGTTGTTTAATGTTGCATCAACAATTTCTCAGCTATTAGTGACAAGTGCAAGTTTGTTTTAAAAGTCTAAGGAATTAAGTTTGTGTATCTTTTAGATGTGTCAGTGGGTCATCATATGTCTTTTACTACCATGTATTTAGGGCAAATTTAATGAATTACTAGCTCACAGTCAGTATGCTGCAGAAAAAAGCATACCACAGTCACATACTGACACCAGGTCAATAAGTCGAAACTTTGTTCTCTTAATGCTGAGTCCTGAACAAGGAAGCAGTATGTCAAATGTAGAAGACTCATGAATGATCTTCTTAAGGTTCGAGCCCCTTTTGAGCAAGGAATATAGCAAACAGCCAAACTAACTATAAAAGCCATGAGTATATACAAACTTAGCAACACTGTGAACTAGGCCTAAATATTTAAAACTACAGAAAATATGTCCCAACTAGAAGTATCAGGAAGAAACAGAACAGATAAAAATTGGATAAATATTTGTCTACCAACAAAAATGAAATAAGGGTTGCTAGTCCATTTTAAGAGTTGTTGTTGTTTGTACCTGTATATCAGCATATGTGTTAAGTCTGATTCAAAGTCTGTATAACCCAACAAGACACCCACTCCTGATTTTTGTAGAACCTGATGATTTCATTAGATTCACAAAATATTTGAATTGTAAATATCCAGGATGACATCATGGTTTTACAAGAGAGTGATGCTTTTCTATAACCCTGAAAAGAACTAGATGCACACAAGAGGTATTAGACGATAAACAGGCTGATCTCTTGTTAAGTAATTTTATATGTAACTGAATTGTTTTACCTGTTTGGATTTGGACTGTTACCACACATCATATTAGCAGAATATTGTATAACTTTATCATTAGATCTTCCGCTGGGTAAGACTGGTAGAACCTGAACTCCATCTAAAGTCCATACATCTAGACCAGGTCCTGTGTGATATTTCTGTATCCAGCAGATCTTAGCACTAGGATCTTTCTGTAAACCTTCTATAGGTATGGAGATTAGTTTTGGTTCCTGCCAAGAACATAAAACTGTTAATGTTGTGATTGAAATTGCAATTTTTTAAAATGGTTTACCATATATATTGTGGTTTGTTTACAAACATTCTGTGAGTAAAAATAGAAACCAGGTCAAAATTTTCTTATACATGTACCACCTATTATTTTTGTGATGTTTTGAGAAGTAATTTTCAAAATTCAAATTTGAATTTTTTGTTAGCTTAAGAAAAAAGGAAAAGTCACATGTAATTCAAATATATACTTATTACCTTGATCAATTTCTAGTAGAAAATTTAATTTGCTTGTAAGTATATAGTGGTATCCTATACACGACCATTTACTATAAATCAAGAAAGTTTGATGTCCATTTAATTTTTGCAAGAAGAACAAGACATGAAAATGAATCTTTTGTGAATATTTATCTTTATGTATATCACTTGCATTTGCATAAACCATGTTTTTATGACTCAAAAAATAAAAGTAAGTGTATTTTCAAATCAGAATACTTGCAAACATCAATCATAACTTTCTGAATTTATAGTATAACTAATATTGCAATAATGCCTAGAGCTACATACCCAATGGTTTTCAGGATATAATTTCTTCAGTACATGGGTGTGGTCATTACTATCCTCAAGGTACACCAATACATTGATCTTTTTTGAAGAATTGGCATGACATCCCCCACTTCCTAAAATGCATGTATAAAAATATCCTTTATTTCAAGTTTTAATTTGCATAAAATACAGTAAATTATGATGTATTTTAGAAGTTTCAATAATTTGGAGTTTTGCATGAAAGATGAACAGTACATGTATATATTTAATCGAGCTAAAACAATATGTTATATAATTTTCTTGAAAAGAAACAGTGCTTGCACAATGACACAAAAAATTTCAGTTGCACAACTGGAAACAACTGTGTCCCTTTTTAATGGCACAGCCATCCAGTAAAAAAAATCCTTTCACTCACATAGTGGGAGTATAACATTGCCACAGTCTATTCAACAAAGCCGTCAGAGGTAAAGCTCATCTACCTAAACAGTAAGTCTGATGCTGATTTAAGCTCTTTTTGTTTAAATGATCCCAAATGAACCACTTCCTGTACCAGGTCAAAATATTCTATTTTTGGAGAAATTTTTAAGTTGAAAAAAGGGAGATAAATAAGTCTTAAAATTTTACCAAAACTGAAGTAAAATCTTAGGTTTCCTGCAGCTCTTGTATCTATAGCAGGGGTACAGGCTTTTCTGGTTCCTCCTTCATCAAACACCAATGAATTATCACGATAAATTTGTCCACATGTGACATCCACTCTACCACCATCTATTTCCCAACTGAAATATATAAATACAGAATATTACTTTCTAATAACACAGATTAACTAGTTTGTTGAATGTTGTTTTACATCACATCAGCAATTTTTCAGCTATCCATGACAGGACAATATTTACTAATCTCAAAGATTAATCTAAGTACATGTGTTATATGAGGGTGCAAGTGTGTCTAATCAGGATTGCACTTATGTGCACCAATGGCAACCTTAAGAGTACTAGTACACTTGCACACAATGGTGCAGATATACATCAAAGATCACTAAGTCCATTAAACTAGTACTGAACCAACCAATAAAGGCCTGAAATGAGGACAAAACCTTTCTCACTTACAGTTTGAGTTCAAGTATATAAGAGTCTCACTTACAGTTTGAGTTCAAGTATATAAGAGTCTCACTTACAGTTTGAGTTCAAGTATATACGAGTCTCACTTACAGTTTGAGTTCAAGTATATAAGAGTCTCACTTACAGTTTGAGTTCAAGTATATACGAGTCTCACTTACAGTTTGAGTTCAAGTATATAAGAGTCTCACTTACAGTTTGAGTTCAAGTATATAAGAGTCTCACTTGCAGTTTGAGTTCAAGTATATAAGAGTCTCACTTATAGTTTGAGTTCAAGTATATAAGAGTCTCACTTACAGTTTGAGTTCAAGTATATAAGAGTCTCACTTACAGTTTGAGTTCAAGTATATAAGAGTCTCACTTGCAGTTTAAGTTCAATTATATAAGAGTCTCACTTGCAGTTTGAGTTCAAGTATATAAAAGTCTCACTTACAGTTTGAGTTCAAATATAAGAGTCTCACTTACAGTTTGAGTTCAAGTATATAAGAGTCTCACTTACAGTTTGAGTTCAAGTATATAAGAGTCTCACTCGCAGTTTGAGTTCAAGTATATAAGAGTCTCACTTACAGTTTGAGTTCAAGTATATAAGAGTCTCACTTACAGTTTGAGTTCAAGTATATACGAGTCTCACTTACAGTTTGAGTTCAAGTATATACGAGTCTCACTTACAGTTTGAGTTCAATTATATAAGAGTCTCACTTGCAGTTTGAGTTCAAGTATATAAGAGTCTCACTTACAGTTTGAGTTCAAGTATATAAGAGTCTCACTTACAGTTTGAGTTCAAGTATATAAGAGTCTCACTTACAGTTTGAGTTCAAGTATATAAGAGTCTCACTTACAGTTTGAGTTCAATTATATAAGAGTCTCACTTGCAGTTTAAGTTCAATTATATAAGAGTCTCACTTGCAGTTTGAGTTCAAGTATATAAGAGTCTCACTTACAGTTTGAGTTCAAGTATATACGAGTCTCACTTGCAGTTTGAGTTCAATTATATACGAGTCTCACTTGCAGTTTGAGTTCAATTATATACAAGTCTCACTTGCAGTTTGAGTTCAACTATATATATGTTTATTCATGCACCACTGGATGTCTGCTAAAATTTGTATAGAAATTCGACATTAATGTCAGATGTTTTTTTGCTTGGTAAATATTGTTTACATGTTTATGTAAAGTAAAAATATCAATTCGTTCTCAGCTCTCAGCCAACTCGGGGAAAAGGCAAATTAGCTGGTCAAATAATAATACATCGTACTTAATAATGACAACGTAAACATTTATAATTATCTAAAATTTGTAAAGAATTGTCTTTTCTCCTGGATAGTGAAAAAATTGCAGAAAACATGATTTTCAAGATGAAGAGCAAAAGAAACATCAGGACCTAATTGCTGAAAGCTATGTAAGTTTTATAAATTTAAATCATGAATAGAAAATATCAATTCGTTATAGATCCATAATCAATCCGTTTTAATCCATTATTAAATCAGCAATTTATACAAATGTAGAATGTGTTTCAATATAATGAAACTTTTATCACAATTAATTAGCCTTTTAAAGAAAATTTTCATAAAATATTCGAAACATTGTTGTATTAAGAAAGAAACAACTTTTGACTCCTCAAATGCTTACATTAATCTTTTCACAATTGGGCCCAAGTGATTTTATATCCATGGGAAATGATTCTACTCATCATTAAGCTGTACATGTCCACAAATAAATTCTATTATTTCTGTCCTAAAATTCTACATAATACAGTCTAACCCACTTAATCACGTTTCTGATAAGAGCATACATCAGATCCTTGCATAGGAATTTAAAATTCAAAACCATTTTTATGATTTCTATTTAAAAATACATGCATAATTGCATAGCAAAACATGTCCATGTTAATTGCATTATATTCCATATTTTTATTATGGAGGCTATGGTTGGGTTTAATGTATATAAGAAAACTCAACATGTGAATGGTTGACTTTAAATTTTGTCAAGACAGTGGCGGACATAATTCTTGTTATGAAACCAACCAGCATGATCTTACAAATTTCAGGTACAATTGGCTGAATAAGAAACAACGTTCAATGTTGTCACAGACATATTTATTCATTTATTGTTGATGTGACTGCTGTTAATGGTTGTTCCACCATGTCAAATTAAGAGGAATGTTTATATTTTGGTAAATAAAAGACTTGCAGGCTCTTTATCAGCCATTGATGGAGACTTCAATGACACTTGCTGTATTTTACACAAGTTATGTGAGGTAACAATATGAAGAAAGAATTTTTACAGTTACATATGTGTACATACCCTGGCTGGTGTTTGAATTCAAACTGTTGTTGTATAATGACATCATCACTGACATCTTCTGACATCATGTTAATGTCACGTGTTACTACATAGTTAGTAGTCTGATTCTCTAGGTTGAATAACATGGCATTCTCTTCTGACCGACATTTGTGCTGAAATTAAAAAAAATGTGCTGCGTTAATTTACTGATCTAACTGCCTGCCAAAATGTTTTAATGTCTTAATGCTTACATATCAAAGAACCTCTCACTAGATTCCCAACTGGGCAGGTTCTAAGAAATGTGTCAGTTCACTTGTTGAAAGTCCATGTTTTTCTTTTGGTGTTATCTAGTTTCCTTCGCCATCCCAAAACTGTCTGCTTCATAATAATCCAAAGAACCATTTTAATGGCATAAAAACTATTACTCTACCCAATCCACTCTAATATCTTGATAAAAATAAAAACAAAACATAAATCCCCTTTGAAGCAATAACTTCCAAATATTTGTATACAAATATCTGTTTTGGAATCCTTTGTTTGAGGTATCTTGATAAACATGGTGCCTCTTATGACAAGGCTAAAATCACACTTGTGTAGATCCTAACTGTTTGTCAGCTCCCTTCATTGTTTTTCTCCAAGTACTCTGGTTTTCCTCTACCATATCTGAACTTAATGCCTCTATATATAAGTCAATGAAATATTACTGTTCATACAACACTATTACTTCATCACTCCAATTTTTAGTTTAAATACTTTTAAAAAAACAATTATATTTATTTATACATGTATATATCTTAATAAGAAAGAATATTAAATATAAAGTAATTTTTATACATACCTTTATATTGGCACCAGGAAAAAATAACCAATTACTTGGATCAACAGGGTCAAAATATTCCTCCAAAGTAGAAGGCGTATCTGCTGTATTTGTGATCAGAATATTGTCTATAGCCCAACAACTTTTGAAATTACTGACAGTTTCATCATTCTGAATAAGGTTTGCATTTCCAGCAAATTCCAGATCCAGATTAAATTTGGGGATTTTTTTGCCTGTTTTAGACCCTTTTCTCCCTCTTTTCACTGGTGTATCTTGTATTTCTATTTCTTGAGGTATAAATGAGCCTTGTGTCCATCTAAAACAAACATTCTCTCCCTGAGACTCAGCTGGGAGGTGTAAAAGGTGAACTTCTGACTCGCTTCCAGTTGGTGCTCTAAATATTCAAAATAGAACAATAAAAAGAAGTTATGTTTGTTTAATACTATGCCATGGGGTAGCCATTTACAAAAAGCTGGTTGACATTGTAAAATAAAATAAAAGTTTTTTCCACCCCCACCCCCCCCCCCCCCCAAAAAAAAAAAAACACCTGAAAATGATAATTAAAAATACTTAAGTAAAATAAAATAAACAAAACAAAACAAAACAAAATAAAACAAAACTAAACAAAACAAAATAAAAAATAAAAATAAAAAGAAACCATATATGAATAGTCTACTATCAGAGTCACTGTGTTTGTGACATTAAATAATGCATGTTGAAAAACCATGCAACTTGATCCTTTGTGCATATGATATCATACATAAAATCAATAAAGTTGCAACATTTTATATTTACTATATGGTAACCAAAGATGTGCAAAGCAATTTTCAGTTAATATAGACTCAAAAAAATATCTTACATCTTTAGGTTAATTTTTTTAAAAATCTTACATAATTCTCTGTCACAGTGATTTCAAAAGTAGCATTAAGGTTAATGGTTTTCTTTGGTACTCTGGTTTCCTCTACCATCCCAGAACTGACTGTCTTGATATAAGTTAAAAATCCTGAAAGGGGTGTAAAACACTATTGCTCCACTTCACTCCATACAAACACATGTACAGACTTGGTATTACCACATCCCTTCACCAGTGCCTCTTAATGCCTAGGTTCAAATACCACTCTGGCAGATTCTACTGTGAGAAAGTTTTGTCAGTTTCCCTTGTCAAAGGTCAGTAGTTTTCTATGGGCACTCTGGTTTCCTCCACCATCCCAGAACTAACAGCCTATATATAAGTGAAAGAATCTTGACTGGAGTGTAAAACACCATTAATCCAATCAATGTGAGGTTTGGGTATAATTACCTTATAGAATCGATCTTTATCCACTGTGTACATCCTCTAACACCTGCAGACACAATAATGTTCTTATCCTCGTGGTCAGCTCTTCCACAAGTACCAGCAGCTGAAAGTAGAAAGAAACAATCTTAGAGTCAGGAATTTGTAAGGAATAAATAATCGATGAAGCAGAATGAGACCAGGTTCTTCAAGCTAAAAAAATCTGAAAAAATCGTGCAGTTAAAATGGTCTAAGTAATAACAATGACTTCTGGTGTTGGCAATGAAAGTCACAAAAAGTTTTTGATAAGTCTAAATAATCTACCATTTTTACAAATTATATATAACAAACTACATGTAGAAGCTAACTAAATAAGATAGGAAAGTATTATTTACATAGATTGTTTACCTGAAAGTCATCAGACAGTACAATTTGAATTGTGTTTCTACTTTAACACTTTGTGTGTGGGTTACTGAGGTGCCTACATTGCAAGCATACAAAACTGCAGGGTAGGTATGAATCCAAATCAGACAGAAACTAGTGTGAACATTTTATCAGATCACTTGCCAAAAGTTTGAGGATTTGTCTGGTAACTCCTGTTTCCTCTACAATCCCTGAACTAACTGGCTTGATATATGTGAAAAAAATCTTGACTGGGGATATATAACCATAACTCTACTCCACTCCACTGAAGCATGTCTTGCCAGTAACTATTTATAACACAAGTGTACTGCAACAGCTTGAAATTTAGTGTTGATATATAAGATGCAATGTGTTTGATCTTGGTTTCACAATCATTTCTTAACTAAAATTTCCCTAACTTAAATCTGGCAAATTTGAAATTTTAGTTACTTTGGTAATTATTTAAATATTCAGAAATTTTAGGTGTCATTTTGAAGATCAATTTCAGCTTGTAACATCTGTATTTAGTTTTATCACAAATGTTTATTTCTGATTTAAAAAGAGAATGCGAAAGTTTTCTGAATTTAAGTTTAAGGAATGATTGTGAAACCAGGGCCTGGGGTTAAAACTCAAAAACAAAAAATTATGAAATCCAAACCCTTAACCCCTTAATCACAGAAAACAGAGGCATATATGAAAGACAATGATGAAAATGCTTGACATGTTACTTACAAATAGCAAACTGTAAAACAGAAGCTGTCGTTGTATTGACTGGTACAGTTATCTAAAATAAGGATAGAAAGATTGAAAATCAACTGTTACTGTCGGGAAGAAGTCAAAACTAACATACAAAGTGAAGACAGATTACATTGATATACAGAGTGTATATATGAGAAATGGTTTTTTTTTCTTTTTTTTTTTAGAGATGATGAAGAGCATGAAAACGGCATACATGTAATGAAGTGTGTATGAAGCAGTTTCATGTTAAATTTGCACTGTTCTACAGCTCTGAGTTTAAATCAATTGATATATAAAATAATATCCATCTGTAAATTATGGCTTAAAATTGTTAGAAGAGAGTACACTTCATAGCTCACCTGCACAGCCAACAATTAAAAAAGCACAACAAACAAATAAATAAATAAATAAATAAATGAATAATATATATATATATATATATATATATATATATATATATATATATATATATATATATATATATATATATATACAGTCAAACCTGTCTATAAAGGCCACCCATGGGAATAAAAAAGTGGCCTTTATGGACAGGTGGCCTTTATATACAAAGTTCAAATAATATGAATAAAGAGCCATTGGGATAGAATTTTATTGGCCTTTATAAGCAGGTGGCCCTTATAGAGAGGTGGCTTTTAAGGCAGGTTCGACTGTATATATAATTCATTTTATATATAAAAAATAGATAAATAAATAAATAAAAATAATACTTATGTTAAAACTGTCATAAGCTCATTTATGCTTTGGTGCAATAGATCTGATTAACTGAATTAATAAAAGCTACATAATCTGACTTACAAGTTCTCTTCTGCCACTTTTTTCACAAAACAATGCAGAGTCACCAAACATAACTGTTCCACACTCCCTACTAATGGTGGCACCTTGGTGGGATGACCTGAAAATAAACAAAGGATGTGAAAATAGCGATACAGGAAATTTTAAATAATTGATCTTAAGAAGTTATAAAAAGGTGTTTTTAATGCATTCTTGAAGAGTTTCTCTTGTAAGCAAAGAATCAGAAAAAGGGACATTACTCTAATTTTGCACAAAAAGAAACATTTAAAATAACCCTACACCTTGATAAGATTGAATTAAGTTATCTGCAATGAATAACACTCATGCACTGTTTATTATAAACAAAGAGATTATGCCTTGGAATTATCAATCACGAAAATTAAATCTGCTTAAAATTTTGTAAGGATTGTTTACTTAACAAAGCATAGAATTTCATTAAAAATTAAGTACCTGTTATATGTATGACATATGAAGGTCACACAAAAATTAGTTATATTTTGAGCCATACAAACAATACACATCTGAATAAAACTTGAGATAATTACCATATAAAATTGTCAAAGTCTGGTGATGAAGAATCAAAATCATCCCGTAATATAACACCACTACTGTGTATATCTGCTAATTCTGGTCTTAATGGTGATAGCGTCAGAGCTAGAAAAAAATGTACAAAATTTAAATGTTGAGTTAAAACGTCAAATATAAAATATATTTACACCATTAACATTAAAAAATATACTTTTTTTTTGTTACACTTTACTAATTCTAAGGTTGATTTCATACAATTTTGACAAAAAATTAATAAATAAAATAAATAAATAATAAAAATAAAACCAACAAACAAACAAAACAAAAAAGGCTCTAATTTTAACTTTGAGTTCTAAACTGATATTTAAATTGTTCTATATTACACAGCACATGAAATCAATAAAGTAAAAAATATTTTGTCCCAAAAATGTATATCAGAGATTGTTGAACACGATTATACTGTTTTTTAAGTTATACTTACCTCCAGCTTCACATAACTGTATAACTTTTGTATCTTTAAATAATAGCTGTTGTCCTAATGTAGCTGTGGCTCTACAAATCATAAGTCATGATTAGTTAAATTTTATTCTAATCAACAACATTGCAACAAAATGAAAACTATTTCTTTGGAAGTAAATACATACTTATTTGTTAAAAGATTCATCTCTGCAATTCAGCTGTTAAGACTACCTCCATAAAAATAAACAATTTTTGGTTAAAATTTATGCCACATCATTTTTGCCACATAAATTATGATGTCACATAGGGGGTGGGTCAGTAAAATGGAACAACAATAGATATACATGTATTATTTGTTGATTTACATTAAAACACATGATAAATATGAAGGAAACTGCAGGTCAAAAGGAACAATTGTACAAGTGGAAATACATGTAATAACAAGAAGCCATTAACATAGGCTTTTAATGCTTACCAGAAAAGAACAGCATTGTTAGTTACCAAATTTATTCTGTATAAAACTAGGTTTGATATTAGATTCTTACACTGAGAATCAAACCAAGAGTTTTTAATATTGTGTAGGTGAGTTAAAATATGCCTCTCAACTTCTCAACATCTTTTTAAATGTTGTTTTCTTTTCTTTTAAAATTTTAATCTATTTTTTTTATTATTTTTATTTTTTATTTTTTGATCAATGCACTCCAATACTAGTTCTGTCAATTTTTTCCTTTTTAGTTTTTTTTAACTCTTGATTCAATTTAAATTGTACAACCTTGTTTGAATGTCAAGGTCACTGACACAGCCTTCTTGTCACAATTTTAATTGAGGATTAAAACACCATTCCACCCCTGTCACTCATTCAATCATTACAAACATAACAAATATAGATTCAGTAAAACACTTACAAGAAACTAACACAACCTGTTCCAGCAGATGGCGCTAACCACCTGAATGACAACTGATGTTGTGGTCTTGGTGATATATGAGAATGAACAATAGAACACATAAGACTCTGTCCTGTAAAATGGCTGCCAAAACTCTGTAATCGAGAAAAAACATCACTGGTAGCTGAATACAAACCAGTCAACAAAAATCCATCAAAGTTCAGACTACTTGTAACTGTCACTGAAAATACATAAAAAAACAACAAATTATTCAGATTCCTATAAAAGTTAATGTAATAAAGTCCAGTGTAGCTCACCTGCATATTTAGTCAATAACAATTGACAAATGTGCATAAAAACTCTTTAACATTGGATGCAAATGCTCACAGCTTGGCCATAGCACAAACTCTTCTGTATTTTGGACAGACATGGACAGACATGCTAAAATGTGCAGATCAGGGCTGGATTGGTTGTTCAAAATTTTGATACATGAACCGCAAAGTTATTAAAAATTTACAATTCTATTAAAATTAAAAAATGTTTATAACAAACATAAAGTGTAGACTTGAATCACTTCTACTTGATGATAGATTGGGATGGATTAATTTTACGTCACTTAAGAACTGCAAACTTCTTCACTTTTATATTTGTCACAAATACTGTATCTTAGTCAATCATGCTTTTATATTTGTAAAAACTTTACATCTTTAGTTATTTATTTCAAATCTTAACAACAAACTTAGCCCAAGTTATTGGAGCACAGAATATGGTCACAATGACCAACTTTATTTCATCTACACAGGCATTTAATTAATTCACTGATGTATGTACAGATAAAGTTTCAAGACTCAGATTTGTAAAGTACCAAAATAAAACAGTTACATAGAAAATTGAATGTTCACACAAAGCTTTATGACACTGCATTAAAAAAAGACAAGAGGCCCATGTGCCTTAATGCTCACATGAGGATATGTCTAAATTTGTTTCCAAGTACAATAGAAATTAACTGTAATTACAGAAATCTTCCAAGTTTTCCCAGTTTGGATTTGCCACAATTTTTAATCGGAAATATTTAGTCAGAGTTCAATATAAATAGCAAAATGCATGTAGTAATAATTAAACATTTCAGTATACTTATGCAGCTATGACCTTGAACCATATATCAAAATGATTGTCATTTCAATACCTACAATTTTTAATATACATGCATATACAAAAAGTCAATAGTTTTTAAGATAATTCAAAATTTTAGTATTCTTTAGCAGTTATAACCTTGACCTTGAACAATATATCAAAATGATTGTCATATATAATATATATATATTTTAATATATCAAAAAGTCAATAGTTTTTAAGATTGTTTTAAAAATACCTATAATATTCTCATACATGCCTATACAAAAATGAATAGTTTTCAAGATACATTGACAAATGTACTACATGTATTTTTAGCAAGCCCTCCATTTGCCTTGCCATTTCCCCATTTTGAGCCCCATGGCTAGCATTTGTGCAAATCTAAATCAGATGACCAAGAATATTGTACATGAAATAACTTAGGTATATTTCTTGTAAATTCAGAGCAGAAGTTTTTTTTCACTATTATCCCCTTATGTGTCCCAAAGAGGACATATCTCCTTAATTGTTGCAAAACTAAAAGGCCTTCATCCAGGCATGGTGGTATCCAATTTTGGCCTACCAGTTTTGGAGGAGAAAATAAAATTAAAATTTTACGCATCACACATGACACAACACACAGCACATGACAGATGAAGATGGATCACAATAGCTCACCTGTGCTTTTAGCTCAGGTGAGCTAAGAAATTAAATCTTCCTAGTGCACATAAAAATCTCACGTTTTCTGGATTTTTTTATCATGTAAATTTCCAAAGCAGCAATGTTTTATTCAATGCAGGATTATTCTATGTTACTGAATCACAAATAAGCAGAGCAATTTTCAGTAATACAGTACTTAATTATGTGAAAAATTTCATTTTTTCAAGTACGGTACAAAGATTTTCTCTAAAAAGTCTTGCATAATTCATTGCCTCAAACACAGTGGAATAGATAGTGTAACATTTAAATTTTATTTACTCTAGGTGTATTACAAGAACTAAAAATATTCACAAGTTTGTGCCTAACAATTCAATACAAATTATTAAAAGTAAAGTATAATGACTTGAGAACGGCAAAAGTTTCTTTGAGCAAAAGACTTCAATATATTTCAAGTTATACACCTGTGAAACACATAAGAAAAAGCCCATACTTGATTTTGGTTTCAATCTTGTCTTTCCTTAAAGATAAGAAATTTTGGGACAATTTTTGCTATCAAATAAATGAAACATAATTGGAAAATTTACAAATTTGTTCAGAATGCAACATTTATGATTAAGCATCATGCTTTGATACATTGTTTGGTTTTAATGTTGTTGGACATCACATCAGCAATTTTTCAGCTATTCACATAGAATGCAAGTTTTTTAATCTATTAGGATTAATCTAAGCAAAACCACCAGATGTAAGAGCATGTATTATGATATGTTTGTACTAGTGCATACTCAGGGCTTCTAATTGTCAAGGTGCTAGCTAACCAAGTCAGTATGCTGTAAAATCACCCTCAAATCACAATATCCTGGCAAATGGTGGACCAGTCGATACTTATCCTCCTAATGCTGAGCACCAAATGAAGGAAACAGTATCCCAAATTTTAGTTTTATGTAAAACCTGGCAAAGGTTCAGAACCCATAACCTCCCACTCATGCCTTGACAAAAAAACTTAAAAACCTGCAATTATGTGGTAAAACATCTTAGTTACAATAAACAGTAAAAAACATTTTATTTCAGTATTTCTTACCATTGTAAATCTGTCCTGGTATATAGGCATCAGGATTTCCACCAATCGATACCGATATTGCAACTTCACCTCTCTCAACACCCAACTCATTTACATTTCCATGATAATTACACAAAAAGAAAAAAGGTTCCACATATGGCTGATATCCATAAATAGATGGAATGTTTAAAACAGTAACTCCAACCAAAAACAAAAATGGTTGAAAAGCTGTCATTTTTTTTCTCTACAAAAAAGTGAAGCTAAAATTATAATAAGTTTTTACATTCTTTCACAGAATGAGAATCATGTGCTCACTGATGAGACAAGGAAATCTGAAGAGACATTTGACGTAACAGGATAAAGATTATCGACCTGTATAAAACTTTGATTGGACGGTTCAAATTCCAATGATATAATTGGTCAATGGCATAATTCAGTTAACTTTCATTACCCTTTTTTTCTTTGTTTTCATTCCAAAATTTTGTTATAAACTGATAAATCTATCTATAAAACCAAAATTTTATTTGAAAATTAAACAAAAAAAATTCCATGTGCAAATTTAATGATTAATTAATGACTTTATAAAACTTTTCAATTCTGTAATTGTAGCATTTAACATTTAATCTATTATATTTAAAATGTTCAAACAGAACATATCAAATTGTGAAACTGTTACAAAACTAATTTTTTACCAAAAAAAATTTCAATTTCTTTGTAGAGAAATGATAGAAATATTAAAGTTCCTTTTGCTCTCTACCCTTCCTTCATTGAAAATTTTTAAATTTCATAGACATGTTTAAACAGAGTGAATCTTTCAGTAATCAGCTTTTCAGTCAAATAACAATTTTAGTGAAAAGTGAAAAATAAATGTTATTCCAAATGGAATTATGAATGAAAAAAAAAAAATAAATACCAACCTCTGGGAACAACTTCTACAAGCACAAGTCTCCTTTGAAAGAATTTCAAATTTCACAGCAATCACTTAAAACAACATTTCAAATGTTGAAACAACATATTTAAACATTCATATTTAAAGAACAACACATTAGTGCAATATTTCTAAAAAATACAATTTGCATGTCAAGTTTCCCAAAGAGAAAAACAAAATATTTCCTTTTTGTGAAAAACACTTAAAACTATTAATAAAAAACATTTCTTTAATGAATAAACAAATTAGATAAACTTAGAACGATCAGATGATAACTTGTAAGAAAACATATGCTGATGATGACGTTATCTATATAATATTATATTTGTTCTAATTAAATATGGAATACAAAAAAAATTGTTTTTTATCACAAAATTTATAAAACAAGATTTATTTTTATCTGCATTTTTGCATGTTTTTGGTGAACTTTTCAACAATTTTTTTTATCACTTTCTCCAACATTAAAAATGTCAAGTCTTATCCATCAATGAATTCATGTAACCCTTTATCTATCTTGAAATCTTAACAATCTCTTATAAAATATATAATAAATTATTAACACCTCAATGACACTTGGAAATCTTTTATGATATATGATATATATATATATATATATATATTTCAACAGTAGACCACACTTAGTAATGGTTCATTAGAAATTCTAGACTTGAAGTGTAGAGTGTAATAATGATGTTTAACACTAGTCAAGATTCTTTCACTTATATTCTGGCAGTTAATTCTAAGATGGTGGAGAAGACCAGAGTACCTGGAGAAAACCACCGACCTTCAGTAAGTTATTTGACTAACTTTCTCACACTAAGATCAGATATGGCTGGACTCAAACTTTGGCAGCAAGAGGCACTGTGATCCACAATCATGTGCTTTAGATATTTGTCCTCCAAGGCCTTTCTTGACTTGAAAAGCTGTCATGAGAGTAGAATAACCAATCTACTGATCTAGACATTAAAAAACTTTAGAGTTTGTCTCCTAAAACATTAATCCTAAACAAAGATTTAAACAGAAATGTAAATGCTGGAAATATGACATACGGTAAGCTTTTTTTCGATTCCTTAAAGACCTTTTTCTCTTTACATTCCACAAGTTAAAATCAAAATTCAACCCCATGTTCACATCATGGGTAAAGCATCCAGCCAGTATCATTTTGACTCAAAATGTAATTGACATAGCTTTAAATATTATAAAAAAAAAAAAAACATATTTAAACCTAAGGCAAGTCAGTCTATTTCACAGGGCTGATAACAAGTGTCAAGGAAATGATACAAAAGGGAAGCAACTCTTGTAGCTTTCAGTTTCAGAAAGCTAGTTCTTAAATATCAGCCTGATTGTGTCCTAGAACAAAGCAGTCACATGTATCAGTTATTTCCCCACAATGGTTGAAGTGTTATCTATCAGAAACAAGTTCTGAACAGCACTGCCACAGGTCAAGGTCGAGATCCAGAGTCCTGTTTAGGTTTCTACTATACCAACATACACTTGGCTACTTATTATTTTGTAATCTCAGTTGTGATCTGACTAGAACAATCAACATAGTGATGATGTGTAAATCTCAAAACTGAGCCCTGAACAGCATTGGCATAGTTCAAGGCCCAGGTCCAGAGTCCAGTTTATGTTTTCTACTATGCCATCACACACTTAGCTACTTACTATAAAGAGTGATATAACCAATATGTTCTGATGAAGTAGAGACAGAAAATTCCTGTCATACTTTATCAAATAAAGTTAAATTTTAGCTTGTAAACAACCATTTCATATAATACATGTTTGTCTAATATAAAAATAATCCATCAGTACATTTGTACTTTACACAAGAGAGAATTGTCAATAAGTCCATTAAAAAAATTTTAATCAAGCATGCAAACTTATGCTCATATAAATTTCAAGAACAGCAGACATTATCTAGGTAACTTCATCCTTTGAAGTAGCTATTTCTCTATATTTTCAAGATGAATCCCTACCACTTTTTTCATTTCTTTCAGTTGTCCATGTCAATGCTACCATGAATTCGTTAAAGCTTGTACATTAATTTTGATTACTGAATCAATCTCCATTTTGATAACCATTACTGGTACATGCTTGCATTCAAGCTTACTAACTTAATAAAGTAAAATAATCTTGACTGATGTAACCCACCATTCCAATCAATCACAATCTTTGTGCCATTTTAATCACTTACTCAATATTGACTTTAGAGTGACTACATTTTTGTAATTAACATTTGTTATAACCAGGTCTTCTTGTAAATCAACATTTATAAGCAATAGAGAGCATAGAGAATGACTAAAACTTGCCTTCAGAAATCAGTAACATATTTGTAATATATGTAGTACCATTGAACCCCTTTTTTGCACTTTTTAAGTTAGGGTCCTCGCCATCCCAGTGCTAGAACATGTTAACTAACAAATCAAAAATCTTTCACAGCTTAACTTTGTATTCCACTCAGCAGATTATTGTGTGTTAGTTGGTATGCCAAAAGTCAGTGGTTTTCTCATGGTTCTCAAGTTGGATACATCATTCCAAAAATAACCAATAAAAGTGAAATGGACTTGACTGGGGTGTAAAACACCAATCCAACCGACCCATCTACCTACCCAGCAAGCAACAAGCATCAAGCATCAAATATTTCTAGACTGTAAAGAAATTACTATTGGTATAATGAAAGTATTTGGTGATAAAATAAAGGGAGACTTACAAAAAAAAAGTACCACAACATAAAACAGACATCTGGCCCATGTTTCACATTTATTCACTCAACTAAGTGTACACTCAACTCAAATTTGGGAATATTTCAATGTCAATTTTTAGGACATTATACACTTAAAACTGAATACCTAATATTATATTTAAATTGTTTACTGTAAGTTTTTTTTTAACAAAACAGTACATTGTCTAAAAAAGACTTTATTTTTTTTTTAAATATTGATGAGAGAAAAATGGGAATATTTGAGTTGAATGTTTACTCAATTGAGTGAATTCTGTGAAACTAGGAGCCTGAACTTCAAAATTCTGTGACACTGAGTGCAAACTAGAAAAGGACATATCAATAAATGTTTTACTTTCTGTAAAATGGGTCACACATTTAAGGAATATAAGCTTTTTCTTATTTTTTTAAAAAGAGTCAATTCTATCTAAAACGAAATTGCCCATTAGAAGAGACTGTTTATAAGAGTTATATGTTTTTCTTTTCACTGGTCAATTTGTGTTCTTAAATCACTGCTGAATATCAGCTGCAATGAGTAAAATTTTATGTTCCTAGATATTAAAATCAACTATATATAATCTGCAGTATAAAAGTAAAATGTCACAAAAAGTTAATTTTCCAAAATGAATTATGTAACCTTGCACCCAATTTATATGTCAATAACTAGATATGTTTCTTTGAAACAGATGTGTCGCTGACACTGCATAAAAATCAATCAAAGGGGAATAATTCAAAAACGGAACAAGATAGAGTTGCGGTTCTTGTGCACTGCACTTCGAGTCATTGCCAGAAACATGCACACCAAGTTTGGAGTCATTTGAAAGTACAACACCAATGTTATGCTCCGGACAAGGAAATCCGGACACCGCAGACGACGCCAACGCCGCCGACGAAAGTAATCCCTATATGTCGCCTAGTCAGGCGACACAAAAAACAATGAAGATACTTTTTTTGTAAACATAACTTTAATACAAAAATACAGCATAATTATTGAGTCATTATGAATTCAATCAACTCAAAAATAACAAGGACAATTTCAGAATTAAAATCGGAATTCATTCTGCTGTCCACCCAAATATCATGTTATATAATTGTTTATGAATCACCTAGGGTGGCAATGATAAAGTCATACAAAAATATAGTGCACTTGTATAAAAATAAGGATGTGGTGGCATCTATAATATTATATGTAATAACAAAAATACAGTTTATGAACTACATCTGGTGGCAGAGATACATCTTGTGACAAAAAAACCATTGACCAAATTAAGTATTAAATATGAACCACATTGTGGCACAGTTAATGTCATGTGTGGCATGAAATGTCAACTTAATGAACTACATCCAGGGGTAGAGTTGTATGTGGCATGAAACAAGTTCACAAAATCTCAATTTCCTCCTTAAAAAGCACTGATATTATTAATTCTTACAAATGAAATAATAAATACTTAATCACATCGTATAGTTAAGTTAAGTTTTATAAAGCTACATATCACATACTAAATGAATCACATTTGGTGGTGAGGTTGAAGCTTTGAGTTGAACCACATCTGGTGGTATGGTTAAAAGTATAATTTGAAACACAATTTGTGGTTTAGTTGAAAGTATAAGTTGAATCACATCTGGTGATGAAGTTGGAGCTATAAGTTGAATCACATGTGGTGGTATGGTTAAAAGTATAATTTGAAACACAATTTGTGGTTTAGTTGAAAGTATAAGTTGAATCACATCTGGTGATGAAGTTGGAGCTATAAGTTGAATCACATGTGGTGTTGTGGTTGAAGTTAAAAGTCAAATTATATCTGATGGTGTGGTTAAAGTTTTAAATCAGATCTAGATGAAATGATTAAAGTCTTTCCATACTTAATCAAACAAAATCAAATAAATATCTCATTACATCAAAATTCACAGTCCTACAATAGAAAAATCAATAAATTTCATGTAATAATGATTTTTTAAAAAGATCTCAGTACATAGAATGAAAACTCTAAAGGCAAGTTTAAAGTTAAACAATAAAGTTCCCAAGCATAACAAGTAATAAATAACCATCTTGTTTGTGCAGAACAACATGGAAAATGTTGACGTCTTAAATTTCAAGATAAATGTAGTTTTTTAATAACACTGATTAATTAAATGATGAATGAACTGCAAGAATCTAGAAAACAATTTTATTTGATGAATTAAAATGAAATTTCAAGACTAATTCAGCATCTCTCTCTCTCTCTCTCTCTCTCTCTCTCTCTCTCTCTCTCTCTCTCTCTCTGAGAGGGGGCCTCAGTGGCTGGGTAGTCTAAAGCATTTGCCTACAGATAACAGTGCTGCTAACTGCCTAAATACCAGTCCTGGTTGGGCAGATCCTAGTGTGATCCTAATCAGTTTGCTTGTCCATGGTCAGTGGTTATCTCCAGGTACTAGGGTTTCCTGCTTAGTTCCAGAACTAACCAACTCAACCTTGACTTCACTCTCTCTCTCTCTCTCTCTCTCTCTCTCTCTCTCTCTCTCTCTCTCTCTCTCTCTCTCTCTCCCTCTGTTTCAATGACTTTTGTTTAAAACATCTGTGATGACCACAGATAGCCCACTCATATTTTCTATACCTGTACCAAGGTATCTTAAGCCTGAAGGCAAACATTGTATCTATAGCTTTAGTCTCGTTTAAAAAAACACTACTTTTTACTATTTTACAGATCTAGTCAGGTAATAGATGAAAATTAATTGTCTTAAAAAATGTTCATGTCCAGAATGAGGTTTGAGCTCATAAACCTTGTCTTTAGAATGTCAGTGCTGCTCACAAAGAAATATAACCAATTTTTTGAATACTCAAAGTGGTATCATTTCATGTAATTTTATAAAAAACATTTCAATTTATTACAATATCAATAAGACTGAATTTTTCTGAACATTCTAGATTGTCCTGTCACACATATCATGACACATAGACTGTTTTAAGTGTTTCCAATTACCTACTACTTCAAACTATACAGGATGCTTTCAATAACTCATTAAATCATTAATTAAAACTAACTAAACATAAATTTCCTGCTGATAAACCAAAAAAGGGTCAAGTATCAAGTCTGTTAAGTAAACTTAATAACTTAATAACATAACACTGAATTTATAAAAAAAAAACAAGAAAAAAAAACTTCTGAAACTTACCGAGCTATTGACCGAATAAAATCCAGCGAAACTAGACATTTGTATTTAGGGGTATCGATTTGATCCTCACCAGACGCATGGCCTAGTAGATGAAGACTTACTAATGAAGAAACCTGCAAATAATTATAAAATGATTTAAACATGTATTTTTTAATGATTTTTATCAAAGTAAATTACTAAAATGCACTTAAAAATCAGATAAAAACTAAAAAAAATGCACCACAAAATCCGATAAAAATCTGTTTTTTAAGACATTAAGAGTTTAAATTACACTTTGACATAATACATTCAAAATATTTACAATAAATAGAAAATTAAAAACATGTTTTCGTGACATATTATTTGTTGCAAGCATAAACAGTTTACTGATAAAATCAGCCAGCTGGTTTATTGAATTCAGCATTTATTCATTTTTCTTATACATGTACATGTAGCATTTTCATTAACATTGACAATCATTAAAAATTTTATAAGAGTATGAGCTGTTTTTAAGCTCCTATCAATTTCATTTCATTTATATTGAGATGTCACCAGCTAAGATCAATTTGTAAAAGTTCATACCTATCACAGACAATTTGCTTATATAGTACATACTAATGAGACTTGGGAGTTTTTTTTTTGTGCCGTGTCAATTATGACAACGATTATGAGAACACTTTTTTCAATCTAAGAGACCAGTCTTAGTTCATTTGGTTTGTCAATGAGTTTAAGTGCTTTTGATCTGCAGTTTAATTCAAACAAAAACATACTAGTTCACATTCAAATTACAATCCCAAACTATGAACAGAGTGCACTTATCCAACAGATTCTAGTATGCTTGTGTAATGACCGTCAATATAACCATTACTAATGGCACTGCCAACCATTATCTGGAATATTTCACTTATATGG
Organism: Tegillarca granosa; assembly: GCA_029721355.1. Lineage (NCBI taxonomy): Eukaryota > Metazoa > Mollusca > Bivalvia > Arcoida > Arcidae > Tegillarca > Tegillarca granosa. Next base: position 30,540,288 of record CM056599.1, on the reverse strand, counting down.
AGATGTTACCAGCTATAGGTGAGATGCCAGAAATTGTAACCTTTGCAGTGCACTAAGGGCAATATGCAGGGAGGGTTCTTTAACATACCATGCCTGCTGTGACATGGGGCATCGATTTTAAAGATTTCCTCCAAAGGACCCCGGGATGAAGTTTTCAAATTTTCTTGTATTTAATACGTAAAAATACATGTATGCTAAAAATAGACAGATGGCCAATAGTGTAAAAGGCTTTAGAAATTCTGAAAAAGTAAGTTATTAAAATCCAAGACAATTATTTGTAAAACAGGAAAGGGCTCTGTTAAAACACAGAAAAAAAACATTTAAAAACATTTAAAAATCTCATACCTGCATAAATATGTTAGCTGTGGTTGCTACTTTTCCTTCCACAATGGAATAAAATATAGCCATCATTCTATCCAGTGGAAATGGTTTTGGTCCCAGTATATGGTTACTTGTCTGAAATACCAAAATAAAAAAACATTCAAGAAAATTTTAAAAATGCATTAACTGAAAATCTTCACGAACTGAAATATTTAACAAGACTTCAGCTCAGTACCTAAAGTGCTTCATGGGAATTTCCATAGGTTGTTTTTAAAAATAGTTCCACTTCGTTTTTTTTTTTTTTTTTTTTTTTTAGATAGGATTACTACAAAAATTTACTGTATTACAGACATAATCATTAGCTATTTGAAACAGCACAGAATTAAAATAATTTAAACTACCAGTAATATCACAACCCTAAAGCAAATTAATATTTGATGACAAATATTAAAATTTTTAACTTACAATTACGCAAAACTTATCAGAATTTAAAAAAAAAAAAAAATTCAAATAAAAAATTGTCACTCAGATCCAGTGAAAATATCCACTATTGAGATGAAAACACATATATGATTTGCTGAGGTATAAATGAGATGTCCAGGGAGAATGCTTTTATAGTTGGCCAGTTTGGGTGGAGTAAGAAAGTGTCGAGACATTTCAACAAGTATTTCCTATATCTATATATTGTTTGAGATACCAGTAATGATAATTCTAATTGGTACAAATATCTAAACAGGTTTTTCATATACAAGTACATAATAAGAATTGATTTATCACTGAATCAGTAAATAAAGGCAAAAGTAACTTAATATTTGTTGCATGTGTGAACAACCCTTGAAAGTTAGCCCATATGGAACTCCAACCTCTTGATTTAAAGTAAATAAATCACAAATTGAAAGAATGTAGTATTTTAAGAAGCTTAGTTCTTAAATCAATTGCCAACAGAGAGTCCAACCCTACATTTTTTTACATTATCCTACTACATTTGATTGGAAGTACATTTGTATCTATATATTATATAAAACTTAATTTCCTATGATAAGTTCTGTATTTATTTTTTGATTTGTTTCAACAAAGACTGTAAAAATGTTTGTTTATCTGCATATTGTTTTCTTTCAAATCAACAATTTTAACAATGCATGTAAATCAAATCAAATAATAATGATTTTAATCTGCTTTGCAGATTTGAGCTTTTGACTTTCCACATTTGTATGATAATTAGTTAAGTTATCTGGATACTGGACTAAGTGGTTTGTGATGTTTATCTGTGACACTGCAGGCAAGTATACAAACAATCACTTTAAACATAAACACAAACAAGTAAAAATCAGATCAAAATCTCCTGCAATCTAACTCAGTACATGTAACAGTGTTTATAGTAGACTAATCTCTTTAATTATCAATGGAACAATAAAACCACTAAAAAACTCTAATGCAACTTTAAAACAACATGAAAATAGTGCAATGGAGTTTCACCAGCTTACCACTGGGAACACATATAATAACATCTGTGCTTAACTGTAATTTTTATTGGTTATGAAATTGCGTATGTTTATTTTTTTTTTTCATGAAAATGAAGATATTTCCTGAATTCCTAAAGCAAACATTTTCTAAAACTTTCTGCACATTATGGAAAATTGGTCACATGGAACAGTGACAAACCCTGTTATTTTGTCAAGTTTTTTTTTTCTGTTTTCAGCTAGTGGATGCAGAAAATAATTAAATTTCTGTCGGCAGGATTTCCTTGTCATTTTACAATTCATTCAAGCAATATAAAATAAATACACTTACCCTCTCTGTGTTTTTTTTCTGCATGGCCTTTGATTTCTTTGTCTTACTTGATAGCTACAATACAACATTAATGACCATGCATAAAAAATAATTGATATGGTTTAGTGGGTTAAAATTTCTTGGTTTTGTAATTGAAAAAAGAAATGTTAGAAGAGAATTCATGAATTTTGTGGAATTGAGTTTTCTTAAAAAAAAAAAAAATCTCATTGGGGACCTCAACTGGCCAGTTAAAGTTTCATTGATTTTTAATTTCATGGATTTTGCTAACCACAAGAAAAATAGCAAAATAAAATCACCGTTAAAAAAACTTGATTTTACATTATTAATGATGTCATCAAATTCTGTGTACTATCATTGATGACATCAGATCACAACAACTGACCAAGTAAAATCAATGATGTCTGTCATCAGATCCATCGCTAATATAGCTCTCTATTCAGGTTGTAAACATGGCCAGTATTTGTCCTCATTCACAAATGGAAATCACAGCAGTTTTTCACAATTACCAATATCATTTTCAACCATTTTCAACAATAACAGGAATAACAAAAACAACAAAAACAACAACAACAACAACAAAATATAAACTATAACTCTTACATTAAAAACTTTAAAATAGATTTTATATCAATTTGAATACAACAAAAATAACATGCATTGTATTATTTACAGACAGATAGGGTGAGCATTTGTTACTCCTGGCACGGTTTCGATGGATGAATGGTTACATTCAGTAGCCCTTTACTGCATAGCCAGGCTTTAGTTATTGGGATAATAAATTAATAGGATGACAATGAAAAGGAAAACAAGAGTACATATATCTAGAAACACACATTACTACTAACAAAAAAAATAAGATGTGAAAAAAATATTACTTATTTGATACACAAATGTTAAGCTCAAAGAGTCTCACTTTATATGTCTGTAAATTATCTAGTCATGGAGGCTGACAGTGATAGTCAAAATCAGGCAGAAATCTATAACAGCAGACCAATCCTATCTGGTCATGGAGGCTGACAGCGATAGACAAAATCAGGCAGAAATCTATAACATCAAAACATTCCTATCTGGAGGCTTACAGTGATAGTCAAAATCAGGCAGAGAACTTTAACATCAGACCAATCCTATCTGGTCATGGAGGCTGACAGTGATAGACAAAATCAGGCAGAAATCTATAACATCGGACCAATCCTATCTAGTCATGGAGGCTTACAGTGATAGACAAAATCAGGCAGATATCTATAACATCGGACCAATCCTATCTAGTCATGGAGGCTTACAGTGATAGTCAAAATCAGGCAGATATCTATAACATCGGACCAATCCTATCTAGTCATGGAGGCTTACAGTGATAGACAAAATCAGGCAGAGATCTTTAACATCAGACCAATTCTATCTGGGGGCTGACAGTGATAGTCAAAATCAGGCAGATATCTATAACATCGGACCAATCCTATCTAGTCATGGAGGCTTACAGTGATAGTCAAAATCAGGCAGAGATCTATAACATCGGACCAATCCTATCTAGTCATGGAGGCTGACAGTGATAGTCAAAATCAGGCAGATATCTATAACATCAGACCAATCCTATCTGGTCATGGAGGCTGACAGTGATAGTCAAAATCAGGCAGAGATCTATAACATCGGACCAATCCTATCTGGTCATGGAGGCTGACAGTGATAGACAAAATCAGGCAGAAATCTATAACATCAGACCAATCCTATCTAGTCATGGAGGCTGACAGTAAAAGACAAAATCAGGCAGAGAACCTTAACATCAGACCAATCCTATCTGGTCATGGAGGCTGACAGTGATATTCAAAATCAGGCAGATATCTATAACATTAGACCAATCCTATCTAGTCATGGAGGCTTACAGTGATAGTCAAAATTTGGCAGAGATCTTTAACATCAGACCAATTCTATCTGGGGGCTGACAGTGATAGTCAAAATCAGGCAGATATCTATAAAATCGGACCAATCCTATCTAGTCATGGAAGCTTACAGTGATAGACAAAATCAGGCAGATATCTATAACATCGGACCAATCCTATCTAGTCATGGAGGCTTACAGTGATAGACAAAATCAGGCAGAGATCTATAACATTAGACAAATCCTATCTAGTCATGGAGGCTTACAGTTATAGTCAAAATCAGGCAGATATCTATAACATCAGACCAATCCTATCTGGGGGCTGACAGTGATAGTCAAAATCAGGCAGATATGTTTAACATTAGACCAATCCTATCTAGTCATGGAGGCTTACAGAGATAGTCAAAATCAGGCAGATATCCATAACATCAGACCAATCCTATCTGGTCATGGAGGCTTACAGTGATAGTCAAAATCAGGCAGATATCTATAACATCGGACCAATCCTATCTAGTCATGGAGGCTTACAGTGATAGACAAAATCAGGCAGAGATCTTTAACATCAGACCAATTCTATCTGGGGGCTGACAGTGATAGTCAAAATCAGGCAGATATCTATAACATCGGACCAATCCTATCTAGTCATGGAGGCTGACAGTGATAGTCAAAATCAGGCAGATATCTATAACATCAGACCAATCCTATCTGGTCACGGAGGCTGACAGTGATAGTCAAAATCAGGCAGAGATCTATAACATCGGACCAATCCTATCTGGGGGCTGACAGTGATAGTCAAAATCAGTCAGATATCTATAACATCAGACCAATCCTATCTGGGGGCTGACAGTGATAGTCAAAATCAGGCAGATATCTATAACATCGGACCAATCCTATCTAGTCATGGAGGCTTACAGTGATAGTCAAAATTAGGCAGAGATCTATAACATCGGACCAATCCTATCTGGGGGCTGACAGTGATAGACAAAATCAGGCAGAAATCTATAACATTAGACCAATCCTATCTAGTCATGGAGGCTTACAGTGAAAGTCAAAATCAGGCAGATATCTATAACATCAGACCAATCCTATCTGGGGGCTGACAGTGATAGTCAAAATCAGGCAGAAATCTATAACATCGGACCAATCCTATCTAGTCATGGAGGCTTACAGTGATAGACAAAATCAGGCAGAAATCTATAACATTAGACCAATCCTATCTAGTCATGGAGGCTTACAGTGATAGTCAAAATCAGGCAGAGATCTATAACATCGGACCAATCCTATCGAGTCATGGAGGCTGACAGTGATAGTCAAAATTAGGCAGATATCTATAACATCAGACCAATCCTATCTGGTCATGGAGGCTTACAGTGATAGTCAAAATCAGGCAGATATCAATAACATCGGACCAATCCTATCTAGTCATGGAGGCTTACAGTGATAGACAAAATCAGGCAGAGATCTTTAACATCAGACCAATTCTATCTGGGGGCTGACAGTGATAGTCAAAATCAGGCAGATATCTATAACATCGGACCAATCCTATCTAGTCATGGAGGCTGACAGTGATAGTCAAAATCAGGCAGATATCTATAACATCAGACCAATCCTATCTGGTCACGGAGGCTGACAGTGATAGTCAAAATCAGGCAGAGATCTATAACATCGGACCAATCCTATCTGGGGGCTGACAGTGATAGTCAAAATCAGTCAGATATCTATAACATCAGACCAATCCTATCTGGGGGCTGACAGTGATAGTCAAAATCAGGCAGATATCTATAACATCGGACCAATCCTATCTAGTCATGGAGGCTTACAGTGATAGTCAAAATTAGGCAGAGATCTATAACATCGGACCAATCCTATCTGGGGGCTGACAGTGATAGACAAAATCAGGCAGATATCTATAACATCGGACCAATCCTATGTAGTCATGGAGGCTGACAGTGATAGTCAAAATCAGGCAGAAATCTATAACATCAGACCGATCCTATCTTGTCATGGAGGCTTACAGTGATAGTCAAAATCAGGCAGATATCTATAACATCGGACCAATCCTATCTAGTCATGGAGGCTGACAGTGATAGTCAAAATCAGGCAGATATCTATAACATCAGACCAATCCTATCTGGTCATGGAGGCTGACAGTGATAGTCAAAATCAGGCAGAGATCTATAACATCGGACCAATCCTATCTGCGGGCTGACAGTGATAGTCAAAATCAGGCAGAGATCTATAACATCCGACCAATCCTATCTAGTCATGGAGGCTTACAGTGATAGTCAAAATCAGGCAGAGATCTATAACATCGGACCAACCCTATTTGGGGGCTGACAGTGATAGACAAAATCAGGCAGAAATCTATAACATTAGACCAATCCTATCTAGTCATGGAGGCTTACAGTGATAGTCAAAATCAGGCAGAGATCTATAACATTGGACCAATCCTATCTGGGGGCTGACAGTGATAGTCAAAATCAGGCAGAAATCTATAACATCGGACCAATCCTATCTAGTCATGGAGGCTGACAGTGATAGACAAAATCAGGCAGAAATCTATAACATTAGACCAATCCTATCTAGTCATGGAGGCTTACAGTGATAGTCAAAATCAGGCAGAGATCTATAACATTGGACCAATCCTATCTGGGGGCTGACAGTGATAGTCAAAATCAGGCAGAAATCTATAACATCGGACCAATCCTATCTAGTCATGGAGGCTTACAGTGATAGTCAAAATCAGGCAGAGATCTATAACATTGGACCAATCCTATCTGGGGGCTGACAGTGATAGTCAAAATCAGGCAGAAATCTATAACAGCAGACCAATCCTATCTAGTCATGAAGGCTGACAGTGACAGTCAAAATCAGGCAGATATCTATAACAGCAGACTAATCCTATCTTGTCATGGAGGCTTACAGTGATAGACAAAATCAGGCAGATATCTATAACATCGGACCAATCCTATCTAGTCATGGAGGCTTACAGTGATAGTCAAAATCAGGCAGAGATCTATAACATCGGACCAATCCTATCTAGTCATGAAGGCTGACAGCGACAGTCAAAATCAGGCAGAAATCTATAACATCAGACCAATCCTATCTGGGGGCTGATCACTGCACTGATTGATTATTTGTTTATAAAGTTCTGAACAATGTGACCCTGATTCCAAGTAATTCTGATGAACTAAAAGCTCTTAGATAATACATTTGGTATTACCAAATTCTGAAATTCAAAAGATCAAAACAATAATGTTAACTTAGCATAAGACACATATTCTAGAATTTTGCAATGGTAATTTTTCATTTTCTGCCTTTTAGTTTAAAATTTTTGTGGAAAACTTTTCAGGATTATATCAACAAAATCAATTTTTAACAAACAATTCACACAATATTTTCATTTGAACATTTTTACATGTATAAAAGATATGAAAAACAGATTTCAAAGCAAATACAAGTACATGTGAATACATCTGCAATGATTACTTTCAAAAATATATGTTTCCCTGTAATTTAAGAAATCTAATCTATGGTTTAAATCAAAATATATGGCTAACACATCAGGTCAAGCCACGTTATTTACCAATTTATCAAAGTTAAACTTTGACATAGGCACTTGTCATAATACATGTGATATTTTGTGATACATACATTAGAAATCTGATTTATATCAAATTACTTTTTAACGATTGTAATCTTAATATTATACAACTATACAGTAATTACACACAAGTAACTCTCAGTCAACAAGCTCTTTTGATTTGTAATGGGTTAATTTCTCTATATCTAAAACATCATTTTCTGGGATAAACATGGGCAGCTAGCACAAAGTTATTATTTAATTCAAAAGCTTTACCTTTGTTTTGGGTTTTTTTAAATTTATTTATTTTATTTTATTTTATGTTATTTTATTTATTTTATTTTATTTTATTATTTTATTTTATTTATTTATTTTTTTTCCCAATAGCTTTTACTCAAAGAAACTATTAGTCAAAACAGAAGTCTCATACAAGTCTCTACACTATAATGATCAATTCTCATAATATTTTTGTGTTTATCTGATAGATCAATTCATCCCTAAGGGTTAGTTATATGTTTTGTTAGGTTTATTTAATCAACTAGTTGTATGTATCACAGCGCCTCTCATACCCCCCCACCCCTGGTTCAAATCCCAGTACAGATTTTTTCAGTTTGCTTGCAAAAAAGTCAGAGGTATTCACCAGGTACTAAAGTTTCCTCCAACAGTCAAGAACTGACTACCTTGATAATATAAATGCAATTTCTTATCCTGTGTATAAAACATCATTCATCTATTCCAATCTAGCTGTATGTGTCTGGAAGGCCAATTCATCACTGAATGTTACTTATATATTAAGTGCATTTTATTTATATAATGAATATTATATTAATATTTATATGCAATATTCAGATGGGATTTTAAAGATGCACAGACCATATTATCAAAGAATACTGACCTTGACAAAAAATCTTTTATCGGATTTGACGGGATTGTAAGAAGCTAAATACGCTGCTATTAACAGGTACTTAGAGTAGTATGGTAGTTCTACCTGGGCTTTAGATGTAAGTCCTGAAATAAAAATAGGCTCGTATTAACAGGTACTTAGAGTAGTATGGTAGTTCTACCTGGGCTTTAGATGTAAGTCCTGAAATAAAAGTAGGCTTGTGTTAATTAGTACTTGGAATAGTAGGGAGGCTCTACCTTGGCTTTAGATGTGAGTCCTAAAATAAAATTGTGATTAAATGTAAAATTGAAATGAAATTTCCTTATTCAAGCAGAAATATGTACATGTGAAAACTATTAGTAACTTAATTCTTTCAAAAATAAGATGTAAAAAAGATATTAGTTTTCAAATGTGATCTATGTGTTTTTAACTCAAAAATGTGTTTAAAATGACAGAAAAGTCTTTAAAAACCCATGCATTTCAATATACAAATCAATTTCATACTGATTAATCACTTGCTACATATTAATAAAAAGCCAATTATCATGTGCATTTTCAACAAGATTCTATTCAGTTGTTTACCATTTGACAACTAAACAGGATTTATGTCAATTTTTCCTTTAATTTGAGGAAAAATATCAGACTTTAAGTAATATCAAGGAAATTTGTGCCATATATGTGAGATTTACAAGAGTTATCTCTCTTTATATAACTCTTACCTTGTACAGATACAGCCTGCCCTGTCTCCGATTCTTGTTGCTGCATTTTTTCCCACTGTGAGCTTGAATATCAAGTCAATTATTACATTGCAAATGAAAATGTTTGTGTAAAATTATACACTTGACAAACACTTATATTAAGTAAAAAAGTGGAAATATGTAGCTCATTTGGTAGAGCAACAAACTTTGGATCCAAGGGTTGTGAGTTTGAATCCAGATGGGGCATGTTTTGACCTTATACAAGTTAACTGCATTTCACAATGCACACTGTACAAAGCTGAAATAGGTATAATACACTGCCAGTCACGGTCACATCTGAGTAGCCTAATGTTATCTAGTGGCTTAAATGTGTTCATACCAGCGTAACGCTCACTAAGTCGTCTAATATAGTAAATAGATTATTGAATTGTGTTTAAAATAGGAGCCAAGATTCAATGAGTTACAACATTAAATCTAGTCTTGCCACCTCCACCATTTTTTTTATTTATGTAGAACTAATGCTGAGAACAAAACTACTTCAAATTAAAAACAAACCCATCCCCAATTTTAATTCACATTTTAAAGACAGGCCGGGTTCACAAAGGCATGACAACATTTCCTGTATATAGGTGAACCTAATTCAATTGAAGTTAACGGATAAAAAGATTAAAGTCATTACTTATTGTACAACTCCTCTTGTAAGTTAGAACTTCAATTCACTAACTGTGATCTACTCCATACTATGGTCACTCTTTAAGCCATATGTATAAGGATTGGTTTCATATAAAGATCATAAACTTAAATAACAGTAACAGAAATTTATCTAAGGGCCAATTTTAAAAGATCAAGTTCAGCTACATGTAACCTTTTTTAAAAATTATTTTCACTATCAAAATATTACTATCAGCTGATAAATAAATGAATAAATAAAAGAATGAGAGAGAGAGGGGGGAAGAGAGAGAGAGAGAGAGAGAGAGAGAGAGAGAGAGAGAGAGAGAGAGAGAGAGAGAGAGAGAGAGGGGGGGGGGTAGGAGGTGGGTTTTTACATCTTACTCATGGTACAACACAAGAAGTGCCCTAAAAGAGAGAATAATTTATAATGTACATGTATTTTCAATACACCCCAATAACTCTTACCTTGAAATTTCTCGAAGATAAACTGTTTTGAGAGCTTTTTTAAGATGTGGTTCTATGTTTTTCCATAACTTTCTTGTATCTGTTTCTGTGGCTAAATGAAACAAACAAAAATTTACACTGAATGTCACTGGTCATCAGGCCCTTGGTAGACAAAAACTGACCTGGAATGATCTAAGGAACAGGACCATAAGTCTCTAAGAATGGGGGATACAAACCCACTGGAACGCCAAGCATGGAGGGGGAGACTTTGTTCTCATCTGGACAACCAGGTCTCATCCTTGTAAAAATAGTAATCAAAGGCCTTGATAATCTAAACAGGATAAAGATGATGATAATGATGGAGATATAGGAGAATAATTTTATTAATGTTTGTTAGTTTTTATGCCATCATTTATCCACCCTAACTGTTAAGGCATAATGGAAATGCTGACACCATGAAAAAGTATAACACTGAGCATGTGTCCTTGCTGGGGCCGCAATAATAGTCTAAAGCTTGCACTTACAGATCAATGTGCCTCTCACTGCCTATGTTTGAATCAAACTCAGCATTATCCTCATATGAGAAAATTTGTCTTGTTTTCTTGTCAAAGATCAGTGGTTTTCTCTGGGCACTCCAGTTTCCTCCACCACCCTTCAACTGATGGCCGAGATACAAGTGATGTCTGTCTTCTTTCCTTTTTTTTTTTTTTTTTTTTTTTTTAATTTAGCTCTAGCAGCAGATATGATAAAACTTTTTATAAAAACATTCAATGTTACACAAACACAAAACAAAGCCTTTACCTTCTCCAGTTTTTACAGGTTCAGAATACTTTGGAAAATTTATTCTAGCCTACAAAAACAATAATAACATCTTTAAAAGGCATTACATCTAAACTGATCAAATGATTTAGAATAAATTACATGTAATTACACATATTAACAAAGAAACAAAATTAATGAATTTGGAAACATTTGTGTATAGAAATGGTTTTATTTGCAATTTCGCACCTATTGCCTTATTTGCAATTTCGCACCTATTGCCTTAACAGTCACATAAACAAAGCTTAAGGAAATCAGATTAATAGTTCAATAGTTAATCAAAGTAGCCTTAATACATCTTTTGATCTTTACAATGATGATAGGTCAAACTGGTGGAATGTTCTCTCTAAAAGCAAAATATTAAAAGGGCTAGTGCTGGACTGAGGAAAGACTTAACAAGAGCTGTCAGAAATGTAGCATTCTTACACATAAAGCCCATCAAAAAATATAACTTTTACCAAAAACTAATGCTTACACTCAGGGTTTGGAAACCTTTTCTGGAGTGCAAATAGGCCTAGAACTTTGCAGAGTGTTCCATCATCAAGCATTTTGCATTTGCACAAAAAAAGAAAAAAGAAAGAAAAGAAATGGAAGAAATGGATACCAGTCTAGTGTGACCTTAAATACTGGGATTCTGTGTCACATGACACAGGCATGATATCATAAACAAAAGCCTTACTGTAATTCATACATTGGGCAAGAAATACTGAAACTTTTTTATATATGTTTCACACCGTATTACATTCTGAATTGACTAAGTTCTTTATTAATCTATATTCATGATGATTATATTTAATTATTACCAGTACTTGTATATATAATACCATACATTTATTAATTCAGTAATTTCCTATATATACCAATAATTACAAGATAAGACGCAATGAGATCAATTAAGACCTTATGTTCTAGATTTTGACAATAAAACTTAAAATGTATAATCAAACACAATAAAATGTAAATTTTAATTGAATATCAATGTTTTCCTAAGGCACATTCTCTCTGCCAACTTGTTGTTATAAAGATTTTAAGAACCCACACAAACTCCTAATGTCATTATTTATACTATATGACAATAGTAAGGAATTTATTTCCTATTAAAACCTGCACAGATCACAAATGTTCTCCTTACAACTCTGAATAGATTGATTTCAATTTTAAAATCAAATAAAGAAATATAGAACAATATTTTGCACTTATCTTAAACAAAATCCTTTTTATTGACATAAAATGACTATATATATATATATATATTTATATATATATACATATATAATTTTACATATTTCAGTAGGTTTACATTTAGCTTTTTTTTTTTTTTTTTTTTTTTTTTTTTTACTAGGTCCATTCAACAGTGTGCATGTAGGCTTTTGCATCGGTGGGTGAACATACATTTGAAATGTGACTGTTCACAATACACACAAACACATACAAATGTAGTCACTATCATAAGGTTGTTTACCAAAACCTACAAGCACTTGTTAATATGTCAGTGCCAGTTTATTAATGGAGTAAGGATGATAAATAATTAAAACCCCTATGCATATGCTATTTATGATTTATTTTTGGCATTTGTTTACCGTCAGTGCCTATGTCTGGGTCTAAGGGAGGTTGTGAGTTCAAACACATGCCAGGTCATAGCTAAGTCTTTAAAATTTTGGATACTGCTTCCTCACTTGGCAATTAGCATTAAGAGGAGAAAGTATTGACTGATTCACCCACTGCCAAGATAATGTGACAGGAAGTGGTATGCTCATCTGCAGTGTAGTGACTCAGTAAGCTCGCACCTTAACAAAAAGCCACCTTGGGTACATGCTAGTAAAAGGAGGATACACAACATACTTGCACATCTCAGACATATACCAACTTGTTCTAAAGTTATCTTTAGAGAGAATTTAAACTTGCTTTTGTTGGGAAAAGCTAAAAAATTGCTTATGCAACACAAAACAACATTTTAACCAAAACAGTTGCCACAATATTTTGAAATCTCAGAATCAACTACTTTTATACTTATCTTTATAATAACGATTTATCACAAAAACCCTTTACAATGCCAAAAACTAACAGAACAAATGGTGGCAATGAATTGAAATTTTAATATATTGATACATACATAGGAGAAAATTAAAAAAACTTCTAATTTAACTATAATGTTTTTAACATCTTGATATGGCCATGTGATTACTATACCCTTGAGGGTGTCTTGGTGGTCAAGTGGTCTAAAGCGCACACAATATCTGAATCACAGTGTCTCTCACTGCCTAGGTTTGAATTCAACACTGGCAAATCCAAGTGTGAGAAATGTTATAAGTTCCAATCCCGAAGAACAGTGGTTTTTTCCAGACACTCCAGTTTCTTCCACCAACTCAGAAATGACTGACTCGATATGTGAAAGAATGTTGACTGGGGTATAAAACACCATTACTGAATTCAACTCAACTAAAGCCTTGAAAAAACAAACAAGGCAATATCTACTGGAAAGCAGGTAAGTGCAAGGCCATATGCCAACATAATTATATGTAAAGTACTGAAATACATGCTGTTTCTTCAGTCATCCATATCATATGTCATGTATTATACCACTTCTTATGTTATTCTTTATATATCATATCTAATGAAAACATTCAGTTTTTTAGGTGGTCTACATATCAACAATTATACCTGGTAGCTCTAAGCCAGTTTCTGGCCAATTACTGCATATATATAATATATCCCAATTTGGTGCTCTCCATTTTCAAAAAAAAATTTTTTTTGAATATATTTGCAATATTACACCAGGTAGAAATTTGTGTCACATCACATAATAATGTGTTTTCATGAGTTTTTCTAAGGAAGGCATGCCAAATGGTTAGTAAAGAAACCCAACAAAGAGTTTAAAAACTTTTGAGAGAGAGAGAGAGAGAGAGAGAGAGAGAGAGAGAGAGAGAGAGAGAGAGAGAGAGAGAGAATTTCCCTTACTAAGTGCTGTAATTCTTTAAGGTCCCTACACACCATATGGAAGACACTAAGTAACAAGTTGATGTACATACTGTAGAATTCATCAGTATAATCATCTGGCTTATCTAACATCAATATCTCCAGTAATTCATCTGAAAAATTATTAAAAATAAATTTTAGCAATAAATGTCAAATTAATGTTCTAGCAAATATAAGAGAGGATTAACACAAAATAAAATTAGACAAAAGCTCTTCTGTGGCTGCAGCAAGTGGACAAAAAAAAAATCACATAATGCAGTAAAAATTTTATTATAATACTCCTGACAATTCTGCCAGCTTGCATACGGTCAAAGTATTTTAGTCTTTTTATCTATCAAAAATATTTTTCTGTATTGCCAATTAAACATAAAATGATGCTAATAAAGATTTTGTTCTGTTTTTGTATATAAAATTATACAAGCATTTTCGATTAAGACTCTAATCAACTAGTTACCTTTAGAATAATCAGGGAAGTGAACACATAGGGGTTCACAATAACCAGTTCCTGTTCTGAACTTTTCCCAGACAATTTCTGTCATAAATACAACACAAACATTCTGCTGTGTCTGAAATAGAAATTTTGTTTACTCATTAATATTCATAAACAGTAAAATCCGTATACAAAGATCACCCGGGAGACCATAGAAATATGGACTTTATCAACAGGTGGGTTATTTTTGCAAATGGACCCTTAAACAATGCTCTGAATCAACAGGTGTCTTAAAATAATGATGGATTCTACAGTAAGTTTTATCATAAAGTAACTGTAATAATTCTTTCAAAACCTTCCTTCAGTTATCCAATTTTCATTTATAATTACTTTGTTTGTCAATCAATTAATCCCAATCAAATTATCAAATTATAATTTTTTTTCCAAAAAAGAATGAGCATATGCTTATGCTAAAATGACAATTAAAATGAGAAAACCAAACCTTGTAATATGTCAATGCTTAGCTTTCAAAATCAGGCATTGTAAGCATAAAGCCTGGTTATGAAATAAAAATTTTAGAAAAATTATTCTATTCCAAATATCAAATTTACACTATAAATAACATTTGTATGATTGTCTCTGATTGAACTTCAAATACAAATTCTTGTGCCTCAATGCCGAATAAGAACACTTTTGTAAATACCATGGACATAAAGTGATGAAGTCTACAGTGGATTAACCTTACAGATATCTACACAACAATAAAAGCAGCATTAAGATAAGGTTGTGTGAAGTTATGTATAAAGTGTCATTTATTTTATATATTTACCAATTCCTGCAATTTAAGAAATGCTGGTAAAACATTGATATCAAAATCTCTTAATCTTTCTGCACGGTCCAATATCTGAAAAAAAAAAAAAAAAAAAAAATAAATATCATATTTTAACAACAACATTAATTAGCATCCAATAAACCTGTCAATAATGCAGTTTAATTGAAATATTTTCCTTTTTGATAAGTGGCAGACCATACAAAAACTAAATCAAGAACATCTGATTGTGAGATAAGCTATGAACTCATAGTCGAAGGACAATTTCTTATCTTATTTTGCTTAGTCTGTTTCATTTGCTTCTAGTTGTAAGCGTCCTCTGAAGTGGCCACAAGTGGCCTACTCTTTTTCGAAACTCTACAGAGGTGTCTTTAGTGTGCATTGAGACACAGGGTCTCGTTTTTGAGTCTCATCCAAAAGACTATTCTGGAAATGAGCTGTATCGGCTCTAGTATGGGCAGAAGATGAAATCATCTCAGAAAATTTCCAAGTCCTAAGTGAGGTTTGAACCCACAACCCTTGACTTCAAAAGCCAGTGACAGTACCACTTGGCAATGTCTGCCCAAAGTCCAGTTTTCAAGAAGTGATTGTTCAATGGAACTCTCTCTCTTGTTGTAAAAACCAAAACCATACAATACATTTCAAGTATTTGACAAAAAGCAAAATTCAAATCTAACTTTTTTATATCTTTTTTTAATGCTCCCACCATATATATTATTCATTTACAAATAGAAGTATTAAAATAACTGTTTGAATTGGTTAAAAATAACACAATTCATTACCAAAGTATGACAGAAGAACAAATGCAGAGAAATGAGGTGAAGTGATTATGTTTAGTGCTCAAGACAAGATTTGTTTAATGATACTGGAACAGTATGGGACTGTTTGATGCTGAAAAAAAAGAAAAAATACCTGCAGAAAACCACCAGCTTTCTGAAAACAAACTTACACACTTTTTTTTCTGATTTGGATTCAAACGCAAGTGGTGAGGGTTGATTTTATTAATGAGTGTTTGCTTTAGACCACATGACCTCCAAGGTTCATATAAATAGAAAACAGACCTAAAACCATAATGCTCCTACCATATATGTAATACATAGCAGAGAGGAAAGCAGAAGATTTAAAAACACAATGCATTTATCATATACAATGTATATTATATATAGCAGGCAGGGGACTGTGATGGCCAAGAGGTTAAAGCATTACAGTGGTTGTTGTTGTTGTAGGCCTCTACCGGTTGGCTCTGTTACAGTATAACAGGTGACATGGTTTACAATGTTTATCTACAGCAAAGCAGGAAAGTGAGTGTACCAGCACTCTCAATGTCATTAATAAGTAATAATCAGAAGAAGGTAGGGTATGAACACTTATAAAAAACTTAGGCACAACATGAACTTGATTTTGGATTATAAATGTCAGAGAAATTGCTGATGCAGATTAAAATAAGATTTAACTACATAAACCAACAAAACATACACACATGAGCACACACACACACACATGAGCACACACACACACACACACACACACACACACACACACACACACACACACAAGGTACTTCTTATTATAAAGTGAATGCATATGAATTAGGTTTAATGGAGACTTGGGAAATATGTTGAATCAGAAAAAGATAACATCTTTACATTGATGGTTAGGAGTTTTGATAATCTTGATGAATTTCAACAAAGCATTTAAAGGAAACAAAAATCTAAAGATGGCGATAAATGTATGTTGTATGTCTAATATAGATAAACATTTCTTTATTACTACACTATAGACTGACATAATCTATTCAAAATCTCAAATAAATCTTTCAGAGTTTTTTTTGTTTTGGTATAAAATAATTATCAAAAGTACTTAAATTTAGCCTCCTCAAATTTCCACCACAAACCTGTCCTTGTTAAAATTTTTAAATTTGTTTTTTCTTTTTCAAAGTTAAAACCAGTAATAAATCACAGACATTTGAGATGTATATACTTTTTGTTTTCTATGTATACAATATATATATATATAATAATCATGATAAAACACTGTATAAACTTTCAAAAGGTAACGATAGACATTAAACAGTACCAAAATACTGCTGAAAACCAGTTTTAAATAATTTCATATTTTATAATGTTATGTAGACTTCATAGACAGACAAATGCATACTTCTGTCAATGTTTCATTTCATATCATTATCATTCACATTTAGGGGCCAAAGAGGGCCTTTATCATTATATACTCTGCATGAATGATGAAATAAGATGGTAGTATCTATCATTCTTAGGCCAATTCAATTTAAATAGTAGATTCCCATCCAGGTGGACAAAATTTTTGTGGTGGGTGGGAGGGTTTTATTTTTTATTTTTATACATGTGTTTTAAAAATGAATTTTTTTTTTTTTGCACTCTCGCATCAGCAATATGCCTATATTGCTGCTTATCAAATCATTGTACACCTCCAATAACTGTTGAGTGTCTGCTATATTTGCCCTGTAGAAAGCTGTAATTCTTCTGGACCACTGGCGAGATGCAAAATTAAGAAACCATGCTCTATCCTTAACAAGTATGAAGCTACTTTCAATCTCAACTTTGCACTCCCGGTTTTTACGAGAGTGATGTGAAAGAAAAATAAAATGACATGGGGCAGCACATTTTTGGTGGAATGGGTTGGAGTGGAATTAAGTTGAATTGGCCTTTAAATAATATTTACTTACAATGTAGACTGTCTCTTTGTCTAGACCTTTCTCCTTACAAACTTGCTTAAACAATCTTACAAAGTCGTTCATGTTGTCACATTTCAGGAATTTTGAAGCATCGCTTAAATTAGCAGTGTTGCCTTGGAGATTATTTAGTATCATTTCATACAGGAAACGAGCACTGTAGCATTCCACAAAGTTCACCAATACATGAGGAAACTACAAGAAAGAACAACAAACCACAGACAATACAGATATAGGTGGAATGTAAGCCATTTTTTTTAGGTTTTCCCAGTTTTCTCTATATTTTGGCTAATACCATTGGCATTTTTTTTGTTATATTGAACTTAAAAACCAAATTTACTCAAAAGCTACTTCTTCTTAGTAAATAATTTTTGTGGGCTTATCACAAAATGGGGCAATCATTAATTTCCATTTAGTGTTGAAATTTTGGATGAGATTTCAACTAGACTGGAACATCAGAATATGCATTCCTGGCATCAGCCGAAATATTGGGGGGGGGAGGGGGGGGGGAATGATTTGCCTTTTAGGGTAAAAATTAATTACTTTGTACAAAATTACATATGGGTAAAATATTTAAATACAAATACATAAGCTAAATTCTAATAAACAATTTTCAATATGTCAAAAAAAAAAAAAAAAAAAAAAAAAAAACCTTTTCAGAATGTTCAGTACTGATATGTGGCCTGAATGCCAAATGGCATTGGAATTATGTATGTGGTATGATAATTTACCTTGAATGTCTGCAAGATGCTGTTTACAACCAAAGATTTCCCCGTTCCAGTATGTCCATATATGAATACAGAAGCTGGTGTATACTGATGTGGCTAAAAAAATTATGACAAATAAAAATAAACATACAGTTCAGTGAAAATCAAATACAGAAAGTTGCAACTTGTTATATTATAAAGAAATATAGCTGGCATGGTAACAATCAAAAACATAGCTGTTGCATATGCAAAGCATAAGCTATGAGTCTAAATTTTTTTTTTTTGGTTGGAAAAGAGGGAAATTAGAAGAAGCCTTAATTACAATTATGTTGAAAAAATGGGAAAATATCTGGAGTATACAACTGTTTGATGAAGTGGGGAAAAAAATACAAAAAATTTAGTGCAGTTATGACTAACATTTCACCAGTTTTTAAATTTTTTTTAAAATTTAAGGTATTTAGAAATTTTCAAGGAATTAATGTGTGTTAATTAATAATGATGACAGTTTTAGTTAAAGTATTTTTAGAACCCTAACCATCGCAATAAGTATACTTGTATATCAAGTCATAAAAGAAGCTTAATACAATTCTTAGTGCACAGGGGTGCACTAACTGCATTTACAGTCATCTCAAGATGGCAGAAGCAGATTTAAATGGAATGATTTTCCTTGATTTCTCTGTTTAGCTGCTGTATTGTTAATTCAACACATCGGTTGCTTCGATATTTATATATTAGTGGAATCTGAAGCATACGTTTTTCACAAATTTCACTCTTTCAAGCATTCTAGGCGTTTGAAATTTTCATCTAGATGAATAATGCTTTATAACTATGTATGAACAACATACCTTGCCAAATATAGATTTAATGTAGTTGATTTGGTTTACCCGACAAGGAATTTTTTCATACAGTTGACTGATCTGCTCTGAAGAATCTTCCAAAACTTCCATGGCAGCCATTATAAATTTTCTGCTTACTGGTGCTGTTGGTTTTTCTGTAAAAGCAGACAAATATTGATCACTTTTTGAGCACTATTTTCTTGTAAATCTAGCAAATTTAAAATAAGAATATTAAAGCCATTTATGAAAACGTTTTACTATAAGAACAATACATATACAATGTACCATATAACTGGAAAAATATCATTTCAAATGGCAGTCAGTGAAATATTTAAGCTTTATTCACCAGTCAATAATTTTTCATTTTTCAAACTTAAGTGTCCAGAAAAAATCACTTCTCAGCATTAGCATTTGACAGTGCTGAGTGGAAATATGGTAGTAGTCTGAAAGAGGGTTCCCTAGAAAACTCTGACATCAAGTTGCACTATATTAAATGGAGAAAACTGCTTTGAACCTATGCTTTTGGGTATTATAACATACTTTATTACTTTATAATAAAAAATAAATCAAATTCAATGCAAATGGTGTCATTGCTTTTTTATGATTCAGTGATTTTGTTTCACAATCATCACAGGAATATGTTAAAAAAATAAAAAGTTTGTTTTCAATAGGTGTTCACTGGGTTGAAAAATGGCCAATTGACAGGTTAAAAAAATACCAAATAACAATGACCATTTCTTATTCAAAGGAAACTAATTTTAAAAAAGTTGTCTGTCTGTTATACCTGAAATGATCAAAATTTACACATGTTATCATCTATCAATGTGTGGACCATCAAGCAATTTCTGTAATGTGGCTGTAATTTCGTACTTTGTCATTAATTTTAGCCAACAGCTAAGGATTGTATGTTTATGTTTTTAACACATACAGAGAAATTACATGTACTACCGTTATAAGAAATATTGTTACAAAATGCTAGTGATGGAATTTTTTTTTAATTACCTATACTTTTAAAGATGATTGATGATTTTTATACAAAAGATAAGCAATTTGACTCTATGCAAATTAACACCCCATGGTGTCTCAAATATCTTGAAAATCAAGTCTAAATTTAAAGTAAGGTGCTGAGGTGCTGAAAAATTTCACACAGTGTTTTTAACACTATTCCTTTTGTACCCTTGAATTTTTAAAAAATTTTCACTGTAGAAATTATGCTTATCAAGTGCCTTCTTGATTTCAGTAACAATATAATGAACAAGCAATGAATACAATAACACAAACAAATTAAAGAATGTGCAACTTGTATTAAGTCATGGTGTTTTACTCCCTAGGCAAGATTCTTCTACTAATATTGAGACAGACCGTTCTGACTGAAGGAAACCATAGTTCATAGAGAAAACCACTAATGTTCAGCAAGCCAACTGACAAGATTTCTCATAGTAGAATCTGCCTGTGTTGGTTTCAAATTTGGGCAGAGACGGGATCATGGTTTATACCACCCAGGCACCAAAGCTTCTGGAAATGTGCAAGACTTTTGGCATGACATATCTAAATACTCTATAAAGTACATATGCATATTGTGTACAGTTATTGTATATCTTTTGAACAATTTATGTGCATACTCAGTGCATTTATGGTACATACTGTGTACAGTTTTTGTATACATTATGCACAGTTTTTGTACATTTTATAAACATTTTATGTGCATACTCAATGCAGTTATTGTACATACTGTATACAGTTTTTGTACATAATATGCACAGTTTTTGTACATATTTTGTACAATTTGTGCATGCTGTGTACAGTTTTTGTACTGGGACATATATGTTGGTGTTGTATACTGTGTACAGTTTTTGTACACAATATGCAGTTTTTGTACATTTTATGTACAATTTATGTGCATACTCTGTACAGTTTTTGTACTGGGACAGATATGTAGTTTTTGTGCATACTATGTAGTTTCTGTAAATGTGAACAATTCTTGTACATTACATATAGCTTTTATGCATTCTATGTACAGTGTTGATATATACTCTGTACAATTAAAAGATAAGACATCTACAAAAATTACACTAATGTTTCAATGAAAATACAAGGCACAGTATGAAAAGTATTAATTTCATTGCAAAACTTATGAATGGTATTTAGTTCTGAAGTATTCAAATAGATAAACTATCTTACACCTCCTTAAACTTTTTATAAATTTGAGCATAATGATCTCATTTAAAGTTTTCATATTTCACTTTTTTTTTCAATTAAATGGGCTTGTACATTTAACAACACCTAAATAATTTTAGACTACAACGTATTTGTTTTTGCTAAAACAAATTTAACATCATTAGACATGGCAAACAAATTTTTATTTAAAAAACTCCTACATACATTCCGTATAAAATTCTTTATAAAAAAGTAGACCAATTAACGCCTTGATTATGAAGATCCCTAAAAATAAACTTCTTAAATCTGATCTTCTATAATCAAATAATTTAAACAAGAGGCCCAAGATGGCCCTAATTTGCTCACCTGAGTTTAAATGTAACTGGTATGTCTTGATAATACCTGGTTAAATCATAACATGTTGCCTCAATAGAAGTGGTTTCAGATAACATTATTTTTATTGTTTTGGTTTTTAGCTATATAGGTCACTGTGACCTACTTTTGGTAGCCAAAGCAACCAGAAACACAAATGAGAATGGCAATGGTCTAAGGGTGCTATTGACTAATATAAATGAAATGTGACCAGTATGGTATTTTTAAAAAAATTGTAAAATTCAACTGCAAATTATTTTTAAAAAATTGTTCAATTAATTTAAATAATGTCACATAACAATGATTTTGTAAAACAAAACAAAAAAAAAAAAAAAAAAAAAAAAAAAAAAATTCAAGGTTTTAGCTAAATCTACATATCAGTATCACATGTATTTCAAAAAAAATAATTCACTAAAAAGTAATAATTCATAACATCTCTTCCATGCACCATTGTAAGTCATAAAATTCAGAAATTAAAAAAATAATAATAATAAAAAAAATTTAAAAAAAAAAAAAATATAGCCTCACTGGGATTTGAACCCTCGACCCTTGGGTTGCTGGAATTGAAAATGAAAAAGGTCGAAAAAAGTGACTTGTATTTTACAGAATTTCTTTTAGGTTTTCAACTATTTAAGTCAATGTAGCTATGGCAATCTAAAAAGGAAAAACTCATAAAATTTCTTCCATGCACCATTGTAAGTCATAAAAATTCAGAAAAAAAAGTGGCTCCACTGGGATTTGAACCCTCGACCCTTGGGTTGCAGTATCACATGTATTTCAAAAAAAAAAAATTTACACTAGAAAGTAAAAATTCATAAAATCTCTTCCATGCACCATTGTAAGCCATAAAATTCAGAAAAAATAAATAAATAAATAAATTAAAAAAAAAAAAAAGTGGCCATGCTGGGATTTGAACCCTCGACCCTTGGGTTGCTAGAATTGAAAATGAAAAAGGCCGAAAAAAGTGACTTGTATTTTACAGAATTTCATGAAAATTGTCAAACATATGTTTCTTCACATAAGAAAATGATGTTTGGAAAAAGAATTCACCTAAATTTATTCATTATTGTAATTTTTGTAAAAAAGTACTATTTACAATATACAAAAAAAAAACGCAAAAATGCGTAACCTAATTTTTCACAAAAATTATTGAAATTCACAAACTTGGTATATAAGATGGTGTAGATGCCAAATATCACACCAGATTTTATCTCAGTGAAGTGTTTTTGAGAAGAAGATTTTTTTAGGTTTTTAACTATGTAGGTCATTGTGACCCACATTTGGTAGCTATGGCAACCAAAAACACAAATCTGAAAGGCAATGTTCTATAGATGCTTTTGACCAAGTTTAAACAAAATGTGACCAGAAGTTTCTGAGAAAAAGTCATTTGAAGCAATTGTTGACGGACGGACGGACAGGTGGACAGACGACGGAGGGTCTGCCTCTATTAATACCAATAGCTAACATGAGCACTTTGTGCTCAGGTGAGCTAAAAAAAATACATATATGCATACCAATATACTATTTTAAGTTACTGATAAGATTGACTGATTGATTTAATGGGGGTTTATCCCAGTCAAAAATATTTCACTTATATTGAGACGTCACCAGCTATATTTGAAGTGGCAGAAATTTTTACCTTTGCAGTATGCTTAGGGCAATGTGCAGGGAGGGTTCTTTAATGTGCCATGCCTGCTGTGATATGGGGCATTGGTTTTTAGGGTCTCATCCAAAGGACCCTGTGACTTTTATTTCTAAATGCCAAGTTCTGCTTTGCAAAAGAACAGTCACTAACAATTTTCAAGTCTTGGTCAGACCCATCCGGGGTTCGAACACTTGACCTCCCACATATGAAGTAAGCACTCTACCAATTGAGCTACCATAGTGGTATAGTTACTTAAAAATCTCTGTCTATCAGTAAACTTTTCACATAATACAGGTATTGCTTATTTATCAGATTATATACATATGCGCAGCAGAAGTTAAATGACCTGAAAATATAACCTTGCAACTGACAGATATCCCATCCAAGATGAAGTATTGTATTCTTAGATGCTTGATGTTATTTAAAGAACAGCCACTAACAATTTTCAAGTCTTGGTCAGACCCATCCGGGGTTCGATGTGTTTGAATCAGACTTTGACCTATTTACAAAGATACATGTCATAAAAAATCTGCAATCTTCTTGTTTTGATTTCTTATCTTCCAATTATATCATTTATGTCCCAAAGAATATCACTATATCATTCCCATCCCAAAAGAATATCATTATATCATTCCCATCCCAAAGGATATCACTATATCATAATGATCCCAAAGAATATCACTATATCATTCCCATCCCAAGAATATCACAATATCATTTCTATCCCAAAGAATAACACTATATTATTTCTATCCCAAAAATATCATTATATCATTCCCATCCCAAAGAATATCATTATATCATTCCTTTCCCAAAGGATAACACTATATCATTTCTATCCCAAAGAATAACACTAAATCATACCCATCCTAAAGGATATCACTATATCAATCTGATTTTCACCAATCATTTCATTGAGAAATGAAAGTCATGAAAACCTTTTGATGTAATTGAAAGCTCAGTTATGGTTGGTTGCCATGGTTGGTTATTTGGTTGCATTTTGTTTCACATCCAATAAGACATTTATCATAAAAACATTGCTTTAGAATTCAATTTAAATTCAAGCACATGTGATGCTTTATTCCTGTGTAGGTGTTTTAATCTGCTCATTATTATTGTGTGCTAATGATGGCTTTCAAAGTGCTGGTACATACATATTCTCACAAAATTGTATCGTAGACTTTTTGTTTTTATTTATTTATTTATTTATTTATTTTTATTGTTGTTGTTAAACATTACTCAACTCAACTCTTTTAGAAAACAAAAAATTGTCCATATAATATGCATGAAGAAACTGTAATGCAATGAATAATTTCCAAATCATTAACAAATTTCAGTAAACTTATGCAACTATGTCCTTGACCTTTGAAAATATGACCTTGAACCATATATGATCATCATGTCAATACCTACAATATTCTAATATACATGCCTATACAAAAAGATAAAGTTTTCAAGATAACTAGCAATTTATGTCTTCTTTTGCAGATGTGACCTTGACCTCTGAACATATGACCTTGAACCATATATCAAAATGATCATTGTCACAATACCTACAATATTCTAATATACATGCTTATACAAAAAGTTAACAGTTTTCAAGATAATAAGCAATTTATGTCTTCTTTTGCAGCTGTGACATTGACCTCTGAACATATGACCTTGAACCATATATCAAAATGATTGTTGTCAACATACCTACAATATTCTAATATACATGCTTATACAAAAAGTTAACAGTTTTCAAGTTATTTAGCAATTTAGGTTTTCTTTTGCAGATGTGACCTTGACCTTTGAACAAATGACCTAGAACCATATAGCAAAATGATTGTTGTCACAATACCTACAATATTCTAATATACATGCCTATACAAAAAATTAACAGTTTTCACGATAATTAGCAATTTATGTCTTCTTTTCCAGCTGTGACCTTGACCTTTGAACATATGACCTTGCACCATAGAGCAAAATGATCGTTGTCACAATACCTACAATATTCTAATAAACATACCTATACAAAAAGTTAACAGTTTTCAAGTTATTTAGCAATTTAAGTCTTCTTTTACAGATGTGACCTTGACCTTTGAACATATGACCTTGAACCATATATCAAAATGATCGCCATATCAATTCCTACAATATTCTAATATACATGCCTATACAAAAAGTTAATAGTTTTCAAGATTATTAGCAATTTATGTCTTCTTTTGCATCTGTGACCTTAACCTTTGATCATATGACCTTGAACCATATATCAAAATAATCATTTTCACAATACCTACAATATTCTAATATACATGCCAATAAAAAAAAATTAGTGTTTTCAAGCTAATGCACAACTTTGGTATTTAAAAGCCAAAAATAACATTTCAGGGGCAACAACTCCTACATTGATTATCATATAGTTACGAAACTTGGTACCTTTTTAAATTTTGTCATGCTGAACATTTTAACAATGTTTTGATTTCATGTATCTCTTAATATTTGCAAGAAAATTGCCTAAAACTGCATAAATCACAAATTAGGTCATGACCTTGATTTGTGACCTTGACCCTAATTTAAAGGTCATTTCAAGAAAAAGTCAAAACTGAAAAACCTATGTCATTATCTGTTCAAATAGTCAAGATATAACAATTTGAAGCCATTTTACGAAATTTTTAAAATTGAACGCAAAAACGCGTAACCCATTTTTCCACTAAATTTCACGAAATGAACAAACTATAGGCTTAAGACCCTTGAGAAGCCAAATATCACATCAGATTTTTTCTCCCATCAATGGTTTTAGAGAAGATTTTTTAAGATTTTTGGACCCCTAGGTCACCTTGACCTAGTTTTGGTAGCCATGGCAACGCCATGAACAAATCTGAATTGCACCGGCCCTAAATGCTTCTGACCAAGTATCATTGAAATCTGTCCAGCAGTTTCGGAGAAACAGTCGAAAATAAGTGTTAACGACATGCATGCACAAACACATGCATGCAAGTACGCACACACACATGCACATACACATGCCGCGCCATGCCATAAGCTCACATGACCTTTCGGTTAGGTGAGCTAAAAATGGGGAAAAATCTTATAATCTTATTTAAAAATTGTTTTACCCAAGTTCAGTTCAAGTCAATTTATTGCCATGCTTCTGAACAGACAAAAAGGTACAAAATTCAATGTACCATGGTAAAAAAAGAATCTTTATATAAAAGAAGTTTTTCTTTGAAAAGAAAACAAGAGGCCCATGGGCCTTAACGCTCACCTGAGGAAATATCCAAAAACTTACAAAGAACTTAATTACAAAAAGTTCACAAAATTCCTCAAGTTTGGAAAATCCGGCAATAATTAATCAGAAATGTCTAGTCACATTTCATTTATAATAGCTCATATGCACCATTTAACTATAGTACAATAGATAATTTCCAAATCATTTACCATATGGTTATGCAGCCATGATTTTGACCTTTGAACATGTGAACTTGAACCTTATATCAAAATAGTCTTAATATCAATACGTACAATATTCTAATAAACATGCTTGTACAAAATGTTTATAGTTTTCAAGATAATTATCAATTTAAGTCTTCTTTCACAACTGTGACCTTGACCTTTCAACATATGACCTTGTACCATAGATCAAAATGATCATTGTCGCAATACCTACAATATTCTTATATACATGCCAATACAAAAAATTAATAGTTTTCAAGATAATTAGCAATTAAAGTCTTCTTTTGCAGCTGTGACCTTGATTTTTCAACATATGACCTTGTACCATATATCAAAATGATCATCATATCAATACCTACAATATTCTAATAAACATGCCTATACAAAAAGTTAACGTTTTTTCAAGATAATTCACAATTTCTGTACATATATGCAGCTATGACCTTGACCTTTTAACATATGATCTTGAACCATATATCTAAATGATTTTCATATCAATACCTACAATATTCTAATATACATGCCTATACAAAAAGCTTAAAGTTTTCAAGCTATTGCACAATTTTAGTATTCATAAGCCAAAAATAAAATTTCAGGGGCAACAACTCATACATGGATTATCATATAGTTACGAAACTTGGTACCTTTTTAAATTTTGTCATGCTGAACATTTTAACAATGTTTTGAATTCATATATCTCTTAAAATTTGCAAGAAAATTGCCTAAAACTGCATAAATCACAAATTAGGTCATGACCTTGATTTGTGACCTTGACCCTATTTTAAAGGTCATTTCAAGAAAAAGTCAAAACTGAAAACCCCATGTCAATATCTGTTCAAATAGTCAAGTTATAACAATTTTAAGCCATTTTACAAAATTTTAAAATTAAACGCAAAAACGCATAACCCATTTTTCGACCAAATTTCATGAAATGAACAAACAATAGGCTTGAGACCCTAGAGAAGCAAAATATCACATCAGATTTTTTCTCTCATCATCGGTTTTAGAGAAGAAGACTTTATAAGATTTTTGGACCCCTATGTCACCTTGACCTAGTTTTGGTAGCCATGAACAAATCTGAATTGCACCGGCCCATATATGCTTCTGACCAAGTATCATTGAAATCTGTCCAGCAGTTTTGGAGGAGAAGTCGAAAATAGGTGTTAACGACACACGCACGCACACACACGCGCACGCACACACATACACACGCCGCGCCATGCCATAAGCTCACATGACCTTTCGGTCAGGTGAGCTAAAAAGAATAATGCCAAAAACCTCATTTTCATCTATAAATACACCAATGATATTTATTTGATTTATGTGGCCTGTATAGAAGAGTTCTCTATAAAACAATTACCATCAGATTAACTCAGTTAAACTATAAAACACCCAGTCACTGATACTGAAAAGAAAACTTCCCTCTTAAAGCTGCATTAAGTTTTTCAATTTTCTGTTTTTTTTGTTTTTTGTTTTTTGTTTTTTGTTTTTTGTTTTGTTTTTTTTTTATTATTTTAAAAAAAAAAAAAAAAAAAGATTAATTCTAATCATGATCCGTGAAATTTATTTTCTAAAATTTCATTTCTATCATCCATAAGTAAACGGAATCCTCTAAATCATCATTGGGAACATTATTTAGTAAATTAGCAGAGTTTTAATTTTTTCCTAGGAAAACTTAATGCAGCTTTTAACATCCCCCTGGCAGGCATGACTGTACATTGTTGATAAGTAGAAACAGATGACTATAAATGAAAACCTAATTTATATGACAACTATTACATAGTTTTTAATAATAACACTTTCAATATAATACCATCTGATCAGTCATGTTCAACATAAAGTTATACCCTATAGAAAAAAATTTACAATTGAGTAAATTTGTGATACTAAAAAGAATTTTTCATTCAAACATACATGTACCCCTAGTAGGTATTAAGGTTCATCTTCAATGAGCAGAAATGTGTAAATATGGAAATATGTGAAAAATAAACTTATCATCATTCAGTTTCACTGAAGCAAGTCATACAATAATACAAAAATTGTAAAATAAGAAAAGGAAATTCTATTATTCTCGCTACAGGGTGTTATAAACACTATATAAGAAATAATTACACATCTGCCCGGATTGTAGTCAGAAATTACCAAAGAAACCTGAGGATATCGGTGTAGTTCAAAAAAACTTATAAAAAAAACTCACCTAAGTTGCTTTTATTTAGGAAAACCGTAAAGATAGTCCAAGCACAAACATTGCTTCCAGTCTTAAAAACCTAAATGAAACTGTAGTCTGTACAATTAATAACAGAAAAAAAGGATGAAACACCAGAGGGAAACATTACTCCAGCTACGGCATCGGTATAGAGCTAATCACCAAGCCACTGTGGTGGCATGGGCAATTATGTCCATTGTTTATTGTATTTTAAATGTGGTGACATTTATTCAACCACAATGGATCGGAGACACCCCTGAAAGTCCAGGATTTGGTCATTTAGGAGCATATAAATACTGTTACCCTAACGATCTAACATCGGAATATGTTTGCAGTGGTTCCTTTTCAGATATGGGAACTATTTTAAACACCAGATTTAGAGTAGTAACAGTTTTCTCTGGTTTGTCAGCTGTGGTGATGCTGGGCACCACTGTTTCACTGATGTTTTTTGTCTGCTTTAGAAAAGGTTATGTGTTTATACTGTGTGGCACACTGGAGATGCTGTCTGGTAAGTTGTAATATAATCCCACCCCTTCTTTTTTTTTTTTGTCTGTTGACCATCCACAATTAAGTTTCAATTGTATGAAAATAAGGCTTTCTGAAAAATGATGGGTACTGGTACAAATCAATCCCCATTAATAGTTCTGAACAATAAATGGATGAAAACACTCAGATTCTCTTACTAACACACTCTTTTCTGCAGTTGCTCACTGTACCACACACACACACACACACACACACACACACACACACACACACGCACGTCATCAAGGTATAGCTGGTGCTTGGCTTCTTTAGTGCAGACCACTATTTTTCATTCCATTGTTACATGATCTTCAGAAGAGACCAGGGATGGGCATGATTACTGACAATTAACAGTAATCAGTTATTAACTGATTACACAGCATGTTTTCCTGTAATGGATTATAAATCAATTACACAAGTTTAAGATTGGTAATATAATAATAATAATAATAATAATAATAATAATAATAATAATAACATATATATATTATTATTTTATTTTATTAAAGTGTCAATTTGAAGACTGCCACATCTAAAGTTTGCTAAAACATGCTGATGTGGTCTTGGTATATTCATTTCACAATAAGGTTCAGTTGGTATATCTGTTTTATAAAGTCTGTATGTTCGTAATTTATTTTCGTTTATGTTATTTCTGTCATTATATAAATCAGTTTTCCATTCATTCACATTCGTTTCACGTAACTTTGTTTGAATAATGTTCATTGCCTTAACTGTAGTAACTGTTTGGTTGTTAACAAAATTTTTACGGTTAATAGTGTTTATTATTTTATTAACGGCACTGGTATAACCTTTTTTTGCATCCAGATGTCCATTTGAATATTTTATATGTTATTCTAGTTACATCTGTATGGATGAGTTTACAGAATAAACGAATACATAATATACGTTGCTTGGTAAAGCACTATGACCAGCCCGTCACCACGAGATGCAACGTTACTTGAATTTTTTCTAACACACAAATAAAATTTAATTGCTTTGTTTTGTACATAGTTTATCTTTCGATGCACTTTTGTTCCAATATACTGCTACCATACATAAGTATAGGTTCAACTAAAGATTCATATAACTTGGTAAGTTGGTACATACAGAATAATTAAATCTGCCCATTTTGCTAAATTTTCCAAAAATAACCCCAAGAGCACGACTAGCATGAGCAGCATTCAGTGCAAGCGGGCAACAAATATATAATCAATAAATTTTTTATACCTAAAATTTATAAATGAAACCTTACAGTTCTATAAATGGTCTATAATTGTAAATATTGATTTGTGTACATAGCACTGCCTGAATAATTCTGTTTTATACCTGGGGAATAATATGAAGAACAAACAGAAAGTTGACCTTTACAAGCTTAAATACATTCAGCCCTGTACTGCTCTATACAAATCAGCTGATCATATAACTGTTTATTTTACTATTTAAGACCTGAAAGTCCATGTAACACTCCTTTATCAATAGTTATATCTGATGGCCACCAAGAGAGAAAGTGTGAGTGGATAAATAAATAAAAAGTGAGTGAGTGAGTGAATGAGTAAATGAGTGAGCAGCAGTGAGTGAGGGAGAGAGAGAGGGAGTGAGTGATAAGTGAGTGAGCAGTAGTGAGGGAGGGAGGGAGTGAGTGAAAAGTGAGTGAGCAGCAGTGAGGGAGTGAGGGAGGGAGTGAGTGATAAGTGAGTGAGCAGCAGTGAGTGAGGGAGAGAGAGAGAGAGAGAGAGAGAGAGAGAGAGAGGAGGGAGGGAGTGAGTGATAAGTGAGTGAGTGAGTGAGGAAGTGAGTGATTGAGTGAAGAGCAGTGAGTGAGTGAGTACACAGCAGAGTGAGGAGTGAGCAACCAGCAAAGTGAATGAGAGGGAGGGAATGGGTTTGTGTGAGAGAGTAATTAGTTGGAGGGAAGGCAACAGGTTTTATGTGCCAGTTTTAAGTTCTCAAATAACCAGAGTAGAAATCTAGATAATTTCTGAGTTTACCTTTTGTCTGTTGCTTGAGTTGTACATGTATATTGTTTTTCCTCGGTAATTTTTATTCGCAAGACAATCTCAAGAATAAATTATGTGTTTTTAATTTGCTTTTGCGCATCATTTTGCTGTTAGAATGCTTCCACACAACTTTATAAAAGACACAGATTAACAACCTAAACAGTTGATTACATTGACACTGAAACAAAATCAGTACAGCGTAACAAATGGGAACTGGAGAGTGGGAAGGGAGGAGGCTTGTGGGTTTAGTGGTGTTAAATACTGGCTTTTCATCCCACTATCTTTTGAATCCTACTTGGCAGGTCCTAATACGAGAAAGTTTGTTAGTTTACTTTCCAAAGGTTGGTGGTTTTTTTCCACAATTTTAGAATTGACCATCTCAGTATAAGTGAAATAATCTTGACTTAAATGGGCATAAAGCACCATTCTTCCCACCTCAATATGTATAAATAATGTGATAATGAAGTCAACAAGCTATAGATAACATTTTAAAAATGCATTCCTATATGAAGGACTTTGTTGCAAAAATGGAGATGTTCAGGGTCCTGATTGTTTAAAGTTCCCTAAACTTACCTGGTAATCAAAATGGTAAGTGAAAATAAAAAATAAAAATAAAAAAAAACAAGAGGGCCATGAAGGCCCTGAACGCTCACCTGAAAATGATGTACACTCAGCTTGATTTTGGCAAACTGGAGCTTCTATTCTTAAAAGAGATTTTTTCCTATATTTCGAGCTAGTGACCTACTTATTGACACAAAATGACCCATATATAAACTTGAGCTAGCTTTTGTCAAGAGCATCATTCTGAGACAGTTTGATAAGATTGGTCTAAAATGAATCCCCTCATATGTGTTAACAAGGTTTGTATATAATTCCACCTAGTGACCTACTTATTGACCCAACATAGCCCATATACAAACTCGAGCTAGCTTTTGTCAAGAGCATCATTCTGACTAAGTTTGATGAAGATTGGACTAAAATTGGGGCCTCAGGAGTGTTAACAAGGTTTTCTTACAATTTGACTTAGTGACCTACTTATTGACCCCACATGGCCTATATATGAACTTGAGCTAGCTTTTGTCAAGAGCATCATTCTGACTAACTTTGATGAAGATTGGACTAAAATTGGGTTCTCAGGAGTGTTAACAAGGTTTTTCTACAATTTGACCTAGTGACCTACTTATTGACCCAACATGGCCCATATACGAACTTGAGCTAGCTTTTGTCAAGAGCATCATTCTGACTAAGTTTGATGAAGATTGGACTAAAATTGGGTCCTCAGGAGTGTTAACAAGGTTTTATTACAATCCAACCTAGTAACCTACTTATTGACCCAACATGGCCCATATACGAACTTGAGCTAGCTTTTTGTCAAGAAGTTTATTCTGACTAAGTTTGATGAAGATTGGACTGAAATTGGGTCCTCAGGAGTGTTAACAAGGTTTTATTACAATTTGACCTAGTGACCTACTTATTGACCCAACATGGCCCATGTAAGGACTTGAGCTAGCTTTTGCCAAGAAGTTTATTTTGACTAAGTTTGAAGAAGATTGGACTAAAATTGGGGCCTCAGGAGTGTTAACAAGGTTTTTCTACAATTTGACCTAGTGACCTACTTATTGATCCAACATGACCTATATACAAACGTGAGCTAGCTTTTGTCAAGAAGATCATTTTAACTAAGTTTGATGAAGATTGGATTAAAATTGAGTCCTCAGAAGTGTTACCAGGGTTTTTCTACAATTTGACCTAGTGACCTACTTATTGACCCAACATGGCCCATATACGAATTGAGCTAGCTTTTGTCAAGAAGATCATTCTGACTAAGTTTGATGAAGATCGAACTAAAATTGGGTCCTCAGGAGTGTTTACAAGGTTTTTCTACAATTTGACCTAGTGACCTACTTATTGACCCAACATGGCCCATATACGAACTTGAACTAGTTTTTGTCAAGAGCATCATTCTGATTAAGTTTGATGAAGATTGGACTAAAATTGGGTCCTCAGGAGTGTTAAGGTTTTTCTACAATTTGACCTAGTGTCCTACTTATTGATCCAACATGACCTATATACAAACTTGAGCTAGCTTTTGTCAAGAAGATCATTCTAACTAAGTTTGATGAAGATCGAACTAAAATTGGGTCCTCAGGAGTGTTAACAAGGTTTTTCTACAATTTGACCTAGTGACCTACTTATTGACCAAACATGGCCCATATACAAACTTGAGCTAGCTTTTGTCAAGAGCATCATTCTGACTAAGTTTGATGAAGATTGGACTAAAATTGGGTCCTCAGGAGTGTTAACAAGGTTTTATTACAATCCAACCTAGTAACCTACTTATTGACCCAACATGGTCCATATACGAACTTGAGCTAGCTTTTTGTCAAGAAGTTTATTCTGACTAAGTTTGATGAAGATTGGACTAAAATTGGGGCCTCAGGAGTGTTAACAAGGTTTTATTACAATTTGACCTAGTGACCTACTTATTGACCCAACAAGGCCCATGTAAGGACTTGAGCTAGCTTTTGCCAAGAAGTTTATTCTGACTAAGTTTGATGAAGATTGGACTAAAATTGGGGCCTCAGGAGTGTTAACAAGGTTTTTCTACAATTTGACCTAGTGACCTACTTATTGATCCAACATGACCTATATACAAACTTGAGCTAGCTTTTGTCAAGAAGATCATTCTAACTAAGTTTGATGAAGATTGGACTAAAATTGAGTCCTCAGAAGTGTTAACAGGGTTTTTCTACAATTTGACCTAGTGACCTACTTATTGACCCAACATGGCCCATATACGAACTTAGCTAGCTTTTGTCAAGAAGATCATTCTGACAAAGTTTGATGAAGATCGAACTAAAATTGGGTCCTCAGGAGTGTTAACAAGGTTTTTCTACAATTTGACCTTGTGACCTACTTATTGACCCAACATGGCCCATATACGAACTTGAGCTAGCTTTTGTCAAGAGCATCATTCAGACTAAGTTTGATAAAGATTGAACTAAAATTGGGTCCTCAGGAGTGTTAACAAGGTTTTTCTACAATTTGACCTAGTGACCTACTTATTGACCCAACATGGCCCATATACGAACTTGAACTAGTTTTTGTCAAGAGCATCATTCTGACTAAGTTTGATGAAGATTGGACTAAAATTGGGTCCTCAGGAGTGTTAACAAGGTTTGTCTACAATTTGACCTAGTGACCTACTTATTGACCCAACACGGCCCATATACGAACTTGAGCTAGCTTTTGTCAAGAGCATCATTCGGACTAAGTTTGATAAAGATTGAACTAAAATTGGGTCCTCAGGAGTGTTAACAAGGTTTTTCTACAATTTGACCTAGTGACCTACTTATTGACCCAACATGGCCCATATACGAACTTGAACTAGTTTTTGTCAAGAGCATCATTCTGACTAAGTTTGATGAAGATGACCTACTTATTGATCCAACATGACCTATATACAAACTTGAGCTAGCTTTTGTCAAGAAGATCATTCTAACTAAGTTTGATGAAGATTGGACTAAAATTGGGGCCTCAGGAGTGTTAACAAGGTTTTACTACAATTTGACCTAGTGACCTACTTATTGAACCAACATGGCCCATATACGAACCTGAACTAGCTTTTGTCAAGATGATCATTCTGACTAAGTTTGATGAAGATTGGACTGAAATTAGGTCCTCAGGAGTGTTAACAAGGTTTGTCTACAATTTGACCTAGTGACCTAGATATTGACCCAACATGGCCTATATACGAACTTGAGCTAGCTTTTGTCAAGAGGATCATTCTGAGAAAGTTTGATTAAGATTGCACTTAAATTGTGGCCTCAGGAGTGTTAACAATCAAAAGTTGACGCACGACACACGTCGCACGACGCACAACGCACGACGCACGTCGCACGATGCACGATGCACACCGGACAATGACCCACCACAATAGCTCACTTGAGCACTTTGTGCTCAGGTGAGCTAACAAGAGGCCCAATAGGGCCTGTATCGCTCACCTGGCACATCCTTATTTGTTCTTTGCTTTTTCTTTTTAAATATATTCAATCAATAAAATGTAAACAAACTCACTAGCAATATCCTTATTTTCTATTATTTCAAGCGCTATGAATCATAAAATTTCTTTCAATTGGCCATGTACTTTCAGAAGATTTAGGCTGAAATAAATCTTATTTGCATGTTACATAATTATTGCAAAAATGGAAAATTGTACAGAAAAACCCATTACATATGTTTTATCCCCAACATCTAGTTTCTATGTTATAAATTTCAACAAAATCAGTATATACATGTAAATAAACCCATAATGGCCATTTTTCGATTTTTGCTACTTTAAAGTAACGGCGGCCATCTTGGATTTCCGACAGAAATGTTGGATACAATTTTGAATCTATACCACCCAAGGACCTTCCACACTTCCATATCCTTTCAATTGGCCACGTACTTTAAGAGAAGAAGATTTTCAAAGATTATGGCTAAAAATAAACCTTATTTGCATATTACGTAATTATTACACAAACGAAAAAATCGTAAGGAAAAACCTGTTATATATGTTTTATCCCCTGACATCTATTTTCTATGTTTCAAATTTCAACAAAATCAGTACAAAAATCAACCCAAAATGGCCATTTTTTTATTTTTGCTATTTATAGTAATGGCAGCCATCTTGGATTTCTGACAGACATGTCGGATACAATTTTGAATCTATACCACCTAAGGACCTTCTGCACTCAATATTGTTTTCAAGATAATAAGCAATTTAAGTCTTTTTTTTGCAGCTGTGACCTTGACCTTTCAACATATAACATTGAGCCATACATAAAAATGATCTTTGTCACAATACCTACAATATTCTAATATACATGCCTATACAAAAAGTTCATAGTTTACAAGATAATTAGCATTTTAAGTCTTTTTTGAAGCTGTGACATTGACCTTTTAACATATGATCTTGAACCATATATCAAAATAATTGTCATGTCAATACCTACAATAATCTAATATACATGCCCATACAAAAAGTTTATAGTTTTCAAGATAATTAGCAATTTAAGTCTTCTTTTGCAGCTGTGACCTTGACCTTTCAACATATGACCTTGTACCATATACCATAATGATCATTGTTGCAATACCTACAATATTCTAATATACATGCCTATACAAAAAGTTAATAGTTTTCAAGATAATTAGCAATTTAAGTCTTCTTTTGCAGCTGTGACCTTGACCTTTGAACATATGACCTTGTATCATATATCAAAATGATCTTTGTCACAATACCTACAATATTCTAATATACATGCCTATACAAAAAGTCAATTGTTTTCAAGATAATAAGCAATTTAAGTCTTTTTTTGCAGCTGTGACCTTGACCTTTCAACAAATGATCTTGAACCATACATCAAAATGATTGTCATGTCAATACCTACAATATTCTAATATACATGCCCATACAAAAAGTTTATAGTTTTCAAGATAATTAGCAATTTAAGTCTTCTTTTGCAGCTGTGACCTTGACCTTTCAACATATGACCTTGATCCATATATCAAAATGATCGTCATGTCAATACCTACAATATTCTAATATACATGCCTATACAAAAAGTCAATTGTTTTCAAGATAATTAGCATTTTAAGTTTTTTTTTTGCAGCTGTGACCTTGACCTTTCAACATATGACCTTGAACCATATATCAAAATAATTGTCATGTCAATACCTACAATAATCTAATATACATGCCCATACAAAAAGTTTTTAGTTTTCAAGATAATTAGCAATTTAAGTCTTCTTTTGCAGCTGTGACCTTGACCTTTCAACATATGACCTTGATCCATATATCAAAATGATCGTCATGTCAATACCTACAACATTCTAATATACATGCCTATACAAAAAGTTCATAGTTTTCAAGATAATTAGCAATTTAAGTCTTCTTTTGCAGCTGTGACCTTGACCTTTCAACATATGACCTTGTATCATATATCAAAATGATCTTTGTCACAATACCTACAATATTCTAATATACATGCCTATACAAAAAGTTCATAGTTTTCAAGATGATTAGCAATTTAAGTCTTCTTTTGCAGCTGTGACCTTGACCTTTCAACATATGACCTTGAACCATATATCAAAATGATTGTCATGTGAATACCTACAATATTCTAATATACATGCCTATACAAAAAGTCAATTGTTTTCAAGATATAGTGACAAATATATAATTTTAAGCAATTTTCCCACTTAGTACCTCATAATTTCCCCATTTTGAGCCTCATGGCTACCATTTGTGCAAATCTGAAACTAGATGACCTAGGGATGGTATAAATGAAATAACTAAGGTATATCTCTTGTACATTCAGAGGAGAAGATTTTTTAAGTTTTTCACTATTTCCCCCCTTATGGGGCCCCAAGGGGACATAACTCCTTCATTTTTGCAAATCTGAAAGGGCTTCACCCAGGCATAATGGTTACCAAGTTTCATCAAATTTGGCCCAGTGGTTTTGGAGAAGAAGATTAAAATGTAAAGTTTACGGACGCACGGACGCACGCACGCACGCACGCACGCACATACACACGCCGCATCATACCATAAGCTCACGCTGGCTAAAGCCAGGTGAGCTAATAAAAAATAGAAAATAAATTAAAAATAAGTTACATATAAGTTATATGGTATGTAAGTATGTGTGTATATACATATAAGGTTGTTTTTCTTTCCATACATCTTATTTTGTTTTTGGAAATGTGGCCAACATGATAACAAAAGAATGGTGAACCCAAGGCCCCAACCTTGGCACCTTTCTTCCCCTTTAATTAAGTCTGGGCAATAAAATATTATTTAAAAAAAATGTAAAAATAATTTAAGATATCTATTACAGAATTCAAGTGCAGATTGAAATAAAATTAAAAATGTTAAAATATTTAAGATATTAATTACAAAATAAAATTGCAGATTTGAAATATTTTTCATTTGATAATATTAATGAAATACATTTAATTTTTTAACACAAAGATTTAAAATTCTGCATAAAACATATTATACAAATTTTCATTAATGACTTCTGGTACGTTTACAAACTTGATTAATATTCATTGGTGTAATATTTCTGATGAAATCGCAACATTAAAACTGTTTGTTTCTATTTATGGTTAGAAACAATAAAGGTTAACAAGAGGCCCAATAGGGCCTGTGATGCTCAACTGGCTGCATATGTAAGACAATGTTTGTTTTTGTTTGTAATGCTGTTTAACGTTCAACTCAAGAATATTTCACTAATACGAAGACTGTCAGTTTTGGAAATAGTGGAGGACACTGGAGTATCAGAGAAAACCACGACCAAGCAGCAAGTTAACTGACAATCTTTCAAAGATGAAGTGCTAGCGCCAAAGGGGTGTTTATGCACAATGTCAGGGATGAGAGGCCCTGTGATCCATAACATCGAATGCTTAAGACCACTTAGCCACTGTGGCCCCTGTAACACAATGTGTTGTGGTTACCATGATTGGTTCATCAGCTAAAAATGGGAAATAAAATGAGCTTATGGCCGCTTTTGCTTCATTGAAGCGTACTTTGCAACACACATGCAGGCATGCTTTGCCATGCCAAAAACTCAGCTGTTTAGCCAGTTGAGCTTAAAATGGATCAACAATGGCTATTTTTGTTTTTTTTTTTTTTTATATCTAGTAACAACTTTCATCTTGGACTGGTACAATCTTTTTTCAGGCTGATGTAGTAACCTTCCACACGAAATTTGGTTCCAATTCACCCAGTGGTTTTAGAGGAGAAGATTTTTACTAAATATTACACCTAATTTGCATATTTCTTAAAAAATTGGGTCAATAAAAATTTTCTCAGAAAAAACCCATTATATATTTTGAATCCCACACAGTATACTTTTTATATTTAAAATTTGAGCTCCATCGCCGGAAAAAAGGAACCACAATGGCCATTTTCGTGTATTTTCTATTTATAGTAACAGCAAGGCCATCTTGGATGTCAGGCAGGGTTGCCTGGTACAAACTTTAGTCAAGTCGACATAAGGACCTTCCACACAAAATTTCGTTCCAATTGGCCCAGTGGTTTTAGAGAGGAAGATTTTCAAAGATTTCACAAAATATTGCACCTAATTTGCATAATTAGTCAAAATTGGGTCAATGAAAAATTTCTCACAAAAACCTGTTAAATATATTAAATCCCCCACGATAGTCTTTCTACATTTCAATTTTGAGCTTAATTGGTGGAAAAATGGATCCACAATGTTGGGCGGGGTTGTCTGGTACAAACTTTAGTCAGGCTGAGGTAGGGATCAACCACACAAAATTTCGTTCCAATTGGCCCAGTGGTTTCAGAGCAGAAGATTTTTAAAGATTACGCTAAATATTACACCTAATTTTCATAATTCTTGAAAATTGGGTCAACAAAAAATTTCTCACAAAAACCCGTTAAATATGTTAAATTCCCCATGATATACTTTCTACATTCCATATTTGAGCTTAATTGGTGGAAAAATGGATCCACAATGGCCATTTTTGTGTTTTTTCTTTTTATAATAATGGCGGCAATCTTGGATGTTGGGCTGGGTTGCCTGGTACAAACTTTAGTCTACCCCACCTAAGGACCTTCCACACCAAATAGGGTTCCAGTCGACCCTGTGGTTTCAGAGGAGAAGATTTTAAAAGAATTGATTAAATATTACACCTCATTTGCATAATTCGTAAAAATCAGGTTAACAAAAAATTTCTCAGAAAAACCCGTAATATATGTTGAAAAACAGCATAAAATCCTACGATCTTAAGTAATCTGAGCTGCATTCCAGAGAAAAATTCATTTTGAGTATCAGAGAAAATAAATGCACTGAAATGTTTAATCAGAGCAAAAAGACCAACACCATCACCCCCTCCCCCTTAAAAAAGCCGAAAACAATTTTACCAATCACATACAATTTGCAATGAACTGGCCAGAGATTTTCAAAAAAAAATTATTGTGAATTCTTAGATGCACTTTCACATACACATTTTCCTACACATAAGCTTATCCTGAGATCAAATAAGCTAAAAATTGAAATGCACTTAATAGCTCTATATTTTTTTTTTAATAGAGTAACTTATTTTTTTTTTAGACTAGCAAATTCTCACCAGTTAAAAGTATAAAAGAAATAATACATGAATAGTCAGACAAGTGTTCATAAAAACTTGTCCAACAGGGAATTAACCCTAATTGGACAGTCCAGTCCAGATAATCATCACATTATGGGTATTAAATTGTAGGTTTTAAAGTATATCTGTCATGACAACCACATTTACAATAGAAAACTTTATTAACAAATTTAAAAGGCTGGACAGAGGACTCAATTTATAAATTAAGTAGGCTGGACAGAGGATTTCTTTTACAAATTCGGTAGCTTGGACATTAAAATCTTTACAATATCTTGCAGACACAAATAAGGTGACCTTAGTATTCTTGACCAAAATAAACTTGCTTCATTGACACAAACATAATTAAATGTAGCACCCATGTGGATATATATTTACAATGTACCTTAGTGTATTGAATCACTGTTAGTATTGTACATATCTCTCATCAGGTTTTAGCTGTATTTGGATAATATGAAGTAGTATTTCTTGCTTATATATACATATATGGTACATATACCAACATATAAATAGAAGTAGTTTAGTGAGTACAGGAGTCATGTATTATCAATATGAGAGGTCTAAGGCTTAAAATCATTAAAAAAAAAAAAAAAAAAAAAAAAATTCTTGTTATTTTAACAGTAGTCAGATTTTTCAAATTAAGCTAGGGGTCTGAAATAGATCAATTCAAGGTTGATAACTCAAAAATATGTAACAAACAAAGAAGTAAAGTTATAAGTGTTTGGGGTTTATTTTTAACCTTGTAATCTCACTGGCAAGGGATATGCAACAGCCAAGAATAAGCACCAGCCTGATAAACCTATAAGCCAAGTATAAGCACCAGCCTGATAAGCCTAAAAGCCTAGTATAAACATCAGCCTAATGAGCTTTAAGGCAATATTAAGCACCAGGGGGTATGTTTATGAAAGTGTCCTAGGACAAAGATATATCTTATGATGGTCTTACGACATATCTTAGTCTTAAGTCATGTTTACAACGGTGTCTCAATTTGCGACATGTCTTAAAATCTATCCTAAATTTGCGACAGA
Organism: Tegillarca granosa; assembly: GCA_029721355.1. Classification (NCBI taxonomy): domain Eukaryota; kingdom Metazoa; phylum Mollusca; class Bivalvia; order Arcoida; family Arcidae; genus Tegillarca; species Tegillarca granosa. The sequence goes on along the minus strand of CM056599.1, from coordinate 30,498,195 downwards.
GAGTTAGGTGTCTAAAGATAGTCTTAAGATAATTGTAACATATTTTTTGACATGGCTCATTTTCAAATTTGTGATAATTAAATGCATCGGTTTCATTCATTTTTGTAACGTTTAATTTGTCATATAAACTTTGTAAGTTTAATTCATGTACATTTAAATTTTACATTTTATGCATATTTTTAGATATGCATATTACGTATCATTTCATCAGAATTCCTTTTAATCTCAACAATAAAACAAACCTCAAGGTTTATGTAATGATTAAGGGACAATAAGATCCTTTTAAAACCGGACAGGATTTAAAAACTATATAAGGAGTGCATTTTTAAAATTGTGGATTCTCTCTAAGCAGTTTAATTAATATTTAAATTTCGAAATACATATATAAGCTACATCTATTGTTATTATTACTTTTTGATTTATTAGTGTCTCTTTGTTTTACATTTGTTGATAATTGTGTAATCATGTCTCTTGTTTCAAATGATTTAAAACATGCAGAATTAAAAATGATGCACATGACAGGGGCATGAGTATATTCAGGTAAAGTTTTGAATTTTTATAAAATAATGTAATTTGACATATGCTACTTTTAATCTGTATTATTTTAAAAAAAAAAAAATCAAAAGTAGCACATGCCAGTATCATCTTCCTCATCAATTCCGGTATCTGTTTCGCCTTTTACACCTTTAATAACATTATCGCCTATGATACCCACAACTTTATCCTCCAATGAAGAAATTTGTTCTGGAGGTGGACCACCATCCGTCCTTCGTGCTTCAGGTCTTTTTAACGAAACTTTCTTCATCGTTGTGCTCGCATAAGCTGTCCATTTCTTGCATATTTTTTCAACACTCCTTATTGTTTCAACTTCAGCAATTAAAGTTTGAATTTCTGTCTCTGGAAAAATTGGATTTTTTTCCTACTCATTTTCAAACCGTGAAATTCACGCAAGCTAAACGAGCTTTTATATTCTATTGAGTGTTCAAAGCACCATTTTACCCATTAACCGGGATTGGTCGAATTAGTATTTACATCTAGTTTTTAAAATATGTAACACAAAACGAAATTAAAAGTTGAAAATAAATAAATAAATAATATAATTCTGAGAATATTTATATTTTTGATATATATTATTTTTTTATATTTTAATTAAATTTTATTTAATTTTTCTTACTTAATTTATTTTTTTTAATTCTCTTTAGCTGAGAAAAATATTTGTAGCTTTTTTATATTTAAAAGTTAAGATTATGTTAAGACATTGTTATGATGTCCTAACTGAGATAAACATTAGATACTTTTGATTTACAAGATATGACATGTCATTAGATTATCTTATGTTGGTCGTAAGATATGTCCTAGGACATATCTTATAACATATCTTAGGATATTTTCATAAACCTGCCCCCAGCTTGATAAGCCTATAGGCCAAGTATAAACACCAGCCTGATAAGCAAATAGGCCAGATATAAGCACCAGCCTGATAAGCATATAGGCCAAATATAAACACCAGCCTTATAAGCTTATGGGCCATGTATATGCACCAGGGGGCAGGTTTATGAAACTATTCTAAGACATGTCGTAAGATATGTCCTAGGACATATCTTACGACCAACATAAGATAATCTTATGACATGTCATATCTTGTAAATCAAAAATATCTTAAGTTTATCTTAGTAAGGACATCATTATGATATCTTAATATCATCTTAACTTTTAAATATACAATAGCTACAAATATTTTTCTTGACTAAAGAGAATTATAAAAAAATTAAATTAAATTAAATAAGAAAAATTAAATAGAATTTAATTAAATTATACAAAAAATAATATATATCAAAAATGCTTGATATCTATCTATCTATCTATCTATCTATCTATATTCTCAGAATTTAGATTATTTTATTTATTTAATTATTTATTTACCGGTATTTATTTTAAACTTTTAATTTCGTTTTGTGTTACATATTTTTAAAACTAGGTTTGACCGATCCCGGGTTAAAGTGTAAAATGGTGCTTTGAACACTCAATAGTATATAAAAGCTCGCGTGAATTTCACAGTTTGAAAATGAGTAGGAAAAGAAATCCAAATTTTTCAGAGACTGAAATTCAAACTTTCGTTGCTGAAGTTGAAAAAATAAGGAGTGTTGAAAAAATTTGCAAGAAATGGACCGCTTATGCAAGCACAACAAAGAAAGTTTCGTTAAATAGACGGGAGGCACGAAGGACGGATGGTGGTCCACCTCCAGAACAAATTTCTTCATTGGAGGATAAAGTTGTGGGTATCATAGGCGATAATGTTATTAAAGGTGTAAAAGGCGAAACAGATACCGGAATTGATGAGGAAGATGATACTGGCATGTGCTACTTTTGAATTTTTATAAAATAATACAATTCAAAAGTAGCATATATCAAATTACATGTGCTACTTTTGAATTGTATTATTTTATAAAAATTCAAAACTTTTGTTTTGACATTTTTATAAAATAATAAAATTCAAAAGTAGCACATGACAAAACGATGGCTAAATCTACAAATCAAACCTCATCATCCCTAAATAGTAAGTGTGCTGGCTAATTGGATTACCTGAAAATACTCATGTCCCTGTCATGTGCATTATTTTTAATTCTGCATGTTTTAAATTATTTGAAACAAGAGACACGATTACACAATTATGAACCAAAGTGAAACAAAAGGACACAAACAAATCAAAAAGTAAAAATAACAGTAGATGTAGCTTAAATATGTATTTCGAAATTTAAATTAATTAAACTGCTTAGAGAGAATCCACCATTTTAAAAATGCACCACGACCAACGTTTGTATGTACTCCTAATATAGTTTTTAAATCCTGTCCAGTTTTCAAAGGATCTAATTGTCCCTTAATCATTACATAAACCTTAAGGTTTGTTTTATGTCGAGATTTAATGGAATTCCGATGATATCATATGTAATATGCATATCTAAAAATATGCATAAAATGTAAAATTTAAATGCACATCAACTCAACTTATAAAGTATATTTGACAAATTAAACGTTACAAATATGAATGAAACTGATGCATTTGATTATTATAAATTTGAAAATGAGCTATGTCAAAAAATATGTTACAATTATCTTAAGATAGTCTTAAGACACCTAACTCGCTGTCGTAAATTTAGGATATATTTTAAGACATGTCGTAAATTAAGATACCGTTGTAAACATGACTTAAGACTAAGATATGTTGTAACACCATCATAAGATATATCTTAGTCTTAGGACACTTTCATAAACATGCCCCCAGACTAATAAGCCAATAGGCAAAGTATAAGCGCCAGCCTGATAAGCAAATAGACCAAACATAAGCACCAGCCTGATAAGCCTATAGGCCAAATATAAGCACCAGAAGATAAGCCTATAGGCCTTGGAAGCACCAGCATTATAATCCTATAGGCTAGGTATATAAGCAACAGTCAGTCTTGTTTACCTTCTAGGCTCAGGACAAAATGAAACTGTATAATTACTTTTATTTTATCTGAGATATCAAAAAGTTTTTATAAAATACATCTTCCACAACTGGCGCTCAGCAGAAAGTGGACAGAGTATCAACTGATTCACAGAGTTCAAGGGTAATGTGGCTGGGGGAGTGGCATGCTTATCTGTGGCATACTGATTCAGTGAGCTAGCCCCTTAAAAATAAAGTTGCCTTTATTGTGTCACAAGGCACATAATAAACTTAAACGTCTCATGCATAAACAAACATGCTCCTTGATTAATCCTTAGAGATTAATAACCTTGCTCTCCTCTCAAATAGCTGAAAATTTGCTGATGTGGTGTAAAACAGCATTATTATCAAACAACTAACTAAAATAAATACATTCATCTGTCTATATAAAACACATCCTATATAAAATGTATTGTATTAAGAATCTTTAAGAGGAATTTTCTCCAATACTGGTACTTTAAGTTTTGTGACACAGATTGGATAAATACAGGTATATATAAAACAGACATTGATATAGCTAATTTCACCTAATCACAACCTATAATCTATCTAATAAAGAGTAAAACTTCACCTATTTTATATTCAATGTCCTTTCAATTGGCTCTAACAACTTATTTTACATCTTTTGAGTACTAAAATATTTTTTAACACCTTGAAAAAAATTGAGCTGCCAATCAGGTTTATACTATTACATGAACTATTTAACAACCCAACATTACCTGGAATTACACCTTTACCAGGTCTATTTTAAAGCCTGCATTAATAAAGGATTGAAAATACCTAACAGATTAAATATATTACATAAACAAATGAACAAATAAAAAACCCTTAACAGGTCAAATCAATCAATATTAAAGCTGCTTGACCAGTATTTAAATGTCCAATATTAGGTTCTTTAAAGGGTCCTTAAAACAATGTATAAATAATAATAATCATAATAAAATTGATAATTTTTTTCCATTATACTGAGTTCATCACAATGATATTTTAACAAGAATTCTTAAACAACAAACACAAATAAATTCATATTAAAATTTCAAAAATGTTATTTGACATATTTTTTCAGAGAAAAAAAATATATATCCTGAGGAACCTTATAGGGGTAGTAGATAGGCACAAGTGAAAACTTGTTTTGTTTTTTCAAGGAGAAATTGAACTGTGCCATTTACACCCACACAATTAAAATGAGACAATACCAATCTTTCATTGAATGAACAATTTTCTTCTCTCATTCACACTGCCATCTACTAGGAGTGTAAGAGTGAATATCTATAAGAGTGTGGAGTGAATCTGTGATTAAGTCTGTCAAATATAAAAAAAAAAACAATGCAAAGGTTTAACAGAAACACAGCTTTCTTATATTATGCTAGATTTGATAGAGAACACAGAGCCCTGACAGTGGCATGGGGGATATTATCTATCTTATTTTGTGTTTTGGTCATAGTAGCATTTGTACAACCTCAGTGGATTGGGGATACTCCGGAGAGCCCTGGTTACGGTCATGTAGGATTATTTGCTCATTGCTTTCCCGATGATCTATCTGGAACTTATAGCTGTAATGGAGATTTATCAAATTTTAACAACATATTAAATGATAGTTTTAAAGCTGCCACTGTGCTTACTGGTGTGGCAGCACTCCTAATGATGCTGACTGTTGTATCATTATTACTTTTCTTTTGTTTTAAACAAGGGAATATTTACTTCATCTGTGGTGTTATGGAAGCCGTGGCTGGTAAGTAAAGTATAAGTTAAAGATTTCTATATTCTCCTGATTTCTATATTGAACATTGAAAAAATATTCCATTTTCTGCATTTACTGCATTTTCTTCTAAAAAATGTCCAGTAACATGAAAATTTTGTATATTGATAATTACTTTGACATAACTATTATTAATTCAATCATTAGAAATAATCACTAAGTGGCAAGTTGAAACCTCAATCTGCTATTATCTTATTATGTTTTCTCACAATAATCCATAAAAAGAAGGTTGTATTTGTGGCATTCCAGTTTTACCACTTTTATTCTGGCTTTATATGGCCCCTTCATATACCAGACCTCATGAGTACACAGTGACCATAAAGAACCATAGTACATGTAGGTGATCATTATGGGATAGAAAAAAAATATATGTATACTAGCGGAAAAAAGTAACTGTGCATGACTGAAATGTGAGATTATAAAATAATTTGAAAATGCAAAACAATGAATAATCTCGTATTTGTTTATTAGATATATCTTTACAAATTCATGTCATTGAAAAGGTTACAGATACTGTTATTTCATACGCAGGGGACTAGAAACATAGCAGATAGTAAAAGTCAGTTCACAAGATCAGTATCGTGTGTGACCACCATTAGCATTGACACAGGACTGGCAGCGACGCCTCACAGAGTTGATTAAATGCCTAAAGAATGCTTGAGGGATGTTGTTCCATATCTGGTCTAACGCCTGGGCCAACCCTTGCAATGTAACAGGCTGATTGGGCAGATGATATAATCGGCTTCCCATTTCATCCCATACGTGTTCAATTGCAGAAAGGTCAGGTAAAACGGCTGGCCACGGTAACACATTGACGTTATGCTGTGCCAGAAAATCCATTGCAACCCATGCGACGTGTGGTCTTGCATTATCATGCTAAAAAGTAACGTTACGTTGCTGTCCTTGAATGAATGGGATGACATGGGTCTGTAGGATTTCATCACTGTACCATACACCGGTCAAATTCCCATCGATGAGTACCAGAGGAGTTCTGTCATTCGCTGTGATGCCACCCCAAACCATTACACTGCCCCCACCGAACGAACATCGTTCCACCACACACGCGTCATGGAAACGTTTTCCAATGCGCCGATACACTGGAGCGTCCTTCACTGCTGTCAGAGTGAAATCTGGACTCATCGATGAACATAATTTGTGCCCAGTCTCGTCAATTGAAGCGTAAATGTGTTCTGCACCATGCAAGATGAGCTGTGCGATGACGTCGTTGTAGAATTGGACGGATCGCCGGACGTCGTGGGCGAATATGTCTTTCCCGTAAATGATTCCGTACTGTTCTGGGGCTGATTGGGCGTAGTCCAGGAATGCTCCGGGCAGTAGTACTGGCAGTTAGGAAACGGTTCCGGAGGTGCACAAGCCGGATATGGTTGTCTTGCTGACGTGTCGTTACGCATGGACGTCCTGAACGAGGGCGGTCTCTAGTGGTGCCAAACTGTTGGTATCGTCTCCATAAAGCATAAACAGTGTTTCTGTGGACACCAAAATGTCTAGTGACAAAGCTTTGGGTCATTCCAGCCTCAAGCATACCAATTGCGCAGAGGCGATCATTTTCATTTAGCCTAGGCATTACACTATGGAAGCTTTCAACCAAATAAACTTGCTTTTCTGGTTTTCTGGTGTCCAAACAAACAAACAACAGTAAATTATTCCTAAAATATTGTCACACTGAAATGCTGGGTGACAATTGCGTGAAAACTGACCCGTGCGCATGAAGCATAAAAATCACAGGCAATTGATGCAATGACCGAGCGATATGATAGAGGTATATACACTTACCATTTGTGCAAATTTTAAGATATTATACATTCAGTAATAAAAGCGAAATTATAAATTATATTGATGCACAGTTACTTTTTTCCGCTAGTATAGTATTTCTACAAAATGCTAGTAATTTATTTTACTTCAATGTATTAATGAGTCTTTAAGTCATCATCTAACTGACAAGTAAAACAAAAAAATCACATCCAAAACATGCAAAAAAGGACATAATTGATCATTATCAGTAAAATTACACCATAAACATCAACAAATTCAAACAGATTATTGATTATGATTTTGACCTAATGCTGCAAGACAAGTACCTGCTACTCACTTAGATGTACCTGTGTACTGCTACTGGTAATAACTTCTTATCACTTGCACATAATGTGTGTAGTGGCAATCACTTGAATGTACATCAGTACTGCTAATCACTTGAATATACCTATGTACTGGTAATCACTTAGACATACCTGTGTTCTGGTAGTCACTTGGATGTACATCTGTTCTGGTATTCACTTGGATGTGCATGTGTACTATTAATCACTTGGACGCCCATGTGTATTGATAATTACTTGGACCTACACATGTACTGCTAATCACTTATTTGCAACTGTGTACTGCTACTGGTAATCACTTGGATGTATGTACCTGTATCATAATCACTATAATCACTTAAACATACCTGCATACTGCTAATGACTTGGGTTTACCTTGAGACTTGGACATACATGTGTACTGCTTATCACTTAGATGTACCTACAGACTGCTGATCACCTGGATGTTCATATGTACTGCTAATCACCTGGATGTACATGTGTACTGCTACTGGTAATCACTTAGATGTACATGTAATGTTAATTGTTTGTATGTGCTTGTATCTGTAAACAAATGCTTTAGACTTGGTCTAGTGTACATCTGAAAGATCTGTAAACAAATGCTTTAGACCACTTGGTTTTGTGTACACCCAAATCTGCAAATAAACACTTTAAGCCATACAATTTTGTGAACACCTTGCTATTTGTACCTGATTATTTTTGCTATATGCACCAGTTTAATCCATTAACAGGGTTCATAACAACACTGATTTGTTAATACCTAGGTCTGTAAATTAGTGCCTTAAACCAGCTATTCTACAAACACTTGGATTTGAGAACCAGAGGTTTAGATAATATGGCACTGTGTATACTTTGAAGCATTGATCTACACTTTATACCAATTGTTCATGTGTACACCTGTGCTTTGAGCCACACAATCTTAAGAACACATCTGCTATGCTGATCACTTCAACTGTGTGAACCAGATCAGAAACCAGTATTTAAGATCACATGACCATTAACTGTGAACCAGTATTCGAGATCACTTGACCACGATCTGACAACCAGTATTTAAGATCACTTACAAGGATCTATGAACCAGTATGTTAGATCACTTGACCATGATTTGTGAACCAGTATGTTAGATCACTTGGCCATGATTAGTAAACCAGTATGTTAGATCACTTGACCATGATAGTGAGCCAGTATGTTAGTTCACTTGACCATGATCCATAAAGCAGTATGTTAGATCACTTGACCAAATGATCTATGAAGCAGTATTTAAATTCACTTGACCATGATCTATGAACATCTATCCAAGATCACCTGACTATGATCTGTGAACCAGTATTTAAGATCACTTGACCATGAGCAGTGAACCAGTATCCAAGATCACTTGACCATGATTAGTCAACCAGTATTAAAGATCACTTTACCATAATCTGTGTCCTACGTTGCACAGCAATGATGTCAATGCAATTAATCTGTGCATGAGATTTAATGGGGTTTTATAACTCAATCAAGTATATTTCACTTATATCAACATGTCATCAGATATAGGTGAAGTGGCAGAAATTTTTACCTCTGCAATGGCTAAGTGCAATGTGCAGGAAGGTTTCTTTACCGTGCCATGCCTGCAATGACATGGTGCATTAGTTTTTAAGGCCTCTTCCAAAAGACCCAATGTTTTTTATTTCTACATGCCAAGTGCTTGGTGAAAGAAATAGTCTTAGTCAGACCCTGAGGGGGTTTAAACCCAGATCTGTGAATGAGACAAATGGCCATGTAACAAGCACCTTTGACAATTACTAATAATATACATATGTATATAAATATAATAGCCTTGATTTATGAGGCTGCAACTGTTACCACTCACCCACATGTCTCATTTTGCCTAGTGTGTTCTTTATATAATATCCTTGGTATTTTAAATTTTAAAACTGACTAAACAATACTTTAATAAGTATAACAAAACACACAGTAAGTCAATTAGTCTGTATACTAATAAGATAATATCTGCAAGCAATAAATCATTCCTAATTTCTACCCACACAAAATTAATTCAATAAATGTGCATATTAAAACTAACAAACATGTTTTCCATACATGATTTTTCATATGATAAAAAGTACATGTACAATTTTTCAAAAAAGTACTTCATATTTATTTTTTTCATAGAGCAGGATTTTTGTTTGAAATTTGGTCTGTGTATATACAAATACATATATTAATAGCATTAATATTAACAAACCAAATCTCAATTGGATTGGAATTTTAATAGTATCTGCTATTTGAAATACATAAAGGTCTTACAATAAACATTGAAATACTTTCTAGATTTAAATCCAGTCTTTATTTGAATTGTTCTTGGTGAAGTATATATTGTTATGTTGGCTTTAAAACACTTAAAATATTATACAGTACTTTTTAATTAAATACTTATTATCAATTACAGTTCCATTTAAATCCTAAACAATGCAAACTGTAAAGATAAACGGAATTTTCTTAAGTTTGCATGGTAAAATTGCCTGTATGATGAAGACGGCAGTTTCAAATTGTTACCAGTTTAAGATTTAACAAACAATATTTTATTAAGATTTTTGGGTTAAGTAAATGACAATTTAATTACAAAAATACAGATGTAAAACTCAGCCTTAAACCTTACTTTAGCTAATAAGATTTTTCTCTATATATCAAGTGGGAGGTCGTGGGTTCGAACCCTGGCCGGGTCTGACCAAAGACATGAAAGTGGGTAGTAACTGATTTTTCGCCATGCACTCGGCATTACGAAATGAAAGTCACGGTTCTTTTGGATTGGAACTCAAAATAAACGAGGTCCGGTGTCAAGTGTGGCATGATAAAAGACACTGCTGTATAATGCCATCAGCGCAACGCACAAGCAAAATTTCTACACTTTTGCATATAGCTGAAGATGTCTCGATATAAGTGAAATATTCTTGACTGGGATGTTAAACACCATTACTCAACTCAACTCAACTCTCTAGATATCAAATTTTCTGAAATGGAGTTTTATTTTTTTTTACCCTTAAACTGGTGGGTAACACCACTGTTTTTTTCACAATTTTACTAACTATGTGTAACAAGGAAAGAAAAATGCAGAATCAGAGTCAGAATCAAACACAAGACACTATACTATAGACAGGTGCTCTGCCAACTGTGCTACCCAGAGAGCTACAACCCTCTGTTGAAATTTTTAAATTCAACCACTTTGAATCAAAACAACATAGGTTTAACCCCAAACCTCATAAATCAGCCATTTCCAAGTTGTAATCTATTTACATTTAAAAAAAAATCATCCAAAAAATTGGCATCAATGATGATGACGATGATGATAAATATTACCACTATTATTGCTATTTTAGGCAATGGTGATGTTGACTACATGACTGCAATGCCTTATAGTTTTCCTTTTTAGACTAAGATAAAAACAAATCTTGAAAATATTAATCTGATCTTACTATTAAACAGAATTTTATTTTAATTTCAAAACACAAATAAAAAATGCTGTTCAACAGCCACAAGTACTTGTTTTCCACAGGACAATATTGCAAATGTTACAAAAAGGTTTTCTATGCACAAATTGAATACAGATTTGAAAATGAATGTGACCACACCAATAAACCGATTACAATTCAAATTTATAGTTTATACCGGTATTTACAAAACAATCCATATTTTTATTTAAATTAGTGATTGGATTTATAATTTCATTTTGAGGCATTCAGAAAATCACAATATTTACCAGATGTATTGCAGTTTGTCTACAAACATTAAACAACCAGGTGAAAGTATTCTTATATCACCATTACAATACTTATTGTGAAATTAACAACTCTGAACTTTAGTTGACATCAAGTGAAAAGAAAAAGTATTACCTAAAGCTATCCCCTAGATCAATAAGTTATCAAGAAAAATATTTTCTTTATAAATGTTACTTAATATAAATGATCAGCCATTCTTCAGCCTTTTCAATCTCTAAATGTAAATGTACTGATCTGCTTGGGTACTATGTCAGCTTTTAGAGTGAAAGCACAACAAAGTGCTGTGGATTAATATTAATAGTCCCAGTTTCACATTTACTCAACTCTTAACCATTCCCATTTTTCTCTCATCAATATTTTAAAAAAAAATTGTAAGTGTTATGAGTAAATGTTTTTTTTTTTTGTTCAACAAACCTACACTATACAATTTAAATATAACATCAGATATTCAATTTTAACTGTGTAATGTCTTAAAAATTGACATCGAAATATTCCCTAATTTGAGTTGAGTGTACACTTAGTTGAGTAAATGATTGTGAAACTTGGTTCTGGTGACTTATATTAGGCTCAGTGAAAGATTTAATTTTTTTTTCTGAAGCATAGTTCAGTAATTAGGGAGGCTTGAAACCTGAGAACCTTAAACAAACAAAGTGGCCAACTTTCTTCCATTAGAAAGTACTGGTTTGGGGATTTGAGCACAGGCAAACAATCAAAATGATAATGTCCAAAAAATATTGATGTGATAAAGTACTGTTAAAATATACACAGCCGATAAAGATCCAAAAACAAGGAAAAACTTTCCTTCAATGTACAATACTGGTTACATCATTAATGATAAACACCAAATTTATTCAAATGAGCTATTATGTTATACTTCAATACACAATAGAAAATGTTTCTACTGTAATTTTTAAATTTTGAAACTATTCTTTCAATTTCCAAACCTAGTTTCACAATCGTTCCTTAACTTAAATTTTTCTTAACTTAAAGCTGCATTAAGTTTTTCAATTTTCTGAATTTTTTTTTTGTTTTTTTTTTGTTTTTTTTTTTTTTTTTGTTTTCTAAATAAAAAGAATCTTCTAAGCGTGTAAAGTGTTGTCACTTGATCTAGTGCACATTCTAAAAAGTAGTTTACATTTCTCTTAAGATTTTTCCAAGAATTTAATTGGAAAATTTGTGTTACAAATATTATATATTAGCATTTCTGGTTGGCAGTGCAGGAGCAAATTTATAATTGTAATTTGAGTAACTTTATTAACTATTAAAAATAAGCAGGAATTTAAAGTGTCATTTTGAAGATCACATCAATCTTATAACATCCGCATTGATTTTTTTTGGTTGAAAACTGTTATTCATAATTCCAAAACATTTAAAGCTGCATTAAGTTTTCCAAGGAAAAAAATTTAAACGGTGCTGATTTAGATAATGATGTTCCTAATCAACAATGTTACATTTGGTTCACAATAAAAGCTCAAATAAATACAAAAACAACAATAATTTCCCAGCAAGATATAGCATGTGGGATCAAATATAAGAACAAGCTTACATCGTAAAAAACCGGGTCATTTAAACATAACTTACAAAACAATAAAATACCATAAATTAAACATAGAACTTCATTGAATTTTTCATTTGTGCCTTAGTAAGGAATACATAACACCATTGTGAATACATCTGGATATTAATGATGGACAATTAATACAATTTGTCAGGTTTCACTTTTGATTTATTGGAGTTTCTGTACATCCCTGCGCATGCTTCCAGCTCATAATTTAACCATCGATAAACATTGACCAACCAGTTCAATGCTGATGGTTTTATAACTTTTGTTTAATATAGTTATATACTGAAATAGGTAACTTTTTTAGAAAGAGAAACTAATCTAGATAAGTATAAAGAATTTCTTAGAATTGTTTACTACATTGCATTTGGACATGTCAAAGTTAGATAATGAGACTAATATTTAGATATTTGAAATGTTAAAATTTATATACATCATCTGATAATTTTTGAAGCTGAAGGTCAGAAGGATGTACTTGAGTGGGATTAACAACAAGACAAGCAAAACGTTCAAAATGTTAAAAAGTACTCTCGATACAGAGATAACTGATAAAAGTCCACAACAAGGAAAGGCTAATCTACCATGTGCAACAATGGTTTCATTTTTAACAATTATCATCGAATTTATTCAAATGTGCATATATTTTTTAACTTGAGATCAAAACAAAAAATGTTTCTTCTGCAATTTAAAAAAAAAAAACCAACAAAATAACAAAATGAAATTACTGCTTATACTAACGTATAAAATATTTGTTTCAAAATATTCTAATTCAACTCAAGGATGAATTTCAAGATTGATTGATTTCATAGGGTTTTATGTCCCAGTCAAAAATATTTCACTTACATCGTGACATCACCAGCTATAGGTGAAGAGACAGAAATTTTTACCTTTGCAGTACGCTTAGGCCAATGTGCAGGGAGAGGTCTTTAACATGCCATGCCTGCTAGAACATGGCGCATCCGTTTTTAAGGTCCCATCTAAAGGACTACATGACTTTCATTTCTAAATGCCCAGTGCTTGACAAAAGAACAGTACCAATTTTCAAGTCTTGGTCAGACTTGACCAGGGTTCAAACCCTCAACCTCCCACATATGTAGCAAGCACTCTACCAACTGAGCTACAACTGTGGTAAATGAATTTCAAGAGGAAGATCAGCTATGTTCACCAGATCATGTGTCACTTTAAATATTATTTTTAAAGATTGTTAATCAAAGCACAAAACAACTTTTGTGTGATATACTGAAAGGATCCAACTTTTTTAAAGAAAACAAACTGGATTTCAAAGAATTTCTGAAAGTTGTTATCGACATATTTATTTTTCACATGTCAAAGTCAAGTGATTCCTACGGTATGGTAATTTAAAACAATCTAATTGAATATAACTGATAATTTTTTAATTGAAAGTCAGTGCACCAATACTCTCTCTCTCTCTCTCTCTCTCTCTCTCTCTCTCTCTCTCTCTCTCTCTCTCTCTCTCTCTCTCATTTATATATATATATATATATATATATATTCATATAGATAATTCAAAGAGAAACTGCAACATCCTCTTTAGGGTGACGTCTGTGACATCTCTGACATAATTGTCACTCTGACTGGGAGGTAAAAGCCCATTCAATCATTGCCCCCTTTTTATAACATATAAACAAGTTCAAACATGATTTGGAGGATAACTTTAAATTTGCATCTAAATGGGCTAGATATTTATACATGTAATTAAATTTCAATTTTATATTAAAAAACTTCTTGGATAATTTAGTGGTTCTCTGTGTCTGATGGATTTCATACAGATCTACCAGTATCTAAAAAGAAACCTTTTTTTTTTGACATACCCATACATAGTAATTATTTTTAAATATAAGTGCTTGCTGCCATCCTGAAGGGTTTGATATATCAATGTTTACACAACAAATCAAGAATGTTTATTTTTTCTTACTATATAGATCAGTAAAATTACTCATCTGTGACAATGAACTAATATCACTTATATCAATAATAATTTCAACTGGACAATACCAGTAAAAAGATATCTATCGTAGGCCTTAGTCATACTGACTACAGGGTGTAGTCGAGATGACCCAGACTAACAAAGAGTGAAGAAATTGTGTTAATAACACCCAAGTCTATATTTTTTATTTACACAGAGGTTGTCAATTTTGCTTAAATGCAATGAATGTCCTTTGTGACTTTGCATCATTTTCAGATCACAGCAGAAAAGACAAATGAATTATTCTTAGCAGCAGACAAAAGATCATCAGAAACATTTAAACTTTTGGTGAAACAACATGTCTTGCAAAATTTTAAAGAAAAAATGCAGTGTCTTACAGTCAGTGGCCAAGTGGTATAAGTTACCAGCTTGCAGTTTACAACAGCTCTCACTTTCTAAGTTTTCAACCAATACATGGCAAACAAAACTGATAGTTTTCTCTGGATACTATTCCATCGCAGAAATGACCACCTCAATATACAACATGTAGTACCATAAATCAGGGTTGTTATTATTATTATAATTTTTTTTTTATGAATGGTGCACATCATAAAGATTTGGTGCACAACAAGATGTGTTGATTCTTCTACCGGTGTCAAATGTTACTGTTTACTCATTCTCATACCTGAGTGTCTAACGTTATTGTCTACAATATTGTCTTCTCATACCAGTGTCAAATGTTACTGTCTACTCATTGTTATACCAATGTTAAAAGCCATTGTATACTCATTCTCACACCAGTGTCAAAAGCCATTGCCTTCTAATTCTTGACCTACTGTCAAAAGCAATGTCTACTCATTCTCATACCAATGTCAAGAGGCAATGTCTACTCATTCTCATACCAGTGTCAAGAGTCACTGTCTACTTACTTTCATTCCAGTGTCCAAATTCACTGTCTACTCATTTTAATACCAGTGTCAAGAGGCAATGTCTTCTAATTCTTGAACCATTGCCAAAAAGCATTGCCTACTTATTTACATACTAGTGTTAAATGGTATTGTCTTGTTTTCTATTTCTTCAACCAGTGTCAAAAGTCACTGTCTTCTAATTCTTAACCAGTGTCAAAAAGCATTGTCTGTTTATTTACATACAGCATGTAATTTTGTCAAAAGGCATTGTATTCTGTTTTAACCAGTGTCAAAAGCCATTGTTTCCTGATTCTGGTACCAGTGTCAATGTCCAACCAATGTCTTCTTATTACAACATATTTAACCAGTGTCAAAAAGCATTGTCCTCATATTTTCATACTATCTAAAGCTCGTGCTTACAGATCAAAGTGCCTCTCACTACCTAGGTTCGAAATCAAACTGATGCAGATCCTAGTGTGAGAAAGTTTGTCAGGTCAGTTGCCAAAGGTCAATGGATTTTTCCAGGCACTCAGGTTTCCTCTAATAGGTGAAAAATTCTTGACTAGGACATAAAAACTCAACTCATTCTCATACAAGTGTCAAAAGGCATGTTTCTATTTTTATAACAGTGTCAAAAGGCATGTTTCTATTTCTATAACAGTGTCAAAAGGCATGTTTCTATTTCTATAACAGTGTCAAAAGGCATATTTCTATTTCTATAACAGTGTCAAAAGGCATGTCTCTATTTCTATAACAGTGTCAAAAGGCATGTTTCTATTTCTATAACAGTGTCAAAAGGCATATTTCTATTTCTATAACAGTGTCAAAAGGCATGTTTCTATTTCTATAACAGTGTCAAAAGGCATGTTTCTATTTCTATAACAGTGTCAAAAGGCATATTTCTATTTCTATAACAGTGTCAAAAGGCATGTTTCTATTTCTATAACAGTGTCAAAAGGCATGTTTCTATTTCTATAACAGTGTCAAAAGGCATATTTCTATTTCTATAACAGTGTCAAAAGGCATGTTTCTATTTCTATAACAGTGTCAAAAGGCATATTCCTATTTCTATAACAGTGTCAAAAGGCATGTTTCTATTTCTTTAACAGTGTTAAAAGCTTTGTCTATGCATTCTTATTCCAGCATAAAAGCCTTGTCTACTCATTCTTTTACCTTTGTCAAAAGGCATTGTCTTCTCATTCTTTTTCCAGTGTCAAAAGACTTTTTTTATTTTTCTTACACCCATTTCAAAAGGCATGGTCTTTCAATTCTTATATGAATGTCAAAAGGTATTTTATTAAAGCTTGTACAAGAGAAAAAAATCTTTGCCTACCAATTTACTAATTTTAAAAAAAACCCATACATTTTAATGTTTGATTTTTGATGCTGATAAATAGTTTCATCAAATTTCTAAAATATTTCATTTTTCTCTCCATTATCAAATGCAGGTCAACTATGTACAATAAACACTATTAGTCTTGGTTAGTTAGGCATGATGATTATGTTATGACCTGAAGTTTTATTTATTGTACCTATCATGAGAAAAAACAAACCATCATTTAAAATATACAAGTATGGTATAGTGGTATGAAAGATTTCTATCACAACACTGAAAAACTGATTTAAAGCTGCATTAAGTTTTCCAAGGAAAAAATTAAAAAGGTGCTGATGTAATTAATGATGTTACTAATTAACAATGTTACATTTGGTTCAACGGTAAAAGCTCAAATAAATAAGAAACAACAATAATTTCCCAGCAAAATATAGCATGTGGGATCTAATATTAGAACATGCTTACGTCATAAAAAACCAGGTCATTTTAACAAAACTTACAAAATGGTGAAATACCATAAATTAAACATAGAACTTCATTGAATTTGTCATTTGTGCCTTAGTAAGGGGACACATAACACCATTGCGAATACATCTGGATATTAATGACGGACAATTAATACAATTTGTCAAGTTTCACTTTCGATTTATTGGAGTTTCCATACATCTGTGCGCATGCTCATGGCTCATATTTTAATCACTGATAAACATTGACCAACCAGTTAGAGGATTCCATTTATTTACAGCTAAAAGGAATGAAATTTTAGAAAATGAATCTCATGGATCGTGATTAGAAGTTATCTATTTTTAAAAAAATATATTTTTAGAAAACCAAAAAAATTTCAGAAAATTGAAAAACTTAATGCAGCTTTAAGTCTGTTGTTGTTTAAATGATTCATACTAAAGATAGGTATAGTTTTTTTATGACTGTATATCATTACTTACATTGAAATCTACCTTAATTAACAAATAAACAACATCAACATACTTTAAACCACTAAAAATTAAGTGTAATATTGCAGATTTAATCCCTGTCTGAGTCTTTTAAAGCCACATGATTGCTTGCCAGATAGCAGGTTTTAATCCCTGCCTTAAGACTATCCACACCATTAGATTGCTTGCTGTGTAACAGGTGTAATATCTGTCTGAGTCTAAGGTCACAGTACTCTGACAAATAACATATTGCTGTTATAATGTTGTTTAACATTCCATCAGCAACTTTTCAGCTATTTGCAATGGTTGTTAAACTTTACGGATTAATCTAAGAATAAGGTTGTCTATGTGTGAGATGTGCAAGTGTGTATTGTAGTCTGCAATACATTGCACACACTTAAAGTGACTTTTTGGTAAGGTGCTAGCTTATTGAGTCAGCATGCTGCAGACAAGCATACCACTCCCCAATCTATTATCCTTGCACCAGGTGAACCAGTCGTTTCTGTCCTCTTATGCCAAAACCCAAACTAGGAAGCATTAATATCTCAAATTTTAAGGTCTTTCTCACACTAGAATCTGCCTGAGTAGAGTTCCCATAGAATAGGCTATTTTTGACAAGTACTTAAGCAATATTAACCAACTGAGCAAAACACAGATTACTGAACCTCAAACATACTTGTATTTTGCTCTGTCGTTGCAAAAAGTAAATTTTCTTTTAAATTTTTATAGGTAAGAATGATAAATTATAATAATGATATCACACATGTAAAGTGATAAGGGAGGTAACTCCTGAACAAAAAATTTTTTTTTAATTGTTTAACTACATCAATATTAATTTCAGACTTTATGTTGAATTGATTATTTACACACAATTCCTCTACTGTCCATCATATTTCAAAGAAAACAAAACTCTTAATTTTTACAGTCTGGCAATACATATCTACAGTTCTTTCTTATAATGGTTTCCCAAATTTAATTAAAAATTGAGCCCTTCTTAGTGCTATAATTAATATTCATAATTAGCATTTAATCTAATAAGGGAGGTATTTTACAACAGTAGTATTTTACAAACAAAATCATACACAGCTTAAATTGTGATAAGATAACACAATCAGTGATACAGTACGATATCTTGTTTGATGGTCTGAAATTTCTGGTTTCTCTCCTTAAACATATTTTCAGAATATAATGTAACAGATAATACATTTCAAATTTTTTCTTAATAAATTTCCTACACAAACATTGAAAACTTTACAATAATTGTTATGCTGAGAAGTTGTAAAAAGATAAAAGTTATCCATAAAGGTGTTTCACTTTTTCTGTCCTGTGCATTAATAAAGTAAAACCCGTATAAAAAGACCATCTAAGGGATCTTAAAGCACTAATGGACAGGGGTCCTTTATTTTGATGAAGTCACAACAGCTCTATCAGATAGAAAGGATGTTGTTGTTGTTGATGTTGTTTAACGTCACATCACCAATTTTTCAGCTATTTGCGATGATAACAAGGTCATTAATCTATATCTCTATGGATCAATTTAAGAACAAGGTCATGGTTGCCTGTGATGTGCAAGTGTGTATTACTAGGATGGTATGCCATGTACTATCACACAATCAGAGTGACTTTTTGGTAAGGTGCTAAGCCAATGAGTCAGTATGTCGCAGACAAGCATACCAACCCCCCCCCCCCCCCCCCCCCCCCACTCCATTATCATTGTGAATCAGTAGATATTCTATTTTCATAGTGCTGAGCGACAGGCGAGGAAGCAGTATCTTAAATTTTAAAGTCTTATGTATGATCAGGCCAGGGTTCAGAACCTTAACCACCCCACTCTTGAGTAAGACACTCTACCACTAAGCCGCTGAGGCAGTGGGATATAAAAGACATATTTATTCAGATAATAAACTTGATCTACCCATATACAGAGTTAAACCTGTACAAAAGAGCACCTTGGTGATCTAAAACTACTTCCTATAATGAACAGGTGGTCTCTATATAGAAACAATCACTAAAACAGGATT
Source organism: Tegillarca granosa (assembly GCA_029721355.1). NCBI lineage: Eukaryota > Metazoa > Mollusca > Bivalvia > Arcoida > Arcidae > Tegillarca > Tegillarca granosa. The sequence goes on along the minus strand of CM056599.1, from coordinate 30,478,395 downwards.
TATTGTACCATGAAAAATGAATTTCCCCCAATATATTAGATATTAGAATAATTGAGATTAATGATCATTTTTCTTATCCATATAGTTTTAACATGACAGAAATTTTATCAATGAGTAAAAATATGATAACATGTTTGTTGATAAAATAATTACATTATCTGTATAAGTGTTGATAATACATGTATTAATAAAGCATTCCATTTATGTAATATTCCAGGGCAAGAAACTATCTTTTATTTATTATGCATTTAAGTTGCATTTAAGTTCATAACATTGGATATAATTGTGTTGTTAGATTATTAACTATCTGATAAATTTTAAAAAAATATATCTTTATCAAATTCAGTCTTTAATGGATTAAAATTAAAACAATACCCTTGCCCCAAGGCAGAAGAATTGCCCCAGGGCCACATATGCATGGCAGAGAATAAATGTTTACTGGTATCTTCAATACAAGTCTGGAATTAAATCTAAATTAAACCTCTGATTTTTTTCATAATTTAAAATTATATATTTCATAATTAGAACTAGGTTTTTTCCATGAATTTTCCTTCCTTTTTTAGAAAATCAACACATGTTTAACCTTCATTTCTGACCCATGTGTAAATGAATACATAATGAGCCATGTGGTTTTCTATTTATATACACTCTATTCAGGTTTAAACACACCATTGTAAACAACAGGTAAGGTTATTCATATACCTGGCTTCTGATTGGTGCTTATGAATTAATCACTGAAATGAAAACTTGTCCAACCAGTTCAACAATGCATGCCTACTACCTAAGCTATTTTTAACTTGTTTAAGTCATTGATTGTCTTTGAACTGAATTCTCTTTGGAAGGCTGGCCTCACCCTGGAGTAAGAGCCACTATACAACATCATTAGTGTGCACATAAGGGTTCCAAGGATATTGGGACAGGATACAGCCACATCATTTAAGGAATATGGATCCAAAATTTAATCCAGAGACGGCAAGAATATATTTTTTTCGCTACATGCGAGAATATAGAGCTATATGTGTATTATGGGGTTTATTATCCATAATATGGTGTATTTGAACTTGGTGACATTTATTCAGCCACAGTGGATAGGAGATTCCCCATCCAGTCCTGGTTACGGACACATGGGTGTTTTTTCTTACTGCTATCCGGATAATGAGAAATCACAGTATGTCTGCAGCGGTTCCTTCACAAGTTTCGATAGCCTCCTCAGTGATTCATTCAGGGCATGTACCTTCTTCGTTGGAGTTTCAGCACTTCTGATGTTGATAACAGTTGCAGCCCTGTTATTATTTTTCTGTTTCAAGAAAACCTTCGTATTTTATTTCTGTGGTGTGCTACAGTTAATATCAGGTACAAAATTTATTAACTTCTTTATTTTTCACCTGGGTAAAGTTGTCATGGGAAATAAGGTGTGGGGGCTGCCATATTTGTTTAGATTATTGGTCATGCTTGAATTGCTAACAATCAGTTAACTTTTACAATAAAAACTGTAATCAAGATCTTTAAAGTCAGTCTTACAGACTATTATTTACTGTTTTTTATGAGGTGTGAGGTATTTTAAGACTTATTATGATATAAGAACAGCTTAACTAAAAACCCCTTTTTCTATAATTATGCAATATGTAATAATTACATAACCTACTACAAAATGCCCACAAGCAAGTATTACCAGTACCTGGAATTAAAACTAAAACTGGCTCTGAAAAAAATTACAATCCACAGAATACATAATACAATATTTTGGTTCCTATCATATTCCTGAAAAATGAATAAATAAATTATTTATCTAATATAACTAATAATTATCCTGTAAACACTACTCCCAGACATCCAACACCCCTTTTTCTGGTGAAATTTTCTTCATTTTTGGTAGTTGAAAAAAAACAGCTGAATTTCTAATAAATTGGTTTGGTAGATCAGGAATTAAGGGTGCTACGACACTTTAAACTTTAAATGTTTTGCAGCACTCAATCATTCGATATGATTTAAACCTTCACATTTGGAATGGGTTCTACAACCCTCATTTTGAATGGATGCTACAACATACAAATTTTGAATGCATTTTACAGCCTTCACAATTTAAATTAGTAAAACAACATTCATGCTTTAAATTGGTGTTACAGCCCTCACATTTTGAATGGGGGCTACAGCCCTCACATTTTGAATGGGTATGACAACTCTCAAATTTAGATTAGGTGCTATTTTGAATGGTTGCTACATGTATATAGAGTTACCTACAATCAGAACCATTATTCAAAAAAGGTAACCCTTACATTTTTAAAAAGGTGCTAAAACACGTGTTAATAGTGCTAGCCTATAATCCTCAATTTTTTAAAGGTGCTACTGCCTTCACATTTGAAAAAGGTGCTATTTATACTGATTTTTTAAAAATGATATAACTCTGACAACATGAATGCTATAAACCTCACTTAAACAAGGTATGATCAAACACCATTTTATAAAGAAAAAAAGGTGGTGTAACTCTCTTATTTTAAAAGGTGCTTCTATCTTACTTTTTCAATAGCTGCTTAAGCATTCCCATTTTGAATGGGTGCTTTAACAATTGCCATTTTGAATAGGTGCTATAAAGTTTCAATTTTGAATAGCTGCTTTAACATTCCCATTTTGAATGGGTGCTTTAACATTCCCATTTTGAACAGGTGTTATAAAGTTTCCATTTTTAATAGCTGCTTTAACATTCCCATTTTGAATGGGTGCTTAACTTTTACATTTTGAATTAGTCTGTAACCCTAACACTTTAATCAGGTGTCATAAATCTCATATTTTGAATTGGTGCTACAAACATGTACTACATTTTCTGAAATGCCATAATCCTCACATTTTGAATGAATGCACTAACCCCCATATTCATGACAGACACTATAAACAATGGATCTTATGTACCTCATATTGTGAATAAATGCTATAACCCTCGCATTTTGAATGGATGCTATAACCCTCACATTTTGAGTGGATGCTATAACCCTCACATTTTGAATGGATGCTATAATCCTCACATTTTGAGTGGATGCTATAACCCTAGCATTCTGAGTGGATGCTATAACCCTCACATTTTGAGTGGATGCTATAACCCTAGCATTCTGAGTGGATGCTATAACCCTCACATTTTGAGTGGATGCTATAACCCTAGCATTCTGAGTGGAAGCTATTAATCTTATGTTTATTATGTGAAAGGTATTTTAACAGTGATGATTTTGAATAGATTCAATAACCTCCATATTCTTAATAAGCAATATCACCACACCCAGTAAGGGTGTGGTGATATTGCTTCTACATACATGTATTACTAATCCTGTATGGTCATACTCAAAATAGGTGCTACCTTATTCTTCTTGAATAGGAGGCATGGTCACTTTTTAAATGGGTGCTCCTTCTTGCACTTTAAATGGTATTTACAAATTGCTAATTTTTATTATTTCTAGCTCCAAAATATTGATTTTGGCTAATATTTCTGCTCCAAACTTTACATGAATTTCATTTTGAGCTTATAGTTTTTAGGCCCACTAGAACTGTTTCATATAAATTTGCTACAAAATTTTACATTTGACTCCTTCTATGGCACCTACTTGTTAAGAGCCAACGTTTACCCTGAATATCAATGATATTATGAATGGGTGGTGTAATCATTCACATTAAGAAAACTTCATTTGCCTAGTGGTCTAAAAAAAAATCAGACAACAAATCACAGTGTCTCTAACATACTAGGCCTGAATCAGACAACAAATCACAGTGTCTCTAACATCCTAGGCCTGAATCAGACAACAAATCACAGTGTCCCTAACATCCTAGACCTGAATCAGACAACAAATCACAGTGTCTCTAACATACTAGGTTTGAATGTACAAATATGTCAGTTTGTGTTTCAGAGGTCTGTTTTTTCTTATCTGCTGGTTTCTTCCACTAACCCTGAACTAACTCCCTTTAACAACCAAATCATGATTGAAGAATGAACCAACAATTACTCCACTCTGCTCTCCAACATTTCCTCACATAATTCTAACCAGTGCTTCAACTTACATTTAAGATTGGTCAAACAGAATAAATGATGTATTCCCTAGCATTCTACAACACTTAAATAACTTGCAATATGTATTATGGGTCATAATAGATACTAAAATCATTACAGCATAAATTGAAACCATAACCCCTATTCTGTAAGGTTTGTTTCTTCTATCATCTCTGAAATGACTGCTTCAATATATGTGAATGTTTTCATACTAAGCTTAACACCCATCACTCCACTCCTCAATTTAAATGGGTGCTTAAAAGCCATGTATTTTTTAGATGAATATTATCATATATCTCATATAAACAAATTCTACCATTCATATTTGAATAGGTGCTGAATCAGTTACATTCTAAATTGGCCATAACTCTCATATTTTGCATGGGTCCCAAATAATTAAACACATCTCAAATAGATTTTAAAATTTCTTTTCTCTCTCTCTCTCTGATTTTTTTTTTTTTTTTTTTTTTTTTTTTTTTTTTTTTTTTTTTTTTTTGACAATGAATTTTAAATGATATATCGGGATCTAGTATAGTTATGAGTTTACACTATCAGAAATAATAATCAAAATCAGTTCTATGATCAAATTAACTTTGAAGGATGTCTACATTATAAGGAACATGTATTAAAAATTTTGATCAAAGTTTTATATTCCTTTTGATCAAACAGAAACCTATCCTATTCTTCTTAAAACTTTGATCTAAGTTGTTCGGATTTTACAAATCTAGAGCTAGGTAAAACCTTAAATGACACACTTATGAAACTCACTTAATGTGAAATAGATAAGCTACCCAGGGGTTTAAAATTCTCTAGGTCTAAAGTACAGAACCTTTTGATTTTACATTTGGACCTTTTTTTTTTAAAAAAAAAAAGGGTAAAAATCGGTTTCAGATATATCTCATCATCTGCAGTTTTTTACAAGCACTACAGGTAACTTTAAGATTATACTACTTTTGCCTATAAATAACAATTTTACTTATGTGAAAAGATTGAATGATTGATTGATTTATTTATTTATTTACAGCTGTTTTTATGTTTTTGGCATGTGTGATCTACCCAAGTGGTTGGGGACATGAGGAAGTAAAGAGGATTTGTGGTGACACTGCTGGAGATTACAGATTGGGCTTCTGTGGAATCAGATGGGCATATATCTTAGCAATTCTCGGCATATTTGATGCTGCTATTTTATCTATCTTGGCCTTCTTCTTAGCTGCTAAACGAGCAAAGAGTGAAGTATTTGCAACAACTGGTACAGTTACAAAATGTAAGTAATTACCTTAAGCTAAGACAACTGTAATTTGAATCTGTGACATAGAGTTCTGCCATGTGATAATTTCCTAGATTCATTTTTGTCATGTGATCACCTCCCCAATTCATTTTTGTCATGTGATCACCTCCCAGATTAATTCTTGTCCAAAATCAACTCTCTTGGACTTGAATCCATTTCTAGCAGATCTTAGAGTAAACATTTAAGTCAGTGGTTTTGGCAATCTAATTTACTCCCCCTTCATAGATCTGTTTGTACTGATAAATGTGAGATCATAATTGGGGGTGTAAAACATCAATACTCCATTTCCTCTATATCACATGATCTTCCAAGTACAGGAAAAATATGATCAAAAACTGCACTGAGCAATTCAGTTGAATAATGAATCACAATACCTCTTTTTGTCTATTATCAAATCCCACTCTGTTAGATCCTTGTCTGTAAAAGTTTGTCAGTTCACTTGTCAAAGGTTGAAGGTTTTGGCTTCTCAACCATTTATGAACTGACTACCTCTCCCGGCTCAATAAAGGTGAAACCAGAGCCATGGTATGTTGCATCATTTGGCAATGTCAACAAGTGATCACTAAAAATGTGTTCAAGCCCTGATTCTACCCTGCATTTTCTAGTGTTCAAGCCCTGATTCTACCCTGCATTTTCTCTAACTTTGGAACTAAAGTCTTTTGCAAATGATAATCTATAGTATAACTTCAGTACATTGCTACCATTTGTCTAGTCAAATTGTGGCATTATGAAGGGGTTTGAAATAAATCCAGAGAGTCTTATTAACTTAATAAGAATATAGAAGAAATGAATTTTAGGACTTTAAAATAGTGTGACAACAAGAGAGGCAGCACAGTTAATAAGTTATCTACGAGCTTTAAAAAGAGATTTCACTGTACATACAAATAAACACAAAATATTACTGATCCGACTGAAAAATTACAGATAATAAGCTTGCTCATTGCCTACTATGCAAGACAGTGCACAAAACAATTTGGCATTTTTGCCCAATTGCAACATTTAAAACCAATCACAAATTTACATATACATGTAAAACAGCTTAAACTTTTATACAAGGTCATCTACCATATAAAATGACATTTTAGTAAAAGGTTATGACCTGGCCACCACTGTAATTACTTTTCTCTATCAGATATAGACCTTCTATTATGATTTAAATATAAATAATATACATTCAAGTCTGGTTAGTTTTATCACATAATTTAATAAAAATCTTCAACCATGCATTTAAAATGTTTTGTCCCCAAAAAGCAACCATCAACATTACAAATGTGTATAACTTTTTTAAAATAAGAAACTTGACTTGCTCAGCTCTAGGAAAAGACTAGACTAGAGAAATGGAATTTTATGACATAGTCAAGATTCTTTCATTTATATAACAGCAATTCAGGAATGGTGTAGGAAACTGTAGAGCTAGTATAAAAATTACGAACCTTCTCACACTAAGGTCTGTCTTGAATAGGTTGAACACAGGCAATGAGATAAGATGTAAACATCGGCATGCATTTTCAATCACTTGGAATCTGATGTTCTCTATAGGAAAAGATTCTATTCAATAGCAGTGTATAGCATTTAGTTTTAGCTTGTATACCTTAGCTTAATTAGAATTTTGCAAATTTTCTTTGAACCCCCGTCATCCTCATTTGTGTAAAAACATTATAACTACAGTAACTTCTCGTAAGAGCATCATGTGATGAGAAATTCTGCTTGCTACAGGTCAGTGCTTTTCCAAAACTACACCTTCTACCCTATCATCTCAGAACTGACCACCTCAGTAACAGGGCTCCACAAACGCCGGTAAGCTCAATCGGCGGTAGGCCAATGGTACATCAACCCCACCCCACCCCCTTCCTCTCAACGATCGGATAAGGGTACCCCCAACCCCACCCGTCCCGGATCAATTTTCTGTTTTTGTTTTTTAATAAACACACATCAGATGGGTAAAGAAATAAACATAAAAATTTTTATTTGAAAATATGGTGTTGACATACTGCTTTTTATCCTTCCATAACTGTCCAGTCGTTGGCAATGCAAGATAACGTCAATAAACAGTTAAACTGAATTCTTTTTGGTACATCGGGATATCTGTCGTTTTAACTATAAATGATAAGTCGATATGTGACAATGTCGCATATATAGATAAATGTTCATAAATACCGTTTATTAATATCTTTCAAAAATCCCATCACTCGTAACTTAAAATAGATCGACATATAACAGATACAAAAACCACGTGTAATGCCGTGATCATGTTGTTGTTGGTAACCCGAAAAACAGTCTTTATCGATCTAGTCAGTTCTTGTCTTTAGAATTCAAGGGCGGTTATTAACTATCTATAAACTGGATCGATCAGGCACGTGTATGTGTTTGTATACTCTAGTAGAGACGTTGTAAACAGGTGAAGCCATTAGTAATCAATTAACTTGTAAGGTATAAGTTAATTACCTGTGAATAGGGAAGTTAAGTGAATCATGACACTGTCCTGAGTAATTTTAATAAGTAACAAGCCGGTATTAAAGTTTTTTTAATCAGATTTTGTCTTACTATTATGGGGGAAAAAAGCCGATTCGGATATTTTTCAATCGGCTTTTTTAAGTTTGAATCGGCGTTTTTTGCCAAAAATCGGCGTTTGTGAAGTCCTGCTCAGTAATATATATAACTGTATGTGAAATGCACCTGGGACAGAAAACATCAATACCCCCATTCCTTTTTTTGAGAGAGCTACATGTAAATTGCATAAAGTTTTACTTTGTGAACATTCACTCTTACGGCAACCTCTTGGCAGTGTTATGTAGAGAACTGGTAAAGAGAACTTTCACTGCAGTTTTTTTTATGAAACAAGGTTTTAAGGATATAAATTTCAAACATTTTGATAATTAAATATTTATTGTTCTTTACTTACAGCTGAACTGAATGGATACTCAGCAGACACAATGTCCAAGAAATCTATTCCAATCCAGCCTGTTGTCACCGTACCAGACAGCCACCATGAGAGATACTCTGAGTACTCTCAACCAATAAAGCGTGGAGCCAATAACTTCCAGCTCTGAAACAACCAAATACAGCAATAATCTGAATGTATTATCAGCATTGTCAAGTTGCCTCCCCTTATTGCACTCTTGACTATAGTAATATGCACTATATATTTTATATATAATCTTTCACCTTTCTCTCATGTAAATATCTTTACCTCCGTTTGACATTGAAATGGGTACTGTAACTATAATGTAGTAGTAAAAACTTTTTTTTCTAAAATATCCACAATTTTGAAATGTCTAAAACATGAAATTATGATAAATCAGAAATAGTAATATAGTGTTATATAGTCACTCAGTTCATGGATAAAACTCTAGTTCTGATTCAAAGCAAAATTGTCTTAAATTAAAGAAATATAGGGATTGGGATTAAAATAACAGAAGTTGTACAAATCTGGGTTTGTTTTCTATCATTTTTTATGGTTTTATGCTATTTTTACTGAGTCATTTGTACATAATTTCTGTTTTTTGTTTCTGCCAAATACTCATATTTCTTATCGTTTTTTTTAGTACTGTTATTTTTTTACATCCACAATTCATCAACTTAGGGTATAAGTCTTGGTATGTTTTCTTTTGTACTAGGTCACCTGTGTAAAAACGTGATGTTTTTAGAGTGAAGGTAATTGTGAGAAAAGGTTGACTTGGCTTGACATTATTTTCAAGATAAAATTAGTTTTTTTTCAGCACTTTGTGCTACCTGTCAATAGACTGTGTAAATGTAAAAAAAATAATAAGAAGAAGTTTCAAGAACAGCTAAAGGTCAAGCTTTAAAATGAAGGGTTTTGAATGTCCAAGTCTTTTCATTGAAAGATGCACAGGTGAGCTACAATGTCTCAAAGATTTTTTGAACCTGTTTTAATTGTTGCACTGTAAAATTTTTGTATTTTTTGTTATTCAACCAAAACTCTTGTGAACTTTTAGATTCATTACAGAACATTGTTTTAATGCCAGTACAAGTGCATAATGTCTCAACACTGGGTATATACATTGTAATTGATTTTAGATTTAGAAACAAAATCTCCATGTATATTATTAATAAATCTTGTTATATATGTGTTATAAAAATATAGATATATATATATATATATATTAAAAATATACTTTAACAATGTGCTTTATTTTAATTTTGAAAATAAATACAGTAGTTGCTAGAAATTTCTTTTTTTTTTCATACCATATATATTTTGTAGATTTTCTATAAGGAACTTGTTTACATGATTTTAAGAATTCGAAATTGAAAGGATATAAAACTATTTTTTGTAATATAATCAAAAATACACAATTAGATAACTTGAAAAACTATTTAGATTCCTATTCCTGTGAGAACAAATACATGTACATGTTTAAAGGGAGACAACTTCACTTAATTGCTTAAAGTAAGGTTCATAACCCTATTAGAACATGGGTTTTGTTTTAAATTGAAATATAGGAAATATTGGTAATGTTTTATCAACAAGCATAATTTTGTCTAAATTAATACAAAATTAAAGATGCATATATGTCAAACATAAAAACAGCTGTATTAGTCTATGAAACAGAATAAAGTCCTCTCACAAGATCGTTTTAAAAATATAAGGACTTGGCTGTGTTCAAATCTCAGATCACAAAAAAATCATAGGGTAATACTATATACAACTAGGTCATGGAGATAATTCAGGTTTTAGAAGGGCTTGAAGAATATGGTTGCAGTGAACAAAAGAATCTAATGGAAATTTCTGTAATTAAACAAATATTTTTTTATCTATTTGTGTTTTTCATTTTTTATTGGAGTCATTCCAATTAAAAGATATTATAAATATTTGTGACATTTTGAGTAATGCAGTTCTTCTCTGATAACATGTGATATCTCATAACATTGGTGCACTGGATATGAAATCACACAATTTGATGTCCCCAGTCTAATTCCAGAATTATAGGAAGGAAATGTTTCCCAAACATAAGAGAAAACAACCAATCTACACATATGCTGACAACCCAATTATTATCTCAAATCAAATGTTTTAAAAATCTGATGGAGAGGAAAAAAAAACTACTTTTGTACCAACACCATGATTTTATTACAGTACATATATTATAAAAGTAAGCTGAATCAAACTGCATTAAGACTTGATGCCCGAGTTGAATGGAATAATAGTTTTACAATCCAGCCAAGATTATATCTCTTATGTCAGTCTGAGAAAAACAGTGTACCCAGGAAAAAACTACAACCTTCACCAAGCAAACTGACAAACTTTGTCATTTGTGATAAGAGGTTCCTACTTTAGATCACTCACTGTTCGAAGGTTTGACTATGCATTTGTTCTGTAGTAAAAATATAAAAGTTAGGTTTAGACACATAAAGCAAACACCATAAATGTATGAAGATTATGAAAGATCATAGAGAGATTCATTGATGGTATGACACTTTGTGGCTTAAGTCCCTCGTCATAAACCTAAGGGGTTCAAATCTAGGCAATTATAGGTCCACTTTAGACCCACCTACCCCCCTCCAAGGGATTGCCTTAAAGATTAATTTCCTAATTTTCATTTCTGAGATCTGCCAGAAAAAAACATAGATTTGGTTAAGAAATAAGCCATTTTGTCATGTGATTGCCTTGTCGTGTTAGGCACAGAATATATATGTTATGCTTAACAGAAGTAATGCTAATACTGACTATAAGAAATGGCATATTTGGGATAAAACCATTTTTATAACAGCAATCAGAAAAAGATGAAAATGGAAGAAATAAGATAAAGAGGGTTTTTTTTATAAAAACAAGTAAATGGCTTGGTAGGGTAAGTACACCATCACCAAATTGTTTTAACATTAGTATTGAATGATTTTAGCATGTTTCATTGCAAAAAAAAATTCAAGCTAATATTTGGACAAAAAATAAAATGTTTATAAGTTTTATAAAATAATGACCCAAAACATTATGTCTAAAATAAAAACACATAATGTCTTATTTTAATTCCAATAAATAAATCTTCCAAACTCAGAAATTCTGTATATTGCTTTGCAACAGCCAACGACATGCATGATGAATCCCTATTGCATTTCCTGTTAATAATGCGCACCATAAGATGTGACCATATGGTTCAAGGTCTAGTTATGTAAGGCATAAAATAAAACTAACATTGTCGTTGACCGCCCGACCCACTTGAAATGCCCCTACCCAAAAAATTTTAATTGCCTTTAATTCCCTTTTTCTTTTGTTTTTACTGCTTATAAGTTTTAAAGGGCTATATGCTATAAGCACTTTAAGCGAGATGACCTGAGAGCAGGTTTATTCAGTACTATTGAAATTCTGCTGTTTTTTTACCATGGAAGAAAGACAAGAAATAACAAAGTAGTTTGCAAAAAATTGTAAAATTTGTTTTAAAGAGACATATAAAACCAATTTATACTTTTCAAAAAATTTAAATAAAGTTTTAGATTAAGTTTTCAAACATTAAAATAAATTTTTTTCCTACCTACCTACCCACATGCGGATAGCATGAGTCGCAAAACAGCAAACAAAGAATTTTTTTAGTTAGACCTAACCCAAGATTTTGCCAATGGCCAGTTGGGTGGTTATTTTTGTCATATTCTATACCAATTTAAACTGTGCTAATTTGCTTAACTGAGTGAATATAATTATCTTATCTTTGATTCTAAATGCTACAAACAATGTTTTGGCCAAAATAACAGTAGCAGTCTAGTAAGCTCAAAAAGCTCAAACCCAAAAAAATTGCAGACTCTCGGCTAAGTGGCAACATCCTATTCTTAAATTCACTGATTTGCAATGTTTATCTTTGACAAAGTACACCAAATTCTTTGTGTCTTACAAATACAATCATAAACAAATGTACATTTACTCTCAAAGAAAAAAATTCTAACAAAAAACCATTTCTTCACAATGTCACTGAGCCTCTATTTAGAATATTACAACAGTAAACCCTAAATTTGACAACCAGCTATTTGAGGAGGATTTTTTTTTTCTTTTTTTTTTTTTTTGTCAGGTCTGCTTTAATGGAAAAAATATTTTGTCCCATCAAACCACTAACTTAATAAGTCAGCTAGTAAGATTGCCTTTTGAATTTTTTTCTGTAATGCTGTAAAGTGAGGAAAAAAGTTCTTAAATAATTCCACAATGTGAGGTGAACATGTTTTATATATAAATAGATAGAGTCTTTGAATTTCCAAGATTCTTAGTTAAAAACTGCAGGAATAGTCAATTTCCACATAAAAGGATTCCTAAGTTAAAAAGATTTCTAGGAAAAACTTATTTCTAAAGTATGGAAAAACATTCTGAAATAATTTTATAAAGTGAGACTCAGCCTCATATCTTTGATAAATATCAAGGCATTCTTAGAACTTTCAAAGTTCTTGGTTTAAAACTGTAGGGAGTTGATTTCCTTAAATAGGAACCACATTTCTCGTCTCTGTCTGCCAATGGCAATGCATTATAAATGTTGATATTGGTATTTTGCATTCCTGTTTATATGTTCTGTATTAACCAAATAAAGATGGTCACATTAATTTTACGTAAAATGTTAAATAATAGTTGACTATACAAAATTGATGTCCTTATCTTTGTAATCCAAAACGCCATAAAATCTGCAGACTTTCAAGAAATTCTGGTCAAGTTTGATGATTTGATTTGTCAAATCATTTGGTTCTAGTTTGTATCATTCAACCTAGTCAGAATTTCCTCTGACCCTAACACACAATATTCCTAACAGCTGTGTGTAGGGTCCCTACACACAGCCGTTAGGCATATTGTGTGTTAGGGTCAGAGGAAATTCTGACTACATTCGGCCTAATGGATTTATTTTTCAACATAACATGATTCATTTTAGAATTTCACTTGGCTTTTGTCAAGAATGTCATTCCCAAAAAAAATGAAAGATAATTAAATTAATACAACTAGTGCTAGTAGTGCTACATAAAATATATAAAGATATACAGAAATACATGTAAATTTGAACGCCTAAAAGTTTTTTTTTTTCGAATTCACAACACTCTAGAATAGGGACAGCAGTTACAAATTTCCTTTCTGTCAAGATTCTGATCCAGAAAACAACAGCATAACTCAAACAATCATGCTATTATTGGGAGCGCAGCAATGCTTGCACCAAAGGTGCAAGCTCGCAAAGCGAGCTCTATAGATATTGTGTACAGAGACCAGTTGAAAATTAGTAGTAATCCTTTAAGTTTTGTTTTTTGACACCAGTGAATTACCTCACTTCTGAGGTCGTGTGTGAAAAAAAGGAAGTGAAAAATATTTTTTTCAAAATCGCTTATTTAAAATAATTTACAAAATTATTAACGACAACATAATTGTCTATAAAAAATAACTTTCGTGATGAGAGTTACAAAAATTTACAATGTCGACTTGTTTATGGCAATCTTACAGTAACAAGCGATTTATGGCGAGTGTCAATCTTGTTGACAAAAGAACTTGGCAGATACCCAATATGACATCATGGATGATGAAGGTCAAAGGTTAAAAATGGGACCGACACGAATTCTACAGAACAGTGGATGATAAATCTGCTAATGGTCGTGTTTCAAAACTGTTCAGAGATGACAAAAATAATTAAAAATCCAAATGAACACTTAAAACATATAATCTACCGCATTACACAAGATAATGTCTGAATTTGGCATATAAAGTGGCTGAAGTAATGAGCAGATTATCACTCACTGTTACTGTATTGAGATGAATCAATGTTTCCGATCTGTAAATCTACTGTGTCTAAGATATTGCCGAAAATTTAAAGTGTTTATATTATAAAGAGATTCATGATTGACTTACCTGAACAAATCGTTATTAGAGATCCAAAAAGTATTTACGACAATAGAAACTGTGTGTAGGTCTAGCTCCAGTAAGATTGTTTTGATTATGGCGGGAATGTGACGTCATCATTACATCATAGGGTCACATGGCATAATTCCAGTGAGCATTTTTCCAAGGGATTTGGGGTTGTTGAAATAGTTATTATTTTTATTTAATTTTTGTTTCTACTAAAGTATTATGTACCGAAATATCTCATTTATTACCAAAAATAGAATTAAGCATAATATGATATAGCATAATATTATGTTTAGCAGTATGCCTCACGTTCTCATGCATATTGGTGAACATATAACTTTCATAATTAGTCTCATTAGAAAAAATCAAGTTAGCAATATGACTTACTGCAATTAACACAGAATAAAATGTTTTCCCCAACAACATGTATTTGGGAAATTTAAAAAAAAGTGCTAAGATATCAAAGTATATTTCTTTGTTGTTCAACTATGCATAGTTAAAACTAATTTTCTAAAAGAACGTGGTTTCGAAAGTAAGCTTATTTCGTTGCACAAGATACAAGGTATTTAAACATACCATAGTAATTTGATGATATTGTAACACTACTAAGTGACACGATTGATCCTTTAATTGAAAATAGTTGCAACTTCTGTAACCTATAACCTATGCATGGGATATATCTGTTACCTGTTTTAAGCAATTTTAACTAAACTGAATTAGATGTATAATGATGTTCCGATTTCGTATTAAAATGCTCCACTAGGGAGCAGCGATTGTTTCAGTTCTTCAAAGAAACACAGACCACCATGTGTTTTTTCTGTATTTACTGACAATCATCTTGCTTATACATGTGATACAGTATGCCTCTTCTGTATGAGACATCCTTTATATCATAAAATCACATCTTTTGGACTTTAACCATAGAACAGGCTGTTTGCTTAAGACGAAACCACTGACAGTGTCACAAACAATACAAAAAATCTGGGATGAAAAACAGTCCAAGATTGAAGCACCATCTATCAATAAGCAGCCAAAGTTGCCTCCTTAGCTAACACTGTAGGTTTGTGCTTGTTATTGACAGATAACAAAAACGCTGACGTCCATGTCCAGGATGTATATTCTGAAACCCTAAGCATGCGCATACAATATGACGTATGCAAACGTCTGACAAACATGGCATAGTATATAACATGGTTTTACATATCAACATCTCCCTTTCTTTAAGGAAATAAAATCAAAATTGATAATGTCTTTGGTTAAACTAGAACTGTCCATTTCACAAGATAATGAAATAAAAATGCGCAAATTTTGCACTGAAAAATTAAAAATAACAATACGTAACCAATTTTACAACAAACTAATGAGGCCTGATATAATCTTTTAGATAAGCCGGTTCTCGAATGGTGTGCGATTTAGCAATTAATGGCACGTCTGGAATTTCGTTTGCTTGCACTGATTCGCTTGTCTCCGGAACAGGCATTACGGGTATCGAAGGATTTACTGGCGTGTCTTTCAAGGAGTAAGCATTTGACTGTTCACGAGTTGTTTCACGTTCTACAAGAGGTTTACTTGGAGTAGACTCGTATATTTGTACATTCATCTTAGTCGGTCGCAGATGTACTCGGTTTCGACGGTAATATACGCCAGCTGAACTCTGAATGGAATATGATCTATCTTTGATTTTTTCAACGACTTTCGCGGGTCTCCGTATATCCTTCGGAAATTTCTGAAACATTACATTTTGGCCTGCAATCAATTCCGGAAGTACATGTGCTTTCTTATCGTAAAACCTTTTGATCGCGGGTCTTCGTCGCTTACGATTGCGGTTAGCAGCATAATGCATTGATGCTTTCGAGTCATGACATAGACTTGGAATAAACGAGCGCGTTTTTCTGCCAAGTAACATTTCGACAGGACTTAGTTTGGTGTCTTGTCTCGGAGTATTGCGCAATTCGAGTAGAGCCTCGAACGGATCGGATCTATCTTGCAAACACTTTTTAATTAGTCCTTTTACTGACTTAACCGCTGCTTCCGCTTTACCATTTGATTGAGGGTGATGGGGTGACGAGGTCTCATGATGTATGCCCCAGTTCTTAGTGAAATTACGGAATTCTTGTGAGGTAAATTGAGGACCACCATCGGACACGATGACTTTTGGTATGCCAAAACTTGAGAATTGCTTCTTAAACAGGGTGATAACATTGCTAGATGTAGTACTCGTTAAGTATTCAACTTCAATGAAGTTGGAATAATAGTCAACGCTTACAAGATACTGGCGTCCACTAATTTCAAACAAATCAGTACCAGATTTTCTCCCTAGGCCCACCTTCAGCATGTTGTTGAAGAGGTTCTCTCGTGTTACTTGGCTTATTTGCTTGGCAGATTTCACATTGATCGGCGAGTAATTTGATTTCTTTCGACATATTAGGCCAGAATATTTCATCTTTCGCACGTTGTATCATACTATCGAATGCTAGGTGTGATTTGTGTAATCGCGTTTTCATATCGTCACGCAATGATATCGGAATGACGATTGCTTCACCTTTTTCAATTAAACATTCATTGTAACCTAAAGTATCTCGGAAGTCGAAATATTGCTCTATAGCTTTCGGCATATCGGACCGTTTTTCAGGCCAACCATTCAGAATGATCAATGCAAGTTGCTGCATATCATCATCGTTACTCGTTGCAGAACGGATTTCGTCTATGCATACATCTGGAATATTGGTGTAAGATGTCACATTCATGATGCGAGGACGCGTGTCATTATCTTCCGAAAGACAAGCTCTGCTTAAAGCATCCGCAATAACTAAACTAGCGCCTTTAATAAACTTGAATTCAAAATTATAGCGACCTAGTCGGACCAAGATATCCTGCAGTCTTCGCGGAGCACTACTTAAAGGTTTCTTTAATATCACTTCCAGCGGTTTGTGATCGTTTTCGACAATCACTAGTCTTCCATAAGTGTACTGGTCAAAACGCTCTAAACCGAAAAGTATCGCAAGTGCTTCCTTTTCTATCTGAGCCCAGTTTCTTTCGGATGTGGTCAAGCGACGGGATGCATACTCGATGGGCTTGTTATCCTGTAACAACACGGCACCAAGAGCGAATTGGCTGCTATCGACTTGCACAGTAACTGGTTTACTCGCATCGAAATAAGTCAGAATCGGTGCGGTAGTTAGCTTTACCTTAATTGTATTGAATGCGTCGTTACATTCAGAGGACCATTTCCAGGTGACGCCTTTCCGGGTTAATGCACGTATCGGTTCAATCAAATCAGATAAGTCAGGCAAAAACTTAGCCATATACTGTACAAAACCGCAAAATCGTTTCACTGCAGGCACGTTTTCGGTAGCTTCCCAATCGAGTACTGCCTTTACCTTGCGATTGTCCATCATGACACCTTCGCGCGACATACGATGACCATGAAAATTTATTTCCGTTAACCCGATTTCTTTTTTGTCTTCGTTAAGTACTATATGCCATTCTGCACATCGCTTGTTCAAATCACTGAGTTTCTTATCCATATCGTGCTTCGCGTTACTATCGGACTCGCCGCAGCCAGCAACAAGAATGTCATCCGCAATCGAAAATATTCCATTTAAATCACCTATAGCTTTGTGTAGCTTTCTTTGAAAAATCTCGCTCGAAACTTTGAGACCAAATGGAAGACGAGCCCACCTAAATCTGCCAAAAGGTGTAATCATCGTCGTAAGTAAACTTGATTGCTCAACAAGCCTTACGTGCCAGTATGCTTCTTTAACGTCAAATTTGCTAAAAATCTTAGCGTTTGTTAGCTCGGGTAAGACATCGTCTAATGTTGATAAGCGAAAATGCTCACGCATAAGTGCTTGATTAAGTGCCTGCGGATCGATACAAATTCTTAACTTTCCGTTACATTTATGCATGACGGCCATCTGGCTGACCCATTTCATCGGCTCGGTAACTGGAACAAGAATATCACGTTGCACCAAGATATCAAGTTCATTTTTGACATCGTCCCTGATCGCGAGCAGTATTTTGCGACACGATAACGCTTTGAGCTGAACATCAGGATCAACTTCAAGAGAAGCTTCACCTAAATCACCTAGAGACATATTAACATTAGAAATAACATTATTAACAAATAAGTCAGTATTTATTGTCACTAGTCCCATTTGTTGAATTGTTTTTAATCCAAGAAGACAGTTAAGTCCATTGGGTACCACAACAAAATGCACTTTCATAGTTTCTCTGGTACGCGGGTTTATGACATCCAAGTTGGCTTCACCCAGTGGTGATAGATTAGTGTTGTTCCACATTTTCAGTTTAATGTCAGTAGGTTGAAGTTGTTTACCGACAAACTTTTCAGAAATTGTGTTGACATCAGCAGCAGTGTCCAACTGGAATTTTACTTCCTTGTCATTTACGATCATAGCGGCATTAATTTGATATTTCGGACCCGATGTAATAGCAGATAGCCAATGTTCAGTGTCCGAGTTCACAGGAGATTCCACAGATACTGATTGAATCTTTCGACACTTTTTTTGAAATGGTTGCGTCCTTTGCATCCATCACAAATTTTACCATATGCCGGACATTTGAGTTTATTTCTCTCATGATGACCTCCACAAAATTCACAATCTTTAACAAAATTTGAAGAACCTTGTGTTGAACCTTTATCTGGTTGTTTACGTGCACCATTACGCTTGTCAGTCTTTCTTTTTGTGGTTGCTACTTTGACTTTCTGAATCCTCGTGGAACCATGGTGACCTTGACCACTGTCACGCATCTCCTTTACATGCATGGTAGATTGTTCATGGGCGCGACAAACTTTTATTGTTTTCTCTAAATTCAATTCAGCTTCTTTTAGTAAATGTTCAAGAAGTTTTCCTTTACAACTGAAAACAATTTTGTCTCTGATCATGCGTTCCTTTTCAGTATTAAAATTGCATTGATCAGCTCGCTGTCTCAGCTCAGTTAAAAAAACATCGAATGGCACGTGTTCTGGCCAATCGACACTCCAGAATCGATGTGATTCGATAACTTCGCTTGTACGAGGGTTGCAGTAACCTTGAAGTTTGTCTAATACTTTAGTCACATCCATTTTATCATCAGGATTTTCCCATGTAAACTGGTCAAATATTTCAATGATGTGAGGTCCAGCGCAGTGTAATAAAATCGATACTGAAGGCTTACCCTCTGCAAGGCTGCCCGTTGCCTCCATGTACACTTCCAAGTGGCATCTCCATCGTCGAAATTTCTCACTGATATTACCCTCAGTAATATTTAATTGCTCCGGCAATCTAAAAGCACTTTAAGCCATAGCTTTAAGCTTTGACAGCTGCCACCATGTAGGTTTGTGCTTGTTATTGACAGATAACAAAAACCCTGACGTCCATGTCCAGGATGTATATTCTGAAACCCTAAGCATGCGCATACAATATGACGTATGCAAACGTCTGACAAACATGGCATAGTATATAACATGGTTTTACATATCAACAAACACCTACCTGATGGCTAGAGAAAAAGGTATCAGAAATGTCCATGATAGAAGAAAACCATCCAAGTTTAATTTTCCCCAAGGACCTGTGACAAGAGGAGCAATTTATCATCAGACACTGCTAAGGACCTGAGGACCATGATGAATATACCTCAAATAATCATAAACATTCTCTATCTTATATATTCATTTTTATTATAACAGATTTTATTCAATTTTATTTCTTTGGATTTTCTTATCTTTTTGAATCTATCGGTTGCTGAGTACGCCAATTATAGATTACAGTTCCTCTCGTGAACACGCTAAGTTTGAATCTTACCAGTGCAGAAGTTCTGTTGTGGGAGAATTCTTCAGGAAATTTTCAGTCAAATTTATTTGATTGGGGATTTCAATAAGCTAAACATATCAACATTGTGACGTTGTCTTTTATTAGCAAATAACATATTTACGTAGTCTAATTAAATAAATTAGTGAAATGAAATAATAAAAATAAAATCTTAAATTACAAACAATATAATAAACCATCATAAATGGATGTGCTTAAAACAATTTGCTGCGCTCTCTACATAGGCTGTGCCTACAATCATATTACTTACAATGAATCCGTTCCGCTTCTGGTGTGTTCAAAACATGTGCACCAAAAACAATCCGTGGTTAAAATTGTTTTCTTTTAAATGGTACAGATTCACGTTGATTCAAATCATCAAGCTCCGAACAGCGGCCAACATTCGTACCTCTTTTATAACCGCTGCAGACAGCCCTTCGGAACATTTCTGAAGTTTAGATCGCGGTACTATTTTCACAGATCAATACGCGATACTTTATGTACATTCGATACAATATGGCAGCGCCCTGTACAGTCGTCTTCAAACCTTTTTGAAGTCAAATGCCAGAGATGTAAACAGTTTCTTTACCTTTCATGCAGTCCGAAGTCTTTTTATTTTAACGAAATTTATGCCAAACTGTTTGTTTAACAACCCAATTGATTAAAATGGTAGATTTCTGTATTGTTGTAAATCAGAACAGCAGACACCTTTCAAGTTTCAAGAGTGGCTTGACGTGACCGATAGATTTATATTTAAAAGACAAAAATATTGAATTCACTGGCATTTCTCCAACAGCTCTGAACAGAATGTCTCAATATAAGTGAGAAAAAAAGTTATGAACTGAGGTGTAAAATCCAATACTCCACTCTTATCAAACCAAGATAACTCATTTATTCATTGCCTTTGTTATAAAAAAATAATAATAATCATACCAGCTGTGGTGGTGGTGTGGCTTAAAGGACATTTATGCAATATTGGAATAAGAAAGATACAAATTTATACTTCTTGCTGTGTATAGATTATAAAATAGTCTCACCTATTATACCATATAGACATATACACAT
Source organism: Tegillarca granosa (assembly GCA_029721355.1). Lineage (NCBI taxonomy): Eukaryota > Metazoa > Mollusca > Bivalvia > Arcoida > Arcidae > Tegillarca > Tegillarca granosa. Next base: position 30,457,390 of record CM056599.1, on the reverse strand, counting down.
TTAACAAAATATATCTGACCAGTTACATTTTTAAAGCTGAAAATCTGCCTAGATAAATCTATACATTGCTCAAATATAATGCTAGGTCATAGATTATAAGTCAAATGCTACATTTTTAAGATGCATGTTATTTAAATCCATTCTGAACAAACAAAAACAGTCATGTTCTCATACATTTGTCTTAGTTTTAAACAGTTCATGAGGAATTTTGAAAGCTAAAGCAAGGAAAACCAACATATTTACAAAACATCTGATTTGAGGAAACAGGGATTTGATTCCTGGCATCATACCACCCTGTTTATTTGTTTGGGGTTATTAATTTTGAATCTGTCATTTTTTAAATACAATTCATATTTTTCTCAACAAATAATCTGATTCCTTCTTTTTTCATTATTTTATATTTTTTAATTAAATAATGAATTGTTAAAAAATAATTCATTTTTCTTCACAAATACATGTAATCCGACTCCTTCTTTTTTCCATTTATTTTAGTTTTTTTACTTATATAATTCACCTTGCAATATTTTGCTGATATTTACCCAGTGTTAAATGATTTTAAAAATTCAACTTCCCTAGACTAATAATTAATATAGGGTAAAAACATATTAAATAAGGAATCCTTTAAGCAGGTTTTATACAGACACTGCTTTCACTCTAGTGGCTATCTATTGAAAACAAAGTACAGTTAAACCTCAGCGAGATTTACAAATGACTGAAATGAGTAAATATGGTTTGCCTTGCACTAGCACAAACTCAGGACAACTTTAACCTGACAGCTCACTAAATCATCATGCCACTCCACCAGTCACATAACATTGACAACAGGTATTACCATTTCTTGATTTAGATTTTGGCATTATAGATCTTTGGCATAAAATTGATGCAAACTAATGAACATATATAGATATCAAGGGTTCATTATAACAAGATTTTACTTTAAATCCAAATCAATGAGGAGCTTTAAGAGATGATGTGGTAATGGCTAGTATGGAACATGTTACTATTGTTAGTTATGCTTAATTTACCAAAATAGCATGTTTATAATTTGAAACAAACATTTTGTGTCAAAACTGATTTTTTAACAAGAGGGTCATGGAGGCCCTGGACGCTCACCTGAAAATCATGTATACTTAGCTTGATTTTGGCAAACTGGAGCTTTTATTTTTTAAAGAGATTTTTCCTATATTTCGAACTAGTGACCTACTTATTGACCCAACATGACCCATATATAAACGAGCTAGCTTCTGTCAGGAGGATCAATCTCGGCAAGTGTGATGAAGATGGTCTAAAATTGAGCCCTCAGATGTGTTAACAGGGTTTTATATAATTTGACCTAGTGACCTACTTATTGACCCAACACCGCCCATATACAAACTTGAGCTACCTTTTTTCAAGAGAATCATATTGACTAAGTTAGATGAAGATTGCATTCAAATTGGGGCCTCAGGAGTGTTAACAAGGTTTTTCTATTGTTTGATCTAGTGACCTACTTATTGACCCAACATGGCCCATATACAAACTTGAGCTAGCTTTTGTCAAGAGGATCAATTTGGTCATGTTTGATGAAGATTGCACTCAAATTAGGGCCTCAGGAGTGCACTTGAGCACTTTGTGCTCAGGTGAGCTAAAAAGTGCTTAAAGCATGAGTTTTGCATTTCTACTTCTACTCTATAACTTATTACAACACACCAATTTTAAATTTGGTTTAGTGAAGATTTCTTTTTTACAATATTTCATTATCATCAACTTGATGTGATTCATTGGCATAGTAAAAAAACTGATGAAAAAAGGTATCATTTTTTCTGTTAGAGATTTAACTTGTGTGTGCATTATATGCACAGTCTTAATCCTAGATTTTATTTTTGTGTTTTAAAAATTATTCTAATATAAAATGTTTTTCTTTATTAAAATACATTGTTTTACTTGTGTATAAAAGTATGCCTTATTTTAGCAAAATATTGCATGATTAACACAACTAACAAAAGTGAACTAGGGCTCTCAATTTAGCAGCTTCAAATGCAAAATTGGGCTACATTTATAATGCCTAAAGTTGTGGTTTCCTCAATTTTAACCTAAATCAGGTAAAATATTAGTTACAATTGGGTTTAAAAAATTCACAGTAGCATCTGCAATGCAGAAACCAAGTAGCTGAGTATGAATTTGAAGTTGTTTTTTTTTAATGTACAAATCTTCTGATGAATATTTGATTGTACTTTTAAATTCATAAGTACATTTTAGTCATGTGCATAAAAATTTCACTCGTGTGTAAAGCCATAACTCTTTTGAGTTACTCCCATGAAAACACAATAGATGATAAAAAGAATACAAGAAAATCATTTTGAAGATCATCTGAAAATTTGAATTACCTTGAAAGTTACCAGATATAGTCCCTGCATTAGAATATTTAATTTCAAATGCATATACCAAAAGAAAACAATAAATAAATAAAATAAAACCTTGCAGAATTTTTTGCTAATAATAATCCATGAACTGTTAATGTTTCTTTACTTATATTGATCATTTTTAGCTCAACTGGCTAAAGCCAGATGAGCTTATGGCATGATGCGCGTGTGCGTGCGTGCGTGCGTGCGTCCGTTAACAGCAAAAACTCAGAAACTACTGGGCCAATTTTAGCAAAACTTTGCAGGAATGATCCCTAGAAGGAGTAGATGAAAATTTGTACAATTGGTTTCCATGGCAACCAAAAGTAGGTCACAGCGACCTAGAATGTAAAAAACCTAAAATAAGCTTCTTCTCTGAAACCATAGGTTATATTCAAAATCTAATGTGATATTTAGCTTCCAGACACCCTTAAACATGTAGGATGTACATTTCGTGAAATTCTGTCAAAAACTAGGTTACGCGTTTTTAGCGTTTTTCTGTCATACTTCGTAAAAAGTGAAAATAAGGCTTATAATGAGATATCAACTTTGAAAATCTTCTTCTCTGAAACCATGAAGCCTTAAGCTTTCATATTTGGCAGTTAATATCAGCTTGAGCCCCTTTACCAAGTTTGTACAAATGGTGGCCCCCGGTCTATTTTTGGCCCCACCCCAGGGGTCCATATATCTGCATATGCATATATGGCTTATAATGGAAAAGCAACTTTGAAAATCTTCTTCTCTGAAACCATGAAGCCTTAAGCTTTCATATTTGGCAGTTAATATCAGCTTGAGCCCCTTTACCAAGTTTGTACAAATGGTGGCCCCCGGTCTATTTTTGGCCCCACCCCAGAGGTCCATATATCTGCATATGCATATATGGCTTATAATGGAAAATCAACTTTGAAAAACTTCTTCTCTGAAACCATGAAGCCTTAAGCTTTCATATTTGGCAGTTGATATCAGCTTGAGCCCCTTTACCAAGTTTGTACAAATGGTGGCCCCCGGTCTATTTTTGGCCCCACCCCAGGGGTCCATATATCTGCATATGTATATATTGGAAATCAAATTAAAAAATTTTCTTCTCTGAAACTGTAAGGCATAATGCTTTTATATTTGGCATTTAACATCAGCTCAAGTCCCTTTACCAGGTTTGTACAAATGGTGGCCCCTGGGCCATTTTTGGTCCCACCCTAAGGGCCAATATATCTACATATGCATATATTGGAAATCAAATTTAAAAATCTTCTTCTCTGAAACTGTAAGGCTTAAAGCTTTCATAATCAGCTCAAGTCCCTTTACCAGGTTTGTACAAATAAAGGCCCCTGGGCCAGTTTTGGTCCCACCAAGGGGCACATATATCTACATATACTTATATGGGAAGTCAAATTTAAAAATATTCTTCTCTAAAACTGTAAGGCCTACAGCTTTTATATTTAGCATTTAACGTCAGCTCAAGTCCCTGTACCGAGTTTATATAAATGAAGACACAAGAACCATTTTGTCAGTTGAGCTCCACAGGCCCTTTTGGGCCTCTTGTTGCAATTCATTGTCAAACCCGAGTGGCTGAAGAAAACCTTTGGCAAAGTGAACTGACAAACTTTCTCACAATAGGATTTTCTCGAAGTTAATTTGAACCTAGGTGGTTAGAGGCACTGTGATCCTTTAAATTGTGCTTTAGACCACTTTACCTTGTGTGTGTGTGTGTGTGTGTGTGTGTGTGTGTGTCCTTGAAAAAAAAATGGATAGATGAAAACAACAATTTTCAAAAATGTTCATCATTACAGGATCTAAGTTTGCAATTAAAATTTTGTAATCTTGATTTGACTTAAGACTTACATTGCAATAAGAATAATTCAAAATGTTTCTGAGGACAAGACAAAATAAAAGAAGAAGACATAAGGCCATACTAAAGAAAAAGGTGAAATGTGAAGGGCAGCAAGTTGATAGAAGCAAGGCAAATGATGTAAATTTGCACTTTCAACTTTTCATGCAGCATTAATTATTCTTTTACTTGTTATTAGATAATACATGTCACAGTTGTTCACTATACAATAATCTGGTTACCTAATAACACATAGCATAATGATGATGATGCATATCTGTAAACAAGCTGTGTAATACCATAATGATAAGCTCAAATGACATGTCAGCCAGGTGAGCTAAAATTAAAAATTAAGGTCAAACATTGAATTTGATAATTCAGATTGCACATGTATGCAGGGAGTAATGTTGTTGTCATTACTTGGATTAAATAAAACAAACATACCAGTCCTTGTCCATATCACAATCTCAAAAACAAAGTAAAAACTTTGCAAACTGGCAAAATAGGTGATACACGTGAACTTCCATCAAGGAAGTAAAAATAAATAAATTAAAATTAAATAAATTGCTACAAAGTAAAAACTGGCTGCAAAAACTTTTGAGAGCCTGAAATCAATTACTATAAACTTGATGTCATACATTAATGTGACACTAAAAACCTATATTGGAACCAAATTATTTAGCCAGATCTGGATGATGAAATAAGTTCATTAGTTTGGTTGGTAGTGATTGTATCACTTTACTTTTAAGAAATTGAAACAGGATAAGTAGATTTGATCATTTTAACAGTTAGAACTAATATTGCAAGAGAGGAGACTTCACTATTAAGGTCTGATTCAACAACCAGCACAGTTCAACTGTAGTCCATCAAATTTCACCCTTACTATATACTTTTTTGTATAAGAATATGACAAAGTTAAGTATAGGAAGTGAACCTGATAACTGTGTTTCTGAAGGTACAAGATCATGCTGCAATAGTTGTGAATTAAGGGACATTTTATCACTAGAAAACTCACTTCATTCTCTGCATGTAATTTGCAGCTATTTTCCTTGTGTTAGACAGTATCCCCTATTAAAGCAATGTTGATGACTGATTGATTGTATATGATTTTATGTCCCAGGAAAAGAAACAGCTAAAGGTGGAATATTTTTTTAATGTAAGCATGCTCTGGGTAATGTGTGGGAAGGATTCTTTGGTGGGTTCATTCTGAAAGATACAGGACTTTCATTTCTAAATGCTTAATGCAAAAACAGTCACAACCTAATTGTTAAAAGTTTGGTCAGGGTTTTAATCCATTTTCACTCAGAGCAAGCACTTCAATGAACTACTGTAGGGGTTGCAGTCTTGATGAGTTAAACCCCCCCCCCCCCCCAGTAGCTCAGCAGTTACAGCATCCCACTGTTATTTGATAAATCATAAAGATCTGGGTGGGTTTGAGTCTCTATTTTGTTTGGTTTTTTTTTTCAATATGAAACAACTCTTTATCACTAGAATCTAACACAGAAATGATTACACGTTGAGCTACACTGTCACCATATTTAGTGAATTAGACCGATGGTGCTAAAACAGTAAAAATTCACTTATATCGAGGCGATTAGTTCTGGGATGAACCCCGAGAAAACAGACCTTCCGCAAGCTAACTGACAAACTTTCTCACACTAGGATCTGTCGAGCGGGATTCGAACCTTAGCGGTGAGAGGCACTTTGATCAATTAACCACTTGGCTACCGAGGTCCTCATCTTAATGGGATGTATACAGCAAAGGTTGTGGTATACAGCACGACCTTGTTTAAGTGTCATAATAATGTAGTCAGTGTTTCCATTCTTATGGAATTAGCGAACATGGAAAACTATCTCAATCATACAAGTAGATTTACAATAACTTTATCGGGTTTTAATAGCCTTAATTGTCTATTTAGTTTTTGTTTAAAACGAATATGGATGTAAACGTGTTGCGAGGAACGCCGGATTCCGTCCATTATTTGGCAATTTATCTGGAGATTTAGTTTCGCACAAAAATTTTTTACTACATTTACGGAAGAACAAATAATCCCTTCAAAACATCATAAAAATTTAGAAATTTATCGTATTGAAAATCGTATTTTGGTATTGATTCAACTTAAAAGTCCATAAGACTTAGATAAATAGTTCTTAAACGGTGATTACTTAAGAGATCAACTTTTTAGAAAACCGATTTCCAAAATTTTCACGAATCGTGAAAATTTTTTGAGGGCTGTCTGCAGCGTCTACCTCGCGACATACGGAGCTAGGAGGTTGACGCTGTTTCGGAGCTTGTCAAATCATAGTAACGACTTCGATTTAACTAAAAAAGAAAAACGGTTCTAACACGGAAACCGGAAAAATTAAAGCCCGAAACTGTTCCATTTTCAGGACGTTTATGATTTTAAAATGACACAGAACGCGAAAGTCAAAATAATTAACATATAATCTAATTTTATTTAACCTGGAGAAAAAATTCAATTCAACTAAGGATGATGAATTAAAACTGCATTAATGTGACTTTTGTTAAATTAGTATTAAGTAACTCTTACGAACTCGGTGTGGCTTTTGGCACAGAATCAGTGTAGTCCTGAAAATCATGACTCTTAACGGCTTTGCTATTATGGATATGTACTGTAACGGCACATATCCATATACCAAAGCCGTTAAGAGTCATAATTTTCAGGACTAGACTTCAGTGATGTTAAAACGAGACAAGATTGTACTTGAAGGCATTTTATTTTTAAGCACGCCCTGATCGTAGTGCAGGCTCGAACTTTTCATCAGGTGGTCATGACAAATATCTTCAATACATTATTTCAAAAGGAATAAGTGATCTTCTTGAATATTTTGAAAATTAACAAACGGTTATTAAGATTTCAAATTTGCTTCAGTTACGGTAATCATGATTGTGAAACCGGGACCAGAAACAATAGATAGATCGATAGAAAAGGAGAAAGATAAGCAGGAATTATAATTTGCTTGAGTAATTTAATTAAACAATTATGCACGTGTAATCTAAACTTTTTTCAAATGTTCAGGGTTCTTGTAGATCAGAGATCATTTCAACGGTGACACAGTAAAAATTGGTTATCTAATGTTATATTTAAATTGTTAACTGTAAATATGTTGAACAAAATAAAACACTGTATCATAAAAGTAAACATTTTAGAAATATTAATGAGAGAAAATTGGGAATATTTGAATTGAGTGTACACTCAATTGAGTGAAAGATTGTCAGGAAAATGAGATCAGATATTTTAACATCTATTGACTGGCGTTATTTACTACCATCCTTTCAGAATCCTACTTTTCTGCAGTTAATTGGAGTTACCAGAAAATAAAAGTTGAAACTTAAGTTAACTGACGTAAAATAATGATAATTAGAAAAACGGACAGGTAATAAGAGATAGTTCAGTTCACATGAATTAATTGCCAGTTAAATTGAGTTTAAATGAGTTAAGGTAAAGTAAACTGAGATAATTATAGTTTATTTAATTAATGTGACTTTCATATTCCTTGTCGGCTATGAAACCTTATCTGTTCTGTTGTATCAGAGATTTTCATTACACAATATGTATGTCTCTGGTTGTATGACGTTTTGTTTCACGTATGTAGTTATTTGTAAAATGTTTTTGCAAACGTAATTTTCAGAGGAATTATGGTATTTGAAAGCTGTACGAAAATGACAAAACAAGTGTGTCAAGAACACAAAACAACAAAGAATTAACAAGGAAAAAGCAAACTTGATACATCCAGTGTACAAAGGGAGACAACCCGTATGATACCTGCGATTTTGTTCCAGAAATAAACCTGTCAAACCGGTTATCAATAAACCTACCTGTGATTTACATCGGAACTCACCTGAATGTGGAGGTAGATAAGTTTTGTAGGAAAACGAAAATAAGCCTCACCCTAGGAAATATCTTTTGATTTATGTGTTTGTGAACATTTTTCCACGATGGAACGGGAAATTGAATATTCCAATGAGATCACAAAACTTCACCACTTAACCTACAGGCGACATTCCAGGGCAATAACAGCAGTTTGGGCCATCTTTGTGATTTGTTATGCCATTCTCAACTCCATTGCTTTCATTCAGCCCCAGTGGCTTGGAGACACAGACGAGTCCCTAGGAGTCGGGTTTTTCGGTTTGTATGAATCTTGTGAGAGATTACAAGTCGGTGGGGAATACAGTTGTCGTGGAGATTTTATGAACTTTAAGTCCATTTTAAATGATTCGTTCCGTGCTGCAAGTTTTTTGGTTGGTATTTCTGCCCTATTGTTTATCTTCAGTATCGTCTGCTTCATCATGTTCTGTTTCCTGAGAGCAGCAACTGTTTTGAAGATCTGTGGATGGCTACAGCTTTTAGCAGGTATACTTTAATATAGACTAAGTGTCATCTGTACAGTCCCAAGTTTTTAGCCATTTCATACAGACACTTGACATCACCTGGTTTTGGAACCACATTTGTCATATAGTTACTATAACCAGTTATTTTGGCAATGGCATGACAAATACTCCTTTTTATTGAAAATTGGTTTCACCAACACAACAAGATGTAATAAACGTGTGTGTGGAAAAATTATTTCTGTTGGGTATGAAATTGCATTTGTTGACTTTTTCTGAAAAAATACTGACATTGTGAGAATTTACAGCAACTGATTAGATGAACATCTCAAAAAAACAATCCACTGGATTCTGCTACATTATATAATATATATATATATAGAGAGAGAGAGAGAGCGTATGTATTTTGTAAAGAATAAGAGACGTTAATTTTGCCTCACCTATGGGGTACCTTTTAGGTGAATAAGTACAATAATTGCTTTACAGATGGTTGTCTCAAGTTCAGAGGTGGGGGTGGGTGGGTGTTTAGGTCTTTTTATCAATTGATTTTATTTGTACCTTTGGCATTCTCTCAGATATGATATGAGATATTGTCTTTTCATTTTTCATAATACAAATTTAAATATAAAAGTTACATTCTTTTACAGCTTTGTGCATAGCAGCAGGTTGCATTGTGTACCCAAATGGCTGGGATGACCCCGAAGTCCAGAGAATATGTGGCATGGATACAGACAAATACAACAAAGGTAGATGTGCTGTCAGATGGGCCTATGTCCTGGCAATCGTCCTCATATTTGATGCATTCATCTTGGCCATTCTTGCCTTTGTACTTGCCGTTAAACAAGCAAACTTAATGCCTAAACCAACAGAAGAAAAAGGTTAGTAAAGTCATTATATTTGTCTAATTTTTTAAAGTGGTTGCTTTCAAAATTCTGTCATTTGCCATTTTTGATCTGTTAGTTGTTTGAAGTGGTTCGCATATTGGTGTTCTTTAACAGTGCTTTTTTAGAAAAAAAAAATATGTCAAATTAAATTAAACATGTATTTAATTATACAGGGTGTCCTCTTTTACTTTCCAAATTTTTTAATCAAATATTTCTTTAAAAGAGATTCCAGCATCAATATGTAAAATTATTTAAAATTATCTCAAATTATTTAGGAATGACAATTCAATGTTTTTAGAAAATTCATTTTTTTTGTACCCATTTACTAAATTATAGATTTTAAAACTTTATTTGGACACCCTGTTGATAGTTTGTGAAGTGGAAAGTTTGCACTGATTTCATCATAGATGCACATCTGTTATCTCTTTTTGAAAATGTTATCATGATGGTTTACAGGGTGTATAGCACTATGGAGCCTGTTCTTTTTCTCTGTAAAACAACTTGTAAAATTACTTTTGAAAAATTTTTTTTTTAAAATATTAGGAGTTTATCTTGCATAGATTTTAATCTTTATAACACATTTCTTGTAATATCCCCTCTCCTTAAAAAAAGGGTAATTAAATGCAAGCAAACGTTCTTTTGAGGTCAGAGTGGTCAATTTTTTGGTCTAGATCAAAACCTGATTTGTGACTTCTGATCACTGCATGTTGATACTGTTTAAGTGGAATCTTTCTCAAAACCAAAATATAATTTTCGGTAATGGAAAAAAATCCCCCCCCCCCCATGTAAATAAAGATTGCATTGTTATACTTTCCATTCCAATTTAATGTACTCTCATTTGGATAGATTTTGATCAAAGTTGGCAAAAATGTATTCCAACATAAGATACCAGATATGTCAAATGCCATTACAGTGTTTAGGTCAAAGGTGAAAGTAACAAAGTCCAATTCCCCATAGAAGATGTCAGGAGAGGGGTATTTATCTCGTAAGAGACTGCTCCTGTTTTTACTGATCTTAGTATCTATATAAATGTATAATCCAAAATGCATGTACATGTATTTATAAATTTTTCCCCTCCCATAATATTCAGCTTTGTAATTATATGTATTTTGGCATGATTTTATATGTAATTAAACGGTGCATGTATTTATACCTCTTTTCAATAATTTGATTTCATGTTCAGTCTAAATCTTTACAAAAATTTATCCTTTTTTCATTGCTGATGAGGTTCTTTTACCCCAAATAAACTAAATAAAAGCTCTAGCAGCTGCTTAAAAAAGTACAAAGATGTCACTAATAGAAGAGTCTTGTACATCACAGAAATTCATTTTCCCTTCATAAAACATTTAATGAAGAATTCAGTCCCCTTTGTGTACATAGATATGACATAGGAAGCCATTGATCAATAAAAGATTATCGAAATACATGTATATATTATATCACTCAAATATTACACAAACTGTAAACTGCACTGCTTTACAACTCGTCATTAAGTCTGGATTGTAAAGACTTGTATTATTTGTATTATTGAGAGATTTCTATTTGATTTATAGTGATGTTCTTTATTGTAGCAACTTATTTACAGTAAAACCCCATCTTCTTCTCCTCACATGTCCATTTTATGTTCAAAAACATATTTTGACTGTGAACTTTCAACTAGTTTGCTATCGGCTACTACAACTAGCCAAGGACATGGTGAAGTGTGTTTGAGCATATGTTTCAGTAAATATTCTTTAATATTTTCTTCTGGAAATAGTCAGCTGATTCTAACATAGTTTGGTATGGAATATCACATGTTGAAGTAAATTATGCTACAAATCAACTTCTTATTGCATCCAAGGTCGTTGCTGTAACTATAAATTACTGATACATTGTTAATGTATATGCAAACTTGATTTAAGAACATTTTTGTGAGGTAATTTGAACCATATTGGGGATTTGAGGGTTCCAAATTCTTAATGGGCCGATAACACTATCGAGTTACTGCCTCTGATCCGCTAGAGGGATACTACTTCTGGGGAGTTCACGGTTGTAAACAACTTGGTTGCTACTGTCTTTTAACTATTAAATATCTGGTGTTTCAGTTAAAATTCATCGATTGTTTTATGTAAAATGGTCATATATATGAACTTTAAAGTTTTTTGTTATTAAATGTATTTTATTTTTATTTTCTCTGCTTGTCATTTAAATTAAACAGTGTAAAGCACCGATTTTTTGCAGTCAGAGTTGATGTCTATGTTGACCTAATTTTGACACTTGATCAGGTAATAGGGGAGGTCTTGAACTATGGAATTGAACATATATTGCATGCTAAAAACTTTTTATGTATACAAGATCATCTCTGGGACAAGGATACAACCATTAATCTTTAATTAACATGTATATCGACGGGTGAATATACACAGGTATTTGAATATACCTGTGCATATCCGGTCTGTTCATGATTGTCCCTTTCCTAAAAAACAGATATTCATTATTGTCCCTTTCTGGGTTTGTTGTGCTGTTCAAACAAACAATTATAGTCTGTTCCAATTTTACCTGGTGGATTGTATTAAGATATTGCTAACTTGAAACACATTAAATAAGAATAAAAATGATATAACATTTATTTTAAATTTTCAAACATTAAATTAGCTTAGTTTTTTTTTCATTTTAAATTATATTTATTTATTTACTGGAAATCCAAATGAAATAAGAACAAAAATGATATTATATTTATTTTATTTTTTTATTATTTGTTTTTAAATTTTTTTATCTATTTGTATGTGTGTATGTTTTACTTTATTTGTATTTCCCCCCCTTTACAGTATGTGATGCCATTTGTCATATTTTTATTTGTGTGTATGTTTTATTTTCATCTATTATTTATTTATTTATTTATTTATTATTTATTTATTTATTTATTTATTTGAAGTTTGCTTTGAAAATAGATGTATTTGTATTATTTGATGAATTGATTATGTTTTAAAAATAAAAGTAAAAATAAAATGTAACATTTGATATTTGGTTATTCTTTTACCTTCTTTTCTGGAATAAACTATATACCAAGCTAAACTTAAGTCCTATTGTTCCCCATTGGGATTGAATTCATGATTGTCCCTCTTTTTTTATCCAAATTCTTACCTGGATTTTCAAAAAAGGGACAATCATGAATAAACCGCATATCCACACCTTGACATGGTCTAATATACACACTTATCCCGACTTTCTATACATCAAAGGTTTTATTTTCCCAAAATACCTTGAAAAATTTTGACACTTGTATATTTGATGGAAGTATATTGTTTACAGTTAACAAACATAATTGGTATTCAATTTGAGATAATCTGAACACATTTCACAAATAGTAAGAGCCCGTTAGAACAAATTTTATAATTACGCAAGCCATGTTAATAATTGTTAATTTAAAAATTCAAACGTAATTAAAGAGCACTAATTATTTATCTTTGTATCAGTCATAATCACTACGAGACCTTTCCTCTCAATCAGCCATTATCAATACGAGACCTTTCCTCTCTATCACTTATAATCACTACATGTTTTCTTCTGTCAGTCATAATCACTGCAATCCCTTTTCTCTCTATCACTCATAATTACTACAAGTCTTTAATCTTCTCTCTATCACTAATAATTACTGTGTTTTCTCTCTGTCACTCATAATCACTACGGGTCCTTTTCTCTCTTATCAGTCATAATCACTACCAGTCTTTTCTCTCCATCACTTATTACTGTTTTTCTCTCTATCACTCATAATCACTACGGGTCCTTTTCTCTCTATCAGTCATAATCACTACGAGTCTTTTCTCTCTATCACTCATAATCACTACGGGTCATTTTCTCTCTATCAGTCATAATCACTACCAGTCTTTTCTCTCCATCACTTATTACTGTTTTCCTCTCTATCACTCATAATCACTACGGGGTCATTTTCTCTCTATCAGTCATAATCACTACAGATCTTTTTCTCTATCAGTCATAATCACTACAATCCCTTTCTGTCTATCACTCATAAATACTACAAGTCATTTCTTTCTATCACTAATAATTACTGTGTTTTCTCTCTATCACTCATAATCACTACGGATCCTTTTCTCTCTATCAGTCATAATCACTACATTCCCTTTTCTCACTATCAGTCATAATCACTACGAGCCTTTTCTCTATCACTAATAATTACTTCGAACTTCTTTTCTTTCTATTATCACTTATATTCACTCTATTCGAATATTTCTCTCTCTCTCTCCTCTCTCTCTCTCTCTCTCTCTCTCTCTCTCTCTCTCTCTCTCTCTCTCTCTCTCTCTCTCTCGCAAAAACATTTGCCGATAATGACAAATTGGCTTGTTTATAATTTGTTTGGTTCTGTTTGTTTTAGTTGAAACCTTTTCACTTTGTTTTGAATACCAATAGTAATGTTTTCAATAACTGTGATTATAATAATTATTGCATGTCGTTTTAGATATATCGCTTGTGCTGACAAGGGTTTACATAAACTTTAAAAAAAAAAAAATAATAATAAAACGAAAGATAAATAATCAAATCATACTACAAAAATTATTTGTATGTAGTCGTTACTTTTAAATTTCATTGAATTAAGTAATATTTTCCTTTATTTGTAAATAAATACGGTGGATCGTGTAATGAAATAGGACACCAGTGTTTTTTTTTAAATTTATAATTTTTTACTATTTTCATGTTTAATATTACATATTGTATCTCTCTGACATCAGTAAGTGAATAATAATTCTCACTACATGAAAATTAAGAAAAATACAAAAAGATTTTCGACGTATAATTGTGTAACATTTTTATTTACACCAAATCCAAGTCAACCATATATACTTATTCCAGGAGACCGATTACTAAGTATAAATGCATATTTACAATAAAAATTGCAACATGTGATGATTTTCCCCCATTTTATTACGGATAAATTCTATGGGCTAACACTCCTCATTAACTGAGCACGTGTCCAGATTAGGTCAACATACTCATCGTCAAATTGTAAAAAATCAATTTTAACACTAAAATTTCAATGACACGTAAAGATAATTAATTTTAAGTAAAAAATGTATTTAAAACAACAGTCCAGTCTTTGTATAACTTTTTACATAAAAGAATCGATGCATTTAAACTAATACACCGGGCATTTAACAGATACATAATAGTAGCAACCAAGTTGTTTATCAACTGTGAACCCCCCGGAAGTAGTAGCCCTCTAGGGGATCAGGGGGCGACAACTCGATAGTGTTATCGGGCCATTGTATTTATACAATGTACATAGCCATTTTAGTTTGGCAGATGCTATTGGATAACCCTCAATGTATTTACAATCCTGTTATAATGACGCAATGGAGTCCACACAGTTGTACCAGGTGATAACTCCATAACACTTGTTTGAAACATATATATATCCATTAGTTATGGAATCAGGAATTGATGTTTTCCATAAATGTCAATCCAGGAACTTGAGATATAGACATTTCCCCACAAATGTTAAAGGCTATTGATCACTTATATGGTACAATGGCAAAACCTCTTTTGATAAATGGTGGTTGTAAGTTAGGGTTTTACTCTTTAATATTTTGGGATTTTGTTGTTGAGTGGTTTAGTGTATTGGTAATATTTTGGGTTTTGTTTTTATTTACATATGTAAACATTTCTATATATTTGTTGTTTTATTACAGAATATAGATAAAGGTATTGTATATATCTAACCAAATTGTATACTAAACATTTGGCCTGAAACATCATCAGAACTTTTATTTCTGCTAATAGCCAAAGGAAACTGGCATATTTTTAAAAAATTTTCTAAGAAAATGAATCTTTGACTCACTGGTATATCATAAATTGTATGGTAAATGTTTAAATTAATATCATGGATATATAAAGTTTAAGTTTGGACATTTTACAAGTCTTCCAAAGATATTTCAACTTACCGGTAATATTACTCAAATTGAGCATAGTTGATACAGAAATGTGCCAGAAAAAAAAATTCTAATTTTGACTGATCATCTGGTTGATTTACAGGTTCTGATGTTGTATCATGCCAAATGCTTCAAATTTGTCTTCAGTCACAATTCTTAATTCTGCATACTAATTTATGCATGTTTTATTAACAATAATTAGTTGTCAATTATTGTGCAATGTTAATTTTTCATTCCAGACAATACTGGTAAATCAGATTATAAAGTCATAGGCAATAAACTGAAAATTGAGAGCTTTTTTTGATGATATAGTACATGTAGTACCTGTATAAATTAAAACTTTTCATTTAAATAATTATCATTGGAATCACATAATAGCAATGGATTATTCCTGGTATGTATTATTATGGACAAATCCCACTTGATCAGACTAATATGGTTTATTTACCCTAAAAAATATTGAATGTTTTCTTATAAATGAGTATTCTCCTATTGTTATTAAAAATTGCCCTCTCAAAAAAAATTGTTTTTTATAATACATTTTTATTCATTACCCGGTATTAAAAATCTTACATAGCACTTTTAAATGATGTCAGTGTTTCAAATTTTAAGCACATAAATACCATGTGCCATAATCAAAATTTGCAAACTTTTTTCCACATGATTATTCAATATACTTTATTTCCAAACTTACATACACATACTTGGTGCTTAAAATGCAGCACAAGATGTGTTTTCCCGATTATTTTCTGTCACCTTTCCGATTTTCATCCATTTTCAGAAAAGATTATTTCAATTAAGGTTTTCCTAGAATCTAGATTAATCCCTTGTATTACAGAAAACCATGTTTTTAAGTTCTTTGAAATTAGCAAGCTCAGATTAGAATGGATTTTGGTTTACTAGGGATCCCCCCCCCTTTACATTGCACCAATGTTGTACAGCACTGACAGACCATTGTTTTTAAAACATTTTTCTCATTATAATAAATGTCAGTTTAGCAGTTGATCACGATAGATTAGTGTTTCAAGAAATTATTGTTATTTTAGTTTTCTATTTGTTATTTTTTCCCGGTACTTTTAGAATGTTGTTACAGATATATTTCTGTATTATGACTACCACACTTTTACTTTTAATTTGTATATAACTGTAATATTGAATTTCACTTTTATTCATACCATGTATTTTTTTTAGCTGATGTTTCAAATCATAAGGGCAATAAATTCGGCAGAAAATCAAACTGGTTGGAATTTTAAATATAAATGGTTCTGTTTTGAGCATACACAAAATTTACAAAATATCAATCACAGGTTTCACTGTAAAGTAACAGGTCTTGAACCCTCTGTACTTAACTTATAGTAGACCCTACTGATAAATGTGTAATGACCAGTTTTCATGTTGAAATGTTTGTCTCTACATATTAAAGGACTGGAGTGGATACATAGCCTTTTCTTTTCGATTCCATTGTCTCCTTTAACATAACTATATATAATTTAGATAGAATGCTAGGTTGATCTAGTGAATGGTACATGCTTAGAATACTCTCACAATCTCCCAAGGATCTCATTGTGATCATGTGACATGAAAGAATTTATCTTTAAGTTTTTTAATTTTTTAAAACCTTGTTGTTAAGTATAAACAACACTTAAAAAACTGCAAGAATTTTTTTTTACAATAATACCTAATTCCATAATTATCAACTTTTTGGGGAAAAAGTATATTTAGCCATTTATTCCAACTTAACTGTAACACAATGATATAATAAAGTGAAATTCAGATAGAAAAAAAATGTCATGGAGTTATCCCCCTTTTGACTAATATATTTACAGCTAACAGTATCAAGAAAAATGCATGTAGATAGTGAAGCTGACTAACATTTTGTTTTATTATGTTTTTTTTTTTTTTTTTTTTTTTTTCAAATCCATTTGAATTCCAGACAGAGATTAAGATGAATTAGAAGATTATGTGAGATCTTTTATTACAGTGAAAAGATCTATGTGTTAAATAAAGTCACACACAGTAAAAATTGTTACCACACACAGGAATCTATAAGATTAACTGTAATAAACATCCCTGTCACATCCTTGTTTTTATGTATATTAATTTTCAGTCACCCTAATGTCACACAACAGTAATTTTAGATTACTGTTATGTAAAATTTCAGTATTTCAGAAAAGGTTTTGTTTGTTTTAAACATTTGTTTTCCATAACAATTTAACAAAGTGCATTCAACCCTTAGCATTTGGAGTGCAGCTGCTATT